>OY744481.1:246449293-247079642 GCA_963556165.1 Tipula helvola | reverse complement strand
TCTAACAATAAGACGTTTTTTAAAATAATAAAAACTAGATTTTTGAATTAATTAATTTTGTCTATAATAAGCTGCTTTTTGGAACTTACAAAAACATTTACTGAAGAGTTTTTTTTTTTTTTTTTTGTTGAATAAGAGTATTTAAGAACTGAAAAAATCATTTAAATCTCAAATACTTTACGGTTATCGCTTATAAAAGACGCAATTTTCTTGTGATAAAATCAAATAAAATCAAAATTTTGACATTCGAAATGAAATTATTGTTTACATTTTTTCTCGCGGTTTGTCTAATTACATGTAAGTAAATTTTAATTACCTAAATATGTGTCGCAAGATTGATTTTCAGTTAATTGAAACAAATAAAATTAATTTGTAGCGCTTGCTGCCCGATGTGAGGATTATAAGCTAATTTGTGGAGAAGAGACTAACACCGGTGTGACAAGATTATTTTTCAGCGAATGTGATTTAAAAGAGACAAAAGAAATGGATGAGAGTGATTTTAAAGAAGTCGAATTAACTATGTGCGAACTTCCGCAAGATTATGGTGTTGATCCAAAATGGACGAGTAGGTGAAAGTGGGGGGTCCCAGCTCAATCCCATTTGGGATGAATTTTTATATGTAAATTACAACAATACAAACGATTACATATGTTTTTTTATATGAAGATTACAGTAGAACCACGATAATTAAATCTCTATATAAAATGTAAACGTAAGTATATAATTTTATTAAAAATCCGTTGTTCAACTGTACATTAACTGTACAATATTTTTTTAAGACATTTTGTTAGATGGCAGCACAGTCATAAACTTTAAGCTTTGAACTTTTTAATATTAATAACCTTTTCGATAGATGGTGCACATTTCTTACAGTTTTATTATCAACCACGATAACTAAAACTCTATATGAATTTAGCCAAAATCAGGTATTCAACTGTATATTGTTACTTTTTAAAACTTTACCTATAGATGTCACATTTCAAAGTTTATGTATATTATGTAAACATGGTTTGTAACTTAGACGAATACTATTTATTTTACTTTAAGCTTTGAACTTTTTAATATTAATTAACTTTTCGATAGATGGTGCACATTTCTTACAGTTTTATTATCAACCACGATAACTAAAACTCTATATGAATTTATCCAAAATCAGGTATTCAACTGTATATTGTTACTTTTTAAAACTTTACCTATAGATGTCACATTTCAAAGTTTATGTAAACATGGTTTGTAACTTAGACGAATACTATTTATTTTTAAATTGAAATCGGATGCTATAAAGTTATAATAATATTTTATAATTTAACCTTGGCATTGAAAAAACTAGTTCAACGTACAATAAATAAAAACTGTAAAATGTAATCAGCATAAAGTAAGAAAAGAAGATAAGAAACAAAATTGTATAATTGAAATTGGATAGTACGTTATGTGTATTAATATTTTATAATTTAACCTTGGCATTGGAATCTTGATCATAATTTTTTTATTTTACCAGCTTTATCTGTATATCATCTTTTTAAACTACATTTGACGAAAATAAAATTATTTTCTATTAAGAAGTTATAAAAGGGTACGCATTTATTGTATATTACATTAGAATAATGTATATTGTTAGACCGTTTACAATGATGGTTGCCGGACCATCAGGGTGTGGAAAAACTACTTTCGTTATAAATTTATTAAAACATTTGAATGATGGTAGAAAAGTAAATAAAATTGTATGGTGTAATGGAAACTCAAAAGCGATACCACAAGATATCTATGAAACAAATCAGATAGAAATTATAAAAAATATCCCAGACACTTTTGAAAATTGTGAAGACGGAAGTATCATAATATTAGATGATCTAATGACAGAAGCTTATAATAAAAATATTTGCGAACTTTTTACCAAAGGTTCACATCATAATAATTTGTCAGTTATTTTAGTAACTCAGAATGTGTTTCACCAAGCAAAATATTGTCGAGATATTTCTTTAAATTGTAAATATCTGGTAGTTTTTAAAAATCCCAGAGATAGATCTCAGATTTGTTCTCTAGCAAGACAAATATACCCTGAAAACACAGCAGAACTTATGAGGGTATATAACGAGGCTACTTCGAGAGCTCACGGTTATTTACTATTTGATTTAACACAGTCAGCCAATGATTTATTTCGTTTCCGTACAGATATCTTAAAAAAAGATTATTTTACATGTTATTGTCCAACTATTTTATTTGAAAATAAAAACGTGTGTATAAAAAATGAAACGATTGAAGGCAAACAAACATATTCTACATGTGCTAAAAAAGTGTAACCCACAAACGAGAAAAGCGCTACTTAAGGTCTGTCCCCCGGAAGTTATAAAAACTTTATGTGAAATATCACTGAACACATTAAATGGAAACAATAGAATTTCTAAACAGTGTAAAACAAAATTAAAAAAGTATAAAAGAGAACTTCGCAGCTTGGCTTGTCCAAAACTGGGTCTCTCTTCAAAGCGTAAAATTCTTGTACAAAAAGGTGGATTCTTACCCGTTTTAATCGGTACTATTTTATCAGGATTGATAGGCCAAATAATTAATCAGTCATCATGAGTAATTTACAACGGATGATTGTTATACAACCAGAAATTTTCGAAAAAATTAAAAAATATTTAATTGATGATAGTAAACTATCGGAATTAGATAAAAATATGAAATCAATTCTACATAACAACAAACTAACTGATTTGAATAAGTGGCATCTATATAGGCAGAACTTATTAACATATTCATCAATGAAAAGAAAAAATGCTTATAAGAATAAATTTAATTGGCATCAACCAGCAATACGTCATGTTCAAGGAGTGGGAGTTCAAACTAAAAGAATTTTTTATACAGACCAAGAAGCAAATACAGATTCATCATCAGAAGGCTTTGATATTGGTACACAAACTGATATACCTAAAGTTGAAGAGGTGTACACAAATGTTGATGAAAAAACTAAACCAGATTTTACACAATTAGACACAGAAGAAATATTTGAAAATAATGACGGTGTATTTGATGGTGATGATGATGATGATGGTGATGATGATGATGATGGTGATGATGATGATAGGATTGTTTCTGAGGAGTATATTGATCCAAAAGAAATTTTGCGGGAAAGAGCTTCTTCAGACTCTAACATGTACAGAACATTTGAAATGAAAGACGGTGCAACAATCTCTGTTCCAACAAAAAAATATATTTTTAAAAACCGCAAAGATCTTCAGCCTCCAAAACCAGGATCAATGCAACCATCTCAGGACCCCCCTAAGAGGAAAAGTGAACGTACGTTAACAGTTCAAACAATAAAACGTAGTGAACAAGAACGCTTACGAAAACATCCTTGGACAAGAATGAAATAAAAATTATAAAAATAAAAAGTTATATAAAGGATAAAATCGGTGTTTTTATTTATTAATTTATTAGTTATTAATGAGAACAGTGATGGATAATTTCACACACGTAACTCTTTTAAGTAACAGTTCTTTGAAATATTACCCAAACAATTCATTATCGAGGTTCACGGTTAAACTTCCTAACACTATAAATTTGGATCCTAATGAGAAATGGTATGTTGGTCTAACTAACGTTGCTCATACTTCCATAAGTGAACAAACAAAAATTACAATTAAAACGCCATCAAAATACATACTTCCTTTAAACGTTGAATTAATAATATTTTTATATGCAACTACCCCTAAATTTTATCAACCAATCGAAGAAGCTAATTTCTTTGATCGGTATAACTCATCAACTGAATTAGTTAGAATCAATTATAACAAAGAAGAACCATATATTCAGCTACCAGCGTTGAAAGGTGTTAACCCTTTAATAAAATGTCATCAAGAGTACACACTTGTGGAATTTTTTGATGTAATATTTTCTCAGATTAAAATAACGAGATGGCCAGAGTTTATAGAATCTTTACAAATGGAAATTAAAAATTTCAAAGCAACCAAAGAGAATGAAGCTAAAATAAAAAATATTAAAGATAATTATATTGATGTGAAGACTAAGATCAATCCATTTCCATTTTACATGTGTTTTTATTGTAATATAATCAAACCGAGAACTATTGGGGATGCATCTGTATCATGCTTGTATATGCATCCCCTAGGAACAGACGTTGATAGAGGCATATCTCGATCATATCAAATAGATAATGTTCAATATTGCCCCATTGAAAAGTATAATATATCAGAGATCAGTATTTTAATAACTGATGAAACTGGTGAACAAATTAATTTTAAAGATGGACTTTTTATGACCTACCTAGTACTTCACTTTCGCAAAGGTATATAAAGAGGTATCTTACGGATTTCATTAATTACAAATGGATAACTATTACGCAAAGTACTACGCTAACCAATCCGGCGGTGGTGGCTATAACAATGAAGATTTTGGTCCACTATTACGATCTCAAAGAGTATATCAAAAGGGAAGAGGATTAGGAGGATTTTTCGGCGGAATATTCCGTTACTTAAAACCAATATTAACATCAGCCCTTCATGGCTTAACAAGTGAAGCACTTCAAGTTGGTTCAGACATTCTTCAGACACAAAAGCCGATTAATGAAATACTTCGTGATAGATCAATACAAGTGGTTGATAAATTACGAGATAAAGCAGCAGACAAAATTAAACAAATGTCTGGTACAGGAGCTAAAAAATCAATAAAAGGCTGCTTGAAAAGCCGTTGTAAACAGTTGAGAGTTGTTCGTGACAGCGTGAAAAAGAGAAAAAATATATTAAAAAATAAAACAAACAAGAAACGGATTATTGATATTTTTACATAATGGCGTTTACAGAATGCATGAAATCGGAGCTAGATTTATTTCAACCACCTTCAATTCAAACAAGTATTTTAAAAAATGAAGAAGTAGCATACAAACCTATAACCAGTTTAGAAAATCAGTCGGTTATTGAATTTGCTTGTTACAGTCATGGTGATTCATATTTAGATTTATCATCAATAAATTTATGTCTGAAATTTCAAGTAACTAAAAATGATGGCAAATTATATGTAGAGGCCGACAAAGATCAGCCTAGTTTAGTTAACAATATGCTGCATTCCCTGTTTCATCAAGTCAATATTTCTTTAAACGGAAAGAATATAAATTCAACAGATGGGAATTACAGTTATCGAGCATATTTAGAACAACTATTAAATTATGGTGATGATGCATACAAAACACATTTGCAATTATCAGGATGGAGTTTAGAGACAAAAAATCTTGATAATCTTGCTGAAAACGATGGATTAAAATTAAGAACAGCATTAACTAAAAACAGTGGAATTGTAGAAGTATATGGAAAATTGCATGCTGACATGCTCAATCAACCTTTGCTATTATTAAACAATGTAGATTTACGAATTTCGTTAACATTGAATAAACCGGAATTTTATTTACTCGGTGCTGATACAGATACTTCGATTGTCAAAATTACAGAAGCTACACTTTACTTGAGACATGCTCATGTAAATCCAAATATTTTAATTGCACACCATAAAATGCTTGAAAATACAACAGCAAAATATCACTATAAGCGTAACGAAATTAAATCATTTACAATTCCAGCCGGAGGAAACTCAATTTCACTAGATAATATTATTGTTCTAGGACAGCTCCCAACAAATCTAATATTTACAATGGTAGATAATGATGCATATTCTGGGAAAAGATCTAAGAATCCATATAATTTTAAAAATAATAAAATAACATCGTTCGCAATTTATATAAATGGGGTTCAAGTTCCTAGTGCACCGATTGAAATGAATTTTGCAGATGGGTCCAGTTACGCTAGAGCGTATTCAACAATATTTACATCGAGTGGAATTTTACACACACCTCAAGGAAATTTGATTACCAAAGAAATGTTCAAGAATGGTTATTTCCTGTTAGCTTTTGATCTAACTTCGGATATGTCAAGTACTTTATCATGCAACTCTCTAATGAATCAAGGAAGTTTAAGACTCGAGGCACGATTTGGGGAAGCTCTTAAGACAACTAAAACATGTTTAGTGTACTTGGAATATGATACAACTCTAGAAATAGATAAAAATCGTAATATTGTAACGAATTATTAATAATATAAATACCTCTTATATCCTAAATAAAAAGTTAGTTTATACTAATACACATGATGATTGCCAATACAACAACTACTTTAGATATTCAACAAGCATTGAAAACACATAAATTTACTAAGAAGTATTTTCAAGGTGTTTTTGCAATAAACACAATCCCAAAGAGGGTTAAATCAAAACCTGCTTTATATGTTATTAATACGGACAAATCAAATCAACCAGGGCAACATTGGCTAGCTGTTTATTTTCCATCAAATGGATGTGGAGAATTTTTTGATTCTTACGGAAGATCACCAACGAAATATCCTGAGATTAATAGATTTCTAAAATATAACAGTAAATGCATTACATACAATAATAAACAATTACAAAGTTTATTCACCGGAGTTTGTGGCCAATATTGTTGTGTATATTTGTTAAATAGATGTAAACGTAACTCAATGAAAAAATTTATAAAATTATTTAATGTTAAAAACCATATTGAAAATGATGTAAAAATAAAGAAACTTTTTAAAAAAGAATTTCCTAAGGTTTTAACTACAAGAACAAAAACAAACATGATTCATCACGTTTTAGGAATTTTGTAGAAAGGTTATTTAAGTTCATCGATAAGAAGAATAAAATATGATTTTATTAACATGTATGAAAGGGATAGTACCACTCTTGAAGAGTATAAATACGGAAGTTATTTTTATGAAAAACTAGTTTACATTTACCTTGAAACACAAACAATATGCTTAAAGTAAAAAGCGTTAATAATTTAATTAAAAAAAAGATGGCAACCATACCTAATTTATTGTTGTCTCATACATATTTTTTAAATGATCAACATACAAGTTATCTAAATGTTGGTTATGATATTAACACTTTTGAAACTACTATAATCTTGTTCAAAAATACAATATTTCATACACTAAGTGCTGAAATGTGGACGACTACAATTTTCAATAATTTACCAACAATAAACAACCACTTCAATGGTAACATTTCCTTTGCTGAATTACCAAAAACGAATGGAAATTGTGATGTAAAGCTAACCAGCAGAAATAATGAGAGACGTATTATATTTACGAGTGGAGGGAAGAAAATCGTTTTAAATTCCAAAGAATGGGAACGCTGCTCATCTTTATCATCATTTTTGCAATCAATCATTATCTGGAGCGAAACAGTATGGGCTGATGTTGCTAATTATTTCTATTTATACAAAGAAAAATGTTTCGATCAGCTAACATATTCTCTACAAATACAGGATTTTTTTATACCGCCAGTAACAGGATACAACTATTTTAATTATTCAAGATTGTTTAATGAAATACCAGTTTTATGTAAGGAAAAATTAATAAATGAGCTTTGTACTCGTACACTAAGAAATTAATGAATAAAAACAATTTATACTTTTTTCAAATCAATTTTTTATTTCTTAAATATTATTTTTACAATGAATTACACCGTCTTGAATCCATTTGGTTTGAATATTATCGATAAACTCTTCACCTCTAATGTTTTTAACGTGTCGGCATGCGGGAAACCAAAATGCATGTTCCGTCCATATTTCATTGGTGATATTCCAATCCTCGAGAACTCCTTTGCAGCTGAAACACTTGATGCAGTCGTCCACGCCTGTGTAGTAAAATCCAGCTCGAGATAGTTCTAATGGATCGATGAACCATTTGTTCCATAACTTCTCGAATGATTTTAGCCGACTCTGCACCTTATTCATTCCACCTTCTAACCCGTATAAACCGCATGTATCTCCTTGTTCCTCTCGATGTACTGGTGAATCCATTTAAATGAGGTTTTTTACTTTTCGCGTGTGACTCGAACAATGTACAAATCTATACTAGATCTAGATAAACTCTCGTATATTTGAAAATGATGTTTTCAGAGGGGCCACGTGATGTACATATACATGTTGACTTGTTTGATTAACCATGATTAAACATGTTTATTGACCTTATTTTACGAATATGGATGTTGAAATCATTGAACGTAACTTGATATGATGACAAAGGTTTGTATTTAATCGATACTTCGTAATATTTATGCTGATGTGGTAAGATTGGAAAAAACTGCGCGTGTTTAAAAGTCAACTTAAACCATAATAAGTATAAATTATAGTGAGCTTCTTTGAAAATTATCAGTTTGATAGTAAGCATAAGATTGTTAACAACCAACCAACCAACCATGGATATTCGTCAACAACTTTTAGAAAAACTCAACAATGTGCCAAGGTTTGCTGAGAAAAAAATAACCAAATTTGAAGATCTGGATGTGGGTAGAAACTACGTGGTACAAGAAGTCAAATCAGTCAACACGAGATATGGCGTGAAAATCCTAATAGAGACTGATGAGAACATTATATTTATGCCGGAGCGATTCAACGTTTTTAATGATCGAGAAATACAAAATTTAAACCATTTGTGTAAAGAACACTTAACTATGGTAAAAACTGATAGATATAATGTTCATTTTATATAAATAAATAAATAAATAAAACAATATTATATATAAAATTATTTAGAAAAAGTATTTAATTTCAAAACAATCTTATTATGGTTTTCGACTCCGCTACTTCTCTGTTTTCAACACTATGGGCAAATTAGCTAACATTTATTATGTTAAAGATCATTCATTTTGATGAATGTTATAGTGATCATAATCCAAGATATCTCTCGTTTTAAATAAATCCTAAACATTATGAGGAAACAATATTTTATATATACCAATCCAAAATTCATATGCTTTCATTATTAATTCATCCACTTACATAAAATGAGTCGGATTCAAATAGTGAATGAATTGCATAAGCCAGCACGTAAAAATTTTATACGCAGACATGTTAAAATTAAGGGTATTGATGACTTATGGCAAGCAGATCTCGTGGAAATGATTCCATATTCAAGAGAAAATGCTGGTTTTAAATATCTTCTAACTGTAATCGATGCTTTTTCTAAATTTGCTTGGGTTGAGCCTATAAAGAAAAAAACATCACAGATGATTGTTGGTGCTTTAAAAAAAATTTTCAATGAGAGTAAAAGAGTACCAAAGAATCTACAAACGGATATGGGAACTGAATTCTATAATAAAGATTTCAAACAGCTTGTGAAACAGAAAAATATTAACCACTATTCAACATTTAGTCCAATAAAAGCATGTATAGTAGAAAGATTTAATCGAACTCTTAAGGAAAATATGTGGAGGAAATTTAGTCTTCAAGGATCTTACAAGTGGCTGAATATTTTAAAAAAATTAGTGAAAGATTACAACAATAAAAAACATAGGACAATTAAATTAGCACCTGTAGAAGTTACTATGGCAAATGAAAAACAAATTTTAAAACAAGTGTATACATATCCTAAGTTAATGCAAAAAAATAAATTTAAAGTTGGGGATTTCGTTCGAGTTAGCAAATTTAAAACCGTTTTCGAAAAAGGTTATACTCCAAATTGGACTACTGAAATATTTAAAGTTGTTAGTATTAACAACAAATTTCCTGTAACGTATTTACTTGAGGATTATAAGGGACAGCTAATATCAGGCCGGTTTTATGAAAAAGAGCTGCAAAAGACACATCATCCTGACACTTACCTCGTAGAGAAAGTTTTGAAGAAGAAAGGTAATCAAGTTTATGTTAAGTGGCTAGGTTTTGAATCATCACATAACTCGTGGATAAATAAAACAGATTTAATTTAAACTTTATATTTTTTTTTTTTATTACCGATTAAAATTTTCTTAATTATTAAAACTACTTAATATATAATTTTGGTTTAATATTTTAATTTAAAACTAAAAGACATTAAATGTATTATATATATTATATTTAAGAAATATAAAATGTATTATTAAACTAATTAAAATAAAAATTATCAATTTCTTTATTACCCCATGCCAAAGTTTTGTATGAATTTGGAATTACAAATCTTTTATCATCAAAATTTGATAACGCTACTTTGTTTAACAATTGAGTATATAGGTTGTGTCTAATACTTCTAAAATTTAATTGTGATCTAATTATATTATCATTTTTATTTAAACAATTTTTAAAATCATTTAATGATATCGAATCTGAAACTACATTTTTTTTTACACCTTTTATTTTCTTAATTATTTCATTATCATCTTCTAAGCTTATACAGTATGATTTTGCTCTAATCCCAATAAATTCTGTCAAAATTTTACCACAACATTCATCTTTAAACATTCCTAAAACTTTTTTATTAACTAATGGAAGATTATATATGTTATTGGATGGATAATCAGAAGTATCAAACTTCTCATTTAAATCAGGCTTGATATCTTCATAAAAATCCATAGTTTGAATATCATATATTAATGAATCCGTATCAGTATATAAAAGTGAAGCATTATCATCATACTTCGTCTTAATATAATCATAATGAAAATCATACATTAGAGTTTTCGATAATTCTAAAACACAGAAACCCACATAAATGGGTTTATTATACGTAACCGATAATCTATTCATTTGAATAGCTACCAAATTTTCATCAAATATTGCTGAAGAATGAAAATTAGGTTTGCTGATCAAAGTATTTGCTCCAAATCTGTTTTCAATATTTTCCCAATGTGATACTAATCTTACATCTGTTCTCTTGTCAACATTTTCAATTGTTTTACCAAAAACACTATTATTTTTTAATTTATACAAATCTTTATCAAACGCATTTAGAGCTTTAGTCCTAAGATCGGTATTCAAATCTATATATGATTTGAGCCATGGTTTTTGACTAAACTTTAAAACTCTATGTATTTTAGATAATATTAGTCCATTTTTAATACATTTCTTTAAATTTGTTTGATGAATGACGTATGCTTTTTTAGGTTCTAGGTTAGCAATTAATTTATTTTGTTTTGAACTTTCGTATGGTGGCTGTATATTTTCCATACAAAATGGTAAATCATTATGCTTTTGGTGTAATTGATCAGGATATTCTAAATCAACTTCTAGAATATAACCTGATTCTGATTCATTATCTGTTAAATGATCGAAATTAAATTTATCAAGTTCTGCTGAATCAAGAAATCTGAAATCAGCATACGGGAGTGATTGGCTCATAGCCCAGCCATATAGATTATTAGCATCCAAATAAACAAGAAAATTAGAATCTATATCATTATTATAATTTTTCATGTATTTGTTATTTGCTTTAGCATATCGTTTGGAGCACTGTGTTAATCCGCCACGAATACCTTTTTTAATAAAATTTATCATATCAATGTCTTTTAATAATTCTAATTTGATTTTGGTGAATTTAAGCATGGCATCCCAACTTAAACCTGGGGCTGTGAAATAATGGGCCGGGTCTAGATCGTATGTTTGCATACAAACTTTCCGGAAATTTTCAAATATGTCGGCTAAAATAAGTACATCTGATTTTAAATATAAGTCGGAATAATCACCTAAATTTTTACATTTAAATGTTTTCCATACATTTAGAGCATGATTATGTTGCTCATCAGATATATCAGTATTTTGTAATTTGTTAAAAAAATGATTTCTGGATGGTAATTCAGTTTCATCATATTTTTTAAAACTATCTACATAATCGTATGGGAAAACACCTTTTTTCTTTATAAGATTAAATTCATTTTGATTAGAAAAACTCTTTCTAACTTCATTGAATTGAGAATCGTTAAGATTGTTAGCTAGTTTATCAAGACTAGCTGCCATAAATTTAAATGAATCTACAAACCTCAATTTAATTTTTTTAATCTCATTAATTTTGAACATTTTTGTAAATGAAATATATCGCTCCTTATTCTGAGCAATTAAATCTATTTGTTCCGTATCAAAACCTAATTCTTTTATGATAAAGTGCGAATCATAGCCACTTAAATTGTGAAAAAATATTGGTACGAAATCTGCTATCTTATAATTTAAATTGCATTTAGTATGCGCAGCACCTCTAAATTTTCCTGTTAAATGGCAATGGTCCATAACTTTATAGTTTTCATCATCATTAAAATCACCGTTACAAATATGACATTGATTTGATAAATTGTAATTTAATTGCTCCGTGCAGGAAAGTTTTTTCATTTTTCGATTTATGTGTAGGTCATTGTATATAATTTCTAAATCCTCTTTTATTTTATCAATGAAAATTTTTCCACAATCGCTACCTCTGTATGTAACAAATTTAGATTTACTATCATTATATGAACATTTAATGTAATATCCAAAACTACTGGGTTCATGTTTTAAAATATTTTCAGTAAATGATGTTATAGGATTTAGAGTACACGAATCAATTGGTTTTAATATTGCTTCGAAGTCGCAATATATCACATATGGGACTTGTAATTTATGTTTATAGTTTCTAAATTCTAAAATATCATTTTCTTTAGTAGGGAGAATACATTTGATTTTATTGCACCCATACTGTAAATGATGATTTAAATTTGTTTCACTAGAATAAAATGTTAAGCAGCCATCACAAACCCATTTTTTACATTTTTTTTTTGAAATTTGACTTCCAATTAACTTACTAAAATTTTTAATCCAACAGTAATGTGTTTTAACACCATCTTCTAAAAATAATAAATTAACATGGTGTTCTTTTTTACATCTTGTATAATGTAATGGACCTACAATTTGATTACTTTCTAATCCATATACATTTATACTAATATTATTTAACTCTTCAAATCGTTGGATATCTTTTAACGGCATTGGGAAATTAATATTATTTAAAACTAGTTCTGAACTATAATGAGGATATGAACTACATCTACATGAATTATTTACAAAGGGGTATTTAGAAGCCATGATTGACCATGCAAAGCATGCTTCATCAGAATTTTGAACATTAATTATTGCATTTTTATTTCTAATACATGCTGGAAGAGTCATATATGATGATCCTCTCAAAGGATTATATTTATTAAAATTTATTTCAATATATAACATCTTCTGTAGTGCCCATCCAGATTCTTTTTCTTGAAACTCTTCACACTGAGTATTCAATACATCAAGAGTTTCAGAATATACTTCCTCCAAATCGCAACTTTTTGTTAATATCCGATTTTTAGTGTTAAAAGATTTTAAAGAAGTGATAATTTCATCTTCTTTTAGATCTGGTTTAGTATATATTCCAAACAATTCGAAATTAACCTTAACAGCATTAAGTACTTCTATTTGAAGCTTTATTAATGTAATAATTTTCTGTTTTACTGCAATCAGAAAATCATTACAACTAATATGCTCGTTAGGTATATCTAAAACTCTGTAGCTGATTACTCTCGATTTAAAGGCAGATGTTATAATATAAATATTTTCATCGTCCTCATTATATTTCTTTAAATTATTTTCCTTATGAATATTAGACCTTAAATGATTATTTAAATACTTTCTATTTACACTTACTTTACACACACTACATAAAGTATGATCATCCAGACTAACTAGGCTGCTGACATCCTGATGTATCTTACTTCTTTTTGATGGTCCTGGCTGTTGCGAATTATGAATATAGAGACGATTACATCTCTTTTGGTGATAATCCAGCTTTCGTTTATTGATATATGTACATCCACATATATCGCATAACGTCTTTTCTGCTGGATGCTGGTTTTCCTGGTGACGTTTTAGATTTTCTTTTGATGAAAAAGTGGACAAACATAATTCGCAGTTGTTCATTTTAGTATTAATTATCTGTAATATGTATAGTAAATAATAATTATTATTTCTAATAATATAATAAAAACTTTTTATATATTTAAACTTACTTTTTCTTTAATGCTGAAATTATTTTTATTTATTTAAATTTAATATATGTATTTAAACTGATACACAATAAAACAGTATTTGATCAAAGTTTTCTTAATTTATCGCAACACGTATAAATCAGCTTCTCAAATCTATATCAATGCTGATATTATTTTTATTTATTTAAATTTATTATAATTCACAAAATAATTATCACAACGTTTCTATATTTACGCAATAAGACTAATAATAGAACTTTTCAAATTTTTTATAAATTTTTATGACCTTATTCACTTTAATTTTTTATACAGCTGATTATACTTCATAACATATGAATATGATATGCTACCAACAAAATATTAAGTCATGTATAATAATTAGTGTGTTAGATTTTAATGACCTTCGCAGTTTATTCACTATGATTTTTGTTATATGCACGTATATGTAAATGATTTTATTTTTTATGAAACGTGATATATCAGGTTAATACACTTCAATACAAATATTTTTCTCTTACATGGGCAGAAATTAATCATAATCAATATTTTTTATTTTATTACAGTTGAGTACCTGATTTTTGAATAAATTTATATTATAAAGTTTTAGTTGTCATGGTTGATGATACAACTGTATACAATGCAGGTAGGTACTACCATTCTATTTGTATCAAAGTTAAATTATGCAATATATGATGAACCAAGTTACAAACCATGTACATAAAATAAACTTTAAAAGGTGACATCTACAGATAAACTTGGAAAAATAATAATTTACAGTTGAGTACCTGATTTTGAATATTTTTATATGGAGTTTTAGTTATCGTGCTTGATAATAAAACTGTATATTGAACCAAGTTACAAACCATGTACATAAAATAAGCTTTTAAAAGTGACATCTACAGATAAAGTTGGAAAATAACAATAATTTACAGTTGAATACCTGATTTTAGATACATTTATATAGAGTTTTAGTTATCGTGGTTGATAATAAAACTGTAAGAAATGTGCACCATCTATCGAAAAGGTTATTAATATTAAAAAGTTCAAAGCTTAAAGTTTATGACTGTGCTGCCATCTAACAAAATGTCTTAAAAAAATATTGTACAGTTAATGTACAGTTGAACAACGGATTTTTAATAAAATTATATACTTACGTTTACATTTTATATAGAGATTTAATTATCGTGGTTCTACTGTAATCTTCATATAAAAAAACATATGTAATCGTTTGTATTGTTGTAATTTACATATAAAAATTCATCCCAAATGGGATTGAGCTGGGACCCCCCACTTTCACCTACTTATAAGTCCTTCATTAAATATATCTGCTGAAAACTGTATTTCCATATCGGGATTTGTTCTACGTGCTTGCCAAAGTATATCTTCACTAAGGCTTTCTTTGTGCTTTTCCCAAAGACCTTTAGGATCGGAAGGTGTACATGTCGTTAATATGATTGCAAAGAGCTTGCGTATTTGTGGTGGACGACACATAAGGCATGCTTCGGTTAGTGTTCTATCCCAGTGTTCATCATTTTCAAGTAAGCCCAGTTTAAGACATGCCTCTCTGTAGGTTTGACATACTTCGCCATTTACAGTTCTCAGTGCTTGAAAAGACGTTGGTCCTCTTACTTCATGTAGCAGCATTCTCAGAAAATAACACTCCGTATTGTTAGGATGAACATTATAAACTCGACCCAAGGCATCAGAACCACGTATTCCAGTGTACTCCCGAATAATTGTGCCTTGCTTTCTTCTGAAAAACTGCTTCTTCGACGTGTTCCATGTATAATATTTTGGATCTTCATGATACAGCAACGTTTTTACGAATGAATCTGTTCCGCACAATTGAAAAAGGGCTGTTAATGTCGTATTCGTTGGTTGCGCAGCTCTCTGTAACAGATTTTCTTCCGTAAAGTAAACTCGTTGTCCATTTTCTAAGTGTACACTAAGATGTACAACTGTTGGATAACGCTCTGAATATTAAAACTCAGAATTCGCCAGACAGCTTCATTACTGCTGATGTAACGTCCTATTTGAAATTGCGTGACTTCATCGAATGGTGAATTTGTATTCGAAAGTCCAAAAATTGCCATATCACTGCCTTTGTTGACGTATTTACATATCGCTCACTTGCGAGAAGAACGACATAATCCAAAAATGATCATTTTACAGTAGAGCCATTTGAAAGTTTAAATGATTATAACTTTATATTGATTTATCAAAATTTTGCAAGTGGTACCTGAGAAGATTGGTGATATATTTCAGATGTTATATGTTTTTTGGATTTTAAGAAAAGCTCTTATTTACTAGCAAAAATGTATACTCAAAGTTGAGCTTTTCGACTTAGGACTCTTTTCTTGCAAACCACTAATTTTAGGAATTTACTATCTCGTGTTATGTCAGTATTTGAAATATTCGTTTTCTGTATTTGAAATATTAGCTGTAGTTTCTAGAAATTCTTGCGGTTCCCTTTCACCTCTCATCGGAGCCAAATTGGCTAATTCATAAGTTACATTTTCTGGCAAATACTCTAGTTTACTTTCCGTGCCTTTTTTGAGATGCCTCTGTAGCTAATTCCACTATCAATTCGCCTTGGCAACTCATGTTTGTGAAATACTGCTGACAAATGAAAAATTTAAACCTATATAGAATTCAGATTGAACCGGTTTTATTCGTTAGTACGGGAACATGAGGTATCACAAATTTAAAAACTGTGTCGATTTGTATGTACTTGGTACACATCCTTAAAAGGACTAAAATCAAAAAATATTTGTTGAATTGAAATAAACCGGAATAAGGGAGAACTCCTCTGTTTCAGATTTCTTTGTCGTTGCATTACATACTTTTGTTGTAATAAAAGCAAATCTAGTCATATTTTAAATTTGTAAATATTTTAACTATTCCTCATGAGTGTTAACAGTTACATGACATATTTAAAAAAATGAAAAATGCCAATGATTATTTGGAAAAAAATATTTAAAATAACGTCATTTTCATAAAAAATAAAAATTAAGTTGAAATCAATATAGTTATTTTACCTAAAAAACTGTCTTAACACAAAATTACACAAAAGGAAAATCATATAATTTTCTTTTTTTTGGCAACAATAATGTCATAAGGCAAAATACGTGAAATAAAATACAAACATTTTGTTAAAGTAACGTCACAATGTAAAATAATATTTAAAAAATTATTTGATTTTTCCATCAAAAAAGTCTTAACTCTAAATGAGTGATTTTTAGTTGAAAAATTAAACCGAATGTTTGTAATTACCTGTCCTAATATACCGACTTAATTGAAAATATATCACTTTTACTGCGGCAGAATATAATTTACACACCAAACACTCAATTGCAACTGAGATAATACGTTACTGAAAAAAAAAAATAACCAATCGCAGTAAAGCAAAAACGACATTACTTCCTCAAGCGGATACTTTTATAAACCCAGTTACGCCGGTTTTTCAGTAAACAGATTGAAGAATTCTCTTTCGATTTGCGTATTTAACTCAAAAATCGATTTTTTTGAGTTATGTCGTTCTTCTCGCAAGTGAGCGATATATATTTAATTGACTTAACCGAGTTGCAGTACTCAACGTTAATATGGGCTTTAAATATTTTCGACAGTAACGGAGTGTAAGGAACAATCCAGCTATTATCTACCTCATGATGCACATTGTTTACTTTGATAGTGGCTGTGTGTCCTCCGTCATCGGTTTTTCGTCTCCGGTATTGTGGATATCCGTCGTCACCAGTTTGTGTTTCCTGACACATCTTTCGGGGATATTTTTTTCGAACACTTTCCGTCTTTCATGCAAGGTGAATTGAGATTCACGGCTCCACATGGCCCATGTATCATGTTTTTGCTAACGATTTCAAAAAGTATCGGATCTTCTTGGGGATTGGGTAATTCAACTGATATAACACTATCAATTTGAGTCGGAGTAATCTTGTCCTTTAACCAAATCAAAATGTGAGCATGTGGTAGGCCTGTTTTCTGCCATTCTATAGAATACATCCAGCAGCGAGTTTCTCCATAAATATGATTTTTAGTTATGAGGTTCATGAGATTTATGAGTTTCTGTTTGAAAACTCTAGCTGTCAGATCATGCCAATGGGTCGATGATTGCCCAATTAGAAGTAAATCTATAATCTCAGTCCATGTTGGATTACACGTAAACGTTATAAATAGATCAGGACGTCCAAATCTTTGGACATACGTCATGGCATCCTGAGCGTATTCGTGCATGTGCCTTGGACTTCCCGTATACGTAGCTGGTAATATGACCAATTTCCCAATGTCAGCAACGTTTCCATCATTTGCAATTGCATCACGCAAGTGAATATATTCCTCGGAACGAAGTTTTTTCTGATTTAAGCGAATGAAAAGAAGTCGTTCACTTTCGATTATAGCATACATATCAACAATGAATTGGTGAAAAAGTTGACGGCACTTCAGGATGTGGTTTGATTGTTGTGCTCTAATCATAATACGATACGCATAAAAATTCATGCAGGAAACCCTTTTCGTCATCGCAGCATTTGTTGTTGGGTTAGTTTGCATCACGTTGAAATGGTACCCATCTTCTCCTTGCCAAAACAGTATTGGATTCTGAAGAGCATCATACGATCTGTGTGTTTCAGTAACACGCTGTAGGCTTTCATTTTGTCTATGGATAATAATATCACGTTGGTTGAAATCCGTTCCGACCATAACAATAGCAACTTCGTTGATTGTTGGAGCATTGAATCGTCTTTCATGTTGACCAGACGGTGTTTTGTCTGCTCAAATAACTACTCTGTGGTCATCTGATGGCATTTGCTCCAATGCAGTTTTGAATAAATTTACCAGATGATTGCGTTCATGGAATAAAATCTGTAAACTTGATATTATTTCACGTTTTGTTCCGGGACTAATAGCACAACGTTGATAAGTCTCCGCCTCCTCGTTGCCCATGAAGTAAATTTGTGAAAACTTGGAGTCGTTGTTAGAGAGAGGAAGAAGTGATCCAATTTTATGATAAATTTGTCCTTGTACTTTAAACGTGGGCATAAAACCTCCATCCTTAACAATTTGGGTTGCTCCAAAAGATGTCATTTGAAAGCATGAGTTCCAGAGACGTAAGCTAGAAGAGGTTCAGGTGGATCATCCAGAGGAGGCAAATTCACCTTTCCATTTGAACAACACATTTCAGGCGATTCATTGTGAAACTTTAAAGCATGACAATACAAACAAATGTTTTCCATTTGCCCAATTGAAACATTGTAATCATAGTCTTTCTCGTAATTGAATGCTGCTAACTTTAAATCACCTCTAAAAGTTTCTATTAATCGTCCATATCGTAACCGATCGACTTCCAGCCGGGCCTCACGATGTTCAATGGTTTCAGTAGCTCTAGAAGAAGACATCCTGCTTCGTACATTTTCGAGTCGTGTTTCACGCTGTTCAGTTGTTTCATCAGCTCTTGAAGAAGACATCCTGCTTCGTACATTTTCAAGTCGTGTTTCACGCTGTTCAGTTGTTTCATCAGCTCTTGAAGAAGACATCCTGCTTCGTACAATTTCAAGTCGTGTTTCACGCTGTTCAGTTGTTTCATCATCTCTTGAAGAAGACATCCTGCTTCGTACATTTTCAAGTCGTGTTTCACGCTGTTCAGTTGTTTCATCAGCTCTTGAAGAAGACATCCTGCTTCGAACGTTTGTAAGTCGTGTTTCGCGCTGTTCAGTTGTTTCATCAGCTCTTGAAGAAGACGTACTGCTTCGATCATTTTCAAGTCGTGTTTCACGCTGTTCGCTTGATTCAGCCACCCTTGCGGCTCTAATCTTCTTCGACTTTGCAGTTACCTGCCCAATTGATCTTTTTTTCGGTGGCATTTTTAAGCAAAAATGAAACGTGTAGCTAATTAATCAGGAATGACGGGCATTCAAAACAGAAATTAATATTAATTTATCAAAACGATTTTAATGTTCCCTTCGATACGTTTCACCGCGAACTGTGTTTGAAAATGTCTTTACGGAATTTTTTTTAAGCAAAATCAAATGTTATCTACAATCAAAAAGTAATCATAGATTAACACGTTTATAAACTGAAAACTTAAATCTAATAAGAATGTATATTCACTTGAAATAATATTTAATACCTGGAAAATAATCACCAACAATTATTTTATTGCAATATAGCTAACTAATCGAGAACAACGGCATCCGAAATACAAATTAATATTAATTTATTCAAAACGATTAAAACTACGTCTACTTCGATACGTTTTACCGCGAACTGTGGCTGAAAATGATATTTCGAAAAACAAAAGAAGGTTTTTCAAACTAAGGCAATTTTACACGTACAATAATTTGAATCCAAGGATGTTTCTTGTAGAAGATGGTATTTTCAAATATAAAACGCTAGTACTTTTCAAAGTAAATCAGTTTATACGTCCAATATTTTTTAGTACCTTTCCTAGAATTGATTTTATGACAGCTAAGGCGCTATTTCGGAACATTTAAATAATTGTATCTATTTGTACATGTAAAATTGAATTCTTGATAGAGGGCAGACTTCCGGATTGGAGCATGTCACTAATTTCATATAACCCCTTTCCTAAAGTCATTCTCGTCAAAAAAATCTTTAAAAAATTGAAATTTGAGAAAAAATTTGTAACACAGCCCCTAGACCCCGGGGTCCAGCCCCTTCAAAAGTATTGTGGGCTTGGTCCTGAACATGCAACATATACATGGTAAAAATTTCATGACGATCGGTAAAGCGGCTAAGGCGTTATTTCAGAACAATCAAATAATTGTATCTTTACATGTAAAAATGAATTTTTGATCCAGGGGCGGACCCCCCGAATTCGAACATGTCTCTTATTTCATATAACTCCTTTCCAAAACTCATTCTCGTAAAAAAATTTAAATTTTTGAAAAAATTTGTACCATGGCCCTTAGTCCCTGGGGTCCAGCCCCTTTCACAATATCGTAAGATTGGTCCTGAACATGCAACATTTGCATGGTAAACATTTCATGGCGATCGGTTGAGCGACTGAGAAGTAATTTTGAAATAATCAAATATTAAAATTAATTTTTGATCCAGGGCTGGGCCCCTCGGATTCCAACATGTCAGTAATTTCATATAACCAGCCCCATAAACTCATTTTCGTGGAAAAATTTAAAGAAAATTGAAATTTTCGAAAAATTTGTAACGCAGCCTGTTAGTGGAGCACAAATCAAGTAACACAATTTTGTTTATTCCGACCGTGCACTTTTTCCACGTTGTAATGGAGCGGACTGTATCTTCTTTAGTTTTGGTGTGTTGCATATGATGATATGAACCGCAAATAAAAACCACTTTTTTTTCACAATACTTTAAATTATCACCTTATTTAATAATTTATATTTATTACGCAAATCAAAATGCTCACAATGAAAAATGCTTTAGTTTTACAAAATGGACGTTAACTCTTTTTTTGTAGTATAAATTTTAATTTTATTGTTTTTACAATGGTAGCCAAAAACAGAATGATAAAAAAAATAAAATATACATAGAACATAGCTAAAAAGGTACAGTCGCGAAAGTTATGAGTAATTTGATCATCTTCCAAATTATTCACACAGATGTCGTGTCTGTATTCACAATTTTCGAACTGCATTACAAATTGAACATAAACTCAGCTGCATTTTGATTGAACATAAACTCAGCTGCATTTTGATATTTGACAGATGTGATTTTGTGAGCTGTGTATACAATACAATACAAGGATTTTTAAGTTAAGTACATAGTTTTATAATATGATAAATAAATTAATTAAATTTCTTTTTTCTTTTAGATTAATCTAACTACACGTAATATGGACATATAATTTGAGATTTATGACCAATTTTATAATAAATAATATACTGGGTAAGAATATAATACCAAATTTCACTGTGTTTACAATTATAATACATAAAATCTACTTTATTTCAGCAAATGTGACTGCTGTTGCTGTTGCGATGATGTTCGCATTTATGATTATGCTTTTTTCTTACAGGTATATTAGTAAGTATTAACATACCGCCGCCTTTGAACCACTGGTTCAACATAATTTGATTAATACGGCTGTGATGTGAATAAATCAGGAAGATATTTTTGATTTCTGGTGATCGACTTCTTCGCTAGGCTCGTCTTGTGCCACGGGTAGAAGACACAACTTATGTATAGGTCGTGTCATGTCGCCAGATTTTGTTTTAAGAGTGGCTACACGAACGATCCCATCGGATCCTGGATGCATTGTAATCACTCTCCCTAACAACCACTGATTTGCCGGTACGTTATTCTCCTTTATGACAACAATATCGTTGATTTTGATTGACTTTTGGATGTGTTGCCATTTTGTTCGTTGTTGTAGAGATGTTAGATACTCAATGCTCCATCTCTTCCAGAAATTTTGAGAGAGCTGCTGCACCATCTGCCATCGCGATAGGTGGGACATTTTTAAATGGGTGATGTCGAGCTCTGGGATTTTTGTAGCGGCATGTCCAATTAAGAAATGAGATGGAGTTAATGCGTCAATGTCGGATGACGGTAATGAGCATAATGGCCGGGAGTTTAGAATTGCCTCGATTTCAGTGAGGAGTGTGTGTAGTTCTTCCATGGTAAGGATAGTGTTTCCAATAACTCGCTTTAAATGAAACTTCGTGGATTTTATGCCGGCTTCCCAAATTCCTCCAAAATGAGGTGCGCTAGGAGGATTGAAGTGCCATGTTATGCATAAACTAGAAGAGAAAGCAGAAATGTTATTTGATTGTTTAATTAGCTTATGGAATTCGTTCCTTAGTTGGTTGTTTGCTCCGATGAAGTTCGACCCGTTGTCACTGTATATTTCTTGACAAACTCCTCTACGTGCAATAAATCGTTTCAAGCTGGCGAGAAAAGCTTCGCTTGTCATGTCATTGACTAATTCCAAATGCACCGCTTTTGTATTTAGGCAGATAAACAAACACACGTATACCTTATAAGTTTTTTGGCCTCTTCCTTTCACTAAATGTATTAATAGCGGTCCTGCGTAGTCTATTCCAGTTTTTAAAAATGGTCGGACAAGTTCTACTCGGCATAGTGGTAAGTTTCCCATCAGTTGCGTTTGCATTTGTGATTTGAACCTCGCACAGATGACACATTTTTTTATGACTTGCCTAACTCTGTTTCTGCCAGCAGGTATCCAAACTGACTGCCGTGATAATGATAACAACAGCGAAGCTCCAGCATGTTTGTTGTCTTGATGTAACTCTTCGAGAAGTAGCGAAGTGACCTTTGATTTGGCATGAATGATGATTGGATATTTAGTTGAAAATGGCACTTCACTGTTTGCTAGGCGTCCTCCTACCCGAATGATCCCTGACTCATCGATGAATGGATTTAATGATTTCAGGGTACTGTTATGTCCGACGCTGGCTTTGGTTTTCAAGGATTCGATTTCATTAGGGTAGTACTTGAGTTGCTCTTCTTTATATATGTGTTGAATGGCGTTAAACATTTCTTCTCTGCGCAGAAAGATTCCGTCTGTTCGGGTTCCTTTTCGCTTTCTTAGATTGGTGATGAAACGACACATATAAGCCAATACTCTCCGAAGCCTTCGAAATGACGAGTATCTCTGTAAGAACTCATCGAACCAAGTCGGGCCAATGGTGCTGGTTAATGCAAACAGTTGATTTGTCTCTTCTTCAATGTACCCATAGTCTGTGTGTTGAGTGGGCCAATAGTCGGGTGACTCAGATAACCAATCAGGTCCATTCCACCATAGTGTATGCGTTTTGAGTTGGAGAGGCAATAAGCCTCGTGAAGCGCAATCTGCTGGATTATCGGTTGATGACACGTGTCTCCAATGTTGCCGAGACCAGGAATTAGATATTTCGGCTACTCTGTTGCCGACGAATGTGCTCCAGCGTCTGGGATGGCTCGCTAGCCAGTCCAACACAATTTTGGAATCTGTCCAACAGTAGACTTGATTGATTTGACTTTGTGATTCCCTCTTTACCAAATTTAGCAGTTTGGTTAATAAGACAGCTCCGCACAGCTCTAGTCGTGGCAGTGTTACTTGTTTTATGGGTGCAACCTTTGTTTTTGCTGAAATTAATTTGCACGTTACTTCTCCGTTGGTCGACTCAATTCTAAAATATACGGCGGCTGCATACGCTTGCTGACTTGCATCACAAAATCCGTGCATTTGAATTTTGGATGTTTGAAAGGTGTTTAAATGCCTTGGAATTGTGATTTGGTTGACATTTTTCATTTCTTCATAAATTGTACACCATTCTTTTGCTCGATGTTCTGGTAACACATCATCCCATCCTAAGTTTGCGGCCCACAGGTGTTGGATGAATATCTTGAACAGAATAACTACTGGAGCTATCCAGCCAAGCGGATCGAACAGCCGACTTGCTTGTGACAGAATTGTTCTCTTCGTGAGCTTTTGATCATATTGAAGATCGGAAGAAAAGATAAATTCATCTGTGGATGGATTCCAAGTAACGCCTAATACCTTCACTGGGTTACTCGTTTTCTCCGTGCTATCATCTAGGTCTTTTGGGATGGCCAATAAATCATCAGGATCAATAGTATTGCGTATTTCAAGCGCGTTAGAGGTCCATTTTCTGAGAATTAATCCATGATTTTTTAGCATAGTCGTAATCGTTTCCTTTAAAACTAGGGCTGCCTTTATGTCATCTGCTCCCGTCATCAGGTCATCCACGTATATATCATTTTGGATTGCATTGGCTGCGCGAGGCGAAGGTTGTTGATTCTCGTCAGCTACTTGTTTTAACACTCGTGTCGCCAAAAATGGGGCTGATGCGAGTCCATATGTTACTGTTTGCAACCGGTAATGACGAATTGGGTCAGCTGGGGTATTACGCCAGACTATTTTTTGATAATTTGTGTCATCTTTTGATAGGAGCACCTGGCGATACATTTTTTCAATGTCTGCAGAAAATACGATGTGGTGTTCCCGAAATCTCAGTATGATGGCGTAAAGTGTTGATTGTATGGTGGGACCGATTGCTAGGCAATCATTCAATGAGACACCAGACGAACTCTTAACAGAGCCGTCAAAAACGACTCTTAATTTTGTTGTTGTGCTGGATTGGCGTAGAACACCATGATGTGGCAAATAGAATCCTGAGTGGTCAATCTCCTCCGGTGGAATTTCTTCCATATGTTTTAGCGTATGATATTCATGCATGAATTGTTGATACAATTTGAAAAACTCGGGATCCCGACCGAAACGACGCTCCATGCCTCGTAATCGTGAGATTGCTGAATTCATTGATTGTCCAAGGGCCTGAGGGGATTTTTTGAACGGCAGCTTTACTATGAATCGGCCATTGCTAGTTGTTTTGAGTGTCTCTGCAAATTTGTCTTCACAGAGCTGTTCTTCTGGAGAAAGTGGTTTGTTGCTTGTTGATATGGACTCGATTTCCCAAAACCGACGTAATGTTTTATCAATGTCGATGACATCACAAGCGTCCGCAGATGTAGTCATTGAAACTACCGTGGAATCTAGCAGGCTGCCGGTTCTACCAGACACAACCCAACCGAAAATGGTATTTTGAAGCATTGGTTGACCTTTCTTAAGCGTAATTTGACCAGCTTTCAAGATTTTGAAAAAATAGTCCGCCCCGATCAATACGTCGATATTACTTGATTTGGCGAAATTGGGATCGGCCAACTTGATTTCTTGCCACCTCGCCAGGTTGATGTGATTTAAATTTTGTGCTGGTATTTTGCTTGTAATTTTTGACAGCACTAGTGCTTCGATTGTGAACTCGGAACCTTCTTCAGGTCTAACGACGAAATTGACAGCACCTTTGGTGAATCCTGCTTTGGTTTGACCTAGCCCACATACGGATACTCGAGCATTTTGCCGCTTTAGATTTAATCGTTGGGAGCAAGCTTCTGTGATGAAGCTAACTTGTGACCCTGAGTCTAGCAAAGCCCGGCAAATATTTATTTTACCAGAAGAATCTACAACGTTGATGGCTGCTGTAGGTAGAATGGCTTGAGCAGACGTGTTTTGAGAACAAGCGGATACGACCAGTGTTGTTATTGGCTTGTCGGGTGTCGATTTTTCTGACGATACTTCGATGCCTTCATTTGTGTGGAGTAGACTGTGGTGTTTCCGTTTGCATTGTTCACAGCGACGTTGAGAAGTGCACTTGAAAACTGGATGTTTAAGGCTTAAACAGTTGAAGCACCTTTGAGTTGTTCTAGCCCATTCTCTTCGATCGGTGGCACTCATTTCATTAAATTTTTTGCATAAAAATAATGAGTGATCTTCTGAACACATTGCGCACTTGAATGTAAAATTGTTTGTAGCTATGTGGCCTGTTACATTTGATTTAGGAGCAGGTCGTTTTGGGGTGCTGATGGATTCCAGTGTGTCAATTCTTCGTGCTAGGAATTTCAGGAAATCCGAAAAGGTGGGATTTTCGATGTCAGCGGTTGCTTTAGCCCACTGAACTTTGGATTTGTCGTCCAACTTGTTTAATGCTAGAAAAATCAACCATGGATCCCGTGTTTCTGCATGATCTCCCAGCGCCTTCAAACCTCGTACTACTTCGTCTGACGTGTCCATTAATCGCTTGATGTTGCTTGCATTTGCTGAATTGATAGTAGGTTGATCGATGAATGTCCGTATGAAGGAATAAATAATTGGTCGCTTCCGATTATATCGCTCTTTTAATTTGGTTAGAGCTCCTAAATAGTTCGCTTCTGTAATACTGATATGGCGCAAGAGAACTGCAGGTTCACCTCGTAATAGACTTTTCAGGTATTGAAACTTTTGTACCGGATTTAATGAAAGTGACTCATGAATAGTGGAACAGTAGAGGTCATAGAAAGATTGCCACTCTGTATATTCACCATTAAACGGAGGAATGTTGATTTTTGGCAATTTAACCTCTGCGTGGCCTGTTCCTGAATGATTCAGACACATTGATGCATCTAGATTTACTGACGTGCTTGTAGATGTTGTCTTGGATCGAATCCACGTATTAATGCTGGTAATGGCCTTGTAATAGCTTTCCTCATATTGAATATCTGAGTCCTCTTCTGGATTAACATCGAATATTTTGGTTTCAATCGCCGTGAATTCCGACATTAGTTTTTCAACTCGCATCAAACGAGTTCGAAACTCTTCAATTGGAGTTGATTCCGTGGCAGTTTCCAGAAAATTCAGGATTTGTGTTAATCTACCCTTATTGGAGGCACGCTGCTTTTTGAGTGATGCTAGTTCTTGCGTCATTTGATAATTAAATGGTGGCCGTAGAACTTTTAAAATGACTGGACGTCTTGACTTGATAACTTCGTATGACCGATTTTATGCTTCCGAAAAATGGAGGCCCGAATAATGATTTTGTATTAACTCGTAAATTCACTTTGCACAAAATAGCGTCCGAAAATGGAGGCTATACCGAACGAATATATGTTGATTCGAATTGAACCGTTCCACTGTATAGTTTGATTTCTAGTTTAAGTTAATTTACGATTTGTTGCTTCCGAAATATGGAGGCCCGAATGATGAATTTGATTTGATCTCGTAAATTAACTTTTTACAAAATGGCTTCGTTATTGCTTCCGAGAATGGAGGCCGTATATTATTTTTGCAATAACCCGCAAATTCAATTTATACAAAATTTCGTCCGAAAATGGATGCTTTACTGCACGAATATATTTTGATTCGATTTGAACACTACCACTGTATGGTTAATTTTTAGGTTTAGTTAACTTACGATTTGATGCTTCCGAAACATGGACGCCGAAAGAAGAATTTGGTTTGATATCGTAAATTAATTTTACACAAAATGGCTTCTTAAATGCGGCCTTGCTTGATTGAATGACGATGAATATCGTCACAGCGGATCTAGATCCGGCTCGAAGGACCAATGTTAGTGGAGCACAAATCAAGTAACACAATTTTGTTTATTCCGACCGTGCACTTTTTCCACGTTGTAATGGAGCGGACTGTATCTTCTTTAGTTTTGGTGTGTTGCATATGATGATATGAACCGCAAATAAAAACCACTTTTTTTTTCACAATACTTTAAATTATCACCTTATTTAATAATTTATATTTATTACGCAAATCAAAATGCTCACAATGAAAAATGCTTTAGTTTTACAAAATGGACGTTAACTCTTTTTTTGTAGTATAAATTTTAATTTTATTAAACTTTAAATTATTTTGGTATATTCCAAATTGATTTTTATAAGAAGAGGAGAAATTGTTAAGAGTTTGCAATTCAGTTTCGATCTGCGAGCATGTGAAAAATAAATCATCTTTCAGTACATCTCATCAGGCTATAGCGACTGAACTGCTAATTTATTACACTGATTTTTTCCTATATATAGGAATCAACCGTGCACTTGTAGTATTAGCGAATTTTTACATTCCCCTTTCTAAACTTTTAACAATTTCAATGTTATTGTATTTAACGCATACATGCGGTTACTATGATCAAACTTTAAATTATTTTGGTATATTCCAAATTGATTTTTATAAGAAGAGGAGAAATTGTTAAGAGTTTGCAATTCAGTTTCGATCTGCGAGCATGTGAAAAATAAATCATCTTTCAGTACATCTCATCAAGTCGCTATAGCCTGATGAGATGTACTGAAAGATGATTTATTTTTCACATGCTCGCAGATCGAAACTGAATTGCAAACTCTTAACAATTTCTCCTCTTCTTATAAAAATCAATTTGGAATATACCAAAATAATTTAAAGTTTGATCATAGTAACCGCATGTATGCGTTAAATACAATAACATTGAAATTGTTAAAAGTTTAGAAAGGGGAATGTAAAAATTCGCTAATACTACAAGTGCACGGTTGATTCCTATATATAGGAAAAAATCAGTGTAATAAATTAGCAGTTCAGTCGCTATAGCCTGATGAGATGTACTGAAAGATGATTTATTTTTCACATGCTCGCAGATCGAAACTGAATTGCAAACTCTTAACAATTTCTCCTCTTCTTTTAATTTTATTGTTTTTACAATGGTAGCCAAAAACAGAATGATAAAAAAAATAAAATATACATAGAACATAGCTAAAAAGGTACAGTCGCGAAAGTTATGAGTAATTTGATCATCTTCCAAATTATTCACACAGATGTCGTGTCTGTATTCACAATTTTCGAACTGCATTACAAATTGAACATAAACTCAGCTGCATTTTGATTGAACATAAACTCAGCTGCATTTTGATATTTGACAGATGTGATTTTGTGAGCTGTGTATACAATACAAGGATTTTTAAGTTAAGTACATAGTTTTATAATATGATAAATAAATTAATTAAATTTCTTTTTTCTTTTAGATTAATCTAACTACACGTAATATGGACATATAATTTGAGATTTATGACCAATTTTATAATAAATAATATACTGGGTAAGAATATAATACCAAATTTCACTGTGTTTACAATTATAATACATAAAATCTACTTTATTTCAGCAAATGTGACTGCTGTTGCTGTTGCGATGATGTTCGCATTTATGATTATGCTTTTTTCTTACAGGTATATTAGTAAGTATTAACACAGCCCCTAGACCCCGGGGTCCAGCCCCTTTCAAAATATCGTAAGGTTGGTTCTGGATATGCAACTTGTACATGGTAAAAATTTCATGGCGATCGGTTGAGCGGCTGAGACGCCCATTCGGAACAAACAAACAAACAAACAAACAAACAGGAATTCATTTTTATACATATATGTATATAGATATAGATATTTGATTATTTCAAAATTACTTCTTCGTCGCTCAACCGATCGCCATGAAATGTTTACCATGCAAATGTTGCATGTTCAGGACCAATCTTACGATATTGTGAAAGGAGATGGACCCCGGGGTCTAGGGGCCATGGTACATTTTTTTTCAAAAATTTAAATTTTTTTACGAGAATGAGTTTTGGAAAGGAGTTATATGAAATAAGAGACATGTTCGAATTCGGGGGGTCCGCCCCTGGATCAAAAATTCATTTTTACATGTAAAGATACAATTATTTGATTGTTCTGAAATAACGCCTTAGCCGCTTTACCGATCGCCATGAAATTTTTACCATGTATATGTTGCATGTTCAGGAATCAGGACCAAGCCCACGATACTTTTGAAGGGGCTGGACCCCGGAGTCTAGGGGCTGTGGTACAAATGTTTTCTCAAATTTCAATTTTTTTAAGATTTTTTGACGGGAATGACTTTAGGAAAGGGGTTATATGAAATTAGTGACATGCTCCAATCCGGAAGTCTGCCCTGGATCAAGAATTCATTTTTACATGTATAGATACAATTATTTAAATGTTCCGAAATAGCGCCTTAGCCGCAAATTTATACACCAAAAAGGATATCTAGCGTGCGATTGTTATACACAAATCATACCTCTACTATAATTGATTTAATTATTCAAATTAATTTAATTAATTTAAATTTAAGACAATCTTTCGTCACTTTAACTGAAGACAATTCTCTGAACACTTATATTATCCATACTAATAATCCATTTTTACTGGTTTGACATGTAGGTACTGTTTAGTGATATCCTATTTATCATATCCTATTTTGAAATGTACCATAGTCAGCGAGTTCTAATTTCCACATAACTTCAGAAATAATTAACATTCTATTTTAATCCACTATTGCAACCGGCGGCGGTATAATGAAAATAGTAGTTTCATACTAAACGCCAATAGTTTATTACTTTATTTAGTTTATTACTTAAATAATCAATGATTGTTTCATAAAATCAATTCTAGGAAAGGTACTAAAAAATATTGTACGTATAAACTGATTTACTTTGAAAAGTACTAGCGTTTTATATTTGAAAATAGCATCTTCTACAAGAAACATCCTTGGATTCAAATTATTGTACGTGTAAAATTGCCTTAGTTTGAAAAAACTTCTTTTGTTTTTCGAAATGTCATTTTCAACCACAGTTAGTTCGCGGTAAAACGTATCGAAGTGGACGTAGTTTTAATCGTTTTGAATAAATTAATATTAATTTGTATTTATTTCGGATGCCGTTGTTCTCGATTAGTTAGCTATATTGCAATAAAATAATTGTTGGTGATTATTTTCCAGGTATTAAATATTATTTCAAGTGAATATACATTCTTATTAGATTTAATTTTTCAGTTTATAAACGTGTTAATCTATGATTACTTTTTGATTGTAGATAACATTTGATTTTGCTTAAAAAAAATTCCGTAAAGACATTTTCAAACACAGTTCGCGGTGAACCGTATCGAAGGGAACATTAAAATCGTTTTGATAAATTAATACTAATTTCTGTTTTGAATGCCCGTCATTCCTGATTAATTAGCTACACGCTTTATTTTTGCTTAAAAATGCAACCGAAAAAAAGATCAATTGGGCAGGTTACTGCAAAGTCGAAGAAGATTAGAGCCGTAAGGGTGACTTACAAACGTTCGAAGCAGGATGTCTTCTTCAAGAGCTGATGAAACAACTGAATAGCGTGAGACACGACATGAAAATGTACGAAGCAGTACGTCTTCTTCAAGAGCTGATGAAACAACTGAACAGCGTGAAACACGACTTGCAAATGTACGAACCAGGATGTCTTCTTCAAGAGCTGATGAAACAACTGAACAGCGTGAAACACGACTTGAAAATGTACGAAGCAGGATGTCTTCTTCTAGAGCTACTGAAACCATTGAACATCGTGAGGCCCGGCTGGAAGTCGATCGGTTACGATATGGACGATTAATAGAAACTTTTAGAGGTGATTTAAAATTAGCAGCATTCAATTACGAGAAAGACTATAATTACAATGTTTCAATTGGGCAAATGGAAAACATTTGTTTGTATTGTCATGCTTTAAAGTTTCACAGTGAACCGCCTGGAATGTGTTGTTCAAATGGAAAGGTGAATTTGCCTCCTCTGGATGATCCACCTGAACCTCTTCTAGCTTACGTCTCCGGAACTACTGAGTTATCCAGACATTTTCTACAAAATATTCGAAAATACAACTCATGCTTTCAAATGACATCTTTTGGAGCAACCCAAATTGTTAAGGATGGAGGTTATATGCCCACGTTTAAAGTACAAGGACAAATTTATCATAAAATTGGATCACTTCTTCCTCTCTCTAACAACGACTCCAAATTTTTACAAATTTACTTCATGGGCAACGAGGAGGCGGAGACTTATCAACGTTGTGCTATCAGATTTTATTCCATGAACGCAATCATCTGGTAAATTTATTCAAAACTGCATTGGAGCAAATGCCATCAGATGACCACAGAGGAGTTATTCGAGCAGACAAAACACCGTCTGGTCAACATGAAAGACGATTCAATGCTCCAACAATCAACGAAGTTGCTATTGTTATGGTCGGAACGGATTTCAACCAACGTGATATTATTATCCATAGACAAAATGAAAGCCTACAGCGTGTTACTGAAACACACAGATCGTATGATGCTCTTCAGAATCCAATACTGTTTTGGCAAGGAGAAGATGGGTACCATTTCAACGTGATGCAAACTAACCCAACAACAAGTGCTGCGATGACGAAAAGGGTTTCCTGCATGCATTTTTATGCGTATCATATTATGATTAGAGCACAACAATCAAACCACATCCTGAGTGCCGTCAACTTTTTCACCAATTCATTGTTGATATGTATGCTATAATCGAAAGTGAACGACTTCTTTTCATTCGCTTAAATCAGAAAAAACTTCGTTCCGAGGAATATATTCACTTGCGCGATGCAATTGCAAATGATGGAAACGTTGCTGACATTGGGAAATTGGTCATATTACCAGCTACGTATACGGGAAGTCCAAGGCACATGCACGAATACGCTAGGATGCCATGACGTATGTCCAAAGATTTGGGCGTCCTGATCTATTTATAACGTTTACGTGTAATCCAACATGGACTGAGATTATAGATTTACTTCTAATTGGGCAATCATCGACCCATCGGCATGATCTGACAGCTAGAGTTTTCAAACAGAAACTCATAAATCTCATGAACCTCATAACTAAAAATCATATTTATGGAGAAACTCGCTGCTGGCTGTATTCTATAGAATGGCAGAGAAGAGGCCTACCACATGCTCACATTTTGATTTGGTTAAAGGACAAGATTACTCCGACTCAAATTGATAGTGTTACATCAGCTGAATTACCCAATCCCCAAGAAGATCCGATACTTTTTGAAATCGTTAGCAAAAACATGATACATGGGCCATGTGGAGCCGTGAATCCCAATCACCTTGCATGAAAGACGGAAAGTGTTCGAAAAAATATCCCCGAAAGATGTGTCAGGAAACACAAACTGGTGACGACGGATATCCACAATACCGGAGACGAAAACCCGATGACGGAGGACCCACAGCCACTATCAAAGTAAACAATGTGCATCATGAGGTAGATAATAGCTGGATTGTTCCTTACACTCCGTTACTGTCGAAAATATTTAAAGCCCATATTAACGTTGAGTACTGCAACTCGGTTAATTCAATTAAATATATATGTAAATACGTCAACAAAGGCAGTGATATGGCAATTTTTGGACTTTCGAATACAAATTCACCATTCGATGAAGTCACTCAATTTCAAATAGGACGTTACATCAGCAGTAATGAAGCTGTCTGGCGAATTCTGAGTTTTAATATTCAGAGCGTTATCCAACAGTTGTACATCTTAGTATACACTTAGAAAATGGACAATGAGTTTACTTTACGGAAGAAAATCTGTTACAGAGAGCTGCGCAACCAACGAATACGACATTAACAGCCCTTTTTCAATTGTGCGGAACAGATTCATTCGTAAAAACGTTGCTGTATCATGAAGTTCCAAAATATTATACATGGAACACGTCGAAGAAGCAGTTTTTCAGAAGAAAGCAAGGCACAATTATTCGGGAGTACCCTGGAATACGTGGTTCTGATGCCTTGGGTCGAGTTTATAATGTTCATCCTAACAATACGGAGTGTTATTTTCTGAGAATGCTGCTTCATGAAGTAAGAGGACCAACGTCTTTTCAAACACTGAGAACTGTAAATGGCGAAGTATGTCAAACCTACAGAGAGGCATGTCTTAAACTGGGCTTACTTGAAAATGATGAACACTGGGATAGAACACTAACCGAAGCATGTCTTATGTGTCGTCCATCACAAATACGCAAGCTCTTTGCAATCATATTAACAACATGCACACCTTCCGATCCTAAAGGTCTTTGGGAAAAGCACAAAGAAAGCCTTAGTGAAGATATACTTTGGCAAGCACGTAGAACAAATCCCGATATGGAAATACAGTTTTCAGCAGATATATTTAATGAAGGACTTATATTACTCGAGGATGCATGCTTATACATTAATAACAAAGTCATTTCCCAACTTGGGTTGCCAGCACCGACACGCCATGTAAACATTGTTCGTGATAGAGATCTATTACGAGAACAAAATTACGACGTTGGTCAGTTACGAGTTTTCGCTGAGACTCAAAAAAGTCTCTTAGTGGATGATCAAAGATAGGCATACACTAAAGTGATGCAATACATAGCAAACGGTAACGGAGGAATTATTTTTCTTGATGCACCCGGAGGCATCATTGAAAATAGTTGGTGTTATTTTGGAAAATTCATGCTTTTCATATGGCCAACTGTATGTTGCTTGCTCCAGGGTGGGAACGCCAAAAAATTTATTTATTTACACACCAAATGGAAAAACCAAAAATATTGTTTATCAAAAGGCTTTATAATAAAAATTATTAATTAAAATATCTTTATATTAATTCACTTTGATCTGGTTGAAGGTTTCTAAAAATGGAGTATAATTATTTGGCAACTGGTAACAAATACCAAACCAAAATTAATTAACTATCCTCACAAACAGGATGTCCAATAATATCATTACAACATTTCGCCTGGATTCATTGACGGAGGCACCCGTTACTGAATACAGCTATTTATAATTTTCTTTTCATATGTGATTGCAACTACAGAGATGTAAAGAGAGAATTCTTGCATAACAATCAAGGTATTTGAATTATATATCTCCCGTGTAACGCCGGGTAACTCAGCTAGTTTGTATCTATAAATGTAAAAATTAATTTTTGATCCAGGGCTGGTCCCCTCGGATTCGAACTTGTCAGTAATTTCATATAACCAGCCCCATAAACTCATTTTCGTGGAAAAATTTAAAGAAAATTAAAATTTTCGAAAAAAAAATCCCCAGCCCCTAGATCCCGGGGTCCAGCCCCTTCCAAAATATCGTAAGGTTGGTCCTGGATATGCAACTTGTACATGGTAAAAATTTCATGGCGATCGGTTGAGCGGCTGAGACGCCCATTCGGAACAAACAAACAAACAGGAATTCATTTTTATAGATAGATTGCGTTTCCTGTGTGTACACAGTGGAATGCATTTATTATTTATTGAAATATATATTTTTATTTAATTTGATTTTTTTGTTTATTATCCCATCGTCTGCAAGATGATCTGCTTATATTTTGTCTTCATGGTCTTTATTATCTTTATTACTTTTCTTGATTTTAGCGTGAGATATGCCGATGTTTTATATTAATTGCGTTTCTTATCTTTAATGCTTTAACATGATGACTTTACTTTATTTTAACATGATGACTGGCTGGGTAGTTCGGTAAGTATTACTGGTGAAGCTGGGCTGCGTAACTCGTGGTAGATGAGTTCTCGTAAATCATTTTCGGTATAATTTTCACGATTGCAATTTATTTCGAAACAACGATTAAGCATGGCTCGCGATATTTCACCATTACGCGGGTATAGTATTAAAAATATTCGCAAATTATGTGATGAATATTGAAGAGTCTCTCAATAATTTCAAAATGTTCAATAATAATTGTAATTTTGATTATGTTTTGATAAAATCGATTCAAATGACGCCGATCAAATTGATCAAGTTGCAAGACAAACCATATTTTAACGGTATTGAATGGAAATAATGAGAGTTGGTTGAATTTGTCGACTAGCTACAACCGGGCCGTGCATAAATTGAATCATTTCAAATTTAATATTGACTATTTACTAATTTACTATTTTTTCTATTTTTTTATCAGCAATGAAGACAGACTAAAGTTGAGCTTAACACTGCTTCTGCAGCTGATTTTAAATGTAGTTCAGCCAGACGAAAATATGAAAATGGATCATATAACAGTATGGTCCTACTCGAGGGCGGTCAAAGAGAAAATCAACAATATCTATGAATTTTTTTCAGGCTTTGAGAATTACCTAATTATAACGAATTCCATAAAGCAAAGGTTGTACACCCCAAACGCTACACTGTTAGCTTGTTTTGTATACATGTTTGTATATGTTCCCGCGGAAAAAAAAAATATAGCAAGATTTTTAAACAAAAATAAAGCCATAAACAAACGGAAAAAAAATATATCGGGTGATTGTTGCGTGAGCTATAAAAGCAAAAAAATTAAACGGGCTCGGGGAGAAAGAAGAAAAAATTAGATCGAAAAAGATCGATCTGCAAATAAAGCAGAAAAAAATATATACGGAAATAAATAATAAGATCCCTATAAAATAATCGATTAAAGTGATTAATAACCACGTTAAAAGTTAATTATTAGATATTTTGGAAAAAATTTGTAAACAGTTTGTAAAAAATAATAAAATAAATACAGAAAATAATTTATGTAATTTAAAATTGTGGAGTGTCGCCATTGAATTTGTACGCCGAATTATCGGTTTTTTGTTTGTAAATGGCTAAATGAACACGAAAATAATATTTGTTAAATTTAAATTTATTAAATAAATTAAAAATTGAAGTAAAATTAATCTGGCAGAAAAGCGAGTTTTACTTATATCGCCCAATAAAATTGGAAATTTATTTGTTTCGCCTTATTTTCGTGCCGAATAGCAGTGATGCCCAACGATAATGGGATGCTAATATACATATAACTACACAGTATGTACATATAACTTTGGTTGTGCCTGTAATGTGATTTTGTGTTCACCACCGTGTTAAGAAATTAAATAAAGAAATAAAAAGCTAAATTTACTGTAGCTATTGACTATCAGAAGTGGCTAAAACAGTGGAAAATCAGTGAAAACGTATCCATAAAAAAATTGAATTCCATTTAAAGTTTTTTTGTGGTGCTATCTGAGAAAAAAAAACACAGAACATCGCTAACATAACACAAATGGTAACATATACAAAGAAGAAAACTATATATATCCGCATATTGCAAGCAGAAAGAACGAGAAGCTGTACGGTCCATGAGTAATGCACGTCATGATCAATCAACATTAATTTGGTGACGTATTATTGTTATTATTGTATTATTATTATATTTTCATTATTATTATTTTTGATTTTTAATTTAGTGGTAACGTAGATTGTGTTTTTTTTTTCTTGTCACAAATTTACAATGTAAAGGGATTTTTTTTTTTTGTTCGTGTGATATACAGTAGTGCCGGAAAGTATTTGTACAGTCGATGATCGAATTTACTTTTCGCGTGAAAGACACAATTTTGTTTTTATTTTTTTTGTTTGATTTTAGTTAACTCAATATGAACGATTGCTAAAAGAGAGTAAGGTGGGATGATTGGAGTTGCGCGGTTAGGTGATCAATGGAAATGTTACCCATCCAATTATAATTTCAATTTGATTGTTTAGAGCACACGATTAACTGTAATAATTTAAATTTTTGTAACCTGGCTGTAGGCATTATATTCATAGTGAACCACCCCAACCACTGATGGCTATCCCATATACAGTGTGCCATATAATGCCTGACCGACTCAAAGCTGGTTTAGTTACATAATGCAGCTGATTAAATCCGATTTCCAAACTATGGATTTAAAATATTTCCGTGAGCTGTTATGCTAACTTTTGTGATTCAGTCGATTATTAAATTTGTCACATAATAATTTAGTAATAAGAATAAGCTTAATAATCCGATTGTACCATCTCTAATCCAACATTTCAAATATATTTTTGAGATGTTATTAAATTCGATCGGTAATTTTAAAACTGTTGGTCTCATCGAAATGAATACGATCAAATGTAATTTAATACCTACCTGCAAAATACTTGTAAACATATTATGACACGTCAAAATTAAACGGGGTCAATCTGGTCGATATGATAAAATAATTATCCCTATTATGATTGTCGAATCGATCGACAATCGACACGACTCTGTATTGCGTTTTCGTTTTTTCATTTGATAAACAATACAAAAAATGAAAAGGCAACACAGAGTCGTGTCGATTGTCGATCGGTTCGACAATCATAATAGGGGTGAATGATATACATAATATGCTGGCTAGTGGCTAATAAAGCATAAAAACAATATTGTAGTACTAGAAAAGGATAAAATATATTTTTAATTATAAATTTTGCAATTTTTTAACAGTGACTCACAGCTTATTTGATCCAGTTCCATTTCAATAACAAAATTGTAAATATCTCGCGATTTCTTATTTTATTTGAAAAAAATTAAATGTAATATGAATATACATTTTGGAGGACATTCAAATCTGGCGATTGTACTGGGGGTTCTATGCTATTTTGACAATTCCAAATGAGCCAGGTCTGCACAAACCCCAATGAAGTGCAGCTGAATCAAATAAGCTGTGAGTCACTGTATATACTGTTTTAAATTTACTATTTAACTGAATTATTGCACTGTTAAAACTATTTTCACAATTCGAAATTCGAATTTTCGAAAAAGAACGTTGTGCAGCTAACTTCATAATATCTTACGTCATTGATTTCGTTTTTCTAATTTTATACTGTATTTACACATGCATACAAAGAAAAAGTAAATTTGTACAATTTTATTTTTAATTATAATTATCAAATTACTAAATTTAAATTATTAGTTTTAAAATATGTTATACTCAAACGTTTGATTTAAATATAAACCTAAAAATATTTTCTGCTACGAGTATTTTTCATTAATAAAATTGTAATCAAAAATGTTCAATTTTACATGGGTTGCTATGGGAAATCCTAAAATGTATCCTCCCCTTAAATTACCTAAGCTTCTTAATTTAAAGGATCGATGCTGATGGCTAGTATATCTAGGAGCTTTGGTTAAACCTAACAAAACAAATACAGCATGGCGCCCCTGGTAATGAAAAAAGAAAAATATTAAAATCAAACAATTTGATAAATAAAATATCCAAAAATAAAGTACAATACAAAAGTAACGGGTGTGAAGTTTTCGACAAAAACAAAAATGAATATGTATTGGTGTGTAATAATACAGTAGATCAAAAATTTGTTATTTTACAAAAAACATACGTATATCATTCTTAAAGTTATACCAGAGACAACACATTTATCATAGATCTCTCTTTTGACTAAAAACATGAAAAAAATAAACTTCTGATATTTCATTGTGTTGGTGTATTTTATATGGCAATGATTTTTAAATGCGTTGCGTATATAATACGTATATGCAATACAACGATAAGATGGGAAATATCAGAAGTTTACTTTTTTTCATAGTTTTTAGAAAAATGAAAAATCTATGGTAAATATGTTGTCTCTGGTTATACGGTTCGGCCTAGAAGTGTATAACGTACAGGAATCTGCCACTTTGTAAAACGGTATGAGTAATTAAAATATTTAGCGAGGAGAAAATTGAGTGAGTTAAATAGAAATTAATAAGATATTAAACTAAACATATTCACAGAGATGTTCCGCGGGTTCGACGTATTAGAAAAATTAAATATCGGCATCCTTTATGGAGTAAATTTAACCATATTCGAATACGATGAAATAGGACCATTTGTTGTTGACCTCGAATGTTGGTAATTTTCATATGATATACAGAAATTTATTGAGCTTTTGGGTTTTCTGCTAATGATTTACATTTGAATTTATCTGGGATGGGTAAATTTAAGGAGAATTCCGGTTTTGGTATTTGTTCTTTTTTTATCTTAAACTGAAATTATGTGGCGTGAACAAATTCAGACTTCAATTTTGTTGTTCGGTCGATTGTGCAATGAAATTTATCTGACACAAACAAATTTTAAGGGATTTTGTCGTTTGTGTACCACACTTAAATTGTTTATTGAATGCTTGTAATTCATTTCATTATCCACTTATTTAGTTTATAATTAACAGCTGAACAATGCCCCAAAAAAAAAAATGACTTGATTATACTTTACAGTAAAACAAAATTGCCGGATTGATGCAAATTTGGTCAGATGTTAGAAGGGAAATTTTTTTTAGGTCATCGAATAATTCCCAATTATTGTTGGGACGTTTTATTAAGGCGGTATAATGTTTTGCATTTTGGTTATAGTTTATCACTGCTTTTAAAAAATAAATTTCGTTATTAAATCTAATTTATTGTTGAATTTCCTTAATTTTAATATTATAATTAACATTGTGAAATGATTGGACGTCGGGTATGGCCACGCCATAATTGGTTATAATTTTATCAACTATAGAATTTGATCCACAACCAGAGCAACTAAGCGTTCCAAATGATAATGAACCTTTAATATTGCGAAGAGTACTTTCATTCACAGTAAATATGTCGAAAGGTAAATACCTATTCTGCGAATTTCTAATGCGAACGAGGTTTTCTTCAACGCACTTTTGATAAACTGTGACAGGCAGGGGTAACATTTTATTGATCAAATAAGTTATTTGTAAAATAGTGGTATTGTTGAATATTTTTATACATTTAATATCTTTAGATACATATTATGTCAAATAACATATTGGTACGCATGTCGTAAGTTTCAGCAGATATTTTTTTTGTCGATATTATTTTTGATATGAAATTAAAAAAATCGTTTTTTATTTCACAAAATTTATTTTTAATGAATTCGTTATCAACGCCCAAGTATACTAAATTGACTGTAAGGTCATCAAAACCGCAAGTATTGACCACCGATATTGTTTCTTCACCGTAAACAGCGGAAAATCCGTTTACTAATAAAGGAATCTGTTCAACATTGAAACCTTGAATACGTTGATCTTTGTCTGGTTCAAATAATTGTTTCTTATTATAACGGTTAAGTACATTTAATCCGAAGTGTTTTGGTGAACTATTTGAGTGTCGCGATTTTTTATTCCACTGCTCTTCGTTCCGCATATTATCAGGAATGTATTTCTATTTTATTGTTTTTGGGGTTGACAATAATGGTTCTGGCATTTTTATAATACTGGAAAATTTCAATATATCGTATGAAAATTACCAACATTCGAGGTCAACAACAAATGGTCCTATTTTATCGTATGCGAATATGATTGTAGGTATAGTATATATAGGATGCCTATATCTAATTTTTCTTATACGACGAATCCGCCGAACATCTCTGTGAATTGGCCAATCTTCAATACAGTGAACCTCAAATATTTCGATATATCGTATGAAAGATTATCGACTTTGGAAGTCAACAACAAATGGTCCTTTTTCACAATGTACAAGAGGATATATTATTCTTAAATATCCTTTTATGCCGAACCAGCGGAAATTTTGATGATTTGGCCTTGGCTTACTAAATACTCTTAACCACTGACACAAAGGTCTGAAATTTTTTTTTTTTCAATTTTCAGACTCGGTAGCAAAAATTTTGATCGTACATGTTGACGTCAAAAATCAATTATTTAAGATATAAACATTAGTTAATATATTATGTTATAGTTATTCCCGGTTTTTGTCAGTATTTGGTTTTAAATTGATTTTACCGACTGTTTCACTAATACTAATATAATTTTGTGTTGAATCAACAAATTTTGTATATACATACATATATGTTTTGTTGATTTTGTATTTTTGTTGGAAACTTCACATCCGTCAAAAGTAATAAATAATAATAAAGCCAAAATGTCGAATGTTAATGTCGAACGCCAAAATGTCGAACGTAGCCAGGAAAATGGCTATATTTTTAAACATGGTGGGTGAAGAAGCCATTGATATTTATAACATGTTGACGATCAAAGAAGATGACAAGAAGAACTTTAACAAAATATTGGAAGCGTTCAAGAAACATTGTACCCCGAGAAAAAATATTTTATATCAAAGATTATTTAGAACGAAGGAGAACATTATCCAAAAAAATTCGTAATGGGCGGAACGTTTCTCGAACGGAGCGCTGATTTTGAAAATAACATTTGATGATTTGCGCCCGTTGTTCAACGCTATAACCTTCCATGGTGATTTGCCATACACTACTGAACAATTCACAACAAATTTGACAGATGTTGCCTTAACATCAGGGCTGCTATAATCAAACAAATTTCGGGTGTCCTTATTGAAAACCCTTTACAACCCATATTAATGTAAAATGAAATGTAAATTGGATTTTAGATCCATCCTTTTCTTGTATACAATCACTAGTCTTTTAAAATTAGCATCATTTTATATTCTGGGTTTTGGTATATCTAAATTATTATCGGCGTCCATCTAAATCTCTCAGAGAAATGAGAAATTATAACCGTTTATAAGTGGCCAAAATCTAAATATTCAAATAAACATACGAAATAATTCTTCGAATATCAGAAACAAATGAGTATTTAGTTCTAAGCATTTAGTCAAATAAACTTTTAAATTGTTACTCAGTTTTAATTAACCAAGTTTACGTAAAAATTGCTATTCAAGTCCAATCGAATTGATAACTTTGTTTAATTATGCCTTTAATTCAAACTAACTTAATTAACCCTAAACCTCCTAACAAGAGCCTGAAAGCACAAACTAATATATCCAGACGAATTATTGACGAAGGAAGCCGTGGTTTTCATCAAATTGACTGATAATTGCGCCAATTGTAGTGAGGAAAATGTATACTTCAATCGAGGAACCCAATTAGCTATTTCGATATATTTGACTTCTACTTAATAGTAGATGGCATTATCATCAATGTCGTCGAAAACATGAAATTTCTTTATCAAATTGTGCTGTGTGTACTGTATAATATTATATACGTAAGTAAAACGCATCAAATACTTAGAAAATAAAAAAAATATCGACACAAATCCAACCAAACAAAGTTGCACTAATAATAGGATTATGTTATTTATTGGATGAAGTTCGTTTTAAAATCAAATTCAAAATACCGTTGGGTTGTGTATTTACTTTGTATTTACATAGTCGTCTAATTTTGATGTTTTGTACAATTAACTTTTCAAGTTTTATAATTATAGAGTTTCAAAACATATTAATTTATAAAAGATAAAATTCAAATTCAAATAAATTTTAAAAACTTAACATACGGTATATTCAAAGAAACTGAAATTCGAGAAATAATTTTATTACACGTTTATAATGGATATGTATCGTAATCCAAAAATAAAAATCCAAAAGGGACAAAATCCAAACTTTTGAAAGAATCCAAATGTCGAAATCCAAATAGGAAATAATCTAAATATCGAAAAGCCAACTGGGGTGAATTTCAAAATTATTTGGGAGCGCCCCGAAATTTTGATTTTCAACATCTTGCGTTTACAAAATGTCGCTTGTAATCTCTCTTTTTATGTACAATATATTTATTTAAAAATCTATTGTATGTTCAGAATTTATATTTTTGGTTTTTTTCGCTTCGTTAATGAAACCTCCATTTTCTAGAATTTATAAAAACCAAGATTGTGTAAAACCAAGATTCTGGAAACCAAGATTTAGTACCCAACCCAAACATATGTATATATATTTGCATATGAATAATAATGCCGAATACAAACGGAGCAAGACAAAAACGGAGAGTGCTATTAGCCAATGTGGTTTCATCAATAATGCTGTATGGAGCTCCAATTTGGGCTGACGAAATGAAAATCTCGTATAGGCGTAGGTTAAACTCCGTTTATCGACTTAGCGCTCTAAGGGTGATCTGCGCGTTTCGAACAGTTTCAGACAATGCAGTGTGTGTAATCGCAGGAATGCCTCCGCTGGACCTCTTAGCTAAAGAGCATAAAAGGTTGTATGAAGAACGTGGCAGCGATGTGAATGTTGCAGAAAGGAGGAAGATTTCCCGAGAGGAAACTACGACCGAGTGGCAAACTAGACGGAGCCAATCAAGCAAAGGCCAATGTACTCATCGCTTGATTCCTCAAATTGGAGTTTGGATGGAACGGAGATATGGGGAAGCTGACTACTATCTTTCTCAATTCTTAACGGGACATGGCTGTTTCCGAGAGTATTTGTTCAGGTACAAACACGACAATAGTCCTTATTGTCCAACATGCACTGAAGCAGTGGAGAATGTGGAGCATATATTTTTCGAATGTCCACGGTTTGCAGGAGCAAGACATGTGATTGAGAGAAGTATCGGAGAGCATGTTACTCCTGAAAACTTATTGCAGAGGATTCCGCGCGGATGTTATATTGTGAGGAGACTTGGATCGCTGTGAGTGGAAGTAACTGTGACGTGATACAACAGCTTAGGAGGCTCGAAAGGGAAAGATTCGGTAGTTCATCCGTGCTATGACCGTCAATGAGTAGAAGTGCAGCTTTTGCTGGGTGCCTGCCCCGCGACGTAATGTCTAGCGATAGTTCCGTGGGGCTGTATGGCACTGGTATTGGAGGGAGGTTTTAGTTGGTAAAAATCCAACAGCCATACTTGTCAGTATATGGTTTACAGGTAAAACTCTTAGAAGATCTCCTCCCGCCACCAAAAAAAAAAAAATACACACACAATCTGATATTTGTTTTAAATTAAAGAAAATCAAAAAAAAAAAATCCAAACTTTATCAAAACATTTTCCGCGCGGAAAATGTTTTGATAAAGTTTGGATTTTTTTTGGATTTTAGACATTTGGATTATGCCCATTTGGATTTTGTCCTATTTGGATTTTAACAGTTTGGCTTTTGGCATTTGGATTTTACAGTTTGGATTTAATTTTTTGGATTATGACACAGATCCAAATAAAAACCGGGATTTTCTGAAAACCGGGATTTTTATTTTTGCAGAATCGGGATTTTGAAAAGCGGGATTATGAAAAATGAATGAGACAAAGAGAATAATGTAACATTTGGATTTTGTCTCATATGGATTTTTTTGTTTGAATTTTGTCTTATTTGGATTTTCGTTTTTGGATTCTTAAAAAAATTTGGATTTTGTACCTTTTGGATTTTTTTTTTGGATTTAGTCGATATACCACATATCTTTGCAGGTAACGCTGGTTTAACAATACAAAGTTGAACGATATTCTTCTTCAAATCTTTCTTTTTTGCGCGCTCTGAAAACATTCTGGAAAATAAATAAATTTGTTCTTTGGAAATTTTGAAATAATAATCTGTGCCTTAAGTTTGCAGAAGTTATTTGCACAACCATAATTTTTGTTACTGATCAAATATTCCGATGGAGCCTCCAAAATTTCATCAGTTTTGATAAAATTATAAATTTTGCATGCTACGTAGTCCACAAAATACCGCGCATTGAAGCTACATTCAGATTAAAAAAAATTTCGGATATATCTGATATGTCAACGCATGGTCAATTTCAATGGAATTTATATTGTCTATCGTTTCAAGCAGTTCGTCTGTGTCATTCTCGCAATTTGATATATTTAAAAATGGTGATAAAATATTTACCTTTGTAATTTTTGCAATATTATAATTAAATTCATGTATGGATTCATGTATCGACTATTTCCTTTAGCGACTCTGATTTGGGCAAATAAATTCTTGACTAGATCTTAATTATATCTTGACGTTAAAATATAGTCAACTCCAATATTTTCCGACAATATATTTTTAGAAACTGTTTGAATGGCTCGTATGCTCTGAATTAAACCCTTAAAACAATTTGTTTGTTTACTAACGCGGTATTTGAAATATAATTTACCATGAATTCCAGAAATGTATCAACTTGATTATTCATAATAAAGGCACTTCTAAATGGATTTTTTTCATATTTTGTTTTCGAGTTGAGGCAATCAAAGAAATATTTGAAGACTTTGCTGTTACTGACCGCCGCTTGAACATTTTTAGGTCGGATGGTTTCAAAAACATCATCGTCAGACATAATTGCTGATATGACGGAGGAATTTTGATTAGATTGAGCTGTAACATTTTCATTAAATTGCTTTAAATAAAACATCCGAAAATTCGTTAAAAGTTGCTTTATTAGTTGTAGAACCTATATTAGCAATTTTCCCCTTTAGACTTTCAATGAAATGCTTCGATTTAAAAAGTTTTTGGAGTTTCCGTCGACATTGGCCTTTATTTTTTAAACTTTCAATATTTTTACTTAAAATGTAAAATAATTGTAGATTGAACAAATGCTTCAAATCCGTATTGTTCAAATCACTAATATTTTTAATCACAACATGTTGGATTTTATCAATTTGTGATTTGTCCAGGGCAAACCGTTTGAAAGGCATTTTAACTTTTACTTTAATATCTGTTAAAAACAAACAATCTTTAAAGCCACACCCGGTTCACTTTAAAATGTTTTAAATGTTTTATTAATTAAATCACTGTACTATACTCTGTCTCAAGATTAACACTTTATATATTATATATTTAATACAATTTATTATTTTCAACAAATTACTAAATATGTATGTTCGTAAATGACACTCTAGAATTGTTGTAACAATTTACAAAATTGGGTATTAAAATAACTTTCAACAGTTTTATAAAAACGTTAAGAAAAAATTAGGTTTATAAGAATATTCTATTACTATTTCGTATGTCTAAATAGATAGATAATATTAATTCCCTTGTTAAAATAGTAATTTACGAAATATTTATTCATTTATAAACATGTCTATGAATTATTTTTTTTAATTTTCCGTTGGTTTCTTGAGCCCCGTTAATTGATTTCAGTTTTGTGGCATGCGTTATTACCACAACTAAAATCAAATAAGGGCCCTCAAAAATTCAACGGAAAATTATATACAAATGTTTTGTCATTATTTTAGAACCGGGCTCAATAGGAATTGTAATTGTAAGCAGAGTTACATTATTTTATTAAAACATAAAAAACTAGCATAAGATGTTCTCACGAGATAGACAATTCAGAGCTCAAAAAATTAGTTTTAAATTTAAAGTTCTTCTGGTAAATAACCAGATAATTTTTAACGAAGAGCGAAATTATTAAGAATTACAATTTCAGTTTCGATCTGAATGAGAAACATGAAAAATTTAATTATTTTCCAGTCAATCTCATCAGGCTATAGTGACTGAATTGTTAATTAACATTGATTACTTTATTTAGTAAAGAGGTATTTATCAGAGATTCTCCTTAATACTGCCTACTCAAAACATAAAGAATTATTTCTGGCCCGTAAAGTTCTTAGGCGATAGCCAAGATAATGTTCAAAAAAATGATAATTGTATATGGAGCAAAATGGCAGTTGGACGATTGTGAAAAAAGCACCATACGGCTGGCTGGTACTGGGGTATTTATCAGAGTTGCTTCTAACTACTACCTACTCAAAACATAAATAATTATTTCCAGTTCAAATTTTTTAGCAAACAATCATAATGTGGATCGTTGTACCAATTGTAGATCGTCTAACTGAATTTTGGTTAAGAAAAATATTTAATTTATAAATGTATTGAGTATCTAGAAATTTAAAACCATACATTATGTTGCTTGTATTATTTAAATTGTATCGTTTAGTTGTTCACTGCACCACAGTGTTAGAATATCAAGTGCGTAACTGACTTTTCGTTAAAATATTCTTAAGGGAAGTATGTATACTACTAAAATAAGGATTTAAACTGTTACAATTTATTTCCCAATGATTATTTAACGTTTAATGATAAGAAATTACATCTTAATTAACAAAAAAACTATAATTTTTAACAAAAAATGACAGTTTATCATTATTTAAAAAGATCCACATTATGTACATTATATTTTCAAACTTTTCCAATTGCGGATCGTGCGATCCATTTTATGTTCACAAAGTCAAATTTTAAAATTCATATTAATTATTTCATTAAAAGGACCAAATTTATTTGCAAATTAAAAACGACATAGGTCTTTTTAAATAATTTTTCTGTTTTTGAAAAAGTGTAGATCAAATTTAGGGCATCTTATTTCTGTGGGTATTTTTAATTAGAATTACTTTGTATTATTTTTATTAACTAAATTAAATGAAAAATTGCATGATTTGAAAATTGCATTCATGTCTCAAATGATAACCACGCGATCCGAATTAGGTACTCCTATAGGAATCTTTTTTGTACTTAATGGAGATCTTATGCACCTATAGAGTGTATTTTAAGTTGAACAATGCTCTAGGCGCTGTGAAGTATGGGTAGATTGTTCACACAGCCAGTAAAAACTTTGCAGTGCCTAAAACTGCATTATATAGGTATGTACTTAATCATTTAAAAAAAAAACCTAAATTCTGATAAAGCAAGGAGCAACAAAAATTTTGCCAACAGAAATTTCTTGGCCCGCATGGTCCATAGCCTATTTTTTGGTCCAAAACCTGACCACTCGATTTCTACGTCTAGGGACGTGGAAAGGAATTAGTTTAAGCAGAGGTGTCCACACGAGAAATTTTAATGGAACGAATTACAGCTGTATTTGAAACAATGAAAACAGAAATGTGAATTCGGACAACAACAGTCGAGATAAGGGAAAGGTGTCGTGCATGCATACGGAGTAGAGGAGAACAGTTGAAACAAATATTATACCTCATGTTGAATAAAAACATAATAAACATAAAAAGAATTTTCTTGACCCTGACAACTTATTTATCTCTTATTTTGACCACATTATAAATGATTCCTCCAATATGTAGCATACCGTTGGAAAGGGTATAAACTAGACAACTTTTTAAAATAAACCTAAGTTCAAAATAATGTTTATTTTTTTTATATTGAATTTAGAAGTTGAAATGTTTCATACATTTACACATTTTCAAGACTTTCGAAGCTCATATAATTCATTTTCTTTAAGCCAATTGTACCAAATAACGACTTATTTAGAATAAAAATACATTGCAGAATACAATAAAAGTTATTTCGTGCTATAACAATCACAAACAAAAATATGACGATTTAAAAGCGAGATTTCAGGTTATTTAAATAAAAAACGAAAAAAAATCATATCTCAATTACTGACAATTAGGAGAGATAGGAGGATACACCACCCAATCTCCCAAAAAATTGTGTCGGACCATGTGCCAAATACCCTGTATATATGTATGTAATTGGAAACACAAACAAATGTGAAAACCATTCGCCAGTAATTTTCCTTTACTGAAATTTATGGAAATTTGAAACGAATGAACTTGGAACCTACTACATACAAAACAAACCAATATTTCAATTTGTTTTATTTTGTAATTTGGTTATGTATGTATTTTATTTCTGTTGGTTTATGCAAGTTTTCTGACGGTGTTTCTGCTTTGCATAAATAGATGGCAGTAATGAAAATGTTTTTAAAATATATTGGGTTCCTCGATTAGATTACAAAAAATAAACTAATATGAACAATGGAGCCACTGTATTCGACCAAACATTCTCTCCCAATAATTCGTCATGATATATTAGTTTGTGCTGAAAGTCTCTAATTTTTTTTAATTATCGTGTATTTCAGCAATTAAGCATGCTCATTTTTCTAGTCTTAATTTACCGCTAACTTTACGAGATAAGGGTAAAACATGTTTTTTTTGATAAATAATCCCGTTATATTTTAGCATTAATTGTTTTTGATTACATGTATTAATAGTATGTAAAGAGGGTTAGGGTTAAAACTTTTAAAGCGATTTCCCAACATTTTGGGTTTTGCAACTAACCATTTTTTGTTTAATACAGATAGGGCAGATACACGTTTGTTTAGCAAGCTAGCAATTTTCATATGAAATAATTTTTTTTTATTTTTATTTTTTATTTATTTATTTATCCATATACATATTTAAATTAATTTACATTAATAAAACCATATGAACCTAAAAAACTTGACAGCAATTATACACAACTCCAATGAATGCAACAAAATATAAAACAATATAATATTAGCATAAATATTTATAATACATATTCTGTTTAAAAGAATCATAAATGGGAAATAACTAATTATACGTGATTTAATAATTTTCTCTAACAGCTTTGACAAAACAGATAAGAACCAAATTGGGCGGTAATTTGTAGTGATTAATTTAGATCCACTTTTAAATAATGGCATTATATATGCCATCTTCAAAATCTCAAGTAACACTCCCGATTTGACACTAAGCTTAACGATACGGGCAAGCACACCCGCAATATTATATAAAGTTTGTTTTATTACATTGGCAGTCAACCCGTCAGTTCCCATTGTTTTTGTGTTTTTTAGAGAAACTATATTCAATAATACTTCTTCTTCACATTTATCACTGAAAACAAACGAACCTTCAATTGGATGAGAATAAATTGGATTAATAACAAGCGAATTATTGCAATTAGCTACAGAAACAAAATGTAAATTAAAAGCATTACTAATACCTAATGCATCCTTTATACTAGAGCCATCCACATTGGTAATCTCGTGCGCAGCAGCGCGCTTATTATATGTAATTACCAAGAAAATCATTTATAACCGTCCACTGCTTTTTTAGGTTATTACCCGCTGAGTCCAAACTTTTACTATAGTACAAATTTTTTTCATAATCTACTTCATGTTGGTACTTGCTTTTTTATTTTCTTAAATCTTGGAAACAATTATTATTATTGGGCTGCCGTTTTCATTTTTTACCTAGCCGATTTTTTAAATGAATTAGAGAACATAGAAAATTAGTTATCCAACGTTTTAATTTTGTGAGTTCAACTTTCCTATTAACAATATTTTCAGACTCTTTAACACATTTATGAAATAAATTAAGAAAGTTGCTTAAACAAATGCTAGCAGAATTGTATTTCAAAATACTATTCCATGATTGAGATTCAATCAAAAGGTTTAATTTGGAATAATCTATAATTTGAATGGAAGTAAATCTATCTTTCATCAGACAAGCAGATTTATCAACTAAAGCATAGTTGTAAGCAAAAGTGGACTATGATCAGTAATCAACCGGCCGGCAGTATTTTCAGGTTCATTAAGAGCCTGAATATTGACTGGGCGGATAATTATGCAGGGCTTGGAGCACAAAAATCTTTTAGGTCGCAGTGCCCACATGGCCCTACAACATTAATTCTAATTCTACCTTAAAAATAGATCCATTATCGTTAAATTAAAATTGAATCCATATGATTTAGCTAATATCATTAATTCGGATACGAGAGTCCTAAGTTCATAGTTTGATGCTCACTTTTTGTTATTAAGTGAAACAACTAAGGTCATGTTCTTTAAAATATTGGGTGATTCATATCAGAGTTATTTTCCTGAAGTTTTTTACCACAAACATAATTGCGATTTAATTCATTGTAATAGTTCTTATTTTAAAATTGATTTCGTGACTTCATTCAAGTATCTAGGCTTGGATATTGATGCTAACCTAAATTGGGGAATCCAATGTCAAAAGATTAAGGTACAGCTCAATTCTGTCCTACGGGCTATTTATTTGTTACGTAAAATTTGGCCCGCGAGGGTTTTGCTTAATTTTTATTACGCTTGTGTTGGGTCTCGACTGACTTATGGTTTGCCATGTTGGGGTGGGATTTATATGAACACTTTGGGGCCTTTAGACGAATTACAGAAGTATATTTTACGTGTTATATTTTTTAAATGTCGTCGTGATCACACTTAGCCCATTTTTTGGAATTTAAGATTTTACCGTTACAACATCTCTACATTTTTCGAGTTTTAAAACTATTTCATTAGCGTACTGGACATCGTTTGCTGAGATTGGTAGCGGCTTATGATGTTTGCAATAATCACCGTATTATTTTTACAATTCCTAGATTTACTACCGAAATATTTCAAAAATATTATTTGGTCTCTGCGCCTGTATCTTTTAACCGATTGCCCAATCATTTAAGTTTAAATTTTAGCAGTAACAGGTTTTTCAATTCTTTAAAAAGCTGGTTGTTGGAGCATAAGGATGTTGGTTTTATATTTGCAAAATGATTTCACTTTTCACTTTTAGAACTAATTTTTATTTGTGTATAGTATTTTTATTAAAATATAATTATTAAATTTTTATTGTTAATCTTTTTCATATAGTATGTACTGTTAATTACTTTTCTGTTATTTTTTTATTCTATTTTTTATTTATTTTGAAGTTTTTGACTTATCCCCATTCCCCATACTACAATTGTATTGTCTTGCTATTTCATGATGATAGGTTAATCGCTATCTGTGACATAGATTATCCTATCTTCAAAGCCGACCCATTGTAGTTAAGAGCATTTGTTTTTTGAATAGTTTGTTGTAAATAGTTGGTTAAGAGAAATAATAAATTAAACGACATTTTCGCTAAAGAGCGCTTTTGGTCGTATTATAGAATGCGATAGTGGTTTTTGCAAAATTAAAATGGATCTGGATGATCAGACTGATTATGTATCTATCTCGTATTACGAGTTTCTCGAGCTCGAAAAATGTTCACAAAGTTCTTTAAAAAATGTTACGAGTAAAACAATAACAACAAATCGCAATTACGAGAATACTTACATAATCGCACCCAAGATTATGTTTCGTGAAATAATAAGCAAAAAACAAATACTGGGTAAAAGTTAGATTCAAAAACTTGATCTGATCCCGATCACTTTGCGTCAAGAAAAACAGCTTATATTATACTTAATTTAATAATTCATTTGCTTTTAATAAATAAATTCATTGTACATAGTTAACATTAAAATTATATTATTTAAATAAAATAAGGTCTCATTTTTTGATTGTAAGGCATTCCTCATTGAGGTAGATTTCTTCTTCGATTCCATTTGTTTTTATACTTTTAATATTAAATTTTGCTCTTTAGAAACTGCAAGCTGCTTATTTGCTACAGCTAGTTTTACGTTTGATATTTCAAGCTGCCCCTTCGATACAGTCAATTTCTCCTTCGAAGTCGTAAGTTTTCCCTATACATTTTTAGGAGCTGCTCGTCAATTTGATCTAAAAACAAAACGTAACATTTAATACAAAACGATTCAGAGACGATTTTCTCACCATTCTTGTTTCGCATGATTTGCTGCTTTGCCCTACTCTCCTGGCGTTTTACTTTCATCACGTCTCTGAGACTCCCAACAGCCCTTAGTTTTGATTTGGATGGCTCCCCCGTTTTTTCGAGTACGACTTGGCTTGCGGATTATGGAGGCACCTCTAAATTTAAAGTGTTGTCCGTTATGGTTTCCTCGTCGATTACTTTGACAACATTGATAGGATTCTAGAATACAAATTTAGTTTATTATTTTCTAATTTATGTTAAGTAATATTTTACTTACGTCAGAAAAAGTATCTGCGAAAGAATTAGAACCGAACATAGCATTCTCTCCAGCTAATTTTTCGACCAGTTTTTCAACTTCCGATAGATGTTTTGGAGCATCATCGCCGGGTTCCTTTCTAATGCATTTTAATTTCGGATTTTTTTTTTTTGCGCGATTTAAGGTCTTTTGATTTGCGCCTTAGCTCCTCGCCAGTTCGCGGCACGTTTGACTGCGAAGAAAATTCTGTAGCAATATTATTCCAGGCGCGCACTAATTTATCTCCAAATAAATTGGCAATAATCTACTTAACATTAAAATATAGATTAGATTTGATATTTAGTATTTTATAAATTGCTAATCACTTACACGAAAGAACATCACTATTATTTCCTAAAATGTTTAATAAAAGTAAAAGCTCCCGTTCACTAAAATTAGGACGTCTTGGTCTTTTATTTGGCTGTTTATTTGGTTCAGCTTCAATTTTAATAGAAACACAAAAATATCACAAAAAACTAAATTCAAACAAATGTTTATGATTAAATTTTTGAATGACCAAAACAAACGAAAAAAATATTTAATTTGAAAGTGACAGTCGCAAGAAATATTCAGCAAAACTGCTGAATTAGTTAATTATGATTAGTTACGATTTTTATTGAGGGTACTGATTTCGAGTCGCAAATATATGAGTCGCAAATTTGGAGGATATACCTGTCTCTCTCTTTTTAATACGTCACTCACATCGTAAAAATATATTATTTATTTAGTGTTGCTATGGTGATTTGTGCAACAAAAATATTATTTCTCTGTTAATTCATATTTATGTACCATAAAAAATTTTACCATTGGATGACGGTATGCGCAAAGAAGACGATTCTTAAACACGGGAATGTCATACCATTAGTTCTATACACCTTGCCCCTTAGGGGTATATCCTCCATTCAGTCGTAGATTGTTTATTTGCAACGTAGCAAAATGGCGGACTTGCGACAGCTGAAATTGCGACTATAAATCGGTATCCTCGATAACGATCACAAACCGTTAATTCAGCATTTTGCTGAATACGATTTGCTAATGTCAAATCAATATTAACTATGGAAGCTACAAAACGGTCACGGCGGCCAAGTTTTTCAGAAGCAGATTTGTTGCTCTTATTAAAAATATTAGATGATCATCGAGAAGTTCTCTGATGTAAGATCATTAAAATTTTTGAAAAAAGTTACAAACTAACCGGTTTTATGTTATTAGATAATTCTGATTTATACGGAGACGAACTTTTCAAAGCTTGGGACAATTTGGCTTTAGAATTTTCAGCGCAAATATGTACAGCGCGATCGGGAGAAGAGCTCTGCCATAAATTCCGCGATTTAAAATCGCGAACAAAAAAAAAAAAATTGCAGAAATTAAAAGACACCAAAGAGGAACTGGCATATAGCGGGCGAAAATGCCATGAGCGGCTTGAATTGCTATGCTGATAGTTTCTCCGAAAACGCTTTAGTTGTTAACGAACAAGAGGACGATGTAGATATGGTACTAGATAGGGAGGTATTAAATTTGGCAACCACAATTGTCGAAGACCCAATACCACGAACCAGCGCAAGTTCAGGGCCGCCCAAGTTCAAAATCAGAGCCATTGGGCGTTTCAAAAAGGGAATCAATAAAAAAATGGAGAAAAATAGAGAAATCAAAAAAGAATTGCACTCCAAAATTGAGCAGATATGGATAAAGAAGTGCTTCAAATTTACAAACAAAAATTAGAAGTATCTAAAGAAAAGCTGGTGGTCATGAAAGAAACTCTCGCGGTTTCAAAGGAGAGACCAGAAAATAAAAAACTTCATATTTTTTATGAAGAGGAATATCTTGAATAAATTTTAGAAAAATATATTCCTTCGTGATTGAAACAAAGACTGGCCACTGTGCAATGACAAAATGTTTTAATTCTCATTTAATTATTTTTATTTATTTAAAGTAGGACAATTTTTTATTGCTATTTTAAACAATATTTTATTTTAAGTATGTACATATATATTATCCATTAAAATTAATTCAATTATTACAATTAAATATGAATTTTTACAAATCAGTAATAAAAATGACTTTTTAAAATATATGGTTTGTTTAACTGTTTTAATTTTAACTAAGGATTTTAAAAACGGCAATTTATCAAAATATTTCTGATCATCCGCCCTTTAGTTCCTGAAATAGATTGCATTAATTCAACATCCGCTTCGGTGATGTCATCATCGTCTTGTTCATCTTCATTATCGGTATCTGCTTACTCCAGAATCATCCCTATCGTCTTCAAAATTGTTAGGTTCATTTCCATTTTTGGCAATGTTATGTAATATGAAGCAGCATTATATTATTATAATGTCGACACATTTTTCTAAATTGTAACACAGCATACCACCACTTTTGCTTATTATTTTGAAGCGGCTTTTTAATATGCCAAAAGCTTGTTTGAAGGTAGTTCCTGGTTTTTTAATGAAATTTGTTATAGTTTCTATAAGCGTAGACGGGCTTATTATTGGGGTTAGCAAACAATGTTCAAGTAGATATCCACTATCACCCAATAACCAAGCATTTTTCGAAAACGCTTCGGAATGAATAAAGCGATGAACTTTTATAAATATGGGTGTCATGTGTTGAGCCGGGCTATCTAACTACCACGTCGGTAAATATGGCATTTAAGTCACAATCCAATAAAATACAAATTTTAATACATACAAAATTTTAGAAGCATGTATAATTTTGTGCTTGAACATTAATAGAATAATAAGACTTTCGGTTAAAAAAAGCATAAGCATCTCAAACTGCTGGTTTTTGGATAGCGATATGTGTTCCATCGATTGCGCCAACTACAATGGAGAAAATCTCTTGAAAATTTTATGAATTTTTTGGTTTTCATTATTAAAGCTGACAAAAATTCACCAAACAGCCCAAATTTGTCTACTCACAAACTGAAAATTTCCAGTTCCCAATATATTAAGAGATATTAAAACCTGTAAATATTCCAAATTGGTATTAAATTTATAAACAAAAGTTTAGTGTTGGAGAACACTGAGTAAATATTTACAATTAAATGCTTTGCTTTGATGAACAAAGCTGCCGGTTTTGTAAACCGATATCGCACAAAAAATGAGTTATCATCGCAGTCAAAAGGATTCTCCCGATCACGAAATATCTTCCTTTGCTGCGCATTTCATCTGCTTCGTTGAATTAATTCCATTTCCATTTCTCAATCTCAACACACAATCACAAATAAATATTTATAAAGCCGAATTATAATTTTAAAATGTAAATATATTAGACCGCCGAAAGAAATATTTGTAGTCACTTTGGGAATTTTACAACACAAAAAATATATTATATAAAAAAGTAATTGTCAACAGTCAAAATTTTTACAAGTTTGAGGTTATGTACCGTGTTAAATTCGGTTACTATCAAAAAATCCGGATCGTAAATATTACGAAAAATTTAACAAACTGCCAGTAAAATGACCCTAGACCCGTGTACTATATAATTTCTTACTTATCGTGTACTGGGGCACGTAGTGCCCCATATAATTTATATATATAAATGTATACAGATGCAATGTGGACGACTTTCCTTTACATTTAAATATATTTAATTCGCAGGTAAAAAGGATTTGCTTACTTTTGAGATAAAATTCTGTTATTTGAAGAAGAAAAAAAACATTTGTAAAGTTTTTTTTTTAAATTTTGTTTATTTCAAAATATCGAACTTTTATAAATGTTTTTTACATTTCAAAAAGAAAAGAAAATCACGTTGGAGAGTGGACTCTTAAGCGTTTGCTCGGAAGCTCAGATGATGTTGATGGAGTGTTCATGTCCATGAAAGTGCCATCGTAATTTTCTTCGATTTCTCCTGGTGCTGTATCCGAGGTATAACACTTCTCGCAAACTCGGATATAATGTTTCGTACATGTAGCTGTTCCGCATATATCACATATCGCTATTGTTTTGTTATCTGATCGATTACTTTTCCTATCCATTTTGCATGATTCACACCGTCTTTTTCCTTTTCTGTTGGTTCTAATCGGAGGAAAACTCGTATTTGTGTAAATTTCATATCCAATCAATTTCATAGCGGTTTTTACAGAATTTTTCAGATTAGGATTTTGCATTCTTGTTTTGATATGGTTGGCCGCAAGTTCTAATGCAAGTGATTTCAGGAAGATCTTTCTTTTCTCGGATTTCTTTTTGCTAGAGTACCACGGTGGGTTACTCAGGTCGTACATTCTATAAGCACCGAGGGCTGCAATGTCCAGGAGGTTATAAAATAATGTAACAGGCCACCGATTTGTTTTACGTTTGTAGCTGTAAACTCGATTCATCTGGTCAAAGGTGTCTACTCCGCCCTTTGTTTTATTATAATCTAATATTACTTGTTTTTTTTTTTGTTGTTTCATCGATTTCTTCGCTGTGGTGCGCAGTTGATAATAGTAGCACGTTTCTTCTGGTATTACTGGCATAACTGACCAATTGCATGCATCGCGAGAAACAAAATAAAGAGCTATATGGTTGTCGAGCTTTTTTAAAATTCTTCTCTGGCAGTGTGAACGGCATTGGTAGCTCTGGTTTGACGGCTTTTATTGTGCCGACTAGAGTAGTATTCCGTCCTTTTAATTCTAAAGCCAATGGCACAGAAGTAAAAAAGTTGTCCATTGTAATATTGACGCCCTTATCCAGATATTTTTCTGATAACCGAATCACAAGTTCGTGAGATACTCCACGGGATCGATTTTCACCTGGTTGCTGGCCTACATAAACTTCCCCATGTAGTGGATAGTTTGTTATTGCATCGACTATCCAAAATATCTTAATTCCATATTTACCGGGTTTACTCGGAATAAACTGACGGAATGAACATCTTTCTCTGGTCGTGACTAATTGCTCATCGATAGTCAACTCTTTTGATGGTTGGTAAGCTTCAGTCAGGGTTTGTTGAAATGTATTCCAAGCATGTCGGAACGCAGCCAGTTTATCTGTTTCAAGGCGCAGCGGCCTCGTACGAGAATCATCAAAACGAATAAACCGGCTCAGTTTCTCGAATCTCTCTAACGACAGAGTGGAACGGTAGAAAGGCATGTGAGTTACATGAAACAAGTCCTTTGCTTCTACCTTGCTTGATTTTTCTGTACCAGCATATAACAATACAGCAATTTATGCGTATATTTCGTTTTCGCCGGTGTCATACCATCGACGTAATGTTTTTGGATTTTGAGATAACCGATTATTCTCATAATACCTTTTCGCTTTTCTGTTAGTTTCCAACACAATACCTTGAACAAGGGCGGAAGGAAACAAACGTTTGAATGCATCACATTTGTTACCAAACAAGCCGCATTTCAATCGCTCATTGCGATCTCTAATTACTCTCTGCTTTTCAATTGCATTGTGCAGTGACCACCAAATATCTGAGTGCTTGCTGTCCCTTGCAGTATACCGCATCCCACGGTTTGGTTCAATGGGTTCCTCCTCCATTATTTCCCGTTGCCATTGCTCTCCACTGGATTGTTGCATCTGTACTTCTTGTTCTTGTACAATATCATCACCTACTTGTTCGACGCGTAAATCATGCAACACTGGTATAAAATCAGGGGAATTATCGACGTCTGATAGTTCGCCATCTACACTATCATTACCATCCGAATCATCATCATCAATAACCCGTAGACAAACCTGTAGAATACCAGATGCATCAGCTACATCTCTGTGAACTTCACGCGGAGTATTGGCACCACCGATATCTATGGGTGCATCATCAACGTGGTTCATATAATTATCAAAATGTTCATCGAAAAACTCCTGTTCATCCGTTGTCAATTTTCGAATAAAACTTTGGTTCAACAAATACAAAATACGGTTCTGTACAGCCTCATCCATATTACCAAAATAATTTCTTTCACTTACCACACAAAATGTTTTTTACACTATTGTTTACACACTATTGTTTACACACTAATAAAATTCACTAAAATGAATTTCCTGAAAAACAAAATAATAATATTTTTCATATATTTAGAGGAATCCCACAATAATATTGTAATTTTCTACTAAACAAGGCGACACCATTTCATACGAAATCACCCGTAAACTCATACGGGGCACTGAGTGCCCCAGTACACGATAACGTATTAGAAACTTCAAACTCTCGGCAGCCATTAAAATACCCTAACACTGGTAAATGTTACACTCTTTTGAGTTCGGTGTGAGAATATCTTTCTGAAAATAATGCATTTAAAGTAAAACCTTGAAGAAAACTTACGGTATTTCGATTTGAAAATCGCTTGGGGCACTCAGTACCCAGTACACGGGTCTAGGGTTTCGAGGATGCCGATTTGATGTTTCATCGTTTCTAACTTGCTTAACACGCTTGCAATCGAATCGACGATATACCCTGCCACATAATTAGACCAAGCATGCTATGGTAATATTTTCTAAAATTGTTTCGAATTGATGAAGGGTGGCCCGTTTATTGTGCCGGTCAGTGTATAAAGGTATATCATATTTTTGTTATGCTTTAAGTTTAATACCTTCGTAAATTTAAACAATTGTAAGTTAATTGTATAAGTAAATTCCTGTATATAACGTTTATGCAATTGTATATTTTGTGCTGTTCGATAAAAACCTGTAGAAGGGCTTTTTTGAATTTGGTAAAAGGCATTGTCAAAAGTCATATAGTACTGAAAATCACTTTATGAAATTAAAATTGCAAAATATTAATAAATAAAATAAAATCAAGTCTTGCTTAATTAAAAAATTTCAAAATAAAACTTACAGTGTTGTTTAAATGTATGTATTATTGTTACGAGAATGTATACAGTGTAAAAATGATATACAATAGACATTAATCTAGTTGATTAAAACCCGCATGGTAATAATTTAGTGTAGGGCACACATAAACCTTTTGTAACTGACATTTTTGGAGATAGTGATTATGCGCCAAATTTGATAACAATTAATTACTTTTATCAAAGTAGTAACAACATATTAAACTTCCCACACACCAATTTCAATTTCCGTTATTACAGTTTAGTCGCATTTAGTTTGTCAAATAAAATTTGCTGCGCATCGGAACGAAAATGTCGGTTATTTGTGAAGACATTCCAGGTAATGAGATTGTCAAGAAAGCAGTAATTGTTAATTTTTCATCATTGGTGCGAGTTCGTTATATCGATGAAAGTAAAATACCGGAAATCGATGCTAACAAATTAGCGCCTTGTGTTTTACCGGTGTCTTATAAACAAATAGCGGACAAAGTTGAAGCACTTAAAGTGTACGAAGATGATGTGTGGGTTACGTCATTCCCAAAGAGTGGTAAGTGCATGCAAATGGATAAACAGTGCGATTGAAAATGATAATCACTTTAGTTTATTTTATGTGCAAGGAACGACATGGATCCAAGAAATGGTTTGGCTAATTGCAAATGATTTAGATTTTGATGGTGCTAAAAAATCTTTCATTTACAAACGTTACGTATTTATTGAACTATCAGGTATATACAGTGATGTCAAATTGGGTATTGAAAAATACACTGTGGAATACACTGATACATTTCCTCGTCCACGATTCATTAAATCGCATCTCCCAATTGGTCTACTGCCAACCGAATTTTGGACAGTAAAACCAAAACTGGTTTATGTGGTTCGAAATGCGAAAGACGCAGCAGTTTCATACTATCACCACTTTTCTAATTTGCATGATTACAAAGGGTCATTAGAAGATTTTTTAGATAGATTCTTAAATAATTTAGGTAAACATATTGCAACCATATACACACATGTACATAAAATTAATAATTATTACATTTTAGTTGTATGGGGTCCGTACAGCGACCATGTCTTGGGCTATTGGAGATTACGAAATAAGCCGAATATTTTATTCATCTCATACGAGGATATGATTAAAGATTTAAGCAGTGTCCTCCAAAATGTGGCCAAATTCTTTGGCAAAACTTACACCGACGATCAATTCAATCAACTGGCTAAGCATTTATCGTTTAATGAGATGAAAAAAAATCAGTCAGTTAATTACGAAATAAGTATCGCAGGCCTAGAGAAACAGTATGGCGCGAAAAAAGTTAATTCAAAGTTTAATTTTATGCGCCGCGGCAAAGTGAATTCATCCAAAGACGAAATGCCCATAGAATATCAAAAGAAATTCGACGATTGGTTGGCCGAGGCCTTTAAAGGAAGCGATTTTAAGTTTGATTAATATTATTTGTGAATTAATAAATTATTATTATTATATATTTCATAATAAATCGCAAAATTAATAAATCGATCTAGGGAGGTATCGAATTTCATTTTTGAAAATATTGTTACAGTTTCTTTGATACTCGACGAAGAATGCCAGAAAGCGATACCATTAACGGAAGATGGCATATATATTAAATCACGTGAGTACAGCAGTCAAAGCCTCTGAGGAATGCTGACATCCTTCAACCCTTTATAATATACGCAGAGACAGGTTTGCATTCCTACCGCCCCGTACACTTTTAGGTTAGATTACGCTTTGTCAAAACCATAAGTTATCATAGCCGGAGTCTTAATACAGAGTTTTTTATAAATCTGGAAACGTTAAAAAGCGATGATTCGAGTATTAATTCGGTTATGAAAATAAGAAACCGTAAATTCCAATCGCCGCCCGGTATAGTTGTTAGCACGCTTGCTTTAAGCTCCGAATGTCCCGGGTTCGATTATCACGGCTGGTTTTAATGTAGGAGCAATGATTCCATCACTCATTATCCGTTGAAAAAAATGATTACGAAACTTCATCATGAAGCGGCCAAATCCCTCTATGGGATGTAGCGCCAGCGAAAAAAAACAAAATTCTAATAAAACCGAAATAATCCTCAGATTTGTGCTTTCAAAATTTTGATTTTTTTTTTCCAGATTTCAATTTTAGATTAAGATCCCGGACAATTTTTTGAAGGGTAGAAAAAAATTAAACAGGGTAGAATAAAAATTAAATTAAACAAAAAAAGAATTAAAATTGACATAAAAATATTTTTAGGTTGTAGCAAAATATTGCTTCAACCTACGTTTAAAGCTGTCTTTACTTAAGTAAAAGTCAAACAAATAGTCGGTTTTATTAAAACTCTTCGACATCATGATTACCAGTTCATTGGCACCATAGTTTGTTCTTCGTTTATTCAGATGAAGGATTCATGATCTCTTAAATTCCTACTCGGTGCCTTTATTTTAATTGATTCCAGTATGGATGGTGCATCGATTTGATCAAGTAAAATCTTTCCAATAAACAAACACTTTAAAAGCTCTCGTCTATTTGCCAATGTTGTCATTTGATAGGTTTTGCATCCAGTAGCATATGATGGTAATCGCTTTAGGTTAACGTGGTGCAGTAAGTCATGATCGTAATCCGTATAAACTTTTTTTGGACACTCTCGATTTTTCTGATAGGTTCGTCGTAAAAAGCACACCAGATGTTGACAGCGTATTCAAGTTGAGATATGACGTAGGCATAATACAGGATCTTGATTGTCTCGAGGTCATGAATATCCCCAGTCCAACGCTTAATAAAACCAAGCATGGAATTGGCTCTAGCAACGCATTGCTCAATATGCTTAGTAAAGCACATGTTTTCAACGAAAGTAACCTCTAGGTCTTTAATCTCGAATATTTTTTGTAAAAGTACGCCATTTATTTGATATTGTTGTGTAACAGGGTTAACTTTCCGATGGAACGATAAACTCTTACACTTGTTGATGTTGAGACCGAGGAGGTTAGACTCACACCATTTCGCTAGATTGTCGATGTCCTCTTGTATTTAGCTTATGGGTATCGCCGATGTTTTCTACTGTTTTAAAGATTTTGAGATCATCTGCAAACATTAATACATTTTTTTTTTTTTTTAATAAATTTTTTAATTGGGTGCAGAGCGGACTTATTAACGGTCCTAGCTCCTTGTAACTGTCAGAGCTTCTGCACCCAATGCGCGATCCTGCAAGTAAAGATTAATAGCTACCTTAAATTTATTCATTTTGTATTCCTTCGGAAATTTCAAGTGTGTTAGCGAATTCCACTTTTTTGATGTTCGGTATATAAATTCGCGCTTGATTTCTTCAGTTCGAGGTTTCGGGAGCTTCACCGTAAACCTATGTGCATTGGTTGTTCCTCTTGTTACTCTTGTTGTTGTAACGAATGGTAGTATTTTCTCCGATAGTTCTGCAGAACATTTACCATGTACGCATCTGTAGAAGACGCAGAGTTCTGCAACATCTCTGCGATGCTGTAAGCTGTCTAGTTCTTGAGTAAGTCTGGGATTCCGTATTATTCTGATTGCGCGGCGCTGATTGAACCCTGTCCAATAAAAGGAGGGTGGTACCAGACGCACCTCCCCAAACTTGACAGCAATACTCTATACATGGTCGGATGAAGGTTTTATATATCTGGAGAACTTGATGCGATTTAAAAAACCTTCTGCATCGATTCAGGAACCCGAGTTTTTTTGAAGCTGATTTAGCCAATGCAACAATTTGTTCAAGGATATGGTTTTTTATCACAAATGGGTAGTCGTTGCGACTTTTTTACGTGAGAATGTGCATATTTGTGTCTTTTTCTCGTTAAATTGTACTAAGTTGTTGTTACCCCACTCAAATATTGTACTTAAATCGGAATTAAGAGACGTTACGACTTCTGACCATTTATTATTTAGATCTGTAATGCTAGGCTCCGCCTCGAATGAAATAGAAGAATGCAATGTGGCATCATCCGCAAAGCTATGGATAGGGTTTACAGTGCTATCCAGCAAATCGTTGATGTATAGCAAAAACAGGGTCGGTGACAAAGGTGATCCCTGAGGGACTCCGGCATTTGGGGAGTGCGTCGATGATGATCTCCCATTAAGCACAACGCTGATTTTTCGGTCATTGAGATAGCTTTTCATCCACCTGGTGGTCATCGAGTCCAGCCCGTATGCCACAAGTTTACAAATAAGATTCTCATGCCATACCTTATCAAAAGCCTTGGATATATTCAAGGCGATTGCAAAGGCCTCTCCGTGGTGTTCTATAGGGCGAGATTCCATTTGTTCGTGACATACGTCAGGAGATCGGTCGTGGATCGGCTTTCACGAAAGCCGCTATCCGAAATTAGTTTGCTAATTTCAAGATACTTAACTATTCTCAAAGACTTTAGCGACGGCTGACACAATTGATATTGGCCGGTAGCTTGAAGGGCCAGTTTTATCACAACCCCGTTGCAGCACGGGTTGCACCATTGCATTCTTCCAGGCGTTCGAGTAGTCACCTTGCTTATATGAAAGTAGGAAAATTTTAGATAATATTGGAGCCAATTCACTGGCAAACTCCTTCAATATTCGAACTGGAATTCCATCAGGTCCGGTGGCCTTGTTTGCATTCACTGACTTCAGATTAGTACAGATAATTTCCTCCGAGATGACGACGGGCATCGTTTTAGAACCACATTATGGAATTAATGGAGGTCCAATTCCATCTGGGACAACTAATGTCGTGTTCGATTTGAAGACGCTCGCTCATAAGTCGGCTTGCAAATGTAGATCCACCACCAAGGCGCCGCGCCGTCAGCACGTTTCAATGCTGAAACATATGTTTACGAAATATTTGCAACCGATGCGACTGGGGTAAAAGTTGCGATCGGAGATTTTCAACTCGGATGCCATATTGGGTTTCTTACTGTCGGCACTTTTTCCTTCTCTACCACAGGTTTTTTTGCCGGTGTTCCGTATCGTTTTGTATTCCTCATAAGAAATTTCGTTGCGTGTATATTTTTTGTGTGCCGCTTTATTTTATTAGGTAGCTTTGGTGGCTTCTTTTGAAAATATTTTAAAATTTCGGTTGGGATTGGAAAATGATGAGGGGATAAATTTATTCATTCCATGTAAGACGGTGTCAGTAAAACTGGAAACCGTGTCGGCTATGTTGTTGTTATGTAGGCAATGGCGTTCCTAAGGGAAATGTTGAAAAATGACCGTAAACCATCAAAATCAGATTTGTTAAAATGCCAAAGACGCCTTGGCTGCTGTCTAGATTTTAGTGGTGTTTCGATAGATATTTTTGTGGTTATTAAGTTATGGTCAGAATTTCTAATTCCAGTTTCGATATGGGCCTCCATGGAATGAGGGATTGATGTCAGACAGAGATCCAGAATATGAACTCCTCTAGAATTTTGGCATTCAAATGTGGACTCACTAATAATCTGTGTGCGATCATGCGAAACGGCAAGCCATTCCGCATGGCGCCCAGCCACATTTGTATCTTTGTGATTCAACCACTGTTTATTGTGGGCATAAAGTCACCGACCATAATTAATTCGCATTCGGGATGTTGATTACGAATATCGTCACATTTTGTAACGCTTCTCGGTGCTATGGTGCACATGCTTGCCACTTTTTATATATCCTGAATGCTCAGGGCTGGGAGGATTCATCCTATGATAATTAGCGACCTTTAGCATTACAAAAAAAAATCATGTGCAATAGTATAATACAACCCCCATGAAATCATATAACATAAAAGAACTATTGATAAATACCCACTCGTCCTTTAAGAGGACTTCAGACATGATATGTTTAATTTGTTAAATTGATAGAGGAAAACTCGTTGTAACCAAGGTGTTTAGTTTCTACGTTAGACCATGAAGCGGTATTCATTCAAAAAGAATATGTGGCGGTTGAAAAATTTCATTCGTACAAACAAAAATTTAATAAATATATTGTATATAAAAACTTACCAACAAACTCCTGAGCGCTCTGGGTTGCTATGCAAGGAATAAATATATCCCACCTAAAAAAAAAATTTCTGGTTTTGCACCAACACAAATTTTTACAACTACAAAATCAAGTTTTCTTTTTTCACTATGCACTGAAAACGCACAATTACTTTGTGCAGCAAAAACTACCGAAATTAATTTAAAAAAAAAACTAACATTTTGGTTGACGAGGAGAAAAAAAAATCATACAATATCAATATTAATTTTCCGTTAACCAATGAATATCAAAATATTGATAAATAAAAAACAAGAACTACACTAAATTTGCACAATGGCACAACTGTAACAACAGTCGAACAAATCAGCTTTGATTTTATCTTCTGATATATTTGCTGAGCGATGGGATGATTCATGCTGAATTTAATTCTGGTCTTCCGAATTACAAATGAGATGATTTTTATTTTTAATTCCCTGGCGCTGCCCCAAACTAGTATGCTGACGTATACAATTATCGTTTGTATTTTATTTGTTTTGTTTATTCCTTATTATATGATAAATATAATAAAATAAAAATTACTATAGCCGTGGTACGGCTAGCGGTGATTAGACGCAAAATCGTCACACATATAACATAATTATGGCGGCCTTTTGAATGAAAACAAAATTAGGTAAACGCCTTTGTGTACACCCGGCTATTAGAAAATGAAACATAATATTCCGAAATAAATATTTATATAAATAATAGACCCCAGTGAAATTAAAATATTTACCTATAGTAACGCTGTAATTAATTTGGAATGAAGTAGCCAGAAATTCCTGAATGAAAATTTCTTTCGTTCTGTTTTTAAAGGTTTTATTATCCTGGTTGTGTAATATATATAAAACAATATTAATTACTCTTGTTGTTTTGATCACCACCGCAAGTAAAGAACGAATGAGTAAATAATGGCCGATAACGTTGACAAAAGATAGAAGTGACAGTGAGACGATTATGTCCGACCGAAAAAAAAAACAAGAACGAAATTCAACCGGATGAACAACAAAACCCACAATAATGTTTTCCCCTCACCAAAATGATGAACGCATTACATTCATTCCAAATTAAATCAGAGATGAACGCCAAGAAATTGAAAATTGGTAGATATCAACTTTTAGGGGCAAATCAAATAATACTTCACCACAATCAAGTATGTACAGCCAAACGTTACAATTTGTCTGATAGGGATTGAATCGGTTCACCGCGAAATAAGCTCACCGCTTTACGTTATACCGCCTGCTTAATTCACCGTTTTTACGATTCACCGTCATAATAGTTCACCGCTTACGATTTACCGTTTTCACTATAATTTTTTTTGGGACAATTTAAACGGGCATACAAGAAAATATTAATATTTGATGGGGGATCGATATAAAATATTGCAGTGTCATTAATAGATTCTATATATAATCCGCACCTACGTGCGGCACGCAGTGCGACATGTTTGCTTATCCTGGCTCCTAAGTTAAATTAGGGATCTCCATTTTCCAGAATATTTTAAAACTAATTTAATTTTTTTATTTATAAATTTGTTGCCAGGCGGTGAACCGTACCCAACCCGTCTGATAAGCCCTCGAAGATGCTAATCGTTTCTGAATCTGTCTGATTAGGAGATCTGTACAAACTAATTAAAAAAAAAAGTTTATTAGGAAGAGAAATTTTAAAAACAATAGTTTGAGCGGTTTTTGAAAATATTTCGTACTTTTTGTGTCTTGAGTACGGTATGTGGTTTTTAACGAAGTTGCACACTCCACGTTGCAACTCAAAAGCTTGTTCGAACTGGTAGCGCTTGAAGTAGAATTTGAAATAATCGTTTACAGGATCCCAATGCAGTCCTAAAACTTTGGTTGTATCGCTTGAACAGCCATCGGAATTAAATATTTTAGATTGGTCACTGGGTTCAATTCTTTCATTCAGTGCGCGCTCAGTGGATAACCATTTTCGAAGTTCAAATCCTGACGCTTTGATGACTCGATGGAGCCTGTAGCTCATCGAGGAACACCTCCAATAGATATGGAGGGCATATTGGATAGAGAGCGGATCCGGTGGGCGCTGCAGGGATTTAAGCCTTATAAATCGGCGGGTCCGGATCGGATTATACCAGCAGAGATCCAAAAGAACTCGGCAGTCATCCTCCCCTGGCTAGAGGTTATCTTCAGGGGATGTCTGAAACTAGTCTATATTCCTAGGAATTGGACAGAGGTCAAAGTGATCTTTATCCCGAAATCGGGAAAGAGCTCACATGTTCTTCCAAAGGACCTGAGGACTATAACTCTATCATCCTTTCTGCTTAAAACCCTGGAAAGGTTAATAGATGTATTTATTCGATCAAGAATTGAACCCAGGAATTGGGCAATGTCGCAGCATGCGTACTGTAAGGGAAAGTCGGTGGACACAGCTCTGCACGATCTAGTACGCACGAATGAGAAATCAATTTACTTGCAAGAATTTTGCATGGTAGCATTTCTCGATATTTAGGGTGCTTTTAATAATGTAAAAACGGAGGCGATCATGGAAGGATTGTCTTTTTTGAAGGTGCACTGCTCTATAAGTACCTAGGTAGGTTAATAAATCAGATGCTGGTAAGCAGGACTATTACCTCGGAGCTGGGAGAGTCCAAGATTAGAAGACGGGTGGTTAGAGGAACCCGACAAGGAGGTGTAATGTCTCCCGTTCTCTGGAGTGCAGTGATTAATGGATTGCTGCTGGAACTAGAGAGAGAGGGGATAGGGGTTGTAGCATATGCTGATGATGTAGCGATAGCTGTCTCAGGCAAATATCTAGATACGATTAGGGATGTTATGCAGAATGCACTCCTGATCATTACGAAATGGGCCAGCAAGTGTGGACTGGGGATCAACCCTTCCAAAACAGAGCTGGTATTATTTACTAGGAAATATAAAATTCCGGTGGTTAGCCCTCCTATCATAACCGGCAGCGGACTAGTTTTTGCTGACCGAGCGAGATTTCTGGGCATAATCTTTGATAGTAAACTCAACTGGAAGCCTAACACTTTGGAAAGAGTGAATAAGGCTAATGTAGCCTTATACTCGTGTAGGAACGCTACAGGTAAGAGATGGGGCTTGAAACCGGAGCTGGTATACTGGCTGGTATACCGCTGTGGTAAGAACGGCCTGCATGCTTATAAGCGAGGCGCTTAGGACAACACCTACACGCGCTTTAGAGGTTATGTTCCACCTTATTCCAATCGACCTTCTTGGTAAACAGATGACAGCCAACGTGGCTACGAGACTCTTGGCTGTCTCTCAGTGGAAGTGTCTTCAGGTGGGACACTCGACGATAGGTAGATTCTCTGGCGAAGAACTGGCGAATCTTGATTATATTACACCAACGTTGTGCCTCGATAAAGGTTTCCGGACCATCTTTCCCTCAAGGGAATCCTGGAGAAACGGATCAATACTGTACAATATATCTGGTCGTCTCCCTGACTACTGCAGCGTGTACCAGGCTGAAGTGGTGGCGATCGGGGAAGTCATGACATGGTTGAAGCTATTGGGGCACGATCCCCAAATATATATGTTTATCCGCGCATTATTTAGCAAGCGAGGAATTTGTCCAAACCAGAATTTAAAGAAATTAAAGTTTATATTAATGGCGGTCACACAATACAATTCCTATGTGATCGCTTTTATTTATAATCACCAAATTATGCTAACTATACAACTTATTTTATTTTGGGGATAAATCCCACCACCACGTATATTGTTGATTTTATTAGAAAAACTTAGAAAACACTGAATTTTCTTTATATGTAATTCCCTTGAATTATATTTTATTTTATTTTAAATTAAACAAATTGATATTTTGTTTTAGTAATTTTGTATCGCAAAATTAATAAATCCGCAAGCTACTTGGTTGATTGACGATAAAACGCTAAGTGACCAGTTTTTGTTTTTTTTCGTGTCATGGCGACGGCGTCGATGATGACAAAACAAAAGAGCTGAAAAAGAGCGATGATACACTGCGAACAAAACATAACGATAGTAAAATCATTTTGGTTCGTGTGTTTTGTGTACGTCTTTCGTGAGTGTCTATTTGAGACATATACAAAATATGGAAACGAAAAACATAACGTGTATCAAGACAAGAAGAGATGTCGCTTCGAATGCGTTAGGGTAAAATGAATTTTTGTGTGGTGATGCACGAAATGAAACGATTGAATGAGTAAATCGCTACAAAGCATAATGTGGTGACCATGAGGGATATCGCAATTTATGTGGACAGTCAGGCAGCGGTCAAGTCACTTGGGGCAGTTTGTCTGAAGTCGCGGGTGGCGCTGGATTGCCGATCATCTCTTAACGAGATGAGCGAGTATTTCGGCATCCAGATAATCTGGGTCCCTGGTCACTCGGACGTCACGGGGAACTGCAGGGCGGACGAACTAGCTAGGTACGGTACGACTCTCCAGATGCAGCTGGAAATGGTAGGTCTGGGGAGGCCTATGTCAGTGCTAAAATGGGCGCTCAGTAAAAAGGCAATCGCCTTGACAAATGAGAGGTATATCAACACTCTCACGTGCAGGGTAGCAAAGCAGGTTTGGCCAAAACTGGACTTGCGGCGCTCCAAGGTATTAATATCCCTGGGAAGACAAGAAATAGGATGGGTCGTAGGGATAATGACAGGTAACTGCCTTTTTGGGGAGCATGCGAGAAGGCTGGGAATACAGACGAATGACTTTTGTAGAAGTTGCATGGACGAAGAGGAGGAGGAGACTTTGGAACACTTCCTATGCTCATGTCCGGCGCTATCATACAGAAGGCATAAGTATTTGGGTGTGTACGGTATAGACAGCCTTTCGGAACTAGCGGACTGTGGAGTGCGAGATTTATTACGCTATATAAGTAGCTCTGGTTGGTTTCAACGGGAGTAATGGGGAGATGGGATCCTGTGGTATCACAACGGGCCACTGCTGGCCTAAGTGTGCGATAGCAGCCACTCTAACCTAACCTTACCTAACCACTGGGTTCAATTCTTTCATTCAGTGCGCGCTCATTGGATAACCATTTTCGAAGTTCAAAAAATTGACTTGGATAGTATCGACTGTATTTCGTGTTTGAGATGAGTAGCTTCGTCCAAGGTATTGGCTTCAGTCATCAGATCATCGACGTATATATCGGCTTTGATGCTGTTGGCAGCTTGAGGGAACTCTTTGATAAATGTATCTGCCGCTTCGTTATCCGCGCGGGTAGCTAGGTAACTTGCACTTGCTGTGCCGAAAGTAACTGTTTGCAGTTCGTATGTAGTAGTTTACTTGGATCTTCTCGCCATATAATTTTTTGAAATTTTGTGTCATCGCCTGCTATGCACACCTGGCGATACATTTTTTCGATGTCAGCTGTAACTGCTATTTTAAATTTTCTGAAAAAAGAGAGAATTTCGTAGAGACTTTATTGTGCGGTCGGTCCGACCGCCAGACAATCATTCAGTGATTTACCAGTGGTTGTCTTTGAAGAGCCATTAAAAACAACTCTCAATTTGGTTGTGCTGCTTGTGTTTTTGATGACACCATGATGAGGAAGGTAATATTAATGCTCATCATTTCTTTCTTGGTTATTGTTAACTTCCTTCATGTGCCCCAGTGTAAGATATTGATCTTCGCTCAATGGAATGCATTCTCTGTACTGCCTTCGGGTAAGAATCGCCTAGTACCGACGGTGAAGTTTTAAATGGTAAGCCTTCTTTCATTCGGCCACAATTATCGACTGTTTTGGTCTCTGTGAAATATTTTTCACAAAGTTTTTCCTCATCAGATAGTTGGGGTTTGGTGGTTGTAATAGTCTCTATTTCCCAAAATCTCTACAATAAATTGCCTAGATTATCTTCGCTGTTGTCAACCGTGATGGTAATGGATTGTTTGGGTAGTAATTCAGTTGCTCCGCCAACGACTATCCATCCTACCTAGCTTAGTGTTTTGTAAGATTAGCTGGTTTTGAGTTATAATTTTTCCATCAGACCACATTTCAAAGAAATTGTCTGCTCCCATTATTATGTCAATCTCGAAGCCGTTATAGAAATATGGATCAGCTAAATCGTACTGTTCTTTAAAGTCATATATATTGGTGTACTCGGCGATTGAGGATGGTTTAGCAGTTAATTTGGGAAATACAAATGCTTCTAACTGGAACTTTGGTTTAGTTTTGTTCCATGGTGTGATTATTAGTACTACTGCGCCTCTTGTATAACCGTTCGTGGTTGTTCCTATGCCTGATATTGCCAGTTTAGCGCTGCTTCTTTTGAGTTGTAATTTTTGGGCACATCTTTCGGTGATAAAAGAGCCTTGTGATGCTGAGTCCATTAGAACTCGACAAAATTGGTGTTGGTTATTTCTATCTGTTACTTTTACTAATGCCATGGGTAATAAGGCACTTCCGACTTGGTTGGTTGTTGTGATATAGGTTTGACTGCTAGAACTGGATGGCTTATCTTGCTTTGTATGAATGTTGGCACGACGGTTGGTGGGTTTGTGTTTCGTGAATTTTCATGCGTTAATGTGTGATGTTTTCGGTTACACACTGTCTGCATCGAAATTTGGGGGCTACTTCAGATATTAACTTACTAAAGAAAAAAACATTGTAACATAATAATGTTGTATTTTTTTTATGAATAAAAAAAATGAAAGCAAAAAACAAATAGAAAATTGAAAACAATTGTTTACGTGTAACTTTGTTCTCTTTTATTTAATTTGTTTTTGTACAAATTCCTTTATTTTGTTTTGTTTTTTTATCACGTCATACGGAGCTGCGCAGAAAAATACGATTTTGAATCGTATCAGTTTATCGTGCCATATACCTATATTTAGGCCCGATTGTATGAACGAGGATAAATGATTAATCCTCTGATTTAGCGTAGTTTGCATTGTATGAACGATGCTAAATCAGAAAATTAATCGATGATTTTTTTTTTATCATCCGTTTTATCCTCTCTTTTTGGTGACTGAATCAGAGACTAAAAAAATTTGTTTATGTTTTTCTGACATTTCAAATGTGGTGTATCATACAAACGAGACATTTTTATAAATGAACGTAATGAACGTAGTGCATACAATCGACGAAAAGTAAAATCCTTGAGTAGTGATTAATCATTACTCTCGGATTTTTTTTCATTTAGCGGTGTTCATACAATCGGCCCCTTAGTTTTATTCATTTTAATTGGGATAATTTAAACGAATACAAGAAAAAATTTTTGACAACAGACATTAGCATCAAAAATAATAAATTGGCGACAAATATAATATTTTGGAACAGAAAAAAATAATTTTTAGTAGTAAAAAAAAAAAAGTTCGTGACAAAAAATTAAATCGATATAAAATATTGCAGTGTCATTAATAGATTCTATATAATCCGCTCCTACGTGCGGCACGCTTTGTGCGATGTTTGCTTATCCCGGCTCCTACGTCCCTCGAAGTTCAAATCTAAAGCCCCTCGGAGGGCTAAGCGGGGGGGACCTAAGCGACCTCCCGCGTGCCCGTGAGAGTTACCGAAGCCGTTAGCCTCTACAATTAGAAGTTAAATTAGAGATCTCCATTTTCCAGAATATTTTAAAACTAATTTCAATTTTTTAATTTTTAATTTATTTATTTTTAAATTTGTTGCCAGTTAATTATTTTTGTCGTCCAAAATGTTTATTTGTGCGATATAATTCCTTTAAAATAATTCATTAAAAAAATTTTACCTTTACTTCAAAATTTAACTTACCGCATGAGAAAATGAGTAAAAACGATAAGCGGTAAGTTAATTTTTGAAGTAGGCCCGAAATTTGGATTTACAGAGCGAAACATGGTGATTATCGTTAAGACAGTTGAAACATCGGTTTTGGTTTTTCATGAAATTTCTTCTTTCATCAATTGACATGTCTTTAAGTTTGTTGCATTCAAATAATCTACGGAACTCTTTGGGACACAAAAAGTATTCTGGTATTGGTGGATAATGCGGAGTAGACGATACGACGTGGTTTCTAACATTTGGTTTTTGCTGATTATGATGCAGCTGAATACGTTTACTCGAATTTTTCATTGAATCAAGGGCATCTATTCTTTGTGCAAGGAAATCGAAATTGTTTAATAGTAGGCACGTTGTATGTGGCTGAAGTTTGAACCCTTTGGTCATAATTGGTGTCGCTATCTAATTTACCAACCATGATATGGATTAACCAGTGGTCTCTCGTTTCGGCCTCTTCGCCTAGTGCTTTTACGAAGAGGTGCCTTACATTAGCACTACATATTTGCAATCGTCACAGATGGTTGAAACATAAAATTTTTGATGAATACGTAAATGGTGTGCTATTTTCTATTATAACGGTCTGGCAGTTTTCGTAACACCTCGATATAATTAGTGTCCGTGATACTAACATGTTTTAGTAGGTTTGCCGCTTCTCCCCATAATGTTCCCTTGAGATACTGCAGCTTTTGTGATGGAGTAAGCCTCGGTTGTAGTGATGGGCTAAACCGATACTTTTTGATATCAATATCAATTGATACTTTTGACTCATTTACCTGATACTTTTTACCTGATATTTTTTATCAATTGAGTCTTTTGCTCAATTACTATCTAAAAGTGAATTGATAGAATTGCTCATTGTCAAAAGATTAATAGCTCACTCCTTAAATTAATTTCTCGTATCACCGCAAACTTCAAGTAAGTTTCAAAAATCAAAACGTCAAATAACAAAAAAAAAATGAAATAAAATAGCTTTTTGTAATACAAAAATAAAAATTTTTAAAATCTAATTATATTAGCCATTTATGTAAAGTTATAAACGAAACGGGTTTATGGGACTATACTAGTATATTGAATAGTGCGTGTAAAATTATTTTTATTAAAATTTTACTATAGTTTTTTAAGGAAATTAACTGCAAGTATGTACCTATCAACTTCGGCAATTAATTTTGTAGGTGATGTTTATTGTTTATATTGGTGATCTTGAAATGTTGCTTGTTCCGAAATCAAATTGAAAATTTTATAATATGGGATATGGGAAACACTTATTTTCATTGCATAAATGCATAAAATAATTTATGCGTTTTGATGTTTTTATTCTCTGTGCGTACCAATATTTCCAACTAACTAAAACATGTAAATTATTTTTATTTGTGTTAAACTTTCAGTCTAGCTTTATTTGATGAACTCCAATAACTTATGATAATTCCGAGTATTTTATAGTTTGACTTTATTATCTTCGAAGATTTATAATTTTATTTTATATTTCCAGGCAATGTACAATATACCGATGTAGAGCAAAATTTATTTTATATACCCAGACCCACATACAATTTTAGAACATGACCGATAACAGTAACAGTGATAACGAAAAAATTTAAAAATCGCCTATATCGAATTACTTAATCGTTCCAATGTGCATTTAGGCCAACCGCTCGTCGTTTATCGAACAGAAAATTAATGAGCTGGGGCTCTACACCCACGGAAGGGTCGAAAACTTCAAATTATCACAGATTTTGATTTCACACGCGCCAAGCAACATTTAACCAAGCTTGTATTCTCAGGAGCAGGACTCGTTGCTGGAGTGCTTGTGTCGTCGTCGTGTCAGTGCTGATGTATTTTATTCTAATGTGAAAGTGGTATCAAATTTTTTGGAATTCCGTGAAAGCAGTAAAATTTTGGACGGGCTGTCAAATAAGAATGAACATGCGCTCGAGGGCACGGATTTATCATTATGAACAGATGCGGGATAGAGATCATGTAATTGTGATGTGCGACTCCTTAGGTGATCCACCATTCGAAAGTAATCGAGTAAGGCGAGACACATAACCTCAACAAATTAAACAAAAATAATCGCCTATTTTTATTCATTTTGGAATTATGTATTATTAAAATGTATTCGATAATAAATATGGTTTATAATTAAATAAAAATACACATCAAAATTTCAATTATTTATTTATAATTCTATATAGAATGTGCATAAATGTATAATCAAATCACAGATTCAGAGTTTGTTTAACAATGATATTGTTAAATTTTAAATCGTATTGATGTTTCTTAATGAGATTGACTCAGAGAATTGTGATAAAATGATAAGGACAATTGATAGAGGAATATGAGATCACTTTTCTAGGTTTGGTCAATACGCCAGGTACCCAGGGGGTGGATTGGCTAGCGCTACAGGCACGGACATTTAAAATTTTAACTAGAAAAAATAATTTTTTTTAAAAATGGCGCTGCAGTTAAATGCGGTAAAAAAGCAAAGTTTAGCCGTTGTATTTTATAAACATAACTTAAAAAATTTGATAATTTTAGATGCAATGAAACTTGTATGTAAAATAGTACACAATATGGACAATTTTACGAATAAAGTAGAGATAGTCCTTTCAGCAAACCAGTAAATTCGGTATGTTGGATTTACACCATAATAACGTTGGAATGTTTATAGAAATTCAGGTGCTGAATGGAATTTTAGAATTCAATGTTAACGTTGAAATGATTTTAGGAAATTTGATAGGCTAAATGAAACATCAAAATTCGTTGACAAGGAGAAAACATAAAGTAACATTTTATCATATTTTTGTTTCTTTTCAAATATTTAAACGCAAGAGGAATCTAAAAATTGAGAAAAAACCAAATATAATCTAATATAACAAAACCAAAAATAATTCATTTATTTAATAAATAATATTGCATTTTTTTAGTACATTCTATTTCAGTTTTCCTCAATTTAATTTAACGTATCAATGTTACGGCTTATTTCGGGTTAAATTTCATATTCGCGTTTAAATAAACGAGTTTTATAACATTTTTTGACTTCAATCGGTTTCTTCTTTCGCTCAGTATTATCCCCGTTTTAGAAAAAATTCGTTCTGATGGCACAGAAGATGCGGGAATTGCTAGAAATTCTCTGGCAATAGCAGCAATCCTAGGATAAATAAGACACCTACTTTACCACCATTTCAATGGGTCTTCATTTCGAGGTATTAAAGTTTCCTCATTGTATTGCCTCAACTCTATTATAGCCATGGCCAATGGAGAGTTAATTTCACTGGTTGGGCATTGGGCATCAAAAAAGTTCCATATCGGATTATTATTTTTGGTGGTTCCTGATGATGTTTCTACGCGATCATTTTGTTGAGGCACAGTTGTACCTCTTTCTTTTTGAATCTTATCAGTAATCAGTTTTGTCAGTCTCTCCTTTACCTGTTTTGAAACTGATTCCGAGAATATCTTATTTTTAAATCTTGGATCTAAATAGGTCGAGATTTGCAAAATATAATTTCGATCAGAATCAAGGAATCGCTCTTGGATATTTTTTAGCAATTTATCTGCTAAATCCAACGCAGAGTTTGATATTAACGAGCCTTTTAAATTATTTAGGTAGTGCTTTAGACTCGCAATCAGCACCAAAATTTTTGAGACCATGACAGTTTTTTCACCGCTTAGTTCAGCGGTTAGAGCATCAAACGGTTCTAATACTAAGCAAATTTCTTTTAATGTTGCTATCTCTATTGTAGACAGCATTTCTAAATGGTCAACATGGAGTAAAGCTATTGCAGCTTCAACAGGTTCCTGTAACTGGCAAAATCTGAAAGAAAAATGTTTCTAGTTATAAATATTTTTAAATTAAAATAAACTGCTTTACCTCTGAAACATGTGAAATGTTGAGTTCCATCGGGTAACCACATCGTTGATTAATTTAAGTGGGATGGATGTACCTGTCATTTGGGTTTGGAGTTGTTTTAATTTATCTGCAGCGAAACTACTTCGGTGAAAATATTCCACAATTGATTTAATCCTTTTTTGAAGATTTTCTATTTGCTTCACTCCATCTTGAACCACCAAGTTTATGGTGTGAGCAAAGCATTTAATATTATCGTATTTAGCTAATTTAATAGCCGCCGTTATGTTTGACGCATTATCAGATACAAGGCAACTGACTTTTTTTTCGATTTTATATTTTGTAAAAACTTCAAGCAAAGTTTCTTTCAAAAAATCCGCCGTATGGCTTGATGATGATATCTCAACACAGTCGAGCAAAACTCTCTCCAATTGCCAGTCGTTGGTTATAACGTGACCAGTGATCGCCATATAATTTTCTGTAGATATAGATGTCCACGTATCCGTAGTTGCCGCAATACTTAGTGAGCTATTAATCATGCCGAAGACATTTTGAAAACATGCATCGTAATGTTGAGATAGCAATGATTTCGATAACATGGATCTAGAAGGAAGTTGAAAGGAAGGGTCAAGGTCCCTGCAATATTCTCGAAAACCTTCATCTTCCACAATAGAAAAAGGTTGAAAGTCCTTGACAATAAACCTTAATAAGGAATTGTTCAACCTTTTTTGTCGACTTATTGATGCTGGTCTTACAATAAACCTAGTTAGCGTGTCTTGTTGAAGGGTTTGAGAACGAATGGAAGATTTTACAGGGTTTATTGGAGCTTCTGGCGAGTTATGGATTATTATCCGTTGAGGTGTTGTAGCAGGTAATGAGGTTGCCGTGGACGTTGACGGACCTGGAACTGATGGTAGAATTCTAGAGGCATTCTCTTCATTAGCGATTTGAGTACTTCTCAAAGAGGGTAATTTAGCAAGCACTGTCGGGTGCCTATGTTCAAGATGGCGCTTTAAATTTGTAGTAGCACCACCTTTGTACGAAAATGTGCCCTTACATAGATCACATTTAGCCTTGATGTCGTCTATACTCGAAAAATGAAGCCAAACTTCACTACGTTTTCTAGCGCTCATTATTACTAACGTTCACTATATGTAAAACAATTCTAAAAAATAGCACTAAAATAGTTCAGAAAATATCTTTTACTAAAAAATAATTATTGTATTTATTCTTCAGGGTTTCTATGGTACTTAAAATAATTAAATCACACAATTTAAAATACACCACTTATTAAAATCAAAAAATAACACACAGCACAGTTTACCTCCGTGAAGCTGGCCCGAAATTTCATCCCGAAAAATGCGATATTTTTCATATTGCAACACTAGTTCTCTCGCGATATATTTAACAATAGTATAATATGAAATTATCTATATACATATAATAATTTTCGAGATAACAGAATAAAACTGTAAAAACAAGTAAACCACAGATTATTATGACTACATATACATACTATGCAAATTTATTTAAATTTTGTTTACAGTTGTTCAAAAAAATTTTATTTGAACATTTGAGATACATTCGTCTGAATATTTCAACTATGCAACTTGCAAAAAAATTGTATCTGGAATTTTTGAGATATAGTCGTTTGAATATATTAACACAAGCGATTCGCGAGTACTTCTTGTATACGGCCAGAATCATTGAGGTTTCGGCTATATTCTGTGCGACTTACAAAAGAATTGTATCTGGAATTATTGAGATATAGTCATCTGGATATTTTAACACAAGCGATTCGCGAGCATTTCTTGTATACGGCCAGAATCATTGAGGTTTCGGCTATATTCTGTGCAATTTACAAAAACATTGTATCTGGAATTATTGAGATATAGTCGTCTGAATATCTTAACACAAGCGATTCGCGAGCATTTCTTGTATACGGCCAGAATCATTGAGGTTTCGGCTATATTCTGTGCAATTTACAAAAAAATTGTATCTGGAATTATTGAGATATAGTCGTCTGAATATCTTAACACAAGCGATTCGCGAGCATTTCTTGTATACGGCCAGAATCATTGAGGTTTCGGCTATATTCTGTGCGACTTACAAAAGAATTGTATCTGGAATTATTGAGATATAGTCGTCTGGATATTTTAACACAAGCGATTCGCGAGCATTTCTTGTATACGGCCAGAATCATTGAGGTTTCGGCTATATTCTGTGCAATTTACAAAAACATTGTATCTGGAATTATTGAGATATAGTCGTCTGAATATCTTAACACAAGCGATTCGCGAGCATTTCTTGTATACGGCCAGAATCATTGAGGTTTCGGCTATATTCTGTGCAATTTACAAAAACATTGTATCTGGAATTATTGAGATATAGTCGTCTGAATATCTTAACACAAGCGATTCGCGAGCATTTCTTGTATACGGCCAGAATCATTGAGGTTTCGGCTATATTCTGTGCAATTTACAAAAACATTGTATCTGGAATTATTGAGATATAGTCGTCTGAATATCTTAACACAAGCGATTCGCGAGCATTTCTTGTATACGGCCAGAATCATTGAGGTTTCGGCTATATTCTGTGCAATTTACAAAAAAATTGTATCTGGAATTATTGAGATATAGTCGTCTGAATATCTTAACACAAGCGATTCGCGAGCATTTCTTGTATACGGCCAGAATCATTGAGGTTTCGGCTATATTCTGTGCGACTTACAAAAGAATTGTATCTGGAATTATTGAGATATAGTCGTCTGGATATTTTAACACAAGCGATTCGCGAGCATTTCTTGTATACGGCCAGAATCATTGAGGTTTCGGCTATATTCTGTGCAATTTACAAAAACATTGTATCTGGAATTATTGAGATATAGTCGTCTGAATATCTTAACACAAGCGATTCGCGAGCATTTCTTGTATACGGCCAGAATCATTGAGGTTTCGGCTATATTCTGTGCAATTTACAAAAAAATTGTATCTGGAATTATTGAGATATAGTCGTCTGAATATCTTAACACAAGCGATTCGCGAGCATTTCTTGTATACGGCCAGAATCATTGAGGTTTCAGCTATATTCTGTGCAATTTACAAAAAAATTGTATCTGGAATTATTGAGATATAGTCGTCTGAATATTTTAACACAAGCGATTCGCGAGTACTTCTTGTATACGGCCAGAATCATTGAGGTTTCGGCTATATTCTGTGCAATTTACAAAAACATTGTATCTGGAATTATTGAGATATAGTCGTCTGAATATTTTAACACAAGCGATTCGCGAGTACTTCTTGTATACGGCCAGAATCATTGAGGTTTCGGCTATATTCTGTGCAATTTACAAAAACATTGTATCTGGAATTATTGAGATATAGTCGTCTGAATATATTAACACAAGCGATTCGCGAGTACTTCTTGTATACGGCCAGAATCATTGAGGTTTCGGCTATATTCTGTGCAATTTACAAAAAAATTTTATCTGGAATTATTGAGATATAGTCGTCTGAATATTTTAACACAAGCGATTCGCGAGTACTTCTTGTATACGGCCAGAATCATTGAGGTTTCGGCTATATTCTGTGCAATTTTCAAAAACATTGTATCTGGAATTATTGAGATATAGTCGTCTGAATATCTTAACACAAGCGATTCGCGAGCATTTCTTGTATACGGCCAGAATCATTGAGGTTTCGGCTATATTCTGTGCAATTTACAAAAAAATTGTATCTGGAATTATTGAGATATAGTCGTCTGAATATCTTAACACAAGCGATTCGCGAGCATTTCTTGTATACGGCCAGAATCATTGAGGTTTCGGCTATATTCTGTGCGACTTACAAAAGAATTGTATCTGGAATTATTGAGATATAGTCGTCTGGATATTTTAACACAAGCGATTCGCGAGCATTTCTTGTATACGGCCAGAATCATTGAGGTTTCGGCTATATTCTGTGCAATTTACAAAAACATTGTATCTGGAATTATTGAGATATAGTCGTCTGAATATCTTAACACAAGCGATTCGCGAGCATTTCTTGTATACGGCCAGAATCATTGAGGTTTCGGCTATATTCTGTGCAATTTACAAAAACATTGTATCTGGAATTATTGAGATATAGTCGTCTGAATATCTTAACACAAGCGATTCGCGAGCATTTCTTGTATACGGCCAGAATCATTGAGGTTTCGGCTATATTCTGTGCAATTTACAAAAAAATTGTATCTGGAATTATTGAGATATAGTCGTCTGAATATCTTAACACAAGCGATTCGCGAGCATTTCTTGTATACGGCCAGAATCATTGAGGTTTCAGCTATATTCTGTGCAATTTACAAAAAAATTGTATCTGGAATTATTGAGATATAGTCGTCTGAATATTTTAACACAAGCGATTCGCGAGTACTTCTTGTATACGGCCAGAATCATTGAGGTTTCGGCTATATTCTGTGCAATTTACAAAAACATTGTATCTGGAATTATTGAGATATAGTCGTCTGAATATTTTAACACAAGCGATTCGCGAGTACTTCTTGTATACGGCCAGAATCATTGAGGTTTCGGCTATATTCTGTGCAATTTACAAAAACATTGTATCTGGAATTATTGAGATATAGTCGTCTGAATATATTAACACAAGCGATTCGCGAGTACTTCTTGTATACGGCCAGAATCATTGAGGTTTCGGCTATATTCTGTGCAATTTACAAAAAAATTTTATCTGGAATTATTGAGATATAGTCGTCTGAATATTTTAACACAAGCGATTCGCGAGTACTTCTTGTATACGGCCAGAATCATTGAGGTTTCGGCTATATTCTGTGCAATTTTCAAAAACATTGTATCTGGAATTATTGAGATATAGTCGTCTGAATATCTTAACACAAGCGATTCGCGAGCATTTCTTGTATACGGCCAGAATCATTGAGGTTTCGGCTATATTCTGTGCAATTTACAAAAAAATTGTATCTGGAATTATTGAGATATAGTCGTCTGAATATCTTAACACAAGCGATTCGCGAGCATTTCTTGTATACGGCCAGAATCATTGAGGTTTCGGCTATATTCTGTGCGACTTACAAAAGAATTGTATCTGGAATTATTGAGATATAGTCGTCTGGATATTTTAACACAAGCGATTCGCGAGCATTTCTTGTATACGGCCAGAATCATTGAGGTTTCGGCTATATTCTGTGCAATTTACAAAAACATTGTATCTGGAATTATTGAGATATAGTCGTCTGAATATCTTAACACAAGCGATTCGCGAGCATTTCTTGTATACGGCCAGAATCATTGAGGTTTCGGCTATATTCTGTGCAATTTACAAAAAAATTGTATCTGGAATTATTGAGATATAGTCGTCTGAATATCTTAACACAAGCGATTCGCGAGCATTTCTTGTATACGGCCAGAATCATTGAGGTTTCAGCTATATTCTGTGCAATTTACAAAAAAATTGTATCTGGAATTATTGAGATATAGTCGTCTGAATATCTTAACACAAGCGATTCGCGAGCATTTCTTGTATACGGCCAGAATCATTGAGGTTTCGGCTATATTCTGTGCAATTTACAAAAAAATTGTATCTGGAATTATTGAGATATAGTCGTCTGAATATCTTAACACAAGCGATTCGCGAGCATTTCTTGTATACGGCCAGAATCATTGAGGTTTCGGCTATATTCTGTGCAATTTACAAAAACATTGTATCTGGAATTATTGAGATATAGTCGTCTGAATATCTTAACACAAGCGATTCGCGAGCATTTCTTGTATACGGCCAGAATCATTGAGGTTTCAGCTATATTCTGTGCAATTTACAAAAAAATTGTATCTGGAATTATTGAGATATAGTCGTCTGAATATTTTAACACAAGCGATTCGCGAGTACTTCTTGTATACGGCCAGAATCATTGAGGTTTCGGCTATATTCTGTGCAATTTACAAAAACATTGTATCTGGAATTATTGAGATATAGTCGTCTGAATATTTTAACACAAGCGATTCGCGAGTACTTCTTGTATACGGCCAGAATCATTGAGGTTTCGGCTATATTCTGTGCAATTTACAAAAACATTGTATCTGGAATTATTGAGATATAGTCGTCTGAATATATTAACACAAGCGATTCGCGAGTACTTCTTGTATACGGCCAGAATCATTGAGGTTTCGGCTATATTCTGTGCAATTTACAAAAAAATTTTATCTGGAATTATTGAGATATAGTCGTCTGAATATTTTAACACAAGCGATTCGCGAGTACTTCTTGTATACGGCCAGAATCATTGAGGTTTCGGCTATATTCTGTGCAATTTTCAAAAACATTGTATCTGGAATTATTGAGATATAGTCGTCTGAATATTTTAACACAAGCGATTCGCGAATACCTCTTGTATACGGCCAGAAGATCTAAAAATATTTTTTTTTAAATTAATATAACGTAACCGATGGTAACCGTTGAATCTTTTAAAGAGGAATCCTGTTGATGGTAAATAAATAAATAAAAGAAACAAAATCTGAACAAACAGTTTTTTATTAATGACCCATTTTGGCAACAATTTTTTTTAGTTTCTTTTTAATTAATTAATTTTATGTCTGAAATCTAGATATTACGCTGACTTCTACAATAAAATACATAACTTTATATTGAAAACATAAATTTAAACGAACCGAAATCTAATTTTTATATGCAATAACATTTATTTCTATTGGCCGGGCCAGCCACAAGCGGCGCTTTGTGTTATTTCCCAATCGTCAAACAAAGAAACTCAAAATTGAGATCTCGTAAAATAATTGGGTAGTGTAGATTTGATTTATTTACAGTGTATATTCAGCTTCCGCATTATCGTATTAATGCTAACTTCAGAGTTTATAAATATTTAGCGTCTTTACTTTGGTTGGTAACTGGAATAATAATATGTATAGGAATAGAAATGTAAATTTTGCTCAAAATAACAACCAAAAATATTTTCTTTTTACTTTGACATTAAAAATTAAATACAAAAACCATTGAAATTTTTCAAATTGTTGCTAGAATAATTTTGTATCATCAAAATTTTGGTTTGAAACTGTTCTAAACAGAATGAAAATACAAGGTATTGTTGTTGTAAAATTACTAAAGTAAGACAGACACCTATTGTTAGTTAAGTGTCATGTGTATTGTGTTTTGCTTTTTCTGTATACATACATATTTAATATTAATCATTATGTATTTTACTCTTTCTCTCATTCTGGCTACACCATACAAATAAAAGAATCGAACAGCACAATGAAACCATGTTCGAAAGAGCCAATTGATACTTTTTACCTGATACTTTTAAAAGTACTCAATTGATACTTCGAACCTTTTGAGTATCAGGTTAAAAGTATTCGGTTTGACTCAGTTCGAACATCACTACTCGGTTGTCGAGGATAGTTGGGCAGAACACATCGTGCAATGATTGCCAATCGGTGTAATCGCCTATAAATAGCGGGATAGACAATTTCGAGAGTTTCACATCCATATGCATTCCGGTTTGCCGATGCATCAAGTATGGTATGGTTGAGAGATATAGGTAGCTCAACCTTTCTTCTGAGTGCTAGATTTAACCCTGCCACTGCTTTGTAATAATTGTCTTCAAAGTCCAGATCTATAGATCTTCGTCGTTTTTTAAGGAAAATATTTTGTCCTCAGTTTCGTTGAATTCCGATCGGTATCGTTCAGCATTAGCCAGTCTCACCTTTATATATTCTGCATTTGTGGCATCGCTTATAGTGCTGATAAAGTTGATTAATTTTGTTGCTACCTTTCATGTAAGCACGCATTTTTTTCAAGGAAGCGATGTCGGCCATTTGATTTAGGCACTATTAATTTCACTTTCACAGAATGTGCACTTTTATTATTATTCTTTCGTTTAAATTATTCCAGAGAATATTAAATAGGTGGTAAAGCGTTCGAAATAACGTGGTGTGAAACGACAATATGTAAGTGGAATTTATTAACAGATAAATTTATTGATTAAGAAAACACAATTATGTATGTATTACTTTATCACGTTTATTGTTTTTTTTTAATTAATAAAATGCGATACTTGCGGTTTTAGGTGTTATCCAAGATGTAGGTTATGTTCTGGGTCAAATTCTGGTTGAAATCCAATCCGGCTCGAAGGACCATTTATATACCAAATGGGTAACAGAAGTTTTGGTATGTTGATAAATATTCAAATGATTATTGGTTCCAAATTGATATAAATTAAACCGCTTGAATAGTTATTTATTAATTTTTGTTTGGTAATATTTTACTTTTTTATTATTTGGTTTTTAAAATTTATTTTGATGTCTTCTTGGTTTGACGGTCGATGGAAAAGGGAAATTATAATTTTACGTCTTCTACAAATTTACAATTGATTGGTTCATATTCTTAAATCTAGTTGGCTATAAAACTATTGATACAATTAAATATTTGACGCTCGAGGTCTAATGTGTTCTACTGTTTTATGGAACTGTAATACAAAATATAAAATTATTATTACAAAAATTAACAAATATTCAAATGGTTTAAGTTACCAATACCTACCTATACCAAGAATAATCATTTGAATATTTATCATCATACCATTGAGGAAGGACTTTACATAGAGAGAGATTTTGCATGACAAAAATATGTATATGGAAATAATTTTTGTTTCTTTTTGAAATTTTATTTGTGAAGTTGTGAAAAGAATATATAAATTTTAATTATCTCTTTCTATACGTAATAGGACAAGTTCACCTATAAAATACAAAGCAAACTGTTTAAATTTATTTTTTATATACACACACACTTTATATATTATTGAAATCCACCTTCTTATGATATGGTAGTAGTGCCAAACTGTAAAAACAAGAATTTTGTTTTTTTTATTTCGTTTATTCCTTTATTCATTTCGTATTTTTTATTTCGTGTTGGTTGTGTGTTTTTGAATTAAAACTTGTCCACGCCCTACGGCCGCTGATTTGTTGTGATCAATTTTCACTTTATGCTAACCTATTTAAATGCGCATAGAAACACCATAGGATAAAAAGAGATATTAGAAATTTATACTTTCTTTTCAGTTTATCGCTCTAACCGGTTTAGATAAAGATGCAAAATATAATTTCATGTCATTTTTCTTTCATACAAATTACTTCTCTATTGTTCTTCCTCAATGATCATACCACAACTTCTGTACCATTACCAATTTGGTACAGTTAGCGACATAATAAAAATGTAACGCAATAACACTGAAACGATCATTTCTGTGTACGAAATGCGTTTCTCATAACCGAGATTATTATGCACATATCGAGGTCTTATTATTATTATAATTATGCATATATTTTAGAAAAATTAATTATTAGAAATAAGTTATGTTTATATATTATATAATATTTATTAATTAAAAAAAATAAAAATAAAAAATAAACAAATATACAAACACAATTAAAATAAGGAGGATCTCCCGATCACTATATAAAATAAAAAAATAAAAATTAACAAAACAACAGACAAAAAACAAAAAAACAACAAAAAAAAGGGGTTTGGTCAATGATAGTAAATAAGAATAGACAACGGAAAAAAACCAGAACCAAAAACATTGGCTTATGTATTCCTTTATGTTTGCACACGTGCAGATTAAACAAAGGAAATCTATTTACATAACATAATACACAAAAAAAGGTGCTAATTAGATACTATTTTTTTTGTTTTTGTATAAAAAGGAGATCAACTCGAACAAATATTCATTCTTTTCGATTTCGTTCAATAAGTGAAAAGCCCCCACAAGAAAAATAAAGTTTTTTTTTAAAAAGTTTGTTTAAATAATTATAAAAAACGAACCACGCTTTATTGGTTCTTAGTTTTGTTCAAAGTTATTGTGAACAATTGTAATTATACCTCTTTGTACGAGGTATTCTACGAAAACACAAAAATAAAAAAATTAAAGAACAACGAAACAGTTGACATACCAAGCAATTCTACAGCTACATAAGTAGTTCTATATCAATATATATATTCTAACGTGGAGAATCCAGCCAGTCATCACGCAAAATTGCCGGAACCCGCAAGGACCATCTACGGAAACTTTATAAATAGAAGAAATCTATTTATTTTTTTTTTATTAGTTGTAAGTTTTATTGTTAATTATTGTTATTATCATTATTTTGTTTTGAATTAATAAAACTTTATTTGTTGAATTTTATAAAAAGGAAAGAAAATTTTTGTGCATTTGATTATTTTTTTTTGTACTCCGACCTCGCTGAGTAAGATTAGCCGGCAAACTAACCGCTAAGTGCTACGTACCGTAACAACACATCAAAATGTCAACTCGACAAATAAAACGATTCCTCAAAAACAATTTCACAAATTTTAGATTTTGCAGATACATTCAAATTTTTCATGGCATCCTACATTTTCTAAGATTATTTTCAATGACCTAAAATTTGGTTTTTGTTTCATGTTTCCAGCAAGTGCGGTCCAAGAAGTATTCACATTTGAAATTTTAATTATAAGCCGTGTGGTGGGATAAGCAAAAAAACTCAGCCACATGATTACACAAAGTTGGTATGGTAACATTTTCTAAGATTGTTTTGAATGCCCTTAAATTTGGTTTTTGTTTCATGATTCTAGCTAGTGCGATTCAAAAGATATTCACATAAAAAAAATATTTTTAGGGTTTTCTGTGCCGGTCAGAGTATAAAGAAATCATACTTTAAGTTTATTACCTTCGTAAATTTAAACAATTGTAAGTAAGTAATTTCTTATATATAACTTTTATGTAATTGTGTATTATGTGCTGATCGATAAAAACCTGTAGAAGGTTTTTTTTTTAAATTGATAAAAGGCATAGTCAAGAGTCATAATATAGTACTGATAATCACAATGTGAAATTATTTTGTAAAATATTAATAAATAAAACAAAATCAAGTCTTTCTTAATTAAAATAAATAATAAAATTACAAATATTTACAATATAATTTATTGTACAATATACATTTACTTATTCACAATATAACTAAAATAACTGTATTCTCGAAAATTCCAAAACCTAGAACAACAAAAAAAAATTGCAAAATAAAACTTTCGCTTGTTCAACATCTTACGAGAATGTACAAAGTGTCAAAATGTTATACAATAGACATTAATCTAATTGATTAAAATCCGCATGCTAAAAATTTAGTGTAGTGCATGCATATAGGTATAGATAGCACATATGCATATAGATTAAATAACAATTTTTTTGTTATTGACTTTAAACATTTTGTAACCAACAATTTTGGAGATAATGACTATGCATAAAATTTGACATCAATTAATAACGTTTATCAAAGTAATAACATCTCATTCTTAGATATTCAATTTGTAAAACTTGCCACATGCCAATTTCATTTTTCGTTATTGCAGTTTAGTCGCATTTTGTTTGTCAAATAAAATTTGCTGCGCATCGGAACGAAAATGCCGGTTATTTGTGAAGACATTCCAGGTAATGAGATTGTCAAGAAAGATGTACTTGTTAATTTTTCATCATTGGTGCGAGTTCGTTATATCGATGAAAGTAAAATACCGGAAATCGATGCTAACAAATTAGCGCCGTGTGTTTTACCGGTGTCTTATAAACAAATAGCGGACAAAGTTGAAGCACTTAAAGTGTACGAAGATGATGTGTGGGTTACGTCATTCCCAAAGAGTGGTAAGTGCATGCAAATGGATAAACAGTGCTATTGAAAATGATAATCACTTTATTTTATTTTATGTGCAAGGAACGACATGGACCCAAGAAATGGTTTGGCTAATTGCAAATGATTTAGATTTTGATGGTGCTAAAAAAACTTTCATTTACGAACGTTACGTATTTATTGAACAATCAGGTATATTCAGTGATGTCAATTTGGGTATTGAAAAAACCTCTGTGGAATACACTGATACATTTCCTCGTCCACGATTCATTAAATCGCATCTCCCAATTGGTCTACTGCCAACCGAAATTTGGACAGTAAAACCAAAACTGGTTTATGTGGTTCGAAATGCGAAAGACGCAGCAGTTTCATACTATCACCACTTTTCTAATTTGCTTGGTTACAAAGGAACATTAGAAGATTTTTTAGATGCATTCTTAAATAATTTACGTAAACATATTGCAACCATATACACACATGTACATAAAATTAATAATTATTACATTTCAGTTATATGGGGTCCGTACAGCGACCATGTCTTGGGCTATTGGAGATTACGAAATGAGCCGAATATTTTATTCATCTCATACGAGGATATGATTAAAGATTTAAGCAGTGTCCTCCAAAATGTGGCCAAATTCTTTGGAAAAACTTACACCGACGATCAATTCAATCAACTGGCTAAGCATTTATCGTTTAATGAGATGAAAAAAAATCAATCAGTTAATTACGAAATAAGGTTCGCAGGCCTAGAGAAACAGTATGGCGCCAACCAAGTTAATTCAAAGTTTAATTTTATGCGCCGCGGCAAAGTGAATTCATCCAAAGATGAAATGCCCATAGAATATCAAAAGAAATTCGACGATTGGTTGGCCGATGCATCTAAAGGAAGCGATTTTAAGTTTGATTAATATTATTTGTGAATTAATAAATTTTTATTATTATGTATTTCATAATAAATCTCAAAATTAATAAATCCAACCATGGAGGTATCGAATTTCAATTTTGAAAATATTGTTGCAGTTTCTTTCATACGCGACCAAGAATGCCAGAAAGTGAAACCATCAACGGAAGATGGCCTATATTAAATCACGTGGGTACAGAAGTCACAGCCTCTGGGGAGTGTTGACATCCATCAACCCATACACCTTTATTAGATTATGGGTTAAGCTTTGTCAAAACCAACAAAATTGATACATTATAACTTATCATAGCCGGAATCCTTATTCGGAGTTTTTTATAAATCTGGAAACATTGAAAAGAGCTGATTGAAGAATTAATTCGATTATGAAACCGTAAATTCCAATAAAACCGAAATAATCCTCAAATTTGTGCATTCCAAATATTTGTGATAAACCGTCACAATATGAGAGTATAACGATTCAATTTTATGGAATATGATAAGGATTTATATAGTTAAAACAAGTATTTATCAATAAAAATCACTTACCAAGTAACAATTAGTAGATTGTAGATCTTCATTTCTTGATGTGATAATGCACAAAGCTCAATTAGACTTTTTATTCAGGAACTGTTTTTTGTTTATGCACTTTAGAAATTATTAGAGTATTGCTCAATAGTAATTAAATTTTAAACACTAGCTCAATGGCGGAAATATCAAACAAAATAATTTCTTTTACTTTAACTAAACTTCACGAAATTGACTAAAAATTAATTTCACATTAATTCACTGAAAATTAGTTTCACGTTTTTTATTTTTATTTGAAATGAACTTTTGGATATTAAAATATCCTACTACAGGCTGCGCCAGTTATATAGGTTCGATGGTTGATTAATAACACATCCTTCAACCCTTTATAGTAACGCAGATACAGATTTGCATTCTTGCCGCCCCGTACACTTTTAGGTTAGATTACGCTTTGTCAAAACCATAAGTTATCATAGCCAGAATCTTAATACGACGTTTTTTATAAATCTAGAAACCTTAGAAAAGCGCTGATTCGAGTATTAATTCGGTTATGAAAATAAGAATCCGTAAATTCTAATCGCCGCCCGGCACAGTTGCTAGCACGCTTGCTTTAAGCTCTGGAGGTCCCGGGTTCGATTATCACGGCTGGTTTTAATGTAGGATCAATGAATCCATTACTCATTATCCGTTGAAAAAAATGATTACAAAACTTCATCATGAAGCGGCCAAATCCCTCTATGGGATGTAGCGCCAGCGAAAAAAAAACAAAATTCTAATAAAACCGAAATAATCCTCAAATTTGTGCTTTCAAAATTATGATTTTTTTCTTCAAAAAATTTCCAGATTTCAATTTCGGATTAAGATCCCGGACAATTTTTTATTTATTTATTTATACAGAGAAAAGTCTACAAATTTGACTTGAATTTATAACATATTGAACAGGATAGAATAAAAATTAAATTAAACAAAAAAAGAATTTAAATTGACATAAAAATATTTTTAGGTTGGAGCAAAATGTTGCTTCAACCTACGTTTAAAGCTGTCTTTACTTAAGTAAAAGTCGAACAGATGGTCGATTTTATTAAAACTCTTCGACATCATGTTTACCGGTTCATTGTCACCATAGTTTGTTCTTCGTTTATTCCGATGAAGGAACTCGTGATCTCTTAAATTCCTACTCGGTGCCTTTATTTTAATTGATTCCAGTATGGATGGTGCATCGATTTGATCAAGTAAAATCTTTCCAATAAACAAACACTTTAAAAGCTAAGAAGAGGAGAAATTGTTAAGAGTTTGCAATTCAGTTTCGATCTGCGAGCATGTGAAAAATAAATCATCTTTCAGTACATCTCATCAGGCTATAGCGATTTGTGGACGACAACAAGTGTGACAAATAAAACTACTTTAGGTTCTCCTTAAACACTTGTTAAACAATGTGTTGTTTAACAAGTGTTTAAGGAGAACCGAAAGTAGCATATGTTGGTAATCGCTTCGAATTAACGTGGTGTGGTAAGTCATGGTCGTAATCCAATCCGTCTTTACACGTTATATACCGTATAAACTTTTTTTGGACACTCTCGATTTTTCTGATAGGTTCGTCATAAAAAGGATACCAGACGTTGACAGCGTATTCAAGTTGAGATCTGAGGTAGGCATAATACAGGGCCTTGATTGTCTCGAGGTTATAAATATCCCCAGTCCAACGCTTAATGAAACCAAGCATGGAATTGGCTCTAGCAACGCATTGCTCAATATGCTTAGTAAAGCACATGTTTTCAACGAAAGTAACCCCTAGGTCTTTAATCTCGAATACTTTTTGTAAAAGTACGCCATTTATTTGATATTGTTGTGTAACAGGGTTAACTTTCCGATGGAACGATAAACTCTTACACTTGTTGGTGTTGAGACTGAGGAGGTTAGACTCAAACCATTTCGCTAGATTGTCGATGTCCTCTTGTAGCTTATGAAAATTATGAAGATCCAAGGACCAATATGAGAGCCAATATGGTACTCCTGAAGTAGCTTGAATTGATTCTGATCTTCTATTACTAAGCTCAATATACTGAATGCGATTACTCAAATATGATTTAAACCACGCAACTAACTGTTTAGAAAAACCGAGTCTGTATAACTGTTCCAACGTTTTACAATGACTGATGGAGTCAAGAGTCTTATTTTACTATAAATACAAGCCGAACCATCATTTGGAGAATACACAGAAGAAATATAACGTTGTGTAATTGTATTATTTAAGTAGGCCAAGAAACCTAATGTTTATGGGGCATTTGCATTTAAATCTTACATGTTTTTGCAAAGCAATCTTGATTATAAACGCCATAATGTTAAAAACGAAGCTTTTATAAGGAATTAGAAACTAGGAAAAAACTAAAATTTTCATAGTGAAACCAGAGCCTTCTAGAGTATAGATCCATAATAATTATGACTTATTTTTAGAAGCTTTTTTAGTGGTATAATTTTTCACTACTTTCCATAGGAATGCATATTAAAAATGGTGTTTTTTAGCTTCGAGTTTTTCAATGAAAAAGCAAAAATGTTACAAAATGTTTATACAAAAGTGTTCTACATATCTTTAGCAGCAATATACAAAAAAGGTATGTAAATATTAATTGCAGAAATATTATAATTAAATTATTTCTAAAATATATTTTTCGAACTTTCATTTTGAAAAATACATCAAAGTTCGCTCTGACGAATTAAAATAATACTTGCTAAATTTACCTTTAGTTTTACTAGTGTAGGTTAGATCTCTAAGATTTATAGTAGCTATTTTTGGTACGATTTTTCAAAATTTTTACTGGCATCACTACCATCTATGTACATAATGTATATTGACTTAATGCATCCTATTTCCATCTCGCCGCATGTCCAATTTCACTGAATTTTTTTATTTTTTTTATAAACTTTTTAATTAACGGTCCTAGCTCCTTGTAACTGTCAGAGCTTCTGCACACTATGCGCGATCCTGAAAGTAAAGGCTATTAGCTACCTTTAATTTATTCATTTTACATTCCTTCGGAAATTTCAAGTGTATTAGGGAATTCCACTTTTTTGATGTTCGGTATATAAATTCGCGCTTGATTTCTTCAGTTCGAGATTTCGGGAGCTTCACTGTAAACCTATGTGCATTGGTTGTTCCTCTTGTTACTCTTGTTGTTGTAACGAATGGTAGTATTTTCTCCGATAGTTCTGCAGAACATTTACCATGTAAGCATCTATAGAAGACGCAGAGTTCTGCAACATCTCTGCGATGCTGTAAGCTGTCTAATTCTTGAGTAAGTCTGGGATTCCGTATTATTCTGATTGCGCGGCGCTGATTGAACCCTGTCCAATAAAAGGAGGGTGGTACCAGACTCACCTCCCCAAACTTGACAGCAATACTCTATATATGGTCGGATGAAAGTTTTATATATCTGGAGAACTTGATGCGATTTAATAAACCTTCTGCATCGATTCAGGAACCCGAGTTTTTTTGAAGCTGGTTTAGCCAATGCAACAATTTGTTCATTCCATTTGAGTTTGTTACTTATTTGAACACCAAGCAGTCGAATTGAGTCGCAACCCACAAGGATATGGTTTTTTACCACAAATGGGTAGTCGTTGCGGCTTTTTTTACGTGAGAATGTGCATATTTGTGTCTTTTTTTCGTTAAATTGTACTAAGTTGTTGTTACCCCACTCAAATATTGTACTTAAATCGGAATTGAGAGAAGTTACGACTTCTGCCGGTCTATTATTGAGATCTGTAAGGCTAGGCTCCGCATCGAATGAAATAGAAGAATGCAATTTGGCATCATCCGCAAAGCTATGGATAGGGTTTACAGTGCTATCCAGCAAATCGTTGATGTATAGCAAAAACAGGGTCGGTGACAAAGGTGATCCCTGAGGGACTCCGGCATTTGGGGAGAACGTTGATGATTATCTCCCATTGGTGGTCATCGAGCCAGCCAGTATGCCACAAGTTTACAAATAAGATTCTCATGCCATACCTTATCAAAAGCCTTGTATAAATCCAAGGCGATTGCAAAGGCCTCTCCGTGGTGTTCTAGGGCGAGATTCCATTTGTTCGTGACATACGTCAGGAGATCGGTCGTGAATCGGCTTTCACGAAAGCCGCTATCCGAAATTAGTTTGCTAATTTCAAGATATTTAACTATATGTTGATTGACGCATTTCTCAAAGACTTTAGCGACGGCTGACACAATTGATATTGGCCGGTAGCTTGAAGGGTCAGTTTTGTCACAACCCTGTTTCAGCACGGGTTGCACCATTGCATTCTTCCAGGCGTTCGGGTAGTCACCTTGCTTATATGAAAGTAGGAACATTTTAGATAATATTGGAGCCATTTCACTGGCAAACTCCTTCAATATTCGAACTTGAATTCCATCAGGTCCGGTGGCCTTGTTTGCATTCATTGACTTCAGATTAGTAAAGACAATTTCCTCCGAGATGACGACGGGGCTCGTTTTAGAACCACAATATGGAATTAATGGAGGTCCAATTCCATCTGGGACAACGCTCGCCAATAAGTCGGCTTGCAAATATAGATCCACCACCAAGGCGCCGACATATGTTTTCGAAACATATGTTCGCTGAAACATATGTTTTCGAAATATTTGCAACCAATGCGACCGGAGTGGTAAAAGTTGCGATCGGAGATTTTCAACTCGGATGCCATATTGGATTTCTTGCTGTCGACACTTTTTGCTTCTCTACCACAGGTTTTTTTGCCGGTGTTCCATATCGTTTTGTATTCCTCATAAGAAATTTCGTTGCGTTTATATTTTTTGAGTGCCGCTTTATTTTGTTTGGCAGCTTTGGTGGCTTCTTTTGAAAATATTTTAAAATTTTGATTGGGATTGGAAAATGATGAGGGGATAAATTTATTCATTCCATGTAAGACGGTGTTAGTAAAACTGGAAACCGCGTCGGCTATGTTGTTGTTATGTAGGCAATGGCGTTCCTAAGGGAAATGTAGAAAAAATGACCGTAAACCATCCAAATCAGCCTTGTTAAAATGCCAAAGACGCCTTGGCTGCTGTCTTGATTCTAGTGGTGTTTCGATAGATATTTTTGTGGTTATTAAGTTATGGTCAGAATTTCCAATTCCAGTTTCGACATGGGCCTCCATGGAATGAGGGATTGATGTCAGACAGAGATCCAGAATATGAACTCCTCTATAATTTTAGCATTCAAATGTGGACTCACTAACAATCTGTGTGAGGTCATACGAAATGGCAAGCCATTCCGCATGGCGCCCAGCCACATTTGTATCTTTGTGATTCAACCATTGTTTATGGTGGGCATTAAAGTCACCGATCATAATTAATTCGCATTCGGGATGTTGATTGCGAATATCGTCACATTTATCTGATAAGCCCTCGAAGAAGCTAATCGTTTCTGAATCCGTCTGATTAGGAGATCTGTACAAGCTAATTAAAAAAAGGAGTTTATTAGGAAGAGAAATTTTAAGCACAATAGTTTGAGTGGTTTTTGAAAATATTTCGTACTTTTTGTGTCTTGAGTACGGTATGTGGTTTTTAACGAAGATGCACACTCCACGTTGCAACTCAAAAGCTTGTTCGAACTGGTAGCGCTTGAAGTAGAATTTGAAACAATCGTTTACAGGATCCCAATGCAGTCCTAAAACTTTGGTTGTATCGCTTGAACAGCCATCGGAATTAAATATTTTAGAATGGTCACTGGGTTCAATTCTTTCATTCAGTGCGCGCTCATTGGATAACCATTTTCGAAGTTCAAATCCTGACTTGGATAGTATCGACTGTATTTCGTGTTTGAGGTGAGTAGCTTCGTCCAAGGCATTGACGCCAGTCATCAGATCATCGACGTACATATCTGCTTTGATGCTGTTGGCAGCTTGAGTGAACTCTTTGATAAATATATCTGCCGCTTCGTAAACCGCGCGGGTAGCTAGGTAACTTGCACTTGCTGTGCCGAAAGTAACTGTTTGCAGTTTGTATGTAGTAGTTTACTTGGATTTTCTCGCCATATAATTTTTTTAAATTTTGTGTCATCGTCTGCTATGCACACCTGGCGATACATTTTTTCGATGTCAGCTGTAACTGCTATTTTAAATTTTCTGAAACAAGAGAGAATTTCGTAGAGACTTTATTGTGCGGTCGGTCCGACCGCCAGACAATCATTCAGCGATTTACCAGTGGTTGTCTTTGAAGAGCCATCAAAAACAACTCTCAATTTGGATGTGCTGCTTGTGTTTTTGATGATACCATGATGAGGAAGGTAATATTAATGCTCATCATTTCTTTCTTGGTTATTGTTAACTTCCTTCATGTGCCCCAGTGTAAGACATTCTCGCATGAAGTTTTTCTGAAATCTTCGCTCAATGGAATTCATTCTCTGTACTGCCTTCGGGTAAGAATCGCCTAGTACCGACGGTGAAGTTTTAAATGGTAAGCCTTCTTTCATTCGGCCACAATTATCGACTGTTTTGGTCTCTGTGAAATATTTTTCACAAAGCTTTTCCTCATCAGATAGTTGGGGTTTGGTGGTTGTAATATTCTCTATTTCCCAAAATCGACGCAATAAATTGTCTAGATTATCATCGCTGTTGTCAACCGTGATGGTAATGGATTCAGGATTGTTTGGGTAGTAATTCAGTTGCTCTGCCAGCGATTATCCATCCTACCTAGTTTAGTGTTTTGTAAGATTAGCTCGATTTGAGTGATAATGTTTCCATCAGACCACATTTCAAAGAAATTGTCTGCTCCCATTATTATGTCAATATCGGAGCCTTTATAGAAATATGGATCAGCTAAATCGTATTTAAAGTCATCTATATTGGTGTACTCGGCGATTGAGGATGGTTTAGCAGTTAATTTGGGAAATACAAATGCTTCTAACTGGAACTTTGATTTAGTTTTGTTCCATGGTGTGATTATTAGTGCTACTGCGCCTCTAGTATAACCGTTCGTGGTTGCTCCTATGCCTGATATTGCCAGTTTGGCGGTGCTTGGTTATTGCTATCTGTTACTTTTACTAATGCCGTGGGTAATAAGGCACTTCCGACTTGGTTGTTGGTTGCTGTGGTATAGGTTTGTCTGCTAGAACTGGATGGCTTATCTTCCTTTGTTTGAATGTTGAACACGACGGTTGATGGGTTTGGGTTTCGTAAATTTTCATGCGTTAATGTGTGATGTTTTCTGTTACACTGTCTGCATCGAAATTTGGATTTACAGAGCGAAACATGGTGATTATCGTTAAGACCGTTGAAGCATCGGTTTTGGTTTTTCATGAAATTTCTTCTTTCATCAATTGACATGTCTTTAAATTTGTTGCATTCAAATAATCTATGGAACTCTTTGGGACACAAAAAGCATTCTGGTATTGGTGGATAATTCGGAGTAGACGATACGACGTTGCTTCTAACATTTGGTTTTTGCTCGTTATGATGTGGCTGTACCGGAATAGGTACGGCACAGAAGGTGTTGACCAATTTTGTGATCTGGTATGGTGATGGTTTTTTAATTGGTTTGGTTTTTAAATAAATACTGGTCGTTTATTTAAAACACTGATTTTATTTGTGGTTTATAATTTTTTTTATTTTCTTTTATTAATTTCTTTTTTAACGTTTATAACAACTGGTTGAACGACGACTAAAAATATTAACAATTTTGTTTTATATCTTAATTTTCTTTACGTTGCAAGTGTTTTATGGTTTACGTTGCAAGTGTTGTAATGTAAACAATCTCAGAACGTCAAAATGGTTGCACTCGATTTCAACAAATAGGTAAATATATTTATTTGTTAATTTCAAAATTAAATAACTTAGACAGAACTAATAACTTTTAACTATTTAAGAATACGACAAGCGTTAATTAATGTGAATTAAGCTAAGTATTGATTTTATATACTACGTAAATTTATTCTAATTTTGATTTGTGTAATTCTAGGTTATGATGAAATGTTAAATAAGTTTAAAGATAAGTTTTATTTACTATGATGTATTACTAATTGTTAACTCTAAATTGGTTTTCTTGTGATTGCAGGTGCTGAGCTGATTGTAGTGGTAAGTCCTCAACAGAGGCTGAATACGTTTACTTGAAATTTTCATTGAATCAAGGGCATCTATTCTTTGAGCAAGGAAATCGAAATTGTTTAATAGTAGGCATGTTGTATGCGGCTGAAGTTTGAGCCCATTGGCTATTGGTGTCGCTATCTAATTTACTGACCATGATATGGATTAACCAGTGGTCTCTCGTTTCGGCCTCTTCGCCTAGAGCTTTTAGTCCGCGTAGGACTTCATCAGAGGTGTCGAAGAGTTGCCTTACATTAGCACAATTTGCAATCGTCACAAATGGTTGAAACATAAAATTTTTGATGAATCCGTAAATGGTGTGCTTTTTCCTATTATAACGGTCTAGCAGTTTTCGTAACGCTTCGATATAATTAGCGTCCGTGATACTAACATGTTTTAGTAGGTTTGCCGCTTCTCCGATTAATATTCCCTTGAGACAGATCGTGGAACGATTGCCTGTAAAAAGCGGGATAGAGAATTTCGGGAGTTTCACATCCATATGCATTCCGGTTTGCCAATGCATCAATTATGGTATGGTTGAGAGAAATAGGTAGCTCAACCTTTATTCTGAGTGCTACATTTAACCCTGCCACTGCTTTGTAATAATTGTCTTCAAACTCCAGATCTAGATCTTCGTCATTTTTTAAGGAAACTATTTTGTCCTCAGGTTCGTTGAATTCCGATCGGTATCGTTCAGCATTAGCCAGTCTCACCTTTATTATATTCTGCATTTGTGGCATCACTTATAGTGCTGATAAAGCTGATTAATTTTGTAATGCTACCCTTTATGTAAGCACGCCTTTTTTTAAAGGAAGCGATGTCGGCCATTTTATTTAGGCACTATTAATTTCACTTTCATTATGAACTTTTATTATTATTCTTTCGTTTAAATCAGGGGCGTCCAAGCCAAATGAGTATTTTTGACAAATTTTCAAAATAGCTAGAGCATTAAAACTGCGATTAGAATAAAAAGTCAACTGGTAAATGCGGTAATTATTTATGTATCCAAAATCAAAGAATTCATCACTCCGGAATAGATGTGAAGATCACCGCAATAGTTGTTACATATTGCAGCATGCGGCCCGCGGGCCGCATGCCTAAAAATGGAATAAAAATTACGGTGGTCTGCAGACTCACCCCAGAGTAATAAATTCTATGGCTATGGATACATAAATAGTTACCGCGTTGTCCAGTTGGCTTTTTATACTAATCGCAGTTTTACTGCTCTAGTTATTTTGATAAATTGCCAAAAATACTCATTTGGCTTGGACGCCCCTGGTTTAAATGATTCCCGAGAATTACATTTTCTAAGATTATTTTCAATGACCTAAAATTTGGTTTTTGTTTCATGTTTCTAGCTAGTGCGGTTCAAAAGATATTCACATAAAAAAATTATTTTTAGGGTGGCCTGTTTTCTGTGTCAGAGTATAATAAATCATACTTTAAGTTTATTACCTTCGTAAATAAATGTACAAAGTGTCAAAATGTTATACAATAGACATTAAACATTGTAGTGCATATAGGTATAGATAGCACATATGCATATAGATTAAATAACAATTTTTTTGTTATTGACTTTAAACCGTTTGCACCTAACGTTTTTGGAGATAGTGAATATGCATAAAATTTGATATCAGTTAATTACGTTTACCAAAGTAATAACAACTCATTCCTAGATATTAAACTTGTAAAACTTGCCACATGCCAATTTCAATTTTCGTTATTACAGTTTAGTCGCAATTAGTTTGTCAAATAAAATTTGCTGCACATCGGAACGAAAATGTTGGTTATTTGTGAAGACATTCCAGACAATGAGATTATCAAGAAAGCAGTATTTGCTAATTTTTCATCATTGGTGCGAGTTCGTTATATCGGTGAAAGTAAAATACCGGAAATCGATGCTAACAAATTAGCGCCGTGTGTTTTACCGGTGTCTTATAAACAAATAGCGGACAAAGTTGAAGCACTTAAAGTGTACGAAGATGATGTGTGGGTTACATCATTCCCAAAGAGTGGTAAGTGCATGTAAATGGATAAACAGTGCGATTGAAAATGGTAATCACTTTATTTTATTTTATGTGCAAGGAACGACATGGACCCAAGAAATGGTTTGGCTAATTGCAAATGATTTAGATTTTGATGGTGCTAAAAAATATTTCATTTTTGAACGTTACTCTATGATTGAACTATCAGGTATATTGAGTGATTTCAATTCTGGTATTGAAAAAACCTCTGTGGAATACACTGATACATTTCCTCGTCCCCGATTCATTAAATCGCATCTCCCAATTGGTCTACTGCCAACCGAAATTTGGACAGTAAAACCAAAACTGGTTTATGTGGTTAGAAATGCGAAAGACGCAGCAGTTTCATACTTTCACCACTTTTCTAATTTGCATCGTTACAAAGGAACATTAGAAGATATTTTAGATGCATTCTTAAATAATTTAGGTCAACATATTGTGCAACCATATACCACATGTACATAAAATTAATAATTATTACATTACAGTTACATGGGGTCCGTACAGCGACCATGTCTTGGGCTATTGGAGATTACGAAATGAGCCGAATATTTTATTCATCTCATACGAGGATATGATTAAAGATTTAAGCAGTGTCCTCCAAAATGTGGCCAAATTCTTTGGCAAAATTTACACCGACGATCAATTCAATCAACTGGCTAAGCATTTATCGTTTAATGAGATGAAAAAAAATCAATCAGTTAATTAAGACATAAGTGTCGCAAAATTTGAGAAACAGTATGGCGCGAACCAAGTTAATTCAAACTTTAATTTTATGCGCCGCGGCAAAGTGAATTCATCCAAAGACGAAATGCCCATAGAATATCAAAAGAAATTCGACGATTGGTTGGCCGATGCATTTAAAGGAAGCGATTTTAAGTTTGATTAATATTATTTGTGAATTAATATTATATATTTAGTATTATATATTTCATAATAAATCGCAATCAGGGAGGTATCGAATTTCATTTTTGAAAATATTGTTACAGTTTCTTTGATACGCGACGAAGAATGCCAGAAATAGATACCATTTACGGAAGATGGTATATATTAAATCACGTGAGTACAGATGCCTCAGCCTCTGGGGAGTGTTGACATCCATCAACCCATACACTTTTAGATTATAGGTTAAGCTTTGTCAAAACCAACAAAAATTATTACATTATAACTTATCATGGCCGGTACCTAAATTCGGAGTTTTTATAAATCTGGAAACATTGAAAAGCGCTGATTCGAGAATTAATTCGATTATGAAATTATGAAACCGTAAATTCTAATAATACCGAAATAATCCTCAAATTCGTGTATTCCAAAGCATGTGAAATTAGCCCAGTTTTTTATCCCATAGCAAAAACAGAAAGTTTCATCAGGCAACACAATTTCGTCTTACCCCAGCTTTTTTTATTTACGAGTATGTATCAATACGAAACGAAAGTAAAATAGTTTTTCTATCCCATCCCAGTTATTAAGAATTTTATTTTATTTTTCGATTTTGGATTTATTTATGAACCCAATTAAAAGAAAAATACTTCTATATCATTTGAACTACTCGGACCGGAACATGTGGTTTATGTTTTGAGTTGCAATTGTTTTGTTTCGAGACACAATTTCCAGCGGCACCATATGATTTTTTTATATTATTTATTATTCACGAAATATTTTCCTGTATTCTTAAAACTTCTTGGGCCGGGAAATTTGTTTATTGTTTTGAGTTTACCATAGATTAAGGCAAATTTCGATGAACTCGCCGGTACAAGTCTATGATTCAAATAGCTGCAATCGGCCAATTTCCATGACCTCATATGATTTTTATATGGAAAATTCACGAAATATTTTCCTGTATTCTTAAAACTTTTGGGCCGGGAAATTTGTTTATTATTTTGAGTTTACCATAGATTTCGGCAAATTTTGATGAACTCACCGGTACAAGTCTATGATTCAAATAGCTACAATCGGCCAATTTCCATGACCCCATATGATTTTTATATGGAAAATTCACGAAATATTTTCCTGTATTCTTGAAACTTCTTGGGCCGGGAAATTGGTTTATTATTTTGAGTTTATCATAGATTAATGCAAATTTTGATGAACTCACCGGTACAAGTCTATGATTCAAATAGCTGCAATCGGCCAATTTCCATGACCCCATATGATTTTTATATGGAAAATTCACGAAATATTTTCCTGTATTCTTGAAACTTCTTGGGCCGGGAAATTTGTTTATTATTTAGAGTTTACCATTGATTAAGGCAAATTTTGATAAATTCACCAGCACAAGTCTATGATTCAAATAGCTACAATCGGCCAATTTCCATGACCCCATATGATTTTTATATGGAAAATTCACGAAATATTTTCCTGTATTCTTGAAACTTCTTGGGCCGGGAAATTTGTTTATTATTTTGAGTTTACCATAGATTTTGGCAAATTTTGATGAACTCACCGGTACAAGTCTATGATTCAAATAGCTACAATCGGCCAATTTCCATGACCCCATATGATTTTTATATGGAAAATTCACTTTCCATATAATTATTTTTATTTATGTTTATTGTTTTGAGTTTGCCATAGATTAGGCTACTTATCTGATTTATTATTATCAAAAAATACAAGAAACATATGCAATGCGAAAATTACATTTTGTAAGTAAATATATACGTAAGCATACGAACAAAATACATACATGTAAATTCAGTAATGACATACAGAGACAGAGTTTTCGCCACATGACTAAGTAGTAATATTCTTGAATAGGGTACATTTATGTATATATATGTATCCACTTTAGCGATATAACAGAAAAAGCCGTTAATTTGAAAAAAAATTATTAAAAAGGTACCGATTTTATAATTATGCTCGTTTAATACTGTTTACAAATAAAAACACTGTAGCAATATTTCTATTAAAATTAACTGTTTTTTAAATACATATTACACGTTTAATTCAGACTTAAACTATAAACCCGTTAGAACTGTAACGACACTAAAGAAGATAAAAAGATAATTTAAAATATTTCTATTAAGAACAACGTTTGTCCAAATAGGTAACTGTACAAAAGTTTAAATCAGTTTACAACTAAATATACCTTAATACTTGAAGTATGTAATTAAAAATTCCTTTATAACAATAAAACATATTTTATGTATTTCAAAGAATTACATATATAACAAAATGCACTTTAGATTTATATAAAAATTTGAATAAAATTTTTTTTTTTTCGTTTTATTCTATGCAATCTTTTCTGGGGCTCAAGGCACTCCCACCTCTTTCGCAATTAACTTTTATCATCCTACTTTACGCAGTAGTTGACAAATTGAGGGCGTAGGGCTATAGACCCGTTTTGTATAGACCACCTGCACATTGCATTGCTTCATGCCAGCCCATAGTGCTGACTTTAAAAGTGGGTCGGCCCTTAGATTCTGCACCCTCAACAGGGGGCCATAATTATGTTCATCGTCATCGCCGATCGTAATCAGATGATGAAAAAACTCTTTGATCCAAACGCAAAAGCTATAACCATTGAGCCGTTAGGTCGGTTTGAATATAATTAATTTCCATATAAAAATCATATGGGGTCATGGAAATTGACCGATTGTAGCTATTTGAATCATAGACTTGTACTGGTGAGTTCATCAAAATTTGCCTTAATCTATGGTAAACTCAAAATAATAAACAAATTTCCCGGCCCAAGAAGTTTCAAGAATACAGGAAAATATTTCGTGAATTTTCCATATAAGAATCATATGGGGTCATTGAAATTGGCCGATTGTAGCTATTTGAATCATAGACTTGTACTGGTGAGTTCATCAAAATTTGCCTTAATCTATGGTAAACTCAAAACAATAAACAAATTTCCCGGCCCAAGACGTTTCAAGGATACAGGAAAATATTTCGTGAATTTTCCATATAAATATCATATGGGGCCGCTGGAAATTATATCTGGAAACAATACAATTGCAACTCAAAACATAACCCACATGTTCCGGTCCGAGTAGTTCAAATGATATAGAAGTATTTTTCTTTTAATTGGGTTCATAAATAAATCCAAAATCGAAAAATAAAATAAAATTCTTAATAACTGGGATGGGATAGAAAAAATATTTTACTTTCGTTTCGTATTGATACATACTCGTAAATAAAAAAAGCTGGGATAAGACGAAATTGTATTGCCTGATGAAACTTTCTGTTTTTGCTGGGATAAAAAACTGGGCTAACTTCACATGCTTTGTATTCCAGATTTTTAAAAAAAAGTCGGATTAAGATTCCGGACAATTTTTACTGTAAATACCTACCTATACCAAGAATAATCATTTGAATATTTAGCATCGTACCACAACTTCTGTACCATTCAGCGATATAAATACATGGATAGGGGATTGATCTAAAATCACATTGATTTACGTCACTAAAAATGGAGCAAATTTTATTGTATAGTCTTACTACTCTTTTATATACTCCTCTTTATCAAAAAAAGTATTTCCGAATAAGTGCCGTACTTGAATAAATTTCATTTCGAAATTTTTCGAAACAGAAAAATATTTTTAAATTGAATGGGATAAATATTGGATAATGTTTAATTATATTGAAAATAATTAATTAATTATATCAAATTTGAATAGTTAAACATTACGCTACCAGTTATCGTACACTAATTAAAGAATTAATAACCATTTATTCCTTTAAATTTCAAATACATCCCTGAAAAATAAACAACAACAACAAAATTCGAGTAAAACGTCAAAAATCTAGCATAAACAAACATTCAAGTGAATTTTCGTTTTTTATTTTTAAGATGTTTTTTAAATTTGTTACCATGGTTACTACCACTTTTATATTATTGTATCTGGCATGTTTTGAATTTGCAACGTTTATTTTTTCCGTCTCTAGGCGACAGCTACTTTGCTTTACCGCCTCCTACACATAAATTTGAATTTGGTATTCGAAAATTCGAATTTAAAGACAAGGACGAAGGTTTTTTCTTTCTCTATCACACACTTAATACTTTTTCAGTTGCTCCATAAAATTTATTCTATCCCCTATCCATGTATTTATATCGCTGGTACCATTACCCATTTGGTACAGTTAGCGACATAATAAAAATGTAACACACTGACACATCAAAATGTAAACTCGATAATAAAACGATTCTTCAAAAACAATTTCACAAATTTTTGATTTTGCAGATACATTCAAATTTTTCATGGCATCCTACATTTTCTAAGATTATATTCAATGACCTAAAATTTGGTTTTTGTTTCATGTTTCCAGCAAGTGCGGTTCAAGAAGTATTCACATTTGAAAATTTAATTATAATCCGTGTGGTGGGATAAGCAAAAAAACTCAGCCACATGATTACTCAAAGTTGGTAAGGTAACATTTTCTAAGATTGTTTAAAATAACCTTAAATTTAATATTTGTTTCATATTTCCAGCTAGGTAGTGTGGTTCAAAACACATTCACATCAAATTTAATTATAAGCCATGTAGTCCAGTCAGTGACGGTTTTTCGCTCCGAATTCTTACGGACAATACCGATTTTCGTGAAATTTGGACAGTAAGTAGGGAGTGGCTCAAGGAACAAAAGTTATATAGTGCCGATGTGTGCTTTTACCCTGGGGGTGGATATCACCCCTTCTAGGGGGTGGAAATTAGTACACTCAAAATAACCGCGGAAATCGATAGAGGGATGAATTCTAAGCAAAAAATATCATATGAAGTTTTTTCGATAAATCAATATTTTTCGAGTTATTCGCGATTGAAAATGTTGATATTTCATCTAAAAATGCATGTTTTAGAACGAGTTTTCACGAATAACTCGGAAACCTTGCGTTTCATCAAAAAATCTTTCAGGACCAAAATAAAGCTTATAAAACAATAAATTGATTGATTTATTTTTATTTCTTTAGATACAATATGAACCGAGTTGTGGCTCGTTGAAAGTGACGGTTTGTTCGCCGAAAACTGAATTTAAGCCTTTCAACATTAAATAACGGAAAAACGACAAATTTTTGAAAAAAAACATGTAAATATTTCTTCAAGCACTTGAAAAGGCCTTTAAAATTAGCTATAGTAGAAGTCGGTAGCATTAAAAGTTAATGAGTTATGATAAAAATAAAATGTTGATCTCATTTTTTCGGAGAAAAAATCGGAAATGAAACAAATGGCTTAACCGCAAGAATTAAAATTAAACGTAATCCATTTACAATACACTGTATTTAGGTACTAACAATAGGTTCTAGAAGTTTGAATGGTTTAGAATGTTTAGATTTGGAAAATAGTTTCATTCAATTTTGAAATGATTTTTCAAATTTTTGAAAAAAAATTCTTTTTCTCGCAATAACTCAAAAACTAAAGAAGACACGCACAAAATGTGAAAGTACAAAAATTAAGGTTTTTCTTGCAGAAAATTTTGCTATTTTTTTATTTCTCTAGGATGAAAATTAATTGAGATATTACCGTTATAATTTCGCATTTGAGTGCGGGGACCACCTTCCCCGAACCCTTTAAACTTGAAAATCTCAAAAACGAAGGGTTCAAGGAAGTTCAATCTTACAACTCTTGTAGCCCTTGAAATTCTCTACAAAATGTTTTTAGAACAGTTAGATATCTTTAAAATTAAGGAAGTTATCGGTAAAAGAACAATCGCGTTTTTCGGTGAAATTTTTGGATTGCTCTCAAACAGACATTTTTTAGATGAAAAATCAACATTTTCAATCGCGAATAACTAGAAAAATATTGATTTATCGAAAAAACTTCATACAATATTTTTTGCTTAGAATTCATCCCTCTATTGATTTCTGCGATTATTTTGAGTGTACTAATTTCCGCTCCCGATAAGGAGTGACATCCACCACCGGGGTAAAAGCACACTCGGCACTATATAAGTTTTGTTCCTTGATATCTATATGACAGATATCATCAAACAAATGTTCATTGACTTGTGTCAGGTCTGTGAGTTTTAAATAGTGTTGCGATACGTTACTTGTAACGGAACGAAATACCGGTATACCGGATTTTTCTCAAGTAACGTTAAGTAGTACTGCAGAGTTGAAAGAAATTTTAGAAGCCGGAAGGTATTGCACAATATTACTGTACGAAGCTGCAAATATACAGTTAAAAAAATTGAGCCGTGTCAAAGACTTATCAGCTTTTCTCGAGCAGATGCGCTATGAGTCCTTTATTAAGGCGACGACTAAAACCAGTGCTCTAAAACTATCATCCCTTGTTCCGACAGTTGATGCTCTGAATGAGCACATTAAGAGGGTTTATTTACAAACCCAGATGTGGCTTGGGAACAAAAATATTTATCCAACTGATTGGGGGTGGATTAATAATGAAGACTCTTTACAACCAATCAAAATGCTAAATATGCCTGCACCGGAAGAACTTCTCAAAATGATATTTTGTAATTGCCAAAAAGGATGCGGCGCAACTTGTAGCTGTCGAAAAGTTGGACTTTTTTGTAATGAAACATGTGGAACCTGCTCTGGTGACAACTGTCAAAATTGTCCTCCAATTATAGACCAAGAGGAGGAGGAGGTGAATAGTGATGGTTCTTCTGATGAACAATAGAATGTCGATAATAAAGCATGCTATTATAATATACATACATTTTTATTTTTCCCCTTTAATCATTTAATAATTACTTCGGTCTAAAAAGACCAAAGTATTGAAATCCTGTCAAAAATGACGAAAAATTTGGTTGGTCCAAAACCACTTTTCTCGAGGTTTTGAAAGTCCCTGAGTCTGAAAATGCAAAAAAAAAAATGTCCGTCCGTCTGTCTGTGTGTCTGTGTGTCTGGACCCATGGTATCTCGAGAACGGCTTGTCCGATTAGGATTTTTTTTCGCCAATCTGTTTCTATGGTCAAGGCGGAGATTTGAAAAGCTTTTGGAGACTGTACGTCAAGGGGGTGGGGTACCTGCCATACGAATTGACCCAAAATACCTGCTTTTATAAATATTTACGATTTTTTTATATATGCTTATTTGATTATTGAATTGGGCATTGAATTGGGAATTGATTTGAAGGTTAAATTAGGGGTCAATTTGCGCGTTGAGTTGAAGTTGAGTTGGGTTTGAGTTGGGGTTGGATTTGGATGTAGTGAATAGTTAACAAATTATTTATATGATGGAACTTGCCTATTTATCAACCGATTATTATGAAATTCAATGTGTATGCTAGAAATGGGATTCCAAAATGAGTTTTGGATGAAGTTCTGGAATATGGCCAAGTAGGATGGAACTTGCCCATTTCTCAACCGGTTACGATGAAATTCGACATTTGTATTTGAAATGGGATTCTAAAATGTTTTTTGGATGAAGTTCTGGAATTTTAAAACGATTTCTGGATGAAGTTCTGGAATATGGCCAAGTATGATGGAACTTGTCTATTTCTCAACCGATTATTATGAAATTTAATTTGTATGTTAGAAATGGGATTCTAAAATGAGTTTTGGATGAAGTTCTGGAATATGGCCAAGTATGTTGGAACTTGGCTATTTCTCAACCGATTATGATGAAATTCGACAAGTGTAATGGAAATGGGATTCTAAAATTAGTTTTGTATCAGGTTCTGGAATATGGCTAAATTTGATGGAACTTGCCCATTTCTCAACCGATTATGATAAAATTCGACATGTGTATTCAAATTGGGAATCTGAAATGAGTTTTGGACGAAGTTCAGGAATATGGCCAAGTATGATGAAACTTTGCTATTTCTTAACCGATTATGATGAAATTTGATATGTGTGTTGGAAATGGGATTATAAAATGATTTTTGGATAAAGCTTTGGAATATGGCTTTGTAGGATGGAACTTAGTTATTCCTTACCCGTTTGTATGAAATTTGGCATGCGAGTTGTAAATAGGATTCTAAAATGAGTTTTGAGTTTCTGGAATATGGTCGGTTAAACGGTTAGAACTATCAGTATAATTTGTTATACTATTTTCGGTATAAAGTTCTAGAATACGATTTTTCGTTTTAAATTGGATGCCTGTACCCATGTTATTGAAGCTTTTGACCAGTTTGGCTGTTGTTGTATAATTAAATATAATTTGGTTAAAATCGAAATCAATAATGTCAAAACTGTCACACCAACTTTATGACATTATTGAAGATACCAAAGACCGAAGTTCTGATCACCTCGTGAGGTTTCAGCCCTTTATATTTTCAGTTTTTAATTTTAAGTAAATATGGTAGTCAATTCTAATCACTTTGTAAGGGATGAAACGTTGCATTAAATCATAAATTATATTCCAGAACATGAAAGAATGTTTACTTTATATATTTAAACATGATTTCAATCTTAGTAACGCTTAAATCTATGGTTTTTAAATTTTTTTGTCGTAAGAGGTACATACAGCTTAATTAAAAACTTCTAGTAAAATCAATGTTGACCACCAGTTTAAGTTCGCATTTGAGTGCGATGACTACCTTCATCGAGACATTTAAAACTAGAAATCTAAAAACCGATGCACTCAAAGAAAGTCAAATTTACAGCCCTTGAAATTCCCTGCAAAATGGTTTTTGGAAAAATTAGATATCGTAAAAATTAAGGAAGTTATCGTTAAAAAATCAATCGTGTGTTAAGAATAAAACAATTTACATACTCCGCAAAGGACCCCGCACTATTTATATGGAAAATGGCCCTCGGTCAAACTCTCTGAAATTTTGGATTCTAGTGGTTATTGACCTGCTGATCAAAAGTCTCAATGGTCGCTAAGTCCTAAAAATTCATGTTTTTGAGATATACCCGTTAGAAGTTGGGATTATCACCCTTTTTTAACATAGCGTAAAGCTACTATGTCCGTTTACATAGTGTGTGGGGCTGTGTATTGTGTTTATTTATAAAAATTATTTATGCACATTTTTACACATAAACCAATACATTCATCATAAGTCAAGTTGTTAGATGTATATCGAAATAAAACGTATCACGAAAACAATTTTAGCACAATCCAAAAAAACAAATCCATAGAAATATATTTCATTGGAAATATAAACGATGCATTACACTAAAAATCATATCAAGCTAAATCCAAAAACATCTATAATTCCAAGACGAACTATTCAAAATTTAAAGGTACAAAGTGACCACTGGGTATAGTGTTGGTTGTGTACATATAGACTTTCAATAATAAAATTAACCAACACTAATATAATTTGTTTTGGTTTTTTATGAAAATAAAGAACAAAAAATACATAAGAAACAACAACAATTTACATCACGGCAACACCGAATAATAATACAGAATAAAACAAAATTTATTTATGTGTATGTTTTGCATTGGAAAAATAATAAAACAATAACAACAATGTTTGTGTCAATCATCATATTCATATTTCATATTATTCAAGATAAATATTTCAAAGGACAAAGCAGCCGGTGCGTTTTATCAGGTGAGAAATTAAAAATATTATTAATATTATTTGATGGTTAGTAAATGATTGGAAATATGTATTTAATTTCTATAAAAATCAATAAATTATAATTCAATTAAACATATAATACATACTATAATAAATTAAAGACATATTTATCGTTTTTAGCGGGATTCTACATGCGGTAATCAACTAACGGACTGAAAATAATAATTGGATACGAGTTACAATAGGTGAGCGAATTTGTTGAGTGATATTTGGTACAAATATAAAATTTGTTTTTTAAATTAATAATAATTAAGTAAGGACTGATTTTTGATTTTTATTTTTGTTAATTTTATAAGTTAAATTCCGGACGATATCCGACGAGTTCATTTCTTTGAATTTTATCTAAAAAAAATTCACTAAGATTATATAGTTCACTAATTAAAACATTTTTAATTTTTTAAAATATTTTATATTCGCTGCATATGCGTAGGCAGACACAAATATTATCGCGATTTTCATTTATTTCAATAAATATTTATCGCGTTTTTAAGACGTAATCATTCTGTTTTTTGAAAATCAAGTCAAGCCGAAAATTAGCTAGAATCCGACCGTCAAAACATAAAATAGGAAGTTTTTAAATGTAATTAAATCAATTTTAATAAAATTTTCTTAATATGGTACGGTTAGATAGATTTGAAATATTTTTCAATAGTTTTGATAATGCAATGAAACAATTTTGTCAAAAATTGGATTTCTAGATTTGAAATTTCGGTTAATCGCTTGTGCATAAGACGTCGCTTATACTTAAAATTATTTTTCCGTCTGACACGATCATTTAAAACACTTGATCATGTCTATTTAATTTATTATCGTCTATGAACAGCTGATTAGATTAAAGAACTGATTGTAATACTATTGGCGACTCCCATCAGCTGTAGTCGGCGTTGGTTTCTATGTAAGCAAAGGGGACGAGTATTGTCAAATTCAACTATTTGACAATTCTGATCCCCCTTGTTGTATGGTTAAATTTTGTTCATATTGTTTTCACCAGATGTCAGCTACTTTGTTGAAAGTCGCGAATAGCTATATCACAAAAATGTTTATTTGTAATTATTATATTCTGTCCGAGTTTTGCCTGTCTGTTATTACACAATTTGCACAAAACTGGATTATTTCGTTTTCAGAACGCGATTTTTGAAAATCAGAATAAATGAAAATCGTATTTTGTGCCTCCCTACGTTATCAGATGTAAACAATCTTTCGCTATTAAGTATTTTTTAAACCGGTTACGTACTTTGAACTTCAAAAATGTTCGTTTTGTAACTTTTAAGTTTTGTCATTTAATTTTGTTTGAGTGTCCCGTGTTCAGTGTCCCGTTTTATAGAAATATTTTGAAATTGTTATAAAATTAATTATTTTTAAGTAATAATTATTACACTAATACAAAAAATTAAAGGAACCAAAAACGTTTTTTGAAGAGCTGTATATTTGTGAAAAACGGTTGCACAGAGATGGAAAAAAAGCATTTTAAAGCTTGACATAAAATTAAATAAACTTCTGGTATATGACGGGGTATTGTTATATGGTTTTATTACGGAACTTGGCTATTCCTTAATCGAGTTTAGTGAAATTTGACATGCGCGATGGAAATGGGATTCTAAAATGATGTTTGGATAAAGTTATGGAATATGGCCAAATATAATAGAACTTGGCTTAGAATAGCCATAATAAGTAAAGTTCCATAATAATTGGCCATATTCCAGGAATTTCACTAAAATCGGCTAAGGAATAGCCAAGTTCCGTAATAATACCATATAACAGTATCCCGTATTATACCAGAACTTTATTTAATTTTGTGTCTAGCTTTAAAATGCTTTTTTCCATCTCTGTGCAACCGTTTTTCACAAATATACAGCTCTTCAAAAAACACATAAAATGTTGAAAACATAAATAATTTGTTGTAGTAGTGTATGTATATTCTGTTAGTATCAACTTTTAACGGATTTTTAGCAGTCTATAAATTATAAAGTTGATACTAACAATGAAATAAATATACAGGCAATATACACAATATACAAGCCCCAATAATTCATTTTTGGCCCTACGGATTTCTTTTCATTAACTCTTAAAATATTTGAAATCTATAGTAGAAACTTAAAACTCAACTTAACATTGCAATAAAAAAAACTAAGAGTGATCGTGATCTTCGCACTTTTTTATTAAGTTCTCTAGTCTATCCCCTTTCCAACACTAGGCAACATGCCATAAAAACCATTTCAAATACTTTACTAAATCACAAAATTTGTGTATCGGGACACAGCGGACTGATATTAGACATTAGCGATAAAAACTGGTTCATCTATTCAAAAATATTAGAAATAATTGGCTTTTAAATGATAATAAAACTTTTTATTATCCCGACTTTGATGATTATTCAATTAAGCAAGCGTCATATTCTGACCTAGAAGCATTATACGATAAGGTAGCAAAATCAGAGTCGCAAATCACAAAAGCATACAAATTGAATCACAAAACTATTTACCCGAATAGTTTAGAGAGACAAAATGTTCGTTTAGTGGACAATTTATTTCACGATAGTACAATTGCTGCATTGTATCACTACAATAACATGAGAGAAACAGGCGACTTCTGTAAAATAATAAGAAAATGGTTGAATATTGTAAACAACAAAGGAACTTTAAAGGGTATAATGAAAATAATAGAGTCCGCTCAGCCCATAAAATCGATCACAGACGACAATGTTTTATTTTTAGACAAATTTTTAACTTGGCTGGATGTTTGGAACTCAAGTACAAATAATAATAATAGTGGTAGTTTAACAAAAAGTACTGGAGAAGCCCTAAAACTTACCACGCGCACTTTAATTGATTTAATCAAATATTCATTTCCCAATTGTAACGTAGATTACATTTTGCTCGGAAAATTACAAACTGATGACTTAGAAGGTAGATTTAGACTTTACCGTTCGTTAGCTGGTTGCAACTATAGAGTATCCTATACAGAGGTTGTGGAATGTGAGAAAAAAATAAGGATACACAATATTGTCGCACATAACAAAAAGGATTTTAAGAAACTAATGCAACCTAATAATGAGAACACGCTTTACGAAGAGATGGATTTAACGGAATTTGAAAGAATATTAGACGATGACTGTTATCTACAAAACGTAGAAATTGATATTGACGCAAATAAATACGTAGTCGGTTATGCAGCTTATTCCGCGTCAAAAAACAGAAATGCGGGTCATGCCAAAAATTATTTTTGAAAGAAAAAGGCGGCCTTACCAATTCACATTATTTTAATTATTTACAACGTGGAGGGCTAACTGTTGCATCAGATGAACCAAATTACATCTTGTTTCACATGTCTTCCATTTTACAAGAAATATTAAGAAAAGCAGAATTAAAACTAAAATTTTTAGAAGGTAAAAATCAAAAGGGCATTTTAATTCATTTAACGATCGATAGCCTTCGGAAGGACGATGCAACAGTAATTGACTTAGATTCTGAATGCGAGTGTGGAACATCTAATTTCAACATATATTTCAATAATTGTAAATGTTTCGCCAACATATTATTGAACAGTTTTGTACGTAAACAAAACGATAAGCGTCATGCAAGTGATATCACTAACCGAAATTTGTTAACATATAAATAACTTATATTTTTTAATAAGAAGTACCTTGAAGATTGAACTTTTTTGTTTAATGAAATTCATTTTTTATGTTGTTTTTATTTATTAATTATTGAATTATTTATTATTTTGTTAATTACATATTTATTGGGGAAGGTTTTATGCATAATGGAAGCACTAACTGAATAATTGACTAAGAAATGTGCTTCCATACTGCTTTTACTTCATTAATAATATATTTAAATAAAGTATACCTTGTCGTTTCTTTTATTTACACGAAATTTACTAAACGGCTCTACATAGACCAAGAGCTATGAATTTTTTGGTGTTTTGCAATCTCATGCAGTGTAATTCGTAGTGGATTCGTGCTGGCATCATTTAAATTCTGTTAAAACATACGATCGAAGTCATTCGAATGCCGCGAATATATCAGACTATTTTGGTGAATATTGCTCAGCGGAGTGTGTGCCATACTTGATGGTAAATATCAATGTGGACTGAATATGGTTAGACACATGCTTGATCCAACATTGTTCGTTTACAAAATCGATAATTATCGAAGAATGTTTACCACCCAGGTTTTCGACAGATATTAAGCTTTGGGCCATCGCCGTATTATTAATGAAACCTCCACCATTGCGCATTTTATTCAAATCTTGCAGAGCATGTTTTCGTAAACCTTGCACAAAATGGCGGGCCTTACTTGTCATTTTCAATTGCAGGTTTTTCATTGATAAATAAACTAGTTATGTATTCAGTTTTAGCATTTCCACCTTGCGTAGGTATATTGATTCGTTTGGAAACTGGTTATGATGTAATTTCTTTCTCCTCATTACTGTTAGTGAGCTGAGAATCTGGACCCATGTTTTCGCACATCCATTTGCGCAAACGAACTTACATCAACCACTCCCACGAGTGCTACCGTGAAATTGCGAAATAATCAACAATATGAAAAGCCCGTGACCGGAAACAGAAGTACGAATAATTCGTTAACAAAATGAATGTGGAAATATACAAGAATTTAATACAAAATTAAGATAATTTCAAGATACCAGTAGTTTATAGTTACCGCTTTCAGTTGAAACAATGTCCGAATTGAGCTCGTACTCTTGATGTACAATGTACATGTGTCATAATAGGCTTTGACTTTCGAGTCAGTTAGTTGGTTTTATTTTTATATTTTTTTTCTATATTCAAAGTTACAACTAAATAAAAGAAAAATTTTAAACTTTCGGATCGAGCACAATGGCAGAATGCTACCATCACACGGATCCCTTGCTGATACCGCTCAACGTAGAATTTCAGAATTTCAAGTGGCGCATGAGAAAAATACGAAAATCTAAGCGAATGATGTAAATCAATAAAACAGCTGTATTGTTGGTGATCCGGTCTATAATCCTGCAGTTTTTCATTTTACTTTTTACAATGTTAAGCCACTTCATACGCCACAATCTGTTGCGAATGAGCATATGCTCAAAACCGAAAGTGGATGCATGAGAGTGGTATTTAACACAAAATTTTTGTATACATAAATAAATAAATAAATAAATAATCCACGACACGATACTGGGAGAGAATGAACATGCGCCGAACGGCTGTGATCAATTGTTCAGGGCACCAAATTAAATTTTCATCAGGAATAAAGGTTCCAGATATGTAGAACAACAACCACTGTTAATAGTGTCATTATAGTGAGGACATGTTCAACCTATATAAAAACTAATTTTTTACCAATCACGGCTATGAGTGGCGATGAAAATTAATTCATATACTTCTCGGCTCGACGATATGCACGATTTAATTGCGCATCCAATTTATAATCTAACTCATTAAAATGTCGTAGATATAGTCGGCCATATTGTGATCAATCTTATTCCTAAAGTTCCAGGTTCTCGTTCAATCTACTCACCATAATTAAAAAAAAACTACAGCAACTGCCACAGAAGTACTAACGGACAGAGTATTAAATTTCCCACATCAAAGCACATTATTTGTCGTGACAACTTTTGTGACAATTCTGTTCGTCGATTAAATTTTTTGTACTCATCTTTCAGATTCAAGATATTCTCGAATAGTGACCATGAACCTCGAAATAACATCAGCTTTTTATTATAACTCACTAACTCAGGGAAGCACGTACGCCCAAAAACTGGGTCATAATTTTGGCCAGCACTAAATTCTTATTTATCATAGCTAAATATCGAGATCGGTTAGTAACTCCTTATGTATATACATTTGCTGTGTACTTTTCGGATACGTTTTTATACTTATGCCACATTAAATTATCCTGCTCCGACTGCAATAAAATGGTTATTAGATGTGAAATTATTAAGATTATAAACAAATTACTTACGTTTTCAATGTTAAGGGAGCTGTTAAAAACATTTTTATATCCCAATACTGCATCACACGGTTTAAAACTTTTGTATTGAGGCGAAATAACCAAAATCAAAATGTTTTTTGACAATCCATTGTGTATGCGTTTGACATTAACATTACACTCGTAAACCAAAAAATTGCATATCATTCTGTATAAAAAAATACGAATAATCGTACATATTTCAATGCTTTACTACACGTTAAATATAAAAATATTAAGGCACAAGGATTTTCAACATCAAGACACCTTTTAAATTTACATTACCTTAATTATTTTTTTATTAAATTCAAAATTAAATTAGAACTAATTCAATATTTTTGTCAAGAGTGTAAAAATAAAAAGTAAATATGTATTTGTATGAAAATAAATGTCAAATAATATACAACGTTGCCGTCGTCATTTATTTACCAATACTACCTTCAGTGGTCGTTTTCATTCAATAACAAACTATAATTCGTCTTGGAATTATAGATGTTTTTGCTAAATCACAAAAAAGAAAACTTTATATGTGTTTGTGTATCATTTCCCTTTTATTTATATAATTTTGTATTCCGTGATCGAAAACAATAAATTGACGGTATTGACCTTTGTTTATACGTAGATCTCTTTTTAATACATTACAAAGTGTGAAGGTTTCTCTTTTCTTTTAAAATTGTTCTGAATATCCAAATAAAAGAGAAATGATACATAAACGCATATTCAACCTTTTGCAAGTTATACATATAAAGCTTTCTTTTTGGATGATTGCTCAAAACCTTCTACAATTCTCTTTAGAAAGCCCAATGTATTGTATACTATTGCTGTAAAAATACCTCAACATGGGATTGTATTAGCGAAACGTCACCGTATATACGGTTGTGAATAGTGTAGAAAAACATAAACAATCGCATACTACGAAACTGAAAGAGAGTAAAATATTTCATAAAAAAACAATAAAAACGAATCTGTCAAATTAGTAAATTATAAAGAAGATTTAAATTACATATGTATTTTATATTTTTATTTAAAATTTGAATTTTTATTTATTTTGTATGATGTTACATAATTTACATGAATTGTTCGGAAATAATTTATTCGGTAATATTCCCTTTAAGGCTGGTATTCACGTACAATTAAATTGAGCAATATAATTGTGTCACGTCATAACATTGCACAATAGGTATAGGTACTTAAATTTTATTCAAAATTTTGGAATTTATTGTGCAATATTGACAGCACACATTTATATTGCCGGGTTTGTTTTTGACCGATTTTTTGACATTTCTCTACAAAAAAACAACACAAATCATGTGGCAAGGCAATGTCATTAAGAAAAACAAAAAAAACATGTTTGAAATTTTGTTTTAGATCAAAGCAAAGAATAGAGAGTAAAAATGCTCAAATATCATCGGCGTTAGCAGTAAGTGTGATAAATACATGGTGTGGTGTTAGTAGGTTTGCAAACAATAGAGAGTAAAAAATGCTCAAATTATCGACGTTAGTAGTGTGTGTGACCTGTACGTGGGGTGGTGTTAGTGATAAACAAATAAATTTAAATTTTTTTTCTATGGTTTTTCGTAGTCACTACTACGCCTCAACGTTGAGGTTTATAAGTATGTATCTGCGTATCAGCAAAATGAGCAGGCTTTCTAAAGAGAATTTTAGCAGGTTTTGGATTGCTTGATACTCCTATGATTTTTGGTGTAATGCATCGTTTATATTTTCAGTGAAATATACTTCTATGGATTTGATTTTTTGGATTGTGCTAAAATTGTTTTCGTGACACGTTTTATTTCGATATATCTCAAAAACATGAATTTTTAAGACTTAGCGATCATTGAGACTTTTGATCAGCAGGTCAAGAACTACTAGAATCCAAAATTTCAGAGAGTTTGATCGAGGGCCATTTTCCATATAAAAAGTGCGGGGTCCTTTCATGGAAAAATTCGATTGTTCTTTTAACGATATCTTCTCTAATTTTAAAGATATCTAAATGTTCTAAAAATCATTTTGTAGAGAATTTCAAGGCCTACAAGACCTGTAAGATTGAACTTCCTTGAACCCTTCGTTTTTGAGATTTTTAAGTTTAAAGGGTTCGGGGATGGTCCCTGCACTCAAATGCGAAATTATAACGGTAATATCTCAATTAATTTTCATCCTAGAGAAATAAAAAAAATAGCAAAATTTTCTGCAAGAAAAACCTTAGTTTTTGTACTTTCACATTTTGTCCTTGTTTTCTTTAGTTTTTGAGTTATTGCGAGAAAAAGAATTTTTTTTCAAAAATTTGAAAAATCATTTCAAAATTGAATCAAACTTTTTTTCAAATCTAAACATTCTAAACCATTCAAACTTCTAGAACCTATTGTTAGTACCTAAATAAAGTGCATTGTAAATGGATTACGTTTAATTTCAATTCTTGCGGTTAAGCCATTTGTTTCATTTCCGATTTTTTCTCCGAAAAAATGAGATCAATATTTTATTTTTATCATAACTCATTAACTTTTAATGCTACCGACTTCTACTATAGTTAATTTTAAAGGTGTTTTCAAGTGCTTGAAAAAAATGTTTACATGTTTTTTTTCAAAAATTTGTCGTTTTACCGTTATTTAATGATGAAAGGCTTGAATTCAGTTTTCGGCGAACAAACCGTCACTTTCAAAGAGCCACAACTCGGTTCATATTGTATCTAAAGAAATAAAAATCAATAAATAAGTTTATTGTTTTATAAGCTTTATTTTGGCCCTGAAAGATTTTTTGATGAAACGCAAGGTTTCCGAGTTTTTCGTGAAAACTTGCTCTAAAAAATGCATTTTTAGATGAAAAATCAACATTTTCAATCGTAAATAACTCGAAAAGTATTGATTTATTGAAAAAACTTCATATGATATTTTTTGCTTAGAATTCATCCCTCTATCGATTTCTGTGGTTATTTTGAGTGTACTGATTTCCACCCCCTAAAAGGGGTGACATTCACCCCCAGGGTAAAAGCACACATCGGCACTATATAACTTTTGTTCCTTGCGCCTTTCCCTATTTACTGTCCAAATTTCACGAAAATCGGTATTGTCCGTAAGAATTCTGAGGTAATAGGCTATTTTTACCGTCAATGACTGGACTAATGTTGTGGGATAAGTAAAAAAATTCAGCCAGTAGCCACAAGGTTAGACAAAGTATGCTATGGTGATATTTTCTAAGATTGTTTTGAATGCACTTGAATTGGTTTTTGTTTCATGTTTCTAGCTAGTGCGCGCGGTTCAAAAGATATTCACATAAAAAAAATATTTTTAGGGTGGCCTGTTTTCAGTGCCGATCAGAGATAAAGAAATCATACTTTAAGTTTATTATCTTCGTAAATTTAAACAATTGCAAGTTAATTGTATATGTAATTTCTTATATATAACTTTTATGTATTTGTGTATTATGTGCTGATCGATAAAAACCTGTAGAAGGTTTTTTTTTTGAAATTGATAAAAGGCGTTGTCAAGAGTCATATAGTACTGATAATCACAATATGAAATTATTTTGTAAAATATTAATAAATAAAATAAAATCAAGTCTTTCTTAATTAAAATAAATAATAAAATTACAAATATTTACAATATAATTTATTGTACAATATACTTTAGTTATTCACAGTATAACTATAATAACTGTATTCTCGAAAATTTCAAAACCTAGAACAACAAAAAAAAATTGCAAAATGAAACTATCGCTTGTTCAAAATCTTACGAGAATGTACAGTGTCCAAATGTTATACAATAGACATAATTATAATTGATTAAAATTCGCATGCTAAAAATTTAGTGTAGTGCATATAGGTATAGATAGCACATATGCATATAGATTAAATAACAATTTTTTTGTTATTGACTTTAAACCTTTTGTAACTAACAATTTTGGAGATAATGACTATGCATATATTTGACATCAATTAATTACGTTTATCAAAATAATAACAGCACATTTCTAGATATTCAATTTGTAAAACTTGCCATATGCCAATTTCAATTTTCGTTATTACCGTTTAGTCGCATTTAGTTTGTCAAATAAAATTTGCTACACATCGGAACGAAAATGTCGGTTATTTGTGAAGACATTCCAGACAATGAGATTATCAAGAAAGCAGTATTTGCTAATTTTTCATCATTGGTGCGAGTTCGTTATATCGGTGAAAGTAAAATTCCGGAATTCGATGCTAACAAATTAGCGCCGTGTGTTTTACCGGTGTCTTATAAACAAATAGCGGACCAAGTTGAAGCACTTAAAGTGTACGAAGATGATGTGTGGGTTACATCATTCCCAAAGAGTGGTAAGTGCATGCAAATGGATAAACAGTGCGATTGAAAATGATAATCACTTTATTTTATTTTATGTGCAAGGAACGACATGGGCCCAAGAAATGGTTTGGCTAATTGCAAATGATTTAGATTTTGATGGTGCTAAAAAAATTTTCATTTTCGAACGTTACTCTATGCTTGAAATATCAGGTGTATTGAGTGATGTCAATTTCGGTATTGAAAAAACTTCTGTGGAATACACTGATACATTACCTCGTCCCCGATTCATTAAATCGCATCTCCCAATTGGTCTACTGCCAACCGAAATTTGGACAGTAAAACCAAAACTGGTTTATGTGGTTAGAAATGCGAAAGACGCAGCAGTTTCATACTATCACCACTTTTCTAATTTGCATCGTTACAAAGGAACATTAGAAGATTTTTTAGATGCGTTCTTAAATAATTTAGGTAAACATATTGCAACCATATACACACATGTACATAAAATTAATAATTATTACATTACAGTTATATGGGGTCCGTACAGTGACCATGTCTTGGGCTATTGGAGATTACGAAATGAGCCGAATATTTTATTCATCTCATACGAGGATATGAGTAAAAATTTAAATAGTGTCCTCCAAAATGTGGCCAAATTCTTTGGCAAAACTTACACCAACGATCAATTCAGTCAACTAGCTAAGCATTTATCATTTAATGAGATGAAAAAAAATGAATCAGTTAATTACGACATAACTGTCGCAAAATTTGAGGAACAGTATGGCGCCAACCAAGTTAATTCAAACTTTAATTTTATGCGCCGCGGCAAAGTGAATTCATCCAAAGACGAAATGCCCATAGAATATCAAAAGAAATTCGACGATTGGTTGGCCGATGCATTTAAAGGAAGCGATTTTAAGTTTGATTAATATTATTTGTGAATTAATAAATCTTTATTATTATATATTTCATAATAAATCTCAAAATTAATAAATCGCATCAGGGAGGTATCGAATTTCATTTTTGAAAATATTGTTACAGTTTCTTTGATACGCGACGAAGAATGCCAGAAAGCGATACCATTAACGGAAGATGGTATATATTAAATCACGTGAGTACAGAAGCCACAGCCTCTGGGGAGTGTTGACATCCATTATATTTTAAGATTATAGGTTAAGCTTTGTCAAAACCAACAAAAATTATTACATTATAACTTATCATAGCCGGAATCTTAATTCGGAGTTTTTATAAATCTGGAAACATATAAAAGCGCTGATTCGAGAATTAATTAATTCTAATAAAACCGAAATAATCCTCAAATTCGTGTATTCCAGATTTTTAAAAAAAAGTCGGATTAAGATTCCGGACAATTTTTACTGTAAATACAAGCCGAACCATGCCATTTGGAGAATAAACAGAAGAAACTAACGTTGGGTAATTGAATTATTTAAGTAGGCCAACAAACCTAATGTTTTTTGATATTCATGCTGAGTGAAAAATAAAAAAATTAATTAATAAGGAAGAGGTCAAAAGGACACAACCGTTTAATTAAGACTACCATGTATATTATTAAAACCTAACAAAACAAATACAACATGGCGCCGCCGGTAATGAAAAGAGAAAAATATTAAAATCAAACAATTTTGATAAATAAAATACCAAAAATAAAGCACAAAGTAATAAATAATAATAAAGCCAAAACGTCGAATGGTTATAAGCCAGCACCACTGAACTTAAACGGTAATATGAGCGAAAATTAGAAGCGATTTGAACAGTAATTTAAAATCAATATGGTCGCTTCATATTACAAGACAGGAAACGAAGCCCGAAAAATGGCCCTATTTTTAAACGTGGTGGGTGAAGAAGCCATTGATATTTTTAACACGTTGACGATCAAAGAAGATGTCAAGAAGAACTTTAGCAAAATATTGGAAGCATTGAACAAAGCGTTGAAACATTCATTGTACCTCGGGAAAAAATATTTTATATCAAAGATATTTATTCAACGTTCGTATTCAGAACGAGTGAGAACATTATCCAAAAATTTCGTAATGTGCGGAACGTTTCTCGAACGGAGCACTGATTTTGAAAATAACATTTGATGATTTGCGCACGTTGTTCAATGGTATAACCTTCCATGGTGATTTGTCATACACTACCGAACAATTCACAACAAATTTGACAGATGTTGCTTTAACATCATGGCTGCTATAATAAAACAAATTTCTGCTATAATCACTAGTTATGCAACAAGAGGTTCGAAAATAATCGAATATACAGTTTATAGGACGAATTGTGTTGCCTAGGAAACACAACGACACCGCAGGTGGAGTTGTGTTTCTTAGGTAACACATCGAGTCCGCAACTGTATATTCAGATGATTTTCGAAGCTCGAGTTGTATATGTTAAGACTATACAACGAATCAACCATGTCAAATATCAAAAATATTAATTGTTTGTTTATATTCATGGAAGATATGATTTATTTGTTTGCGGCCAAACACCACTAGTGGTGTTTCGCGAAACACTACTTAGCAACGCAAATAACCGATATTATACAGCGTAACCAAGGAAAATTCAACTATCTGATTGGTTTATTTTCCAATGAGTTGTATAGTCAAACATACATATTAATGTAAAATGAAATGTAAATTGGATTTAAGATCCATCCTTTTCGTGTATACAATCACTAGTCTTTTAAAATTAGCAACATTTTATATTCTGGGTTTTGGTATATCTAAATTATTATCGGCGTCCATCTAAATCTCTCAGAGAAATGAGAAATTATAAACGTTTATAAGTGGCCAAAATCTAAATATTCAAATAAACATTCGAAATAATTCTTCGAATATCAGAAACAAATGAGTATTTAGTCCTAAGCATTTAGTCAAATAAACTTTTAAATTGTTACTCAGTTTTAATTAATCAACTTTACGTAAAAATTGATATTCAAGTCCAATCGAATTGATAACTTTGTTTAATTATGCCTTTAATTCAAACTAACTTAATTAACCCTAAACCTTGTTTCGATCAGCCTTGCGGCTAACCGTAAACAGAAAATTTATCCCTTGGTCATCACCGGCAGCATAAGCCATCGGGATACAAAATTGTTAACACCACTGAAAACAATACTACGGTGCAGGGAATCGGAAGCCCAGTACCTGCGGCTGTCGGAAGTGAGCAAGCGGCTCCCAATCGCCGAGATCCAGTGACCACAGTAGTGTAGTGATGCACGCTTGGTTATTACATCATATACATCTAAAAGCAATATCTCCACCTTGACGAATTTGAGCAATCCAAAAAAAGTACTTCAATGACAAGAACGTCTACAAAATCGTCCGTCGCAAGTACTATCCATCGATCAATTTCAACAAATTCATTATCGAATATGGAGTCAGAAGTGGTAAATGACCCGATGAATATACCCCCCCGGAAAGCACAGCAGCGACACTAGTATAAGGCTAGCAAGGAAAGCACTAAACGTAATGTATATAATATGATACAAACTGGCATCGATCGATATATTGCTGTAAAACGGAAAAGAGATATCCCAAACAATGAAAAACTACTAGCAAATAAGAAATTAATTTATATAGTGTAACATCGGTGCTGTTCCAGGCAGAATAAGATTACTCTGGTTGAATTTTGCGCGAGGATAAATATATTGTCCCATTTTAAATTTTATAGTTGATTGAATTTTTGGATCGGAATATCACAAGATTTTCTTTGAACATTACTGTACTTGCATTGATTTGGTTAATTGGTCAAGCATAATGTACCATAATAATTATTGGTATAATAAAAATTAAAACAAAATATGATAGATGGTGATGATCGTTGGTATTCTTATTGATTTTTTTTTTTCTTCTCCTCCCTACTAAAATTTATATTGATTTTGTAAATAAAATCCGGTTGGTCATTCGTTTGTTGTACGTTCACAAAAAAATAATAATATTAATAGAACAGTGGCTAAGTAAAGTGTCATCTTTATTTTAATTAAAATTATCCAGTACAAAACAATAATATCTTGCTGACATTTTGAACAAGTTTGTGTATAGTCGCAATAAATAGTGAAACGAAATAAAAAAAAATCGTGAATTTAATGTAAGTTTTGGCATAAATTTGTTTTTATTTATATTTCTGTGTGAAAGCTGATTATTTATTTATTATTACTTACATATAGATTAAAATTGTCGCGGGAAAAGAGTTACGTTAAATAGAAAGATAATACCAAAAAAGTGGAACGCGTACAAAGAAACCAGTGCCACCTAAAATTTTCCCGCGACCTTATTTTTGTGCAAGAGCCCCGAATAATCATTATTTATGCTGGGAATATGAAAGCCAAATAAAAGGGGTGCAAATCATCACCATCTAATCAAAATCAGGATGAGTGTTTAAAACATTTTATTTATTATTATTTAATCATTATTATTTTTCTTTAATAATTAATTTATATTATCTACAAATTTCATTTATATCTATATATTTCTATATACATATATTTCTATATACATAGTATATTTTATATTGATTAAATTTTAGTTAAATAAGTTTAAGTATATAAAACAAAAATTATATTAAATTAAGAGTGGACCGCGGATCCGTAAACCAAAAATTTTAAATGGTGGCAATTCATGATTAGTTTTTTTTAGAAATTGAGCCACCATATTGTTTCTTTAGAATTATGCATTTTAGTTATATAATTTAATACATACAAATACTATTGTTTATAAATTATAACATTTTATTTGCCAATAATTATTATAATTCCATCAATGCGTTCGTTACTCATTTTTCATTTATTTCGATCCATTAAATCATACTTTTAGGCATATTCAGTTATTTTGTTCATTCATTTTGAATTTTGATGTGTTATCGTGTTAGTGTCTTAGCCTGAATGGAATTCACTATGTTTCAGTAAAAGCTGATAATTATGTAGACTAGCGCATTTCAAGGGGCATATCAAAATTTGTATGCACGATATTGCCTAGGGAGGGTGGAGAGCATGTGGTCCAACACCTTGACCACCATGAAGTATGCGGTGACTTGTTTTTTTTTATTATTCTAGTTTTGTCCGGTTTTATCATTAGATTTTTCGCTTTTATTTAATTTTTTTTTTGCATGCTAAATTTCAAATTAAAAACTTTTATCTGTGATAAGGTATTTAATACCGTTAGTTTAATAGTAACCGTTCCACGTTTGTCATAACCTCAGTTTGTCAATTTATGGGTATAGCAGCACAACTAGCTCTCAGTAGCTGATGACAAGAACTCCCCCACACCGCCTCTTACTAGCCGGCAAATGTGCTGCAGTCATCAATGTAAAGAGCTACTGTGAGATTCTGTCAACGAAGTAGACAAAATTCAACCAGCTAAGATGTGACCTTATCGTCGCACCTTGATTGAAATTAAGTCGCTCCGTTACAATAGGATCATGAACCGCTTGAAGCAACCACAACCAATGGTCAAAGTTGGCTGTGTCCATCCAAAAGCACTTTAAAAAAGGGAGAAATTCATCCAATATATAATATAAAGTACCTCTTGCATAGACGCATAACTGTTGAAGAACCAAATAAAAGGTCCGGACCAATTCAGTATTTAAACTGCCAAGAATATGGTCACTCAAAAACTTATTGCAAATTGATATCCAAATGCGTTGTATGCGGTGAACTACACCCAACCAATAGTTGCCCAAAACCAAAAAAATCTTCAACAGTAAAGAAATGTAGTAACTGCGGCGGAAACCACACTGCAAACTACCGGGGATGCCCAGTCTACAGAAATATTATTCAAATGTCACGTCCCATTCAGCAGTATAAAACTACAGCTGATGCGCAGAATAATACACCTTCGTGTATGCGGAATAAAATACCTTGGGATGCGCCGAATGAATCTCGGTCGCCCAGAACCTTAGCCGGGAAACCAACATATCCAAGCGTTCTCAGTGGTAAATCCTCAAATGCTGAACCTAACCTGAATAACTGTATGCAACTGATGATGCAGTTAATGACAACAATGCAAAATATGCTACAAGTAATGCTTCAAAATCAAACCATTATCATCCAGAAACTTGAATATCTCCGATAAATTATCTGAAGATATGTCACTGGAAGCAGGCAAGTGTGGACTGGGGATTAACCCTTCCAAAACAGAGCTGGTACAATTTACTAGGAAATATAAAATTCCGGTGGTTAGTCCTCCGATCATAAACAAAACAGCAAACATACACTGCACACCATAACATCCGCTGAAATACAAAAATTGCTAACAGAGAAACACCATTTAAGACGCATATGGCAAAGAAATCGACCGCCTGATGCAAAATACAAGTTTAACCCGGCCAAAAATAAACTGCAAAGCCTACTCCAAAAAAACAAAATGGATTTTTGCAAAATTACCTTAAGCAGCTATCTCCCCACTCTGACACAAACTGTTCATTATGGAAGGCCACTAAATATCTTAAACGGCCTCAGCAACCAAACCCGGCAATTATTCTGCCCAACGGGGACTGGGCTAGAAATGACGAGGAAAAAGCTAAAGCCTTCGCTGATCATCTTGAAGGTGTTTTCACTCCCAACCCTGGATTATCGGTGATACAAACAGATGTAGCAATCGAACCTGAGAGGAAATTCAAGATAAAGAAGCCACTAGTTAAGTTTATTATTGCCCACCAAACTCAATTAAAGAAAGCCCCTGGGTATGATCAAATTACAGGTGAAATGCTTAAAAAATTGCCTGAGTGTGCCTTTGGTCGACTAGCTCAAATATTCAATTTAATCTATGAATTATAGGATGCATTCCTGAGTGCTGAAAACGGTCAAGAATAACAAGCATCCCAAAGCCTGGCAAGGATCCTACCAAGGTCTCGTCATATAGACCAATAAGCCTACTACCAATCATCTCGAAAGCCTTCGAAAACACAATTGGGTTATTGGGTTATTGATCGTTTTCATCGGTTTCCTGAATAGGGTAGTAAGATGCATACATAAGCCAACCTATAAGCGATTTGTCGTTTCCAATCCATTTGTCGAATTTACTTCAAATCGGTTAAGAAACCGGGAAGTTCCATCGTACTTGGCCATATTTCATAATTGTATCTAAAAATTATTTTAAAATCGAATTTCCAAGGCATATAGCAAATTTCATAATAATCGGTTAAGGATTGGCCAAGTTCCATCATACTTAGCCATATTCCAGAACTTTAACCAAAAATCATATAAGAACCCCATTACATCCTACTTGGCCATCCAGAACTTCATCTAAAAATAATTTGAGAATCCCATTTCCATTGGAAATATTGAATTTCATCAAAATCGGATAAGATATAAAATCCCAATAAAATTTTTATAAAAAAAATCACAAATCCTCAATTTAACTGCTCACTTGCAGTGAGCTCTCTATGCCAAACTCAATCCTCAAACCGGTTAACTGCTCACTACATCCTAATCTAACCCAACTTCAACTCAACCCGCAAATTAGCCCATAACTTAACTTTCAAATCAACCCCAAATTCAATGCCCAATTCAATAATCAAACCGGCATATATAAAAAAATGGTAAATATTTATATAACCAGGTGTTTTGGGTCAATTCGTATGGCAGGTACCCACCCTCTTGACGTACAGTCTCCAAAAGCTTTTCAAATGTCCGCCTTGACCAAAGAAACAGATTGGCGAAAAAAAAATCCAAATCGGACAAGCCAGTCTCGAGATACCATGGGTACAGACATCCAGATATCAAGACATGCAAATGTCCAGACAGACGGACGGCCATTTTATTTTTTTGCTTTTTGAGATTCAGGGACTTTCAAAACGTCGAGAAGAGTAGTTTTGGGCCAACCAAATTTTTCGTCATTTTTGACAGGATTTCAATACTTTGATCTTTTTAGACCGAAGTAATTCCATGGTAAAATTCTGCAAAACAAATTGTTATGATTATTTATTTTGATAAATAAAAAAATATTGTGTTTTTCTATATCAAGCATTTTGATATTTTGTTTAAACCGCCTGAATGTTGACATTACACAAATACAGTAAAAAAAACAATGTGTGTAGCATCTACGCGCGACAGAAGTGAAACTTTTTAAGCTGTAAATTTGTAATTACTATAATTTATCGTTCAATGGTCCGGCTGGCATATATGTACAGTAAACTGTGTAGCTTTTCCGCAGCAAGAATTGAAGAAATAGTCAATTGATCCTTATAGTGTTATAGGAGTATTATACAAAGTCAGAGTAGATACATCCAAATTAGATAATTGCACATTCTATATTATCTAGTTATTTTTCTCAATCTCTGTTACTCCATGATCTGGTAAAACTCGATACAAAATCTACCTATAGAGGCACGATAAACAAAAGGGATATTATTTACTAATACTGATATTAAAGCAATATTTTAGCTTGAGAACGCAAGAGAAATTCAGAATACTAAATAATTTACCTAAAGTAATGCAACCAGCGATTGATGCATAGGTGCAGTTTTCTCATGTCATTTGGAAATATTGCAGAGTACAATTTCCATGCCTCATTTTGTAGCTAGCATAAACCAATTGTTTCATTTTTGAATTGCCCGAGAAAAAGAAATACATTTTGTACTTAGTTTAAAAGTATTAAATTTAATCTTAATTTGCCAACTCTCATTGTATGATCCTTTAAATATCTATACAAATTTAAGTTTTATAAACTTCACTTCTCTATTTATTGTAAATTTACAATTAGTTATTTAACATAATAACCGCCTACATCTAAATAGTACAAAAACATTAAGTTTGAGATATTTGTGTACAAGCAAATTATTTACAAACACAATTTTTGTACTTGTTTTATATAATATATGTATGTACTTGTAAATTGCAATCAATACCTCAATATACATACTATAAATCTAGGAGGCATTGAGTCGACTGTTCGTAGATGTTGTTTTTGTATTGCTTGCAAATTCATTCAATTTCGTTTCAATATTCTTTTGTTTTTTTTTCGAATTATACCCTGCCTAAAAAAATTTCAATTCAAAAATAAAAGAAATACTGTCGCTTTTTTCGTTTCATATTGCTTCTTCATTTTTTGCTTGTAATTTTTGTTTTGTTTCATCGATTTTAAAAATCACCTCGGTACTAAAGAAGTTTCACTTCAAAAATATAATGTTGCTGTTGATATAGGAAAATTTTAGTATAAACTTTACATCTGTATATAAGCTTGTGCATTTTTTCTTAAAATATTCCTAAATTATTGTTTTTCTTGTTTTAAGAATTTTTTAGGATAAACTTCAGATGCATCAAAGAATACAGTCAAAAATTCTCAGAATGATTACAGGGCACCCTGTTTTGTAAAAAACAAAAATATTCATAAGGACCTTAGAATCCTAACTGTCAAAGAACTACTAAAGATGCGGATTAACTATGCAGGGAAACTATCATCTCATCCGAATATGCTGGCGAGAAATCTAAAAGATATACCTTTGTCGTTACGATTAAAGAAGAAAACGATGGCAGTGAAATCACAAAGTATTAATTATTGATAGCACGTAAATTCTGCTCCCTCAGATTTACTTAATTATACTAGCATTTAAGATTTGACAACTTATTATTGTATTTCTGTATGAAAGATTCAATAAATAAATAAATATGTAAAAAAAAAAAACTAAACAAAAAAATTCTCCTACAGATGTCGTTATTCTTACATCGTAACATCGTGTGGAAGACCCACATCCCTAGATAGTCTCATCAAGCCGGGCTTAATTGTATCATTGATATAAACTGTTGATTAGTGGGTTAATTTTGTTATGCTGTAATTGAAATTAATACTATTGCGGACGCTTTCGATGGATTCAAATTAATTCCATTTTATGTTCGTAAGTCCTTTGCATGGTAAATACCTAAGGATTTCCCCGTCAAATCCTCTAGTCGATATGCTACATTACCAATTCCTATGGCCATGTCCTATGGCGAATTCTCTTGCTATTGCCTTTCCGTTATAGTATCGAGCGCCTTTGTCATGGGTCATCTTTAAATGGTTCAACACTAGCTCTCTCATTGAATTCAACATAGTAAACTTATCAGTGGGGTGTGCTCATTATTGTTGTCGCAATCTAAAAGTCTCCTGAGATCATATTGAGACCCTTGAGTGATTTGATGTTGCCCAAAAACCAGAAAATGACCAATGGGAAGTAGCCGAATGGATTACGTTTCGCATGGTAGCTGCTACCAGCGAGATATGAGCATCCCAATTCACGTGGTTTTCACCAATATAAGCGCGAATTGCTGGCAGGATAGTTCGATTGGTTCGTTCGGCCACATTACTTTAAGGCGCATGATAGGGGATTTTAAAATGGGAAATGCCATATTGAGACAGTAATTGTGGAAATCGGTGCGAAATAAATTGTTTTCCATTATCTGTCAATACCGATTCTGGGAATGAAAATATATGAAACACTTCTTTCTCTAAGAACTCAACAAGGGCTGAAGTCGACGCTTCTTAAAGGGCCTTTACGAGAATAAACTTAGAATATGCATCAAGCATAACCAGCACAAGGCAATTATGATTACGCGATCACGAAATATGTTGAAACGGTCGTTATATCTGAAATTGCTTGCCCATCGGCGGTCTTATGGACGTATTCGTAGCTTTCATCATTTTGCAGACCTGGCGATTTATTATGTTTGCGGTTGTTTCAGCAATGAAATAAAATTTTAAACGTCAATGGATAGATAGTTTTAGTATAGAAAAATTCCGCTACGTAGAATCCGTATGCTACAATCGTCATTAGCCTACTTAAAAATATAAAAAAATAGTTGGTAACATTGTATCGCTGGCGATAATATTAGAAATAGATTCTAAAAAAAGTTCGGTGCTATTCTCGTCGTCGCCAGCAATATTGGTTCTGTTAGCATCGTATGGTTGCTGTGTATTTTAATTTGACAGGCGTCATCGCTCGTCGTCGACGCTCTTGTTCTGTTTACACCTTTAGCTTATCAAGAGTTTTGGTTATTCCCATGTGACTCGACGAAGGGGGACAATGCACTAATTTAACGAATTTTTAACGATTGCTTAGCAAGCTAGCAATTTTTATATGAAATAAACAAAACATTTGTGAACTAATTTGTATCAATAGTACCTATCATTGGGTGCATTCAGATCTCCCAACATGTTGGCATCAAAAATCTACCGATCGAAAAAATGACATTTAAATTATCACATTGCCATGGAATTTTGAACTTATCATGTGCATTCAGGTCTCAACGTGTTGATATTATTCGACATGTTGCCAACAATTGGCCTACCTGAATGCACCCATTGTCTTGGTTGCTCATTTTATTTTGTGGACTTAAACAATTGTCAGCAATTGACGATTGTAAAACTGCAAAATGCGATACCTATCGAAAATAAAACAAACCCCTAGTCCTGGCAGTCTCCATATAAAACATATGGAGAGTGAAACTATCGGAATTAAATTAAACCCTAAGCCTGCATGCTAAATCATAACAGACGAATGGTCAATTACATCGTCTTTTTTTTGCAAAAACAGTTACAAAAAACAAATATATAAAATCCGAAATCATAATTTGCTTGGTAAAACCGGTTTACTTGTTATATTTTTCGACTTGCGAATTACAATTTACTAAATTATCGAGTATATACCTCATAAACAGCAGAAAACTATTTTGTTAGATAAAACAATTAGATAAATAAAGATTGCATTTCCACAGTTTTATTCACAATTTTTTTTACCTTAAATTTAATTAAATCGAATAGTTTTTAACATAAATAAAGTAATCGAGAATTTGTCAGTTAAAATTTTTTGATTCATTGCTCCGCTCCGTTCAAAATTTTTGTTACATTGCTTGGGTTCATTTTCATTAAAATGCTAACAACCTTTAAATGCAAATCCAATTCCAAAAAATAATTGGTTACTATTTTACATATTTTGAAAATATTACTGTTTTTTTACTGTTTTAATTGAATTTTTAACCGGACGTTGCTAGTCAAAGTCATCATGAGCTAATTTGTTTGGTTTTATTTTTATTTTGAGAATGGTTAGCCAATATTCCAAAACACCGAGGAAATGCATCTACTTTACCTACATTTTTACCTCTTCCAACTTCCAAGTACAACATCTTTAAATACTATATTCTATATTATTACGTAACTTCACATGATACAAGTACTAAAAAACAAATTACTCGTTAATCAACGTTAATTATTCCTTGCGTAGTATAACAAAATGGCTTGTCTCGTAAATTTTGCAAATGAAAATTAATTAAATTTACACCACCCATATAATTTATGGATTACCTTAATTATGCCTCTTTATACGTTTCATCGTGCTACATTGTTGACACAAAATATTTTTAGAGTGAATACAGTAATCAAAAATCAAATTATCTGCCAACCATAAATCGTAAAGATTAAAAAAAAGTTAAGCAAGAACCTTAAACTGTACTAAAATTAGCTTTCAGAGCTTTATTATATTGGTAACGACGATAATGACAAACCTGATGATAATAAAAAAACTTGTAATAACATCGTTTAGTCGAATTAACTTTTTAATCAGGTGCCAAATCACGGGATGATAAAAGATAAAATTGTGGAAAAATAAAAATGAAATCCGTCACAGACAGGCTTTTATTCGTATATGTGTATATGGAAAATTATTTTAAGCTGAACACGTACATAGGTATTGTTGGTGGATACACAGAACGTTGTATAAATTGTTCATGTGCAAGAAACAGAGAAAAATGTATAGGAGGATTCAATTTTCAATGCGTTCGCAATATTTCTATTAAAATGCAGCACTAAATCTATCACTAATGTGTAACTCGTTACACATAATGATACATTTCCTAACTCGTTGCATAACAAGCTACTTCACAACCTTGTAATCGAAATATTAGTGAATTAAACGCCATACATATTAAACTCTTAATAATTTCAATTTTATTTTATTTAACACATAAATGTGACTTCTATTTGAAATATAATGTTCTTAACGCATAAATGCGATTTCTTTAAGGCTACGATCCGCAAGAACCTTGTATTACCAAATATAAATCGCAATTATGCTTTAAAATAAAATAAAATTGAAATTATTAAGAGTTTATTATGTGTTACATCTTACATAATATCATGAAACTGAAATTGCAAAATTTTTAATAATTCCGCTCTTCGTCGTAAATTATCATGTTTATACATTTCCATATGAATACTAGGGAATATTGGTTGTAGACGATGATGAATGTAGTAAAATAGATTATAAGTGAAACAATTGCGGGATTTTATTATTCATAAAATAATGTCAAGATTTCTGTAGGTATATATAAAGATGTGATCAGTGTTACCAATTTAGCGTTTTAGCCGCTAAATTTAGCGTTTTTTGTATTACCACAGAGGCAAAATAAATTGTATACCGCTATAGCGGTTTGTTTGGCGGCATTTTTCTTGTTACAGCGTCATTTAGCGGTTTGGGTTTATTTTCAATTTGTACCATAAAAAAACACTTCCACAAGAAATTTTATCACCACTATTTCTATGTGCAATTATTTTCTTCAAAAAGTCAAAACAAAACCAAAAGAGTAAAGCTTGGGTCATAACATCAGAAAAAAATACCATAGTATTTTTTTACGAACTCTCTTCCAATCAAATCACCTCAAATGATATAGGCCCCTCCTACTAGTTCCATACTCGAGTTGAAAAAATACTTACTTTGAGCAAAAACTGGCGCAAGGTTACCAACTAAAACAATATAATTTTAATATTTTTAAGTCTATTTTGCTCATAGCAAAGACAAAACGTTTGCTCTATTTTGACAACTTCGTTTCATTTTGTTTTATTTTCTTTGATGTATGTTATGAATGTAAATTAATATTGTTATAAACGTGATTTTGAATTAAATATATTATTTTAAATAAATTATTATTTATATATATTTATTTGGGTTGACCAAATAATAAATAATGTGTAATACCAATAAGTATTTATAATTAATTTAATATTGAAATTTTAATACTGGCAATAAATTGAGGTTATGTACAATACATAGATAAGGCATTGCCCCAATTTTTAGCAGATCATTCGCCTATAGTGTCTGATTTAATTTCGTATATAATAATAAATTACACAAACTTAACGTAATTTTAATATTTTAGATCAAAACCGAGAAGTTGACCGCAAGATAATCGAGGAGGTCAGGAAAGAAGGAAGGGAATATATTTATGAATTAGGCCATATGAGTTACAGAAATACTCTTTTAAAAAAAAATACATGGGAGGAAATTGCGAAAGCGGTAGTCGTATCAGCGATGGATTGCATGAAAAGGTGGAAGGCGCTACGATCGAAATATTTTAAATTGTGTAAACCAGGGAAAAGTGGAAGCGAGGCTGAACCATTAAAAGAAAAAGATCAGTGGCTGTTAAGAGCCCTGGATTTAAAAGAAACAAAATATACATAGATGAGTATGTTTATATAAATATGCAATATGCATACATAAATATTATATTTTATAATAGCTTACATAAACCTATATGAATTGTTTGTACATACTTAACAACTAAATATAATTTTAATTTCATTATTTCAATCTTTCAATTAAATATTTTACAGCCGGGTTGTTTACATCATATTTTGTTGTAATCTTATAAAAATAAGTTTGGATAAACATCCACACTAAAATTGAATGTAATGTATATTTTAAAATAAATAAGAATTATTGCGAATAAAATATCTATGTATACTATACCATGAAGGGATGGAAATAATTTGTATCTGACCCCATCGAAATAGTTGACGGGTTGGTTAAGTTACCTACTACAACTAGCAATGGCTGGGTGGATTTCTGTTTAGCCATTTTAATTTGAAGTTTTTCCTTCAACTCTTCCGCCGTTGCGCCAACTAGAATAAAGCTGTTTTGTGCGTCTTGAACGCTAAATCGAATATGAATTTTTTTGTTGTTTCCATCCGTACTTCCCTTGAGGTTGGCAGTAATACATGATGTAATAAATGAAATAAAGTTGCTGCTTGACCATCTGCGAAAATTTATAAAGTTTTTATTTAGTATAAATAGCACCTTCAATAGGTACGAGTTTAATCGTAGAAATATAGTATAGAGGTTAAATTCTGCTTTATAAAATTTGTTTCGGCATTAGATTTATCTAAGTATATTATCAAATTATTCGATTATCTGAGGACATTACTAAATCAAATTATCTTACAAATTGTTAACGGCCTTTCATATAAATATTTTTAATGCCTGAACAATTTCAAATTTTTTTAATTTTCCACATGCTTCAGGATCGGTATTTATGCAGATAATCTACAAAGTTAACCTCGATGCTATTTACATTGTAAAGCGCCTTAAAATCCGTTTCAATCTGCAAAAATCAATAAAACAAATGTACATATGTATATGTCCCGCGAATAAATCATTCTATTAGCAAATTTCTTACCAATTTCTAGTCAAAAGGTTTTTTATACTGCGACCATTTTCTGAAATTTTTTTCGGTAGAAGCCCCAGATTTTATTTGTTTATGTCGAGACGAGATACATACATTTTGCCTAATATATTTCAATATCAGCCCATGTACAATTGCCTTCCAACAAAGCCTCAAAAACGTTTATTTTGTTAATACATCCTTATTTAAAAAATATATGTTATTTAATTGCATTGTGAAGAATGTGGATAATTAAATTATAATAGTTGATAATATACATTAAATAGTTTAGGCGTGTGTTTTTAGATATTCCCAGAAGATTTTATTTATTTTGGAGTAGCGGCGCCAAAACCAAACAAGAGTAAGAGCCAGAATGTAATTCTCCGGCTCAGATACACAAATTAATAAAATAATTTATTTATCGAAATCACATTTATGTTGGGGTTTAGGTTTGGCGAAAACACAAATATGTATGTGTATATTTTCACATTTTAAATTTACTTCTCATTTATTTATCCACATTGGGCACAACACAATGCAATTAAATTTCATATATACTTTTAAACATAACCATATACATAACTTATTAACCAAACTTGAAAATTGACTTACCTGCGAAAATTTTCATAATATTATATTTTTTTGAATAAGAAAAATTTTTGCGTGGTAGTAGGTAACTCTGAATGACTTAGGCATGCAAGGATTGTTGGATAGTATGAATGCGAATATCAGCGTTTTGGGTTCAGGTAGTGAATATTGTTAAAGATTCTCGAAAATTAGAAATTTCCTCGTCTGCGCGTTCTTTGTAATGATAGCCAATGGATAACGGAAGTTTAGGCCATATAATTATTCCTATTCTGTACTTAAATACCGCACACTTTTGTATGTCGCGCTCGCACAAGGCTTACAACAATGATTAAAATTATTTTTGTATAAACTTAAAGAACATTCGGTTTAGCTCAATCCATGATAAATGAGTTAACCTATTCTATCGCATATCCTTTCGAAACATTATGGATTAAAAATGGGTGAACTTCGTACCGCCTCAAAATTAATAAATGTTGTGTTAAGATATTAGCGGAATTAAATTCAAATTTTTATTAAGATAAAATGAATATTAAAAATGAATTCAATAAAATATAAAGGGCTGAAACCTCACGAGGTGATCAGAACTTCGGTCTTTGGTATCTTCAATAATGTCATAAAGTTGGTGTGACGGTTTTGACATTATTGATTTCTATTTTAACCAAATTATATTTACTTATACAACAACAGCCAAACAGGTCAAAAGCTTCAATAACATGGGTACAGGCATCCAATTTAAAACGAAAAATCGTATTCTAGAACTTTATACCGAAAATAGTATAACAAATTATACTGATACTTCTAACCGTTTAACTGATCATATTCCAGAAACTTATCCAAAAACTCTTTTTAGAATCCCATTTACAACTCGCATTTCAAATTTCATAACAAACGGGTAAGGAATAACTAAGTTCCATCCTATAAAGCCATATTCCAAAGCTTTATCCAAAAATCATTTTATAATCCCATTTCCAACACACATATCAAATTTCATCATAATCGGTTAAGAAATAGCAAAGTTCCATCATACTTGGCCATATTCCTGAACTTCGTCCAAAACTCATTTCAGATTCCCAATTTGAACACACATGTCGAATTTTATCATAATCGGTTGAGAAATGGGCAAGTTTCATCATATTTAGCCATATTCCAGAACCAGATACAAAACTAATTTTAGAATACCATTTCCATTACACATGTCGAATTTCATCATAATCGGTTGAGAAATAGCCAAGTTCCAACATACTTGGCCATATTCCAGAACTTCATCCAGAAATCTTTTTAAAATTCCAGAACTTCATCGAAAAAACATTTTAGAATCCCATTTCAAATACAAATGTCGAATTTAATCGTAATCGGTTGAGAAATGGGCAAGTTCCATCCTACTTGGCCATATTCCAGAACTTTATCCAAAGCTCATTTTGGAATCCCATTTCTAACATACACATTGAATTTCATAATAATCGGTTGATAAATAGGCAAGTTCCATGTTCCATCATATAAATATAACTATTCACAACATCCAAATCCAACCCCTACTCAACTCCAACTCAACTTCAACTCAACGCGCAAATTGACCTCTAATTTAACCTTCAAATCAATTCCCAATTCAATGCCCAATTCAATAATCAAATAAGCATATAAAAAAAATCGTAAATATTTATAAAAGCAGGTATTTTGGGTCAATTCGTATGGCAGGTACCCCACCCCCTTGACGTACAGTCTCCAAAAACTTTTCAAATCTCCGCCTTGGCCATAGAAACAGATTGGCGAAAAAAAATCCTAATCGGACAAGACGTTCTCGAGATACCATGGGTCCAGACACTCAGACACACAGACATACGGACGGACATTTTTTTTTTTTTTGCATTTTCAGACTCAGGGACTTTCAAAACGTCGAGAAAAGTGGTTCTGGACCAACCAAATTTTTCGTCATTTTTGACAAGATTTCAATACTTTGGTCTTTTTAGACCGAAGTAATGTACAAAAATCAAAATGAAACGTATTTTAATTACTTTGAAATAAATGAATGTAATTCACGTGGCAAAAAGGCATTTGCTTTATTGAAGTGAATCGAAATGATTCGTGTAGCATTGTTGCTCTACATTCTACTAAATTATTTGCTGGATGGGTTGCACTCGGGTCGATTCCCTTCATTGAAGCACCTTGTGATATACGACATTTCTCGTTTTGTTTCCAGGTGCGAGAACAAACAAAGCGGATGGTTTGCCGACACGTAAACATGCTTCGTACAATTGACCGTGAGAGAAACATTCATTTTCTAGATTTAGCCCACAAACACTCAAGGATTGGCCTTGTGATTTGTTGATCGTCATGGTGAATGCAAGACGAATCGGAAATTGAATTCGTTTAAACTCAAATGGCATATCGGTTGGGATCATCGGAATTCTTGGAATGAGAACTTCCTCATCTTTGAACTTTCCTTTGAGTATCGTCACGTGAATCACATTGCCCACGAGTTTCTCACCACCAAACGCGTTCCGTTACATAGTTTTGGTTTGTTCAAATTTCGAAGCATGATAATTACTGATCCAACCTTCAGTTGTAAATTGTGAGGTGGTAGCCAGGCAGATCAAATAAGTTTAAAAATTCAGTTGGATAGTTGGTTGCTTCGTCTTCGTTTGTTACACAGTCGATAGATTTGAAGGAATGCAGTGGACCAACGATCTGATTTTGAATTGTGAAGTTCAAGTTATCCACATCTTTGTTTTTTGCAGCAAGAATTAATCGTTCACTCAACCAATTGTGATTTTTGTGGTTAGCAACGATGTTCGGGAACACTTTGTTGATGAGCTCGTCCTTCGTTGAGACGAAATCGCAAAAATTTGGCGGAAACGAAATCAATCCGTTCGATTCGTCGACAGGAAGACGGCCATTACCGATAGTCAGCAATTACTTGGAGAAATCTTCGGCAGATGGATTATTTAGCAAGGTTTAACGGCAATTTAAATGCTGAATGAGCCATTCGGCATCCGTCTAGCAACGTGGCCGCTATTCCAGAAGAAGCAACTGCTACAGCAATTTCGGATCTCGCGCGAAAAGTGGCCAAAATCAATGACATGAGGCATGTCTTACCAATTCCACCGGGCGCATCGAGGAAAAATAAGCCACCATTTCCATCATCAATTGCCTTCATTAACGTATCGTACACTTCTTTCTGTTGGGGGTTGAACAGTGGTACATTCGTTTGAACTGATTGGTTCAACGCATCTCGATCGTATTCACGTTCACGTTCCAAATTTTTTGTTTGAAGACACGTGCTGTGATGTCGTGCCGATCACTTGATGTTTGTCCGGTGAGCAGCAGTTGAACAATTTCTATCCATTTCGAATTGCACGTAAAGGTGATGAATAGATCAGGACGACCGTAATGACGAACATATGCCATTGCATCTTGCGCATATTCATGCATATGACGCGGGCTGCCATGTACGTCGCCGGTAGAATAGTCAATCGACCAACATTAGTTGCATCTCCTTCGGTGCTGAGTGCATCGCGTAAATGAATATACTCCTCCGAACGCAGTTTGCCTTGGTTCAATCGAATGAAAGTGGGACACTCCGCTTCGATTTTGACGTACATGTCGACGCAATATTGCTGAAGCATCGACGAAATCGCAGCAAATAGTTGTCAGCATTTTGACGAATCATTAAACGATAAGCGTAATAATTCATCGAGCTAACCTTCTTGGTAGTTTCCTCACCTGAAATGAAATTAGAGTCATGTTGAAATGAAAATTATGATATCGGTACTCACCACTCAATGGATTTGTCATGTTGATATTGAAGTGGTATCCATCGTCTCCTTGACAAATCATCAGCGGGTATTGCAATGTATCGTATGAACGGTGTGTTTCGAATATTTGTTGCAGTTGTCCAGTGTCGCGACGTGTAAGCACAATATCGCGCGTTTCCAAGTTTTCACTAACAATCACAATTGCGACTTCATCTATTGTTGGAGCGTTGAATTGGCGTTCGTGTGTTCCAGCGGGTCGTTTATCCGCTCTGATTATGACTTATGCCAAGTCATCATTTGGCATGCGATCCAACGCAGTTTTGAACAACCGAACCAAGGCATGATGTTCATGTAGTAATTTGCTGCAGATCTTGAAGAATTGCTCTTTTCATTGCCATATTGATCGTTTGACGCCGATCAAGTTGGTCCTCCATATTGCCCATGCAATAAATTTGTATGAATTTATGCTGTGCGTCTTCAAGCGGTTGCAATGCTCCAATTCGATGGTGAATTTGGCCTTGGATCTGTAAAGTCGAAGGCGAAGTCAGAATTAGTGATTTATGATCACCAAAAGAAAATGAAAGTTTACTCTCTCAAGCAGAAATGACCTTGAATGTCGGATTGAATCCGCGTTCCTCGATAATGTCTGCTCCAAATGAAGTCATTTGGAAAAATCCATTGTATATTTGAGTATTGGATAGAAAATGTCGTGATTCTGGTGTTTCGCCACGAAGCAATAAATGCAATGGCGAAGGCAATAATGGCAAGTTCACCTTGCCACTGAGACAGCACAATCCAGGCGTTTCTCCAGCGAACTTCAATGCACCGTAATGATCGCACACAACCTCCATTGGGCCAATTTGAACGAAAATGTGCGAGCTGTAGTCAATTGTGCAATCGTATTGAAACGCTACTCGATTCAAATCAACACTTGAAGCATTTCTTCTTGCGCGTCGAAGATTATCACGTTGTTGATCTGTGCGATAAGTTCGACGATTTCTCATTGCCAACTGAGCCGTTTGACGTACTGCCTCTCTTTGCACTTGTGTTTCTGAAGCACGAAGTCGAGCCATACTAACGCGGTGCTCTTCTTCCGACAAACATTTTTTGATTTGCGTCCAAAGCTGCGACTGCGATGCGTCAACATCGGTCCATTTTAAAGAGTCAAACACATGCTGACAATTTTCAGTTAAAAACCTGAGCAAAAGCAGGAAAATACCGCCTCATGCGCCTTAGTTGACGCATTCTGAACGCAAGAGTGGTAAATTGGACGCATGAGGATTAAAAAAACTTTCTGGACGCAAAATGTTTGTTGGGTCTCGTACGATTTCTTGTTCATCTGCAGTGGATTGATTCGCGATTGAATTCCGAAGTCTAATTGCATTACGGTTTCGTTGTGAAAGATTAGATCTTCTGGCTCGCGACATTGAAAATAACACTGGAAAATTAATTACACAATTCAAAATTACATAATGAAGCACTTATCGATGCGCGCACAATTACAAATGTGATAACCTCACAAAGTGAGCATTTCGAACAATTTCGAACGAATCCGCCTGGAAAATCAAACACGCAGTCCAAAATTACCGATTGGATTGATTGTCGATGCTTTCACAATGTCCAATTCATCAAACTGACTCACCTCTTTGAAATCACTTTTCGCTGATGAATTTCAGAACAACTCGTTTGAAAAGAATTAATTAAATCGAATATAAATGTAATAACCGTATAAAACTGAATGAAAAATGGTGAAAACTCGAAAACAAATGCTGATAAATCGCGGCGCACTTAGACCAGAAACTAATGGAAACAACAACAACCCATATCAAATCCGCTTTATCAAGCGTGGACAGTTGCGGACAGTATGTAGATTCCGGTTTTGTGAAATGAATTGGATTGGAACGGAATTTTTATTTTTCTCACATTTCGTTTTCTCGCTGAAAAATTCCGTTCCACAAATTTGTATTCTAGTTCTCCTTGCGAGATATAGTTTTTAGTACTAGTTCTAAATCTAGTAAACATGTCAAAAATGGAAATAATTTGTTATTTTATTTAAATTTTTCATGGTTTGCCAAAGAGCTCATGCATTTGAAGCGAGGATTTTCCGCTTTTTAGAATAATAAAATGGTTTTACTTTTATAAATTATTTTTATTTACTTTGACAGCTAAGATTCGAAATAAAAACAGCGTTTATCAAAACTACGCGACGCATATTGCCGTAAAGCAATTTTATTTACAGGAACAAAGAAGAATATAGAAGGGTTGGCGGACTAAAATTCCTATACCTATAGTGTTTTAGAATAACATTTTAATAAATGAAAATATAATTTTGCTAATAAATATTCAATTTTATTCATTTAAGCAACTCAAGAATCTTTGCTCTAAGCAACTCAAGAATAAATTCCACGGCACTAATAATTGCATTTCACCGTCAAATTCCACGACGAGAAATTTTGACGTTTCATTCCACAAAAGCGGGATTTATTTTCTCATTCCAGTGAACCGGAATGCGAAGTTCTGGTTTAGAACAAAATCCCGTTCCACAAAATAATTCCACACAACCGGAATCTACCTACAGATTACTATAGACAAATAATATATAGTTGGTATTTTTTCTGTAAACAAACCATTTAGTTTTTATTTTTTTGAAAAAGTGGTTGTGCGTAATTTCGTGAAAATTAAAAATTATCAAATAAAACAAACTATAAAAAATTATATATGTATATAATTAATTATTAATTAAAAATTAACAAAAAAAGAAAATTCATCGAAATCAATCCGTTCTCGAGATATCATCAAAAAAGCCATTCCATACAAAATATATGAGAAAATGAATTTTCTTCATAAATTTTTTGTTCGTGAATTTTTCAGATGTTTTACTAGTTATTCTGCTATTCGGGACGGAGACAAATCCAACAAATCAAAGATCATAAAAATCGGCCTAGCCGTTCTTGAGTTATAAATGGTGTAACTGTTTTATATATGTATAATGTACATATATACATTTAACAAAATTTTATTAAACATAATAAAAATAGTTTGTAGTTTAACATATTTTTATTTTTAATTGAATTGATAAAGAAAATTATAAAACGTATAAAATTGTATCAGATTAATAGAAAATTAAATAAATTTTACATAAATTTGGAAGAAATTGTAGCGACTTATTCAATTCAATTATTAATCACTCGTTCATCGCCACAATATACAAATCATCTCGTGTGCAAAAAGTACAACAGAAACCGCGACGCGTCATCGCCACTCTTAATTTAATTTCGTTTGGTTTAAAATCTATTTTTGTTTTGTGTTTGTTTTATCGCGAGTAACAATCAAAAATCAGTGGTGAAAAGGGACTTTCATTTTGTTTTCAATTCTTTGTAACTCAAAATAAATTATTAGTATTAACAAGAAATGGCGTTTGTTTTTATTTAAACATTTAAAACAGTGCGACGCCATAAAATTAACAATTTTATCTTAAATTTACCAATTTATTTTGTAAGCACTTTTACAAAACGATTTTGTATTTAACTGGTAAAATTTTTTTGAGTGCCTATAGCCTTTATTGCAGGCTTTGCAGATCGTTCCTTTTAAGCATTTATTGGTGTTCAAAATTATGAAAGCTTTTTTTATTATTAATGCCCATCAATAAAATGTCACTACTATGTAGTTACAATTTGAGAAGTATTCAGGTTATTCGTTTTCAAAGATTTACAACGACCCATTTAAAAATTCATTTTTAATTCTTGCCCGAAAGTTTTAAAAACACATAAACTTACCAAACCAGAGCTAAGGGCGATTCTACAGCCTTTTTTGTATATTTCTTTTGTATAGCGAGCGATTTTATAGCGATTTTAGAGCTTTGAATCAAGATGTAGTTAATACAAGAACCACATTAGTTTTTTAATTAATGATTGCCTCAGTTTGATAAGAGGCTAAACCGCGTTATGAAATATTTCATGAAACCTTGTTATTTGGCATCGTACGAACCCACCTATTATCCATTCGTTTAACATGTCCACATACAAATGTGTAAAAATATTCATTAGCTGTAATCCGTTACGGCTGTAAAACAATAAAAAACCGGATACCTACATAAAATAAACTTAAGTAGTAAAAATGCTAATAAACTAACCAACATCATTAGGGTTAAAAAGCCATGTAAACAAAAATCCAACAAATAATAAATATTCTACCGCACAACTCTAAAACCCCAAAATGTTAAATAAAAACGTTTACAATTTTTTTTAACAAAAACATCCAGCAGAAGTAACAGTATACGAATAATGAAACCGGGGAACAGTACATAAAACAAAAACATTGAATTTCCAAGTATAATTTGGACGAAAATCCAGTTGGTGAATTGTTAATGATTTTCCCATCGTTAACTTTGTACCAACAAAGCCAAAAATAAAACAAAACAAAAATGTAATGATTGCCATATTTTTGTTGTTTGTTTTTTGTTACGACTGTTAAATGATGTTTATGACTTTTATCGTATTTTATGTATCCAACCAATTTCATCATGTAGCACCCCATATAAAAGCATGAAAACGTTTTCCCAACCATATAACCTAAATAAAATTGATACGAGCTTTATGATCGGTGGATGTTTTGCACGATTTTTGATTTTGGCATTGATTTTGAATTTGGGAAAAATTTCATTTTATGATGTTGCATTAATTCACCCAGTATATCGAACAAAAAAAAAATCGATCTAGCGAAAATTTATAATAGAAGTAAAAAATGTAATTTGGCGTATTTGTTCAATATACATAAGTCGGTCACCGAAATTGTAAATACATGTCGTATGAATATGGAATATGTATATGTATTATTTTACTTACGTGCTGAAATTGAAGTCGTAAATTGTTTGATGCGTGGTCATTAAGTTGTACCACATTGTGTACGCCGTCGTCATTTATCTATTGGCCTTGCCTAAAAAATTGTTTAGCTTTATGTAATATTTAATAAAATATTTTTGTTGCGTATACGTTAACAAAATATTTTCGAACTGGATCATCTTTAACATATGAATTCATTTGTATTTTCATATTGTGTATTTAAATAGAGTTTTGAATTAGCATACAAATATTTCTTTTTAATGTAGAAAGTTATAAGAAGCGTGATAAATTTTTTATTATGGTTTTTTATTATTGACATAAGTCTAGGCGAATAATAGATTGTTTGGTTTTTCTATCTGTAGTGTAGTAAAAGTTTTGAATATACATACTCCTATTATCTGGTTGCCGTATTGTAAAAGAAAGTTCCATTAATTATAGCAAGAGTTTATTGAAACACGTAATGAGTTGTGAGTGTTATGGGCTTAAATTTATGACTAAAGTACTTATTCTTACTACGGGTACGTCGATAAAATTAAGTAAGGAGTATATAGTTTGAAAATGTTGATGTTAGGATTGTATCTCAAGTCTCAATAGTTTTTCGACAGTGCAAGTAATTTTTCCGGGAGAATTTTGTAATTTTCAAATTTTTTTTTTAGGCTAAGGCCTCGTGTGTGAATTAGCTAAAAACCAGTTAAGGTTGTTAGTGAATCAGTTAAGAACTAGTTAAAAACGACAATTTTGACACATGAAATTAATTTTTGTTTTTTTATACCCCACAAAATAAATGAACGCGGTCGACACCATGTATGTATGTGAAGTTAACCCGAAAAAATCTTTGAGCCTAAAAAAAATATTTTCAGAATGTGCCATTGCTATAAATCTAAAGTGTCTTAGCTTCCAGCCCGAAAAATTGAAAATAAGTACATAAAACATAAATTCAGCCCGAAAAACTTTTAGTTGGTAAATATGATAAATTTAAAAATAAATTTTGTTCATTATAATTTAGGCGCAGGGATTGATCTATATAATTGGATATGGCATGGACGCAGTAGGGCACTTAGCTAAGTAAAATAATAAGCCCCAAATATATGCGATGGCAAGAAGAAAGGTGATTTAAAGGGTTACTTTCATGGTAACTGATGTAGGTCAGAATCTTGGATTTATTAAATGCTGTGGCGAAACTCACAGTTATCTATGGCATAGACACAGTAGAACACTTAGCTAAGTAAAATTACAAGACCGATGCACATATATGCGATGGCGAGAACCGTGATTTAAATAGTTACAATTACAGTACATTTTAGAATATATAATTTTTAATTTTTTTAATTTTTGAATTTTCAATAGCAAAACAATAATAAACAACACACTGAGCTAAATACAAAATTTTGGCAAGATTATAAAAGGATTTTTTTTTCAATACTTATTCAAACGTGGATTCTGTGAATAATGCTGTAGAGGAACTACCACCTAATGTAACGTGGTTAAAATTTAATAGTACAAATATGGAGCTATTGTGTCAATCAATTAAAGTAGAAAATAATTGCTAAATCGTATTAAATATGTCCGGGAAGTACTTACTAATTTTCTTACTAAAATGTTTAGCAGAACATTTCGCAAAAACTTCACGTTGCGGTTGGACAACGAGAAAATTTTAATAATAAATTTACAAAACAAATTTTATTGTAGATGTATTAGTGAACTACCTGTGTAAAACGAAAACTATTATGTCTGGCTGGAGTTATTCAAGAGATTTTACGTGTCGCAATACATAAAATGTCATAAGCTGAAGCTACCCGAGCGAGCATCAAATACACCTCCCTTATTTTTGCTGATCGTCAGAGGCGTACAACTTCGTTTGATGTCATATCGTTCCCAATCAAAATTGTATCAATGAAAAATTCGGCGGTATTAATCCTAGAGATTTTGCCAATTGGCCACATACATCGTGAAGTAACTAGAAGCTATCCCAATATTAAAAACCACCTCCCTTATTTTTACGGATCGTCAGAGGCGTACAACTTCGTTTGATGTCATATCGTTCCCAATCAAAATTGTATCAATTGAAAATTCAGCGGTATTAATCCTAGAGATTTTGCCAATTGGCCACATACATCGTGAAGTAACTATAAGCTATCCCAATATTAAAAATCACATCCCTTAGTTTTGCGGATCGTCAGAGGCGTACAACTTCGTTTGATGTCATATCGTTCCCAATCAAAATTGTATCAACTGAAAATTCAGCGGTATTAATCCTAGAGATTTTGCCAATTGGCCACATACATCATGAAGTAACTAGAAGCTATCCCAATATTAAAAATCCATCCCTTATTTTTGCGGATCGTCAGAGGCGTACAACTTCGTTTGATGTCATATCGTTCCCAATCAAAATTGTATCAATTGAAAATTCGGCGGTATTAATCCTAGAGATTTTGCCAATTGGCCACATACATCGTGAAGTAACTAGAAGCTGTCCCAATATTAAAAACCACCTCCCTTATTTTTACGGATCGTCAGGGGCTTACAACTTCGTTTGACGTCATATCGTTCCCAATCAAAATTGTATCAATTGAAAATTCGGCGGTATTAATCCTAGAGATTTTGCCAATTGGCCACATACATCGTGAAGTAACTAGAAGCTGTCCCAATATTAAAAACCACCTCCCTTATTTTTACGGATCGTCAGGGGCTTACAACTTCGTTTGACGTCATATCGTTCCCAATCAAAATTGTATCAATTGAAAATTCAGCGGTATTATTCCTAGAGATTTTGCCAATTGGCCACATACATCGTGAAGTTACTATAAGCTATCCTAATATTAAAAATCACATCCCTTATTTTTGCGGATCGTCAGAGGCGTACAACTTCGTTTGACGTCATATCGTTCCCAATCAAAATTGTATCAATTGAAAATTCAGCGGTATTAATCCTAGAGATTTTGCTAATTGGCCACATACATCGTGAAGTAACTAGAAGCTATCCCAATATTAAAAAATACCTCACTTATTTTTACGGATCGCCAGGGGCTTATAGCTTCGTTTGATGGATGCCATATATTTACAACCAAAATTAAAATTTTGTGCATATGATCCGTTCTAATTTATTTTATTTAGTTATTTTTTTTTCTATCCGTTAAATATCGATATATAGGAGTATGTTTAGTTTGTAAATTAGTTGGTGTAGTAAAATTTAAAAAATTCTCTGAAATTGATTAAATTAATATCATTTTTTTAAAGTACAACCTAACTATAAGTACTATTGTAATATTTTACTTTAAAAAAAAAATTGTGTGAACGCTTTTTATCGTGTCGAAAGAGAAAACTAAAAATATTAAAACTCATTTTTAATTTTCTAGGTATTCAGTTTTAAAGTAAATGAGAGAAAATTTGTTTATCTTCGGTACAAGCATTCAAAGGACTAACAAAAACGAACAAAATGTAATTTTCGCATCGTGTTATATTTATCAACGTAAAACTGATATACATACATAGACAAAGAATATCTTCGGTTATTGTTACATTAAACGTGTTAGTATACCAGTTAATAATCCAAAATATACATGGTAATTTCTCTAGTAAACGATAATCAAAAATTACTAACTACAAATTTTAGTGAATATACAGAATTAGAAAATCGTTATGGAAAACAATAAAATGATAAAATATAACTATCGCAAAAAGAAAAGTATTTCTCAAGATAAATTGAAAGCAGCTCTTGGAGCTATCGGTGTTAGTCATAATTCTAGTTATAAGAAAGATAAATTGTTTGAATCTCTTGCTCCATTATTAAATTTAAAATCGAATAAGAGCAATTATAAACGCATTGCTTATGCTCTGCATCAATTAGATTTAAACCTAGGGACCAAAGTAGACACTTCCCAAAATTCACAAAATAGAGGTGTAAATGGTACCAATGTTTTAAGTGAAATAATTGAAAATATTCAAATCAATTTAGATAACGCAAGTGATTCGCCGGAAGTAATTTTCGATTACAATTGTCAAAGTGCTGCGCTTAGTAATATCACAAATCATTTAAATCCTATTGTAATTGAGGTTCCTGCTATACAACAATCGGTTTTAGACCAAAATATTTCAACAAATTTAGAACCATCTTTGAATAAACCTCGCAAAATAGAAATTACAGAGCGAAACCCGTGGATCTTTCGAAAAAATTTGCCAATCACCATGGTTAACCCATGGACATTGGAAAGTTTAAGAAAAACCATAAGGAACGGTCTAACCAACGCAGGGATTTCTTGTTTGATAAGCTTCGGAAGTATAAATAAAAATCAAACCAACTTAACAACATCTGGTAAATGCAAGTATAAATTGCATTTCCAAAAGTTTAAATTTGTTATCCTCCCAGATCAAACAATGAACTACTTTACAATTGGAGATGATATGATTCAACATGGCGATGCTAAAATGTATTTACAGCTCAGGGGATCGGAAAGAAGCGCCGTTCAAACACTTTTGCTAGATAAACATGCTAGCTACATTAATCTGCATCAATATAAAAACGTAGATGAACATTTATTTAATGCTGGTAATACTCAAGGTATTGTTAGAAGGGATACCTTAAAGAAGGCACGATCCGAACGTAAATTGTTATTCGACGTCATACAAGGTTGTGAAGTGATGGATGGTATTAGTCGACTAAACTTAAAAAACAACTTCGAACAATATGTTTATTTTGCAGGTGATCCTTTATTTATAGTTTTAAAAAATAATGATTCTTTTGAATTTTTAAATCAAGAGATTACAATAATGCATGTAGATGCGACAGGAGGCCTCATTCGAAACCCAAAATGTTGCGAAACTCACGATTTTCCACACATTTATTATTATGTATGTGTGATTAAATACGGAGAGGCTACAGTTCCCATTATGGAACTGATCTGCTCTAAACATGACGTAGAAACTATTAGCATGTTTTTCTGCATTTTAAGCAATTCTATATCTAAATATAAACGGAAGGTTCATATTCCTAAAGTTTTTGTAACGGATTGGTCTTGGGTTCTCTTGAAATCTATTCTTTTCCAAATAAATGGAATGACTGTAAAACGTTATTTAAGTTTTAGTTATGATATTTTGGTAAATGGCCATTCCAATACAAATGAATATTCTGGGGTATTTATATGCTGTGCTCATTTTGCAGCAATAATCATAAGGCAAATTAAGAAACGAATTATACTTTGCCCACCCAAATTACGGTCAACTATTATGATTTGTTTTTTTCTGATGATTGATAGCGATACAATCGAAGAAGTGGATAAAATTTACACAATTTTTATTATTCTCTGCTCCACAAAATATAAAACGGCCTTATTTAATAAAACACTATTAGAATTTTTAGAATTAATGCGAAACCATGACGATAAATTAAGTTTTGATCCAGAGAAAGAATCTGAAGCTAAAGAGGATGGAAAAGAAACTTCCGTTTTATTTGATGACACTGACAGCAGTATTTATGAAGCCTCGCCATTTTATAAACGATATTTAAAGATATTAAATTCTACCTTAGAGAACCCATTATTCACTTATGAATTTGCGAAAGATAAAAATGAATTGTTTTGCAATGATTTTGTGGTATTTTGCACAAAAAAATATATGCCTTTTTTACCATTATGGGCAACGGTTTTTTTAAAAAAAATTAAATGCACACATAGGGTGTCCAATTCGTTGGTTGAAAGTTACTTCGGGTTAATCAAACATAGGTTGATTTCCCATAGAAACTTGAAATTGGGGAGATTTTTAGATGAAATTAAAGAAATTAATTCATTATTAATTAAATCCTGTAGACTAACGGCTCTACCTAATAATAATAAACGTAATAACTCAAAAATATCCAAAAACAATCCGGATAGTCCAAATAATACAGAAGTATGGCGAAAAAAGCAAATTAGTAAAAGATGTCCTAAATACTCTGGTAAAGTCGCATTTCAAAAATTTTTAAATTTGAATACCCAAACACACATCGAATTGAAGAACAATAAAAAAAAATCATTTGAAAAAATGACAAAACTTGGATTCGATTTAAAAATTTTGAAATTTTCGTTTCACGACAATTGGGATACAGCTATTACTAACACTTGTTACAGCTCATTGTCAAATAGAGAATTTTTGAGTTCGGAAGTTGTGTATGCTTCAATAAGTTTAAAGCTGAATGAAAATGCTTTATGTTTAGACCCTTACCATATGCTCAAAATAGGGCATAACAAAAACTACATAGCATGTGACCCACGTAAGCAACCAGAGTTGGAACTTTGCCGTAACAAGAGCCTGTTAATTTTACCAAGCTGTGAAAATAGTCATTGGAAAATTTGCGTCATAGATTTTTCTAATAAAACGATATTAGCTTATGATCCATTAAATCCGGAAAGAATTCAAAAAGAATTATTGGAGAAAGGAAAACATTTTGCTCTTGAATTAGATAAATTTTATCAAAGGCCGTTTACAAAGCTTAAGTCAGCACATTGTGGATATTTACCACAACAACGTGATGGTTTTAATTGTGGAGTGTTAATTATATATGCAATTGATTATATAGTTAATAATAATGTAATACAAAATATTCACTCTGAAAACGAATCCATATGTAAAGAAGCTCTCATGTCATACATCTCATCATACATACACTCTACGAATTAATTCACCGTACGATCTAAAAAATTGGATTTTCGAATTTGCTTTTGAAGCAAATAAATCCTGCTTACTGTAAATTTAAAAGGACAAAAAATACAGACAAAACTAATATAAATTTAGTTTATTAATCTACTTTTCAAGGCCAAAAATAAAAAGACTTTACATTTGTATTCCTTTTTTTGCGAACAAATTCATCGTACGGTTGTTGTTTTTATCTAACAACACCGTGCATCTTTTGTTTTTTTCAATATTTTTGTGATAGAATAGTTCAGTATATTGTAAGACATTAAAGCTACCGGTACATAAAACACCTTTTATCATTTTGAAGGCCACGCGAACAGAAACCAGTATTGACTTATAAGAAGTCGTTATCAATAAGCATTTGGAAGGAAAACCGTTATCTTCCAAGTCCAAAGTTAACAAAAAAAATCAAAATCGTCATGCACATTGAAGAAACATATAAAAAGACGGGTAGTGTTGAATAATCAAAAAGAACTGGTCGTCCGCGTACTCTTACCGAGAAGGAATAAAGGGTAGTATGGCGTTGTGTACGGAAAGAACAGCAAATATTTAGTTCAATATTGCTAACAATGCTACACCAGAACTATGGAGCAGACGCATGTTAACGTACAAACCAGAAAATGGTCAGAAAAAACACTTATTAGTGAGGAAATTAAAAAGAAACGTATTGAGTTCGCTAAATCACACCTGGATGCTGAATTTTCATTCTGGAAAGAAGTGATATTTGCCGGCGAAATTACGTATAATATATTTGGATATGATGGATCATCAGAAGTATGGCGCAAGAAGGGAACAGCTATGGAAACAGCAAATCTTCGTGGTACGGTTAAAAACGCTGGAGGAAATGTACTCAGTTTGGGGGTGTATGGCGGGTTCGGAAGTCAGAAATTTGATAGTTATTGAAGGAAATATGGATAAAAGGATGTATGTATTTGAATATTTTGAAAGCCAATTTGCACGAATTGGTAGGCAAATTAGAACTGCCACAAAATTGGGTCTTCTAACAAGATGACAACTCGAAGCACATAGCGGCAATTGTTCGAGACTGGTAGCTGTAAAACACCCCTAAGCAGCTACATTCTCCTCCACAAAATCCGAACCTTAATCCCATAGAGCATCTGGGGTATTAAGTAGAAAGGCAACTAAAAATACACACAATTACATCTAAGGCCACACTGAAAGAGGCAATAAGATATGATTGAGATCGCGTTTCGTCCATGAATAACAGACTAAAAGCCATTCTAGATGTCGAAGGAGGTCTACCCATTATTAATAAAAATTTTTTTTTTGTGTTGAATAATGATTAAACTAATCGTACGATGAATTTGTTCGCAAAAAAAGGAATACAAATGTAAAGTTTTTTTATTTTCGGCCTTGAAAAGTAGATTAATAAACTAAATTTATATTAGTTTTGTCTGTATTTTTTGTCCTTTTAAATTTACAGTAAGCAGGATTTATTTGCTTCAAAAGCCAATTCGAAAATTCAATTTTTTAGATCGTACGGTGAATTAATTCGTAGAGTGTATGTATCAGAAGCAATCTCGTTCTAAACAACATTAATATAATAGAAGAACCAAATATTAGTGAAATAAATCATAACAATTGTGCAACATTAGTTGGCCTTCAAAATCGAAGTTACGATGAATTAGCCCCATTAATTAATATTAATCCAATTGATTTTGAATCAAATTCATTTTGTGACTTAGCCGTTAACTGTGCTGAAAATCAAAACGAATTTTCTCCAGACGAATTCAATGAACCACCGAATGAATGTCATATCGAATTTATGTTATGAACAGAAACCCGTACCTGTTCTAAACAATAGTAATAATGCCCAGAGTGAAAGAAATTTAAAAGGAATTAAGGAAAAAAGTGTCAAGCTGGTTTATAGTAAATGCGATTACACGTTAAGTATATCGGATAGTGTTTGTAAACAAATATTTTTACCTGAATCATATATATATACAGATCGGTAATTATTGAAAATTTAACAAAAATTACTGGGTGTTTAATCAAAATTAAAGGTTGCGATATTTCAAAAAAATCATTTAACAACCAGAACGTATTGTGGCCATTGAAATTTTAGCACAACCTGTCGGAAGTATGTACAAACTTATTAATAAGAACTTATCTCGTGGAATATTTAAAGTTCATAGTACCAATGATCGTATTGTTTTGTCCATCTCACCAAAAAGTTTAGTTGTGCGTCAGGTTATAAGCGAGATGTCTATAAAAAGCAACTGTCATTGATTCAACATTGATTTTGTGCAAAATATCAATATGATATAAAAATTAAAAACCCATGATGTGTTGAGGAAAATAAGGTTAGATGTACTGCAGTCAAATAACAATAATACTGATGATTTCATTAATATAGATGAAGAGTGGACGAAGGGCATATTAACTAATGATAAATACATTCAAGAGATTATGCGTCAACCATTTATTGTGATGACCTACAGCGCAATGCAAAATATATTTTAAAAATAATGAGGTAAACGTCCAAAAATATAGATTTCGCAGTATATTTAGATGCTGCAGGCAGTTTGATCCGAGCACCTTTCAAACCATGCTCAACTATTTTATAATATGCTTTAGTAATACCTGCCCAAACTATGGTAAGTCCGAGCCAGAATATCGATTCAATTGGGGGCTGGCTTAAATCATTGAAGCTATAAGTCGAAGGAAGTCTAAAAAAATGGCCAGTATTTAATGCAGTGGTAATCAATTTTTCTTTTGCTGAATTGAATGCGCTTCTGAGTTCATTTAATGATATGGATATTATTGAATATCTTACTGCAACACATAACTGGAAAAATAATAATTCGTGTTACAAAACCAGAGACTCCACTGTAAAATTATTTTTGTGTTGCGCTCATTTAACACATGCAATGGCGCAAGATACAGATACGTATTTTTCGAAACAACTACCAAATTCAAAGATTATCAAGGAAATTTTTGCATCGTTGTTCATGACAACAAATTATGAAGCTGTCAAAGAATTAGGGAAAGAGCTAACTATAATATTAAAATCACTATTCATTACTAAAAAAATGCAACAATCATTAATTTGTTTATCTAATTTAATTATAGAATGCGATATACATTTTGATCTAACCACCGACATAGAACGTCCAGAAAAATGTAAAGAAAAAAATCCAGGCATATAAGGTGCAAAGCCCGTACTTTCAGGACTTAAAAAAAAATATGGACGAGGTTTGTTTAAATGTAGACAATTCTGCAATAGTTGGTGGAATTAATAGTTCTTACAATACTAAAGCATTAGATAAGTTATTAATATGAATGTAAACAACCGCCATCATTCCATTTTCCGGGCAATAATATTCCGCGCCAGAAAAAAATCTCGCGATACCACAATGAACAACCATCATACTTAATCGTCCTTTCGGTATATTAGGGCGAAAGCTTGTATTGCGCTGAGATCGTTCATAATGTCGGCCTTCAGAACCAAACAGATTGGGTAAAGAAGCAACGGCTCGAGCCTATTAATATATTTCGAGCAACTATTTGCGAATGATACCTTCTAAAAAAATATCTGAAATCTAAAACATAAGTAATAAATATCACAGAAAAAATAGCACATTTTATTTTTATCATATTTTATAACGTATAAATTCAAAATAATTCATAATTTTTCATAAATCTCCTAACGGCTGGATATATTATATTTTATGTTACCTTCGGGTTTACAGACTTAAAAATAAAACTCTTTCTTTTACGACGACGTTTCGATATATATTATATCTTCTTCAGGTCTGTATACATACATATTATATAAAACAACCACAAAAATATTTTTTAATAAGACAATTTATAGAAAATTTCATACAATGCTTAATTTTGAACCTACCGTTAAATGATAATTTTCCCCCCAAATATTCCAAAAAGCAAAATGTCACACAAACACTTCAGATTGTATTACTTTATATAAAGTATGTATATAGTTATATAAAAATAAATCGTAATTGTTTGTGTATATCTTCCAAAATATTTTCGTAGAATCAAAACATTCAAATAATTTTTGTCCGAAACTTTTTTTAGCCTAACTAGCTACATTCGAAATATTATTTTGGTTAGTGGATTATAGAATTTAGAGTTATGGATTTTCACATACTAATTTGGAAATTGTGTTAATAATACCAGAATAAACTTTGCTGAGGTCATCCGTGTCAGTTTTCTTATTCACCAAAGTTTCCTGCTTGCCGACAATATGAGCCATTTCCAAAAACAAACGGTTCTTATAAAATTTTTCATATTCAAGAATTTTCGCTTGATTCAAATTAAATTTGTGCCCCGTAATATGGGAATGTTGGTTGGCACAGTGTGGTGGCTAGAGGATTCCTTATTGGTACCTTACAGTCAGATTTATGTTGACTTAGTCGATTCTTCAACAGTTGTTTCGTAGTTCCCACATACTTAAGACCACAGGCGCCACACGGAACCAAATACACTACGTTAGATCGGAGTAACTCCGGTGTGCTATCTTTCAATTGACTGAAAATCTTTTTCCTCAGTGGATTAGCTGCCGAAAGAGTGATTTTGCAATTTATGTTTTCATTACGCAACACTTTAGCAATATGCTCACTAAGGCCTTGCACGTAAACGATTGGTTTGTACGATACAATTTGGTTAGTAGCGGCGTCGCGATTCACTATATTACTGTTATTATTATTACGGTTAATTTGGTTAAACCGATTAATCAATTTACTAATCAAATAATTTGGGTATTTATTTTTAGACAAATAATTTTTGATAATTTCATCGGTGTCAACAGTTGCATCCGTGGTTAATTTTTTCACTCGGTTAACAAACCCAAATGCAGTATTAACAATTTGGTTCAACGGGTGGAAACTATTAAAATTTAGAATATGGCCGGAAGATAAATTTTTTGCGTACCAGACAGTATCAATTTGGCCATTATCTTTACGGATCAACAACGTGTCCAAAAAAGGTAATTTGCTCTCTGTTTCCATCTCCAAAGTAAATTTGAGGCCAAAATAATTACAGTTAAATTTTGACAGTACTTCATTAATTTTATCTTCCGGGACACACAACAACAGATCATCAACATATTTCTTAACAAACAGAATATTAACATTAATGGAGCTGAGTACTGTGTCGAGCAACACAGATTGTCCCACAGCGACATATGTTGATTAGCTTAGACGTGGTATCACTCTTTACAAACATCAACCTCGGATTAGCTTTAGATACGATTTCGGGTAAATGGTTAACTATAGAGCCCTACACCAACATTCCCAGAACAGAATTTTTGGATCTTGTGGAATTTTGTTTAAAGTCGGGATACTTTACAGCATCGAATAATTTTTACAAACAAATTAACGGTGTTGCGATGGGTTCTCCGCTATCGCGATTGTAGCCGATATAATAATGGAAGTGTTGCTCGACACAGTACTCAGCTCCATTAATGTTAATATTCTGTTTGTTAAGAAATATGTTGATGATCTGTTGTTGTGTGTCCCGGAAGATAAAATTAATGAAGTACTGTCAAAATTTAACTGTAATTATTTTGGCCTCAAATTTACTTTGGAGATGGAAACAGAGAGCAAATTACCTTTTTTGGACACGTTTTTTGGCCAAATTGATACTGTCTGGTACGCAAAAAATTTATCTTCCGGCCGTATTTTAAATTTTAATAGTTTCCACCCGTTGAACCAAATTGTTAATACTGCATTTGGGTTTGTTAACCGAGTGAAAAAATTAACCACGGATGCAACTGTTGACACCGATGAAATTATCAAAAATTATTTGTCTAAAAATAAATACCCAAATTATTTGATTAGTAAATTGATTAATCGGTTTAACCAAATTAACCGTAATAATAATACCATTAATAATAACAGTAATATAGTGAATCGCGACGCCGCTACTAACCAAATTGTATCGTACAAACCAATCGTTTACGTGCAAGGCCTTAGTGAGCATATTGCTAAAGTGTTGCGTAATGAAAACATAAATTGCAAAATCACTCTTTCGGCAGCTAATCCACTGAGGAAAAAGATTTTCAGTCAATTGAAAGATAGCACACCGGAGTTACTCCGATCTAACGTAGTGTATTTGGTTCCGTGTGGCGCCTGTGGTCTTAAGTATGTGGGAACTACGAAACAACTGTTGAAGAATCGACTAAGTCAACATAAATCTGACTGTAAGGTACCAATAAGGAATCCTCTAGCCACCACACTGTGCCAACATTCCCATATTACGGGGCACAAATTTAATTTGAATCAAGCGAAAATTCTTGAATATGAAAAATTTTATAAGAACCGTTTGTTTTTGGAAATGGCTCATATTGTCGGCAAGCAGGAAACTTTGGTGAATAAGAAAACTGACACGGATGACCTCAGCAAAGTTTATTCTGGTATTATTAACACAATTTCCAAATTAGTATGTGAAAATCCATAACTCTAAATTCTATAATCCACTAACCAAAATAATATTTCGAATGTAGTTAGCCTAAAAAAAGTTTCGGACAAAAATTATTTGAATGTTTTGATTCTACGAAAATATTTTGGAAGATATACACAAACAATTACGATTTATTTTTATATAACTATATACATACTTTATATAAAGTAATACAATCTGAAGTGTTTGTGTGACATTTTGCTTTTTGGAATATTTGGGAGGAAAATTATCATTTAACGGTAGGTTCAAAATTAAGCATTGCATGAAATTTTCTATAAATTGTCTTATTAAAAAATATTTTTGTGGTTGTTTTATATATGTATGTATACAGACCTGAAGAAGATATAATATAGGTATATCGAAACGTCGGTCGTCGTAAAAGAAAGAGTTTTATTTTTAAGGCTGTAAACCCGAAGGTAGCATAAAATATAATTTTTCATAAGTGGATGCAAAGGAACGGAAAACATTATCACAGCTCTAGTTATGGGTAAATTGAGACAGTTTATGGTTTCTACATCTAAGCTTACTTTTACTAGCTAACGCGTTCTAATCAGACACTTTAATAAAAATTCTACGGGGAAATTAGGACAATCAAAAGAAAAATCTAACTCCTTCATATCGCAATAAATATTATACGAAATATTATAATTTTCGACCGACGCTAGATTTTATAAGAAAATTAGTTCTAATTGATTTATTAAAAATTATTTTGGGGAACTAACAAGCTACCAACGATCCGCGTTCGCTCGAATACGCTTTAAAATGGACAAATCTATGTTCAACATTTATATCAAACGTAATTTGTGACCTACAAAGGGCACAATCGTGGATTTCCATGCACTTTTTGAAAATAAAACGTGAAAAATACCCTAGTGCATTAGAATGGGAAACGGAACTATCTTTATGGTTATTATTAACCGATACGCCAGGTAAAATTAAGGATTTCTCGAGAATTTGCAGCGACCAATCGATCGTTAGATAGATCAATGTTTGCTAACAGATCGACAAAAACTTGAGGTTCTTTTTTTTTACAATTTCCAAAGTTTGAAACATTTAGAAATTGAGAACAAAAACTCCAGCATTTAGCTCTAACAAATTGAATGGGTGTCGGATTGAAAGAATTTCCGCCTTGCTGGCGAATTTTTCCAAAAATTTTCTAAACAATCTATTAAGATGCCTAGTCAGAAGAAATGTATATCCTTCTGAACGTAAATCTTCGAAAAGCTACATTATCGCGCGAATTGAGACTTGCTACCCTTTGAGTTTTTTAAAAATGTTTTGTCCATTTTAATATAAAACAGTTAACTTTTCTATAAAAGAAAGGGCGTCGTCTAGAATTTTTTTTTGAAATTGTGAGCCTTTAATGCAGCTCTAAAAGCCGTTTTGCCATGAATTTTTGAAGAATTCATCATATCAAATAATTCATCGAAAAAAGATATAAACTTAGCAGTTCCAACGGCGGATAGTGGTATGATGTTGTTTGAAATAAAGGATTGAAGGCAGGAATAAACAATTTGACTTAAAACTTTTTTGGCATAAATTTGACCTTCATCCGTTGAAAATTAGTTGGGTAAAGAATCATTAATCGCAAATGATGATTTTTGTCACTGAGGATTCTTCGATGTATTTCCAAGACGTGGAATAGACATGGTAACCTTCTTTCCATTAGAATTGATTTACCATTAAATTGTTGCGAATACGTTTTATTATATGAGGCAGATCAAAAATATTATAATTACCATTTGGAAAGAAATATGGTCCATCCGGGTCTACCTAACGAAATTTGATCCTTGATCGCTTATTATACCTCTTATATTTAATCCAATGCTCTTCCAACGAATTATTCACTATACAAACTAAATCTCCGATAGCACAACCATTTATTATTATAACAAAAAAATAAGCCACTGCTTGCTTCCATTTCCCGCAAATACTTCTAGCCATAACTACTAATGCTGATATACCGCGGAACCCGTTACAAGCTGCCTCATCAAAGTCCAGTAAGCCTATGATTTTATCCTGCATTCTAAAAAATGTTAAAATAGACTTTAGTGTCATTTCATCAAAACAAACTAACATTCTTTCTCGATTGGACAAACTTCTCCATTTTAATTTTTAACGCTTGAAATATAAAATCGTTGAACCCGGCCGAATGCTGAAAGTTCAAGAGTTCTAATTCTTTGCAAATGAAAATCATGACATAAATTCCTATACGCTTTGGGACCACAGAAGTAAATGGCTAAACAATAATTTTTAAATTCTGCGCTACACCGAACCTTTTTAAGCTGCGCATCTATGAACATTTGCACGTTAGGCGGAATATTTAGAATCCTATTGCTAATCTGCTCCGTAACCTTTCCGCTATACTTTAATCGTTTTATGCACCTACATACGTAACTTAACCTTACGGGGATTAGAATAAAAAATTTCAGGAGGAGTCTGAACACTAACACTACTAAAACGGACAACCGACAAATCGACGAGCGATTTAAACTCAAATAAGCTACTATACCTGTCTAAAATATTGATTTCCATGAGGTCATCGTCCTGCAACATCAATTTATTTTCACCAGCATAAAATATTGTTAATACTGGGAGCACTTTGTAATCAAGCAACGACAACGAATCGGTAGTCGACCTCTGAATTTTGTTACCTCAAAAATAACAATCAATTAGATTTAAAGGCAAGGAATTTGGTTTAATTCTCAGAAACGATATTCGCTTCTTTAAAATGCAAAATGCAAAATCGGTGTTCCGAATAATTTTTCAACTCCAAATCTTCCCTCTTGACACTTGACATCCATAATTTGGCTCTGTAATAAATTTTACGATCATTTCCATTTAAAAATAAGTAGCTAAAAGATTTAATTTTAACATACCTAAACTTTTAGGAAATCTAAAAAAGGCCAAATCTGGATTCAACTTCGAATTGGACTTGCATTAGAACGCTGCATAATATTTTGTTCTAAACATCCTACAATATTAAAGAAAATTTTCGTTAAGTTATTTCCTAAAAAAAATAAAATAAATCATTATTGATGCAGATAAATGGATTATCCAAGCCATATTATTGTGTGTCTTTTTCTGAAAGTACCTACATGAAATTTGGTCTGAATAATAAATTAAGTAAACCTATAAAATATAATAAATGTATAATATATTTAAAATAAACAAGCATTGAATACAAATGAACTATTCTTCGAACTAACTCGCAAATTCCGTATAACTAACACATGCAACGTAGTAAAAAAATTACAAAAAACGAATAATATACTCCCCAGATTTTTACTATTTGATCGAGATTACGATTTTACCAGTTGATTGAGCCGCTCCGCTCGCCTTTTACCTGGCCTAAAGGAAGAATACCAACGGAATTTAAAGTTGCAATCATTGTGTTAATTTAATCGCGTTAATCATTATGTTAATTTTTATTCAAATTTGGTTTAATCTGCTCTGCTGTTCTCGCGTACATCGCACGCACCACGTCGTTCCCAATCTGGTGGTTGTCCTCTAGTGACTGCCCAAAAATTCTTTAAATTTTAATTGTACCTTATAAAAAAATCTATCACCAATGGTTTTTCTTAACCTAAAAAATATTTGGTAATTTTTTATGCATGTAAGCAAAAGGATTAACATTTAAACTTAACATTTGAAACACATAAAACACTTCACCAAATACAATATAATTTGATAAAAAAATAAAATATTAAATAAATTAACTACAAAAAACAGCTAACAAACTGTCCAATTAAACATAAACACGATTTAAAACTTATCTTATTCAATTTAATTGAACTTATTCCTTGACACTTTCATTCTGAACCTGAAATAGAAGTTATTTGTTTTGTTTTATTAATTAAAAATTGAATTGTATAAAATTAACTTTGTATTTACCTGGATTTATGTAAACATTGCACTTAAGTTACAACTCGATGAGCTCTTGTCAAATTTTATAACATTCACTGAAAATGATCATTGGTGCAAATTAATATCCTTACATGTATCGATCAGTCATCATTTTATTGATTTTTTTATTTTTAAAAAAAAAAAATTTATTTTTTTTATTTAAGATAACTTATAATTAAATCAAATTATAGTCGATGGACGGCACAAATGTTTTGAAAATTAATTTTTTGGTAAAATGTATTTATTATAAATCGAACTATTGGAATATAAACATCAAATAAATTTTACGTATTTACATTATTTTTTTTTAAACGTGGGAAACGCTTTCAAACCCAACACAAAGTATTGCTCAAATCTCATATTTTGTTCGCTAATAAATTTCTAAAACAACAGACATAAAATACCAAAAATGACCACATTTTTATTTGTACTTTTCTTGGATGTTAAAGGGTCGACGGATTATTAAATTTAAATAAAATATGTTAAATAGTATTTCAAAGTTTTATTAAAACCATCAAGGATAATTTTAATTAACAATTTTGCTATTTAATTGGACGACCGAAACTCCATATAAAAAAAATGTAAACAAACAATTTTGTACACGGACTAGCGCCTTTTGCGAAAATGTATGCGAAGCAGTTGTACTAACACGCAATCTATTGTACTAAAATAATGGACACTGCAGTAAACTGCGTAAATGAAAAATGGTTCTAATCTCCACTGGTCGATAGTGTAGTTAGAAACATAAAATTGCTGCTATCGTTAATTCGTAGCGCGATTTTCAAATGTTATTTATGAATATATAAATATTGAATTTACATTTTTAGATCGGCCGCTACAAATTAACTAAATTGGATTATTAAATCATAGTCTGTCTAGGGCTTTATTCTCTTCCAATTGCTGCTTTTGTAAAAAGACAATTTCAAAAATCAGAAAAGTTTTTGTTCATAGGTTTTCTTCTGTGCACTGAGCATTTAATTTGAAGCAAAACACAAAGTTACAAAAATCAATTTTTATTTTTAATCTTATCGATTTTACATTAACATAGTACCTAAAACTTTTTTGTTGGTTTATTTGCTATTTTACTTGTACATCATTGTATGGCAACAGATTTGATTGATTCGAGTTTGAATAAAGGGAAAACAATTTAATTTAAGCTCCGTGCTCTGGCGTATAAACGTTGATATGGTGTTCTTTCGTATTTCCACGTTTTTATGTAGAAAAACTTAAGTAGCCCACTAAAAAGCAATAAATAAATATTTGGAAAATTAATTATCTACTCAAAAATGTTTTATGGGGGCAAAATTGTAACCATAATTTTATATATTTTTCGATAATATCGTAATGAAATAAAATGAAATCCTTTATGATTTATATAAGACCCAAAATAAGACGTCTATTGATCATAAAAATAAAATCATGTACATCGCCCTACATTGGTTGCTTGTAAACTAAAAATTGAAATATGAAATGGGTTTCCACAACAAAAATAACGTGCCTTTATAAATGTTAGGAGTAGGTTGAAATCTAATATCCGTATAATGTAATTAACATTGTGCCACACACGTTTCAAATTGATATGATACATAATCGATATTGGTATTTTGCATTATTCATGCTACTTTGATACAAATGTGAAAAAGATTTTTTTTTTACTTTCACGATTGAACGAAATAATTTGTAACAAATCTGTAACTGGAAAAACCCATTAAATTTTCAATTTTCCGTTTTGCATTTGTCGTAATATGTATTTGTTATTGTGATATTGTTAGTTTTATCAAGACATTTTATTATCGGTTTATTCTGTATATGAACATTGAATATAATACTTTTGTGTCATCATTTTATGTACCATTTTTAGATTATCAATACGGAATTTTAATTCTCATACAAAATAATAATGATGTAACGGAATTACAATAAATGAGATACGCGTGTTTATTACTGATTTATATACGGAAATTTTTATGAATAGCACATAAACGTTTCGCGAGACTATGTTGATGCCTATTTGATAATTTTTATCAATAAAGCATATCTTTACAATACAAGTAGATCTTTTTCTGGTAATTTTTTAAAATATACATTAAACATTTTTTTCTTACATTTATATTGCGAGTAATTCTCGATTGAATGCGAAATATTTCTTTTCGGCATCCGAGAGTTTCTTTAAAACGAGAGTGAAAAAACTGAGCTAGTGGGTTTGTCAGAAGTTCTGTCTGTCCCAATTCAATGATTTCGTTTATTCGACGATTATCCCCACATGATGAGGGCAAGAGAAAGAAGGCCTGGTGTGACAATATGGTGGATCACGTTGTGTCGGCCTGGCAAATTATAGTTCGGCTCTGCTGTGAGTGAGAAGAATTATTTGAGCAGAGTGCCGTAACCGTTGTTGACTGTGAAGATGATCCACTGAATTAGCCAACCGTTTATTCTTAAGGTCAACGAGAAGGCCAAATTTGCACAGGAAATCGGCACCAATGATCGGACGATTCACAGTAGCTGAGATAAAAGCATGCGTGTAGGTTCGTTAAAGTCCGGGAACCACTGAAGCAATTTTGTACCGTAAGTGTGTGTCGATTAAAAATGTCAGGCGGTTTGTCGTGTCTTTTAGAAAAAGATGGCTTAACGGTAGTGTGTTTGATGTTGCTATCTCAACTGCGTTTGGCGAGGTACAATTCCAAGTCTTTGTACAATTGTGTGCCTGAGCGCTAAATTTTTGGTGGTATTAGCAACTACCTTGTTGAATTTAGCAATAATGTGAGTCGCTGTGGTACCGCCCAAGTATCATTTCATATATATTATGATTACGAAATAATTTTGTACAATTTACAGAACATTTAAATTAATGAACATTTGTAGATATGTACATATATCTATAATTCGTCAAGCCAGTGCTATCTTAGTGTATGTCCTAAATTCTGTTTTTCCAGAAACTTGATTTGAAGTTTGAACTTTATTTTCCCTGTAACTTTAAATGCTTCTAACGACTTTACCATCTATTTTTATTAAGAATATTCCCCTGCATCGATCTACATTATTATTTTCCCTAAAGCATTTTCTTTTTTTTTGGAAAATTGGAAAATTTATTTGGTTTTAATGCATTTTTGGTGTATTGCCATGCTCTCAAAAAAAAGGTGGAATGTGACTTTCACTAAATCAGACTCTTTTAAAAAAATCATTGTTTTGTTCTAAATATTTGGATAGAACAATAGTGTTACTAGTATAAAGAGAGATTTTCTCGTCATCTCAAAGCAAAGCCTATATACCATGAAAATATAAGAAAAACTCAATGAAACTATTACTTATATAGTAGAAACATGTTTATTCAGTAATCACAGTAAATAAAATAAAATAAAATAATTCAATAAAATAACAATTCCAATAAAAAAAATATAAAAAAATAACGTCCAATTAGATTGTTTCCAAAATTTTATTTTAAATAGACCCTGTAAAAAGCTTGATCTATAACCGGCATAAAATTCAGCAGCTGTAAGTCTTTTAATTTTGCTGGATTTATCTTGTAATTAAACTTGCCTACATCCTAACGAATAGGTAATTCAGCTAAATTAGGATTGGACTTTCTGGTTTTTGTCAATAATAAATGTATCGAAATGAATTCTTCAGTAAATCCTGTCCGGTACTTTAACTAATTTAAGTTTTGTGTTTCGTACAACAAATGTTTTACGGATAAAATGGTGGGAAGTTCAATGAAACAGAAGCTGCATTATAATTCCGAAAATCAGCTGGTTTTAGTTGAATGGGTTTTAAACACACCTTGTTTGAGTTTATAGATTGCTTTACTAATGAAACGGGACTGTAAATTTCCAAATTTTTTAAATTTCTCTCAATAGCACTGTGGATGGCATCGATTTCCTGAATCTTCGAGTGACCTGGTTCAGAAAATGCTTGCTCAATTTGTATTATCTGTTGGTTGTCCTCTAGCAATTTCGTTAGCGCTAGAAAAGTAATTCGATTTTATATTTTTGTGGAATGCACTAGTCAGACCACAAAATTAATTTTGTAACTAAAGAATTGTCTTCTAAGGCATTCACTATAATTTTTACGAGTGCTGACGTTATATCATTGCTGGTTCTTCGACTTAACCCTTCATGGCAAACCGCACAATAGGTTACCTTGTTTTTATTGTAATGGCCTGTCAGATTGTATACATTAAATTTGTGCTTATAAAATAAGCTGGAAACGTTTGCTGTCGGAAGACCAAACACATTCTCAAGGTCATATCAAATCACGGCTGTGTTGTCATCTAGATTGATGCGGTCCTTGCCCCTTTCCAAATTGGCTTGTTGATGTGTTGTTCTGTGTTTGGTTCTACATTAGAGATACACCAAACAAATCGTTACGTTTATGGAAGGAGATACATCAACAATTTAAATTCAGTTCTGGAGATTGGGCAAATTTGAAAGATACATATTAATAGTATTTTGTTCAATCACGTACATCACAAGTTTCTATGGCATTTACACCAAAACAATAAGGTAACCAAAACAATACCCCAAAACCACCACTCAGTATTTTCAAAACGAATGGAGATACACCAATTTTGATGACATATTCGGAAAAAGCAGACATTGTTTAGTAATAATCAATGTATAACTCAAAAGCGACAATTTTGGAAGATAGCACTGGCATGACGAATTATAGAAAATCTGGTTTCAGAGTTTGCGTGTAAAATTACACTGTAAAGGTTAACTTATAGCTGTAATGTAGTATTACTGTTTATGTCTCGTATGGCAGGTTCAATAATGTTGTTGGTTCTTTACTTATTGTGCAGCTGGAATCTTTACTACTACTTAATAATACATAAACATGTCTTTTATTTCACTGTAACAAATGCAATTACTTTTGTTTTTCGGTAGTTTTCGGTTTTAAGTAGATGGGAGTGCTTAAATTTCCAGGCGGTTTTAAGAAAACTAAAATTAAATTTAACTAAAACTAGCAAAATAACCAAATATGTATTCCCGAAATAAAATAAATTAAAACCGCATGGAAAATTATATTATTTTACATTTACAGATAATATCTACCTTAAATTTTTGTGTTTTATTGAAACCACATGGAAAATATATCACGAAATATTACAAAATAAAATAAATTTAAAAAATATTTAATATTTCCAATTTTGCAATTACTATTAATAATTATTAGTTTACACTATTATATATATATTACTATTTAAATACAATTATGTATATATTAAATTAACTAACAAAAAATTAAAAAATACAATTACATTTATTAATTTGCACACAGTTCTTCATACGGCAGTTTACTATACAACAATAGAGAATAGAACATTCTTATATGCGTCGCAGCTTGCGATGCGTAATTATTTCATTTGCTCCTCCCTAATTAGAGACGGCTTTTAAGATTATAGTTATTTTAGAATTACTTCACTTTTTGTGAATTGAAAATAATTCGTTGTTGGAACAAAAATGTTGAATCATTTCGATGATGTTGCAATGAAGAATTTGTGAAGCTCATTCACAACTCAATTTTAATTCATAATAAATGAGTTTTTATGTTTAACTACTGTGATTCGAAAATGATGAAGTTCACTTTTTGCGAATCAAAATGATTCATTTATAAATTATGAATCAGTTATGTGATTTATAAATGAATAATTTTGATGTTCGCTTAGACTACAGCCGTGAATCATATAAATGGATCTGGTTTTTTGCTTAGAGGGTTATAGCTACCGTGTGGATTTTCTGAACGTTTACTTTGTTAATGTATTTATACCAGTATTTAAATTAATTTTTCTTTCATTTCCCAAATCTTTCTTTTTTTCGGGAAAGAATTAAATTTTTATAAAATGTATTTCTTGGGAAAGAAATTCAAAAAAACAAAAAATATCTTTCCGAGGAGAGGATTTTTTTTTATTTTTCCAGTGTTTAAATCCATTTTTCGTTTTCTTCTTTAATCTATCTCTGTGAAAGGAAACAAAAAAAAATTTTTTTTGTTTTTTCCCCGTGAACGAAATTCAAAAAAATAAAATATCTCCCCTCGTATAAGAACCAAAGGGAAAGGAATGAAATAGCGATCGATTTATTTCTTTTCTAACCCTCATCAGGCGGCATAGGTACAATTGTACCTTTTCCATTTTTAAATACTAATAAATCTTCTTCTAGAAGCCGGAGAAGGCTAAAGCTTCATGAGATCTCTACATTTTTTTGCTGGATCACACAGACCTAATTTTAGAAAAATATTCCCACCCTCTTCAGAGATAGGCGGTCTAGAATTTTTTGTATCATAACAGGCGGCAACAATTGTACCTTCATACCTTTTGTATGAATATACTGAAACAAAAAAAAAATGTGTACGATTTTTTTAAATGTTTTAATATTATTTTATTATAAAAAAAAAAAAAAAAATAGTTCAGTTGAATTTTATAAAAGAAAAATAAAGAAAGTTTTTATTAATTTTCTTTACAACTTTCGAACGTTGTTTTTACTATTGCATGTTCATCGCAAACAGGTTTCAAACAAACTCCACATGATTTTCTAGTTTTGCGTTGCTTCCGCTTTAGCTCTCGGCAGACATAGCAACTACCTACGATAGGGGAGGCCCCACGACTACCATGAGGAACTGGAGAGCCAGCTACTATTCTGATGATGAAACAATTCGTCGCCCAAGCACCATTTCTATTGCAGCTCGAAGAAAATAGTTTCTCATCAAAATTGGCTTTGTACTACGAGCTTCGATTGAAGGGTTACATAGCTGATTGGCAAGATCTTTCAAGAACTTTCTTCGTTGATCATTAGTTCTGAACTGAGTGTGGTGTTCTTTATATATTATATATGATGCTAAACCAGTGATATCAATCATATTGTAGAAAAATGCCAGAGGCCAGCGTAATGTTCTTCATTTCACTGAGTACTCCCTCAACATTTTGTCCATTATGTCGACTCCGCCTTTGGTTTTATTATAGTACTGTATTATCTCTGGCTTTGCTATTTGGGTCTCCTCAACTACTCCCATCCTATGCATGGATGATAGAAGCACGACTGCTTTTTTTTTTTTTGGCACGTACGAACAGAGTGTTACATCATGATTATATGCAAAATTGGTCGAGTATATAGCCCGTTCTTTAGAAGGTTGCATGTTGTTTGGTAGAAACTTTTACTTTGTTCTAACTGTGCCAACTAGTGACATACTCCAGGAGATTAACACTTTTGCAAGTTCCAAACTTCTGAAGAAGTTATCGGTAGTCACATTTATTCCAGAGCCTTTATACGAGCTAACTAGGTCCAATACTGTGCGTTCACCAACGTTTACTTGTCGAGGACCATCCGATGATTTTCCAGTGTAAATCTAACCTTGTAATGGGTAGCCGTTTGATGCGTCACAAGTCCAAAAAATCTTTATGCCATATTTAGCTGGTTTTGAAGGTATGTATTGCGTAAATCTAGTATTACCTCTAAATGGAAACAGTTGTTCGTCGACGGTGATGCATTCATGCGGCTTATATGCTCTCTTCAAATTACTATTCAACATTAACCAAATGTCACATATTGGTGCAGCTTTATCTGTTTGCACACGTTCTGCGCGTGTACCTTTACTCCACATATCGTCCAAATTCTGTTTGTTGTCTCTGTGCACACCAGCAGCAATTAGTATACCCAAAAAAGCATCGAATTCCATTTCAGTAAATGGCTCGAATGTTTTTATTGGTGGCCGTTTCGAAGTATCTGGAAATATCTCTGTACCAGGCGATTGTTGTAAGTTTCACAAACTCTCTTTGCCTTTCGATTTGTTTCTCGAATTATGATGTCACACATCTCCTTCGCCATGATTGATTTGAATAGCTCTTTTGCTGTGTATAAATGGCTAATTGGCGCCGGTCCACCTCTTTGCCTTAAAATATTGTGAGCTCTGGTTTGTGTACTTGGCCAGTGATTACTATGCCATTAAGATCCATCTTTAGCAGTCAAAATGTCGTCTATACTTTGGCGCACAGGCTCATCCTCAATACTTTCATCTGAGTCGTAATCTTCTTCCTGCTCTATGAACATTTCTTGTTCAATATCTGACTGTTCTTCAGTCGAATCATCAGCATTTGGTACGTAGTTTTTGTCATCAGTTGCAACGTATGGTTGTTCCTCATACTCGGAATCTGATTCTTGAAGAATTTGTCTTAATTCATCGGCCGTAACGTCTTTCTGGATTATATCGAATACTAGGAGTACTTGGACCACTTTCACTCTCATTCATTATGATTCGTAGAAAAATTGATAATATTTTAATTTACTAAACCAACTTTTGTAACTCCTTTATGTCGAAAAAGATTTAGAAAATACACTTTTTATTTTATAAATTCTTAAAAATCAACAGTAATCTTGCCAGGGTCGATCGAGTTATATGAATATTTACTAAAAAATGTTCAACATAACGGAACTAGTGACAACAGAAAAACAATTAAAATTGGTTTAGTTTGTTTTTGGATTTTTGGTACCGTTATTTTTTGGAATATTCGATACTTTTGCGTGAATAGTACTAAATGTATCATAAATTGTTTTGCTTTTATTTTGACTGTATCAAAAATTCAAAACCAACAAAAATGTCTGTAGCTCTGTAAAAACAGTCTAGTTCGCTCTTTACACAGATCCTATCAAAAAAATGGGCTCTTTGTTATTTTGTTTATGTATTGTTATTTTTCATATAAATATTTAAACAACAACAACAACAGGTTTGTGTGCATATACAAATATAGAGCACTTTTTATAACATAAGTGGTTGTACTTTAAGGCTTGTATAGAGATTTTTGTTGGTTTTGACCAAAACGTGTTCTGCATGGCTTGTATAAACATTTGCGTTGGTTTTGTTTTGACTATATCCGTTCCATATAAATTAATTTTACAATATACCAATACATTTACGAAAATCTAATGATACTAAAAATTATTATTATGGTAATAAGAGCCATGGTTGAACGCAAATCGTCCAAATTTATATTGACAGATTATTGAAATAATTGCAAAAATACATGAAGTATCACAAAAAATGATCTAAATAATGTGGAAATACTACATATTATCTATTTATCGTACAAAAATTATGCCTACAGTGAGGATTTCCATATAAAATATATGAAGGTACATTTGTACCTCTGCCGCCTTTTAGCGTTGTAAAATTATGCCGCCGGCCGAGGGCTAAAGAAAGGAAACAAAAATTTATTTATAAACAACTAAACAAAGCGGAGAAGCGAAAAATAAACAAAAAATCGAAATTATAAATTTTAAATTTGTTCTCTGTTTTTTTCATAGTTTGTATTCTTTTCACTCTCATTAAATTTATTTTTTCTTTTCTTTGATCATTTATTATTCCTAAATTATTTTGTTTTCGTACTCTTTCGCAAAGGTAATCGCGATTTTTTTTTTTTTTTTTTTGGAAGTGTCTATTCGGACAAGTGTTGTGAAATGTTTTCCGACAACCTAATAAATTAGAACATAAAAAGAATCATATAGAAATGCCGCGAATTATTCTCCCATATCAATCTCATCACAAGAGTAAAGCAAAAACCAATTAAAACATTTTCCATATTAAAAATGAAACACATGAAAGCATAAGATAAGACACTCTCGTAGAAATATAAATTATGAAATTAACCACACCCACAAATTTTAGATAAAATAAAGATTAAATGCAGAAGTAATAAAATATTAAATCAAATTACAAAGTAGAAATACATGTAGGTCAAGATTAAGTGACGCGTGAAATAAAAAATAAAATATAAGGAAAATTTCCAAGAATAAGAACGCATTCGAAAATTAGATAACAAATATGTAAACAATAAATTATGAATTAAAAGAAATTGGGTGTATGTAAGAATTATGTAAAAAGCAAAAAATAAAAAGAGAATGAGCCGACACATGTAAAATATGCGACATGAAAATATGTAAAGTCATAAAATATAAAGTAAATGACCCAAAATAAAACCGATATGAAAGAAAATTAGCGCAACATATGTAATTATAAACGACCCAAAATCGGTAAAGGTTTTGAAATTATTATGATGAGTAGAGTAAAATTAATATTGAAAAATATGGAATTCTAGGAAAATATTATGCAAAGTAACCATAAGTTACACCAAATATTGTTGTTGTAAATATCGGAAAATTTAGTATATAAGGTTATAAAATTTTAAACAAAATATGAGTTGTAACGTATATCTTCAGAGGCACAAACGCTGCCCAAAATCTAAATAAAAAGTATTAGTATATGAGTTGAAAAAATAATCCAAAGAGGCACAAACGCTGCCCAAAAATAAAATTTCAAAATTAAATGAGTTGTGAATCAAAGTCAAATTAAAATTAATTTCTAAAATAAATGAGTTGTGAATCAAAGTCAAATTAAAGTGTAATAATTCGTAATATATTTTCCAATAAAACTTCATAAACAAAATACCAACTATATGTATAGAAAAAGTAGAACATTTAGCAGTAAAATTCAAAATCAATAATAAAAGTATCAATATAAGTGAAAATCAAGAATCCAAAATTGAAATTGTGTATAAGTAAAGCAGTAACTATAAGAAAAATTATAAAATTGAAGACAAATAAAATTAAAATATACAAATTATATTGGTTGTTAATTAAAATAAAGTGTACTTGCGAAACGTGTAAAGAAGAAAAATAGTTCCAGCTATTCCAGTATACAGAGTTTTCCAGAAGTATATAGCCAGACATATATAATAAATTTTCATCATATTCAGGAGTTTAAAAGGTAAATATAACTAACTAAAACTAACCATGGTACCGTGTGCAAATTAAGTAACGGACCAATCCTACAAGGAAGATAAGATATTGGGGGTATTTACTACTCTACATATCTTACTAATCTGCCTTAATTTGCACACTTCTTAAGCAACTAACAAACAAATTTCTCCAAGGATATTCTGACTAATATTAATTCAATCAGCAATATCCGTACATCATCATAACATTCTCGATGATGTACATCAACAAATAGATACAATATAATTAATTTAACATAAATAGTACAAAATATTTAATAATATTCCAATTAATAACGATTACAATTGTACAACTACATAGTGCAAACAATAACAATTGCATCTATAAAGTATTCTTACATTTTATACAGTTTGAGAATAATAGGTATATGTTGTGGTGTAGTAAGTATTCATTACAATATTTCAAACTAAAATTGTAATAACAAATAACAACACTACACGAAAAACAACACAAAATATACAATAAATGGCGCTGTAGAATCCGTCCTGTAGCGATTAGTTTAAGTAAGGTTATCAAGCTGTATAAATATTGGGTTGGAAATCCCGGAAATAAAGCAAGAAAATTTTTAAAACACGGTTATTAGATATTAGAAATTACCACGAATTAAAAGTAGAAATTAACACAAAATAAAGTGATTAAATAAAATTGTGATATATGAACGGCGAAGAAAAAGCAACAATCGAACAAAGGTCAACCATAACACCTCGCACACCTCCACAAAAACCTCTAGGGAGAAGAGAGCCATCGATTATACCAGAAAACCGTACCAGATCCCAAAGCAGCAGTAGCGATACAGACAAACCAGTAGAAAACGAAAATTCAATAAAAAATCAGAAATCAAAGTTAGAAGCAAGCAAGAAGAAGACACCGTTGTCAAGTAAAGAAGTCAACGTAATAATCGAGCAGATAGAAAATCGTACAAGCATACACACGGATAATCCTAAAAAAGACAACGAGGAAACTCCAATAGGAAAAATAGTAATACAAACATCACCAAATACTCCTAAGAATACAGAAAAAGCAACAGTCATGGCGAGCATCAGAGAAATTCAACAAAACATAGCCTTCGTACCTGAATTTAATGGTACAAATAGTCTAACGCGATTTTTAGATGCAGCGGACAGTGCATATGTAACAAAATCCCCCAAAAGGGATTTTGTTGAACAGAACATAGCAATAGAGGTCTGGTTGCGGTATTGCACTGGCTGAAGCTCGCCGCTAGGCGTGGGGGTTACCAGACATATTACTATGCTTGAAAACCGCATAGAGATAAAATGAAGGGGACAAGAAAATTATTCTACTGTGCCACGACCACAGTGGTAGATAATCATAAAAACAAAATTTGCGTTCGACAGGGACGCCGGTGCCACTCCGGCGACCCTGCTCAAGGCCTAGGTCAGCATAAGGCCGCCCATCCTCACGCGATCACACAAAACTATTCAGTAACACATCACTTTAAATCAAAATGTAACCAAAAATCATAAAAAAGAAACAACCTGTAATTACGGATGGAAATCGAACGGTACGAAAAGCAACGGAGAAAATGAAATGAAAGAAATTTGAAATGAAAATGAACCGTTAGATGAATTACAAAAAAAAAAAAAAAAAATGTGGTGCGAATCGCTTTTTTGGGGTACGTCGTACGTGACGCCACCCGAAACCTGAAACCCGTAAAAATATTTATATATATATATAAGAAAAAAAAAAAAAATATAATAATGAAACAAAAGAGTCAAATCTGGCTCACAAAACTTTTTAAAAATAAAAAAAACCCACGCGGTGTTTGAAATTGTTTTATATTTTTTTTTAAACACCTTACCTGAATAGATAAACTGGGCCCGTCCGACCAACAAAACAGCTACCAGCGCCGACGCAGGAACACAGCAGCCCCCTCTGGCTTCTCGAACCCCACTCTGATAGGCAGAGTTGCTGCCACAAACCCAACAAGCAAGCCCGTATCAGATATTACGGGACTAGCTCCACCAAATTTTTTTCCTACGGAATTCCAATATAGAATATGAATCGACAATAAATTTTCTTCACATCCATTAAACCAACATCTCAGAAAATTTCACATACATATTAAGAAAACGGTTATTTTATAATTTTTTTTTTTTTTTTTATTTATTATTATATTTGTATTTTATTTTATTTATTATTCATTTAATAATAACTTTGGTACTTACAGTACCATTTACAATAACAACCAGTTTCATCTCTGGCATAAGATACAACATTATACGCCATGAACACAGTTCAAAAAAAAAATAATTTTATACAACACAAGTAATAGCTCATGGCCTAATTAAAGTTTTTCATCAACACAGACAAATGTTTTTATCTTCACGACAATAAATTATTACTTAGGATTATGTCACAAAAATTATTAATTGCTAATCAAAGATTTCAAAAAATTAACGTGCTCACTCGCACTTTACATCATTATCCAAACTTTGGCCATCCGCCATTTAACATATTTTTTTAAGCAAAACAATTAGCAGTTCTCTGCGTTCACAAAAAAACTCCAAGCTTGACTTTTTTTTTTCTTTTTAAATTTAAAAACAAGACGCTTGTTAACTCAAAAAAAACAAAAACTAGACTCACTAAAAAAAACGTACGACGCGTACCAAAAAAAAAATAATTTTTTTTCCCCCACCCAAAAGAAATTTTTTCATATATAAAAAAAACCGACCGATAAATTTCGGGTGACGTACACATACGACATCACCCAAAATCGACTCGCACACACCAATATTATTTAATTTAATCACTGGAACATTCCATTTACATGGAAAATCCACGCGCTAACCAAAACAAAACAGATGAAGCAAAACGACAACCACTACACGTCATTACATACCATCAAACAAAAAAATGATAAAACGAATCGAGTAACCGACCAAAATAAGGAGAAGTATAAAATGCTAAATGGTACACTCTACCAAAAAAAAAAAAAAATATTTTCTATTACAAATTAAGCCAAAGAAAGAATGACGTGTAGTGGAAGAGATTTTATGCAGCGCAGTGGATAAACATTGAACCTTGTTGGGATTTCCAACCGCAATTACAGATTTAGATTAAATAAAACATAACAACCACAAGCGGTTGTTACACATATAACATGTTGGCGAATGCCGAAGAAAAAAAAATATTTGCGCAGCTAATCAAATTCAAACTAACAGGAGAAGCATATTCAAGAATTGGAAACAGGCAAATCAAAGATTATCCCACATTAAAGAAGTTATTAGACAGTATGTATACAAAAATATTAACACTGGATGAGCTAGAAAGAAAGTTCATCGACATCAAACAAACATATAGTGAAACTGTTCGAAATTATGGGTACAGAGTGAGTGATGCTTTAGAAGAATACAAAAACGGGTATAAAGCAAAGTATGAACTTGCAGATATCGATGCGACATACCTCAAACATCTAGAAAGCACCGCAATTCAATCTTTCAGAAGGGGATTAAATAATACAATTCTAAAAGGAAAAGTAGCAACCAACAAAATAACAAACTTAGAGGAAGCAATTAAAGAAACAGAAACAATCGAGAGAGTGTTAGGAATGACAACAGGATTAGATACAGGAACAACAAGGATAGAACAACCGTTAATACAAAATAGACAACAAATTAACAGAAACAACAGAATAGATAGTCAGGCATACACTAGACAAATAATATGCAACTACTGCCAAAAACCGAACCACACATACGATGTGTGCAGGACAAGACTATACCAACAAAATTCGATGCAACAACAAAGTAACAGACAAGAAAACAGATACTCATACCAACCACCAGTGAGGAACATGGATATAAGAATGCAACAACCAAACAACTCATCACGGAATCAACAACAATACCAACCAAATTTCAGGCAGTACGGCCAAACAACTCATCAAAACAACTACACACAATTTGGGCAAGCAACTCATCAAAACAACGGTTACAATAATCGAAACAACTACAGACCAATGAATCAAAATGGCTACACGCAACCAACACAGAACAACAGATTCGCACCGAAGTATTGCAGCCATTGCAAGACGACGACGGGGCACACATTTGAAGAATGTAGAAGCAAATTTTTCAATAACGGGAGTTACGGAACAAGTAACCATCCACGACACAAAGAAATAACAAACGGTAACGGATTAGAAGAGCAATTCAACAGAATGAAAATACATCAGATACAAGCTGATAATCAAATCAAACATCAACAGCTACCAGCAATCGAAAATACACCGGAAAACCCAAACGGATCCGACCAGCTATAGGAGAGCCGCCGCAGTTGGATCCCGGAAATACACACGAACAGAACATAAACAAAATAGTACATGATTTTACTCTCCAAATGGGTATCATTTCAGAAATGTACCTAAAACAAATTTTCCCAAAAACGAACCACAAAACAGAAACAAATCCAAAACCAACAAGCAATATTTACAAAGCGGAAGTGGACTCTCAGGGTTGCCAAGTCGACCGACAGAAAACAGAAAATTTTCACGTTAACTGTGTCAATCCGGAGCCACCAAGCGAAGTAAATAAGCTAAAACAAAACGCCACCAGCTTGGCACAAACAAACGAAACAAATACAAATTTACAAGACGTCACCAGACTGACGCACATAGTTAATAAGCAAATACAAGACGCCACCAGACTGGCGCAAACAAAACTTCCGAACATGGAAAACACAAATACAAACTTACAAGACGTCACCAGACTGACGCACATAGTTAATAAGAAAACACAAGACGCCACCAGCTCGGCGCAAGCAAAAATTTCAAACGAGGAGAATCCAAATACACATTTACAAGACGCCACCAGCCTGGCGCAAACAAAAATTTCAAACGAGGAGAATTCAAATACATACTTACAAGACGCCACCAGCCTGGCGCAAACCAAAAAACCAAACAAGGAAAGCATAATTTCAAACTCACAAGACGTCACCGGACTGACGCACATAGCTTATAAGGAACCACAAGACGCCACCAGCCTGGCGCAAACGAAATATATATACAAACCAAATTTAAATCTAGAAACAAATGAAACAAATAACAACTCGGAAACACAAGACATTATTGAACTAACGTACAAAGACAAAATGGAGACAACACAAGAGACGGCCAAAGATGAAACAAATGAGGGACATAATAGGAATACATCAGGCATGTTAGGACTGAAAATTTTCGACCCAGGGATAGTAACAGACACAAAGACTAAACACAAACAAGACAACTCGACAGACAGAGAGGAGCATGAACAGGAGTTAAGCATTTTAGGAGACTTATTTAGCGTAGAACAAAACATGAAAATAAATTTATTATCGAAATACAGCATGAGTAGGGATACAATAGTACCACAAATAGGGAATAGTAGACCGGAACTTCTACTAGATTCAGGCGCAGACATATCATTAATAAAAATCAAGTATATTGACAAAGAAAACATGAGCAAAGATAACAAAACAGCACTGACAGGTATAGGTAAGGGAAAGATCATGACAATCGGGACTATAAAAGCAAAGATTAAACTAACTGAGCAATTAACTGTAGAACACACGCTACACGTAGTGGAAAATGAGTTTCCGATAACAGAAGATGGAATAGTAGGGAGAGATTTCTTCGAGAAATACAAGGTAGACATACTGTATAGTATAGGGAAGTTACGATTAGGAGAGCATTTGATAAATTTCTCAAATACCAATAGGAACAAAATCATATTACCAGCTAGAAGCGAAACATTTATAGAAATTCAGACACCGACAGACAATCAATATATATGCAACGCAGCAGAAATCACACCTGGAGTATTTATTCCACATATGTTGATACAATCACTGAATCGTAAGGCAAAAATTTTAATCGCGAACACTAAAGACGAAGAGAATGAACTGAATGAATTTTTCCCAACGTTAGAACCGTTTACATGGCAAGTAGAAAATCAAACTGAATACGTTAAAGAAAGTGATAGAGCAGACAAGGTAGTACAGACAATAGCGGAAGGTTTAGATACGACAAACGACATAGAAGAAAATACGTCAATTCTAGCTCTGTGTATGAAGTACGAAGACATATTTTTCTTAGAAGGGGACAAACTGACGAGTATTAAAGGGGTGAAGCACGATATAAATTTGTATACGGACACTAAACCGATACATGTACAGAGATACAGACTCCCGCAGACACATAAGAATGAAATCAATAGGCAAGTCAAAGAAATGCTAAAAGAAGGCAAGATACGAACAAGTATCAGCCCGTATAACAGCCCACTATTAGCAGTACCGAAGAAACCAGACAAAGACGGAGTACCGAAATGGAGGGTGGTAGTAGATTTCCGCAAATTAAATGAAGTAACAATTGGGGATTCGTTCCCACTCCCAAATATTAATGACATATTAGACCAACTTGGGCACGCCCAATACTTTTCCACATTAGACATGGCGAGTGGTTACCACCAGATTGAAATGAATCCAAAAGATAGCCATAAGACAGCTTTCAGTACTGATTATGGACATTTCGAGTTCACAAGGATGCCTTTTGGACTCAAAAATTCTCAAGCAACATTTCAAAGAGCCATGAACCACATACTACGCGGTTTCCAAGGTCTTAAAGGGTTCATATATTTGGACGACGTCATAGTATATGGGAAAAACCTTAAGGAGCACAATAACAAGTTAGCGGAGATTTTCGAAATATGCCGCATCAACAACCTTAAATTGCAATGTACAAAATGCCAGTTCTTAAGAAAAGAAATCACCTTTCTCGGTCATCTGATCACTCCAGATGGTATCAAACCAAACCCAAAGACAACGCAAGCAATCCAAGATTTCCCGCAACCCAGAAACGTGCGAGAAACACAATCATTCCTAGGTCTAGCGAACTACTATCGCAGATTCATTCCCAGATTTTCTGAAATAGCTGAACCTTTGAACAAACTTACAAGAAAAAAGGTTATTTTCAATTTCACAGAGGAGTGCAAGCAAGCCCTCGAAAAACTCAAACTATGCTTAATCAAGCCACCAATTTTAGTATACCCAGATCTAAACAAACCCTTCATATTAACGACAGACGCAAGCGACTACAGTTTAGGAGCAGTACTAGCGCAACGTGACGCAGAAAACGAACTTCCAGTAGCATACGCCAGCCGAGCTCTAGGCAAATCAGAAAGAAACTATTCGACAATAGAAAAGGAAATGTTAGCCATCTATTGGGCGGTCAATAATTTTAGACCATACCTTTACGGAAAAAAGTTTACAATCATAACAGACCACAAACCACTTACAGGGAACTTGAGCAAAATTCCAAACAGAATATTAAAATGGAATCTCAAGCTGTCTGAATACAATTATGAAACAATACATAAGTCAGGTAAACTGAACACAAACGCTGACGCATTAAGCAGGATCAGACACAATACCGTAGCAGTGATGACAAGAGCACAGAACAAAAATGCACAAGAAGAAAACGAAAAGACAACAGTAGGGAGTAGTAGTCAAGCAGAACAGAAAACGAAGACAAAACAACCAAATATAACAGAAAAACCACACTTAACAAAAATAGAGGTGATACATGATCAAAAGAAACGACAACAGATACTAAACGAATACCATAATTTACCATTAGGAGGTCACGCTGGCACATGGCGGACTTATAAAAGAATTAAAATGTTATATTACTGGCCAAACATGTTGACGGACATCAATCGATTCATCAGCAAATGCCACTTATGCAAGAAAAATAAGAATCACAGAAAGACGAAAGTACCATTACAGATCACGACCACATCAGAATATCCGTTTCAAAGAGTAGCATTCGACATTGTAGGGCCACTACCGGCAACCGAAGCAGGAAATAACTACATTTTAACATTTCAAGACGACCTATCTAAATTTTCGGGAGCAATTCCCATACCAAACCAGAATGCAAATACCGTAGCCAAGGCTTTTTGTGAAGAATTCATCACAAAACACGGAATCCCAGAAAAAATTTTAACAGATCAAGGAAGCAACTTCATGAGCAAAGGGTTCAACGAAGTATGCAAGTTGTTAAAACTCAAACACCTTAACACAACAGCGTATCACCCTGAGACGAATGGGGCGCTTGAAAAATCGCACAATACGTTAAAAGAGTACCTAAGATCCTTCACGGATATAGATCGAAATAACTGGGACGAAATGTGCCACTACGCAGTATTCGTTTACAACACAACACCACATTGCTCCACGCAGTATACCCCATACGAATTAGTTTATGGTAGGACAGCACTGATCCCCACTGCAGTACGTAAGGAACCGGAACCGACGTACAATTACGACGACTACGTAGCAGAATTAAAGAGTAGATTAAGGGTAGCACATGCGATAGCCAGACAAAGACTAATAGTGAAGAAACAAATAACTAAAGCCCAATACGACAAAAAAACGAATGACATAAGCATTGAAGTGAATGACCTGGTCTGGTTAAAAAACGACATGAGGAAAAATAAGCAGGATCCATTATGGTCAGGACCGTATAAAGTAGTAAGTCTTGACTCACCAACAAACACAACAATACAAATAAACAGTAAAAAACAAACACGAGTACATAACAACAGACTTTTAAAACATAGCACTGAATGAAACAAAAGTACGACATGAACTTAACAAAAACTCCAACAAGTACAACGTCTAGAATACAGTTCACTAAAGCGATCAATTTATTTAACGTTTCAGTTAAAATGTTCAAGAGAATGAGGAAGAGCAACATTATAGATCCGCCATTCCTAAAGATAAGCGTAACAAAGGAAGAAAAAGAGGAAGCAAGTAAAATGATGGGGATTTACCAAAAGATAATGATAGAGGTGGCAGGTTATCCAGAAACGGTGGAAATCGAGCAACCCAAACCAGAAATAGATCAGGGAATCAAGATAGATTTCGATGTAGAAACAGATTCAATAGAATTGAGTAATAAAACCAACAAGATTAGAATAAGAGATAGTAGTAATCTATATAAGGAAATTTTGAACGAAGCCCAGAAAATAGAAACAGTGAAACAAAGAACGCAAGAAATAGAAATGAGTAGCCAAAGTATCAAAACAAATGTAACAAAAGTAAACACAGTAGCAGGAATTTTAATTTTACTAATAATTATAATGAGTTATGCAGTAGTAAGAAAATGTAGGGAAATAAAGTCAAGAAAATTGATAATTAAGACAGGTAACCCATCTTTATGTTTAGATAAGAATGCAATAAATGAAGTAGAATCGCAAATTAAAACGATACAAGAAATAAACGGAATACGAATAATTTAGAAAAATAAATCTTATTCCCTCACGTGAAAATGAACTAACACACATGAGGAAACAGGAAATTGAATCGGAACTAAATAGAATGAAAATTATACTAACAAAAACAAAGGAAAATTTTTCGGAAAAATAAAAACTTTTTCTCTCATGGAAATCTAACAACCATGAAAGAACAAGGGAACTAAGCAGTAAAAATTAGTAAAACCCAAATAGTATTAACAAAACTAAAATAAAAACATTAATTCAAAAAAAAAATATACAAAAATCTCTTAATTTAAAATTATCTATAAGAAAAGTAAAGTAACGATGACAATTCATAAAAAATTTTTTAGTAAAACGATACACATAAAAAAAAAAAAAAATTTTTTTAAACCCATACACAACAATTTTACACAACAAAAATTTCACACAAGAATGCAAACAAAAATATATATTATGACACATGCAAGCCATGCATAATTATTCAAAAAAAAAAAAAAACATAATCAGACATAAAGTCAAGTTCAAAAGAAATTTTGTAGTCGCATATTGAATTACAAAACAAATAGTATTTGAAAACGTTTATATTTAAGTATAGCACATGTTATTTTATATAAGTTAATGTAGGTTAAGGTCAAGAATTTATGAAAGGAAATAAAAGAATATCGTAGTAAATAGAGTAGGTTATTGAACTATCTAAAAAATGTTTTGCAAATCAACGAAAAACGGAATACAAAAGACGGGTTCGACTTGAAACAGACTGTGAAAAGATTTCAGAGGAAATGGAAGATTTTGTCAACAGATTACAGAGAAGGCAAAGAGCGAGCAAACGACGCGAGTACCAGCATACATGACAATACAAACTAAGGATCAGGGCGAATAAATCCATTGAAATACGAAACACCGATGAAACACTGAGAGAGCCATAAAAATGTATTACAGTAAATAGATACATTGACAAGGTTAAGACGAGTTACAATGAGGAAAAACCAACAGATAGCAGATAGACAGAAGAAGATAAATACAAAACGGAGATATAGAGATCCAAAGAAGTGGATATCAAGATCACATCAAAAACAGCACGATATCAGAACCAAGAAGCAATCAATAAAACAAAAATGAAGCGCAGCAAGACGTTCACAAAGAGAATTACATAATCAAGAGTAAGTTAGCAGTATAACTGAAAAACTGAAGCAAATAAAGAGAATCGCAGTACAGAAGTAGAAAACATAGCAAAAGGAGAAACAAAAAACAAAGCCAAGAACGATCCGACAAGCATAAAAGAGACAGAACTCAACAGATCCAGAAAAATGAAGAAGCAGAAACAAAATTACCAGATAATCTGAAAATCTAAGTAACACCAACCGAACAGGAGAAACAGAAGCAGCCGTACAATTAAAATGATCAACCACAAGCATCAAGAACAGCAAAAAACATAATTCAGATAGTTAAAGTAGTAAATCAGGGTAGTAAATAAGAACAATATGTAAACATAGCAATAAGAATATCCATATTTACAATAACAATTTTTCCCATAAGGAAAAATCTCCATAAAAGGGGAAGGTATGTTGTGAAATGTTTTCCGACAACCTAATAAATTAGAACATAAAAAGAATCATATAGAAATGCCGCGAATTATTCTCCCATATCAATCTCATCACAAGAGTAAAGCAAAAACCAATTAAAACATTTTCCATATTAAAAATGAAACACATGAAAGCATAAGATAAGACACTCTCGTAGAAATATAAATTATGAAATTAACCACACCCACAAATTTTAGATAAAATAAAGATTAAATGCAGAAGTAATAAAATATTAAATCAAATTACAAAGTAGAAATACATGTAGGTCAAGATTAAGTGACGCGTGAAATAAAAAATAAAATATAAGGAAAATTTCCAAGAATAAGAACGCATTCGAAAATTAGATAACAAATATGTAAACAATAAATTATGAATTAAAAGAAATTGGGTGTATGTAAGAATTATGTAAAAAGCAAAAAATAAAAAGAGAATGAGCCGACACATGTAAAATATGCGACATGAAAATATGTAAAGTCATAAAATATAAAGTAAATGACCCAAAATAAAACCGATATGAAAGAAAATTAGCGCAACATATGTAATTATAAACGACCCAAAATCGGTAAAGGTTTTGAAATTATTATGATGAGTAGAGTAAAATTAATATTGAAAAATATGGAATTCTAGGAAAATATTATGCAAAGTAACCATAAGTTACACCAAATATTGTTGTTATAAATATCGGAAAATTTAGTATATAAGGTTATAAAATTTTAAACAAAATATGAGTTGTAACGTATATCTTCAGAGGCACAAACGCTGCCCAAAATCTAAATAAAAAGTATTAGTATATGAGTTGAAAAAATAATCCAAAGAGGCACAAACGCTGCCCAAAAATAAAATTTCAAAATTAAATGAGTTGTGAATCAAAGTCAAATTAAAATTAATTTCTAAAATAAATGAGTTGTGAATCAAAGTCAAATTAAAGTGTAATAATTCGTAATATATTTTCCAATAAAACTTCATAAACAAAATACCAACTATATGTATAGAAAAAGTAGAACATTTAGCAGTAAAATTCAAAATCAATAATAAAAGTATCAATATAAGTGAAAATCAAGAATCCAAAATTGAAATTGTGTATAAGTAAAGCAGTAACTATAAGAAAAATTATAAAATTGAAGACAAATAAAATTAAAATATACAAATTATATTGGTTGTTAATTAAAATAAAGTGTACTTGCGAAACGTGTAAAGAAGAAAAATAGTTCCAGCTATTCCAGTATACAGAGTTTTCCAGAAGTATATAGCCAGACATATATAATAAATTTTCATCATATTCAGGAGTTTAAAAGGTAAATATAACTAACTAAAACTAACCATGGTACCGTGTGCAAATTAAGTAACGGACCAATCCTACAAGGAAGATAAGATATTGGGGGTATTTACTACTCTACATATCTTACTAATCTGCCTTAATTTGCACACTTCTTAAGCAACTAACAAACAAATTTCTCCAAGGATATTCTGACTAATATTAATTCAATCAGCAATATCCGTACATCATCATAACATTCTCGATGATGTACATCAACAAATAGATACAATATAATTAATTTAACATAAATAGTACAAAATATTTAATAATATTCCAATTAATAACGATTACAATTGTACAACTACATAGTGCAAACAATAACAATTGCATCTATAAAGTATTCTTACATTTTATACAGTTTGAGAATAATAGGTATATGTTGTGGTGTAGTAAGTATTCATTACAATATTTCAAACTAAAATTGTAATAACAAATAACAACACTACACGAAAAACAACACAAAATATACAATACAAGGAGTACGTGTAAGAATACGTCGAGTACGTCGAATACGTCCAAGAGTACGTCTAAGAGTACATCGTGTATGTCCAAGAGTACGTCGAGTATGTCTAAGAATACGGATAGTATATCGTAAGAGTATAAATATCAGGATAGTTTTTAATTTTTTATAGAAACTATAATTGAATAAACGTGAGGTTTGATATATCATGTCGGATGGTTCGGAATATTTTTTGCATTATGCGTAAGTATAATAATAATATTAAACATGTTTCGTGGTTACAATGCACAATTCATCATTTATTCGATTGTAGCGTCTTTCTTATCAGTAGAGATTTTAATAACAAAAAAAATTCTCTTTTTTTCAAAATATTTATTAAATAATTTTTCCCCCTTTTCCAGAATATGTTCCCTTTTTCCAGAATATTTTACTCTTTTTCAGAATATTTTTAAAAGCCATTTTCCATCAATTTATATCGGGATCGATATAAAATATTGCATTTCAAAACATTGCTTTTTTTTTATTAACCTTGCAACTTCAAAATGTTGCAATTACAAAATCTTGCAATTACAAAATGTTGCAATTATAAAATATTGCAATACAAAATCTTGCATAACAAACAATTTCCCGTACATTTTTTTTCTGAGGAAAATAAATTGAAGAAAAATGACATCGACTAATTTAACTTACAATTGTAGAGGCTAACGGCTTCGGTAACTCTCATGGGCATGCGGGAGGTCGCTGCGCTCCCCCCGCTTACCCTTCCGAGGGTCGCAGGGATACCTACTAAAAAGAAAAATATTTGCACTACATATTTTGTTATGCGTAAGATTTTTTAATTGCAACATTTTGTAGTTGCAAGATTAATAAAAAAAAGCAATATTTTGTTAATGCAACATTTTGAAATGTGTCTTTGTAATGTTTCACAGCCAAATTTGTTTTACCTATTTTGCGAAATTGCGTTGACTACAAATTTTGTTGTTTTAATTTAAGCAATTTTAAAGATAAATTTGGATATTTACAGGGAACAGGTAAACACATATTTTAATTATTTTTTAATTTTTTTTATTAAAGTACATACATACATACATACATATTCCAGTTTAGTTTTTTTAATTCATAATTATACATAAAAATAAAAACCAGTCCAAATTTCTTTCAGGAATGTTTTGCTAGGTTATGCCTACGGTACCATAACAAACATCCATCGCACATTATGCAATTTTGGTTTGTGCACTTGTTACAACTTCTGCAATTGAATTCACGTTTTTTTTAACCTTATGGTATTTTTTAGGCATCCGATGAAATATCCACCCATTTATCTAAAACTGAAGGTTTTAATTTGCCGCAATTGATCAATCGTTCATTATTTAAGTATTAAAAAGCTGATGATGATAATAGTAATTATCGAAATCGATTCTTGTTATAATAATTGTAAATAAAAGATTTTTATTGTATAAATTCCACATAAAAGCAAGTTTTTACTTATAACTATAATATATTTTGTTTGAATAATAAAATTGTTTATTATAATAATTATTTTATAATATTTAGACTTACTATTAAGACTTACTTTCAATAAAGAATCCATGTAAGTCTAACAAGAATGGTAGGTAGTATTTAAAAAAAAAGATCGATAATGATAATTTAATCCATTTTTATTATTTATTTATTAAAATTCTGGATTCGGCGTTACTTATTTTGTCCACTAACTTAACATTGACGGATGAACTCCAGTAATGGTCAATTCTTTTTAATTGATGAATTATTGAAAACAATATTTTTTAAAATTAATTGATTAATATTTTCTGTCTATTTTGAAATTTTAGCTGAATAATTTCATTATCAAATTCTTCTTTGTTATCTAAATCAACTTCAATGGTTGATTTGTCCCGCCATTCTTTCAACAATTTAAAGACTTCTACCTTTTTATTAAAATTTTGTTTTGTTGACAATGATGCCACTGTCACCAGGTTATTTAATAACACCAAAGCTTTCTGCTTTAGTGAATCTTCATCTTTATCTAAATTATCTATTGCGAGAATTTCCACGTTGGAGGAAGATTCATTCTTTTTCGTGGCTGCGACAATTAATTTAGGGCACAAACTTGGATCAAAAAATTTTAAATTTAGGCGACCTCTAATCGCGAAAATGTGGCGACATGGCAAAAATGAACTATTGTAAATAGTACATTGACAACTTTCGGGTGCGCAGATGATCGCTTCGTCATTTATTTTTACAGCGCACTGTTTTTTATGTTTTTCAAACGAAATTATACTTACGGTATGCGTCAATTTTAATTCATTAATAGTTACATATATTATATGCCAGGTGTGTTAAATAGTTTTGATATTTTTCTTCAACAATATAACCAGTTTTGGTCGAAATTTTTGAATCATTTTTCGCCATAAATTTTCATCATTTAAAAATTTTATTTGAAACCATTCAAAAAATTTGCAATAAATGACAGCAATGATCTAAGCTTTTAAATCATTCGCTTAATTTTGGCGTTAGCGCTTTCGATGCGATTATTTGTTACACTATACAAATTTCCATTTGACATTCCATATTTGGTCCACTGACATCTTAGTTTTTAGTTATGCCAATTTTTATTAAAATAATCAATAATATTTTTTGGCATGAATTACAAAATTCTTTATTTAAATGTAGGTACATACATAAATTCTGAAGAATTATATGCCATTTTATTGATGAACACCGCATCTACTCACGACTTACCTATTTCTCTTTGAAATGTTTGTAATGTATGAAACAGGCAGAGATAGATCGGTACATCAGTAAACAAATCGTTCAAAGCTTGGATTTGAACCCTTGATTTGTCACTCATGAAACAATTAATTTTTCTAATCGAATCTTTATTGCAAAAACATTTTTAGAAACTAATGTACGTTTTCATATATTTCATGTTGAAGTAAAGCAGCGCCACCTACTTTATTTTTCCGTTTGAATTCTCAACTAGCAGAATCATCATGATTAAATTGTTACTAAACAATTTATAAGTGCAATCTATAAAAATGATTTCAGGCCATGCGTCGACGGCTATTCGCATGGCTTCTGTAGAAACGTATATACCTTCAACCTCACTTTTGTCTTGAAGGATTTTTGTTGCAGCACCTAAATAAAATAAAGTTAATTAATATAAAATATAAGAAATATATTTATTTAGTTTTAACTTAAAATTGTTTATTTATATACTTGTTATTGAATTATAACCTCAGACATTTCGACAAGTTTATTCCATTAATATTATGAGTGGCAAAGGTAAGAATAAGAAACTTAAAAATGATTACAAAAATAAACTAAATAAGGAAGCATATACATACTTCAACTGAAACTCATATGACCAAAAAACTATGTGGAATAATTTAAAGGCATTGGTTTTAAAAAAGATAAAAAGTGAGATAAAAGAAATAGTTTTTGATAATATAGAGGTTAAGGATCCAATAAATATAGTAGTAAATCATCGATCTAACAGTAAATTAACGTATCCGACATTTGTTTAAAGGTAGAAAGCAAACCGATCCAATTAGGCAATATTATGAAATTAATCAACAAACTAAGGAACAAGTGTGCTTAGTCAAAAACTGTGGAGTAAAAATTTCAGATTATCAAGTAGCTAATTTGCGCCGTCATATAAAATCTAAACACAAGGATATTTACACCGAATTTCAATTAAAAGTTTTAGAATCTACTAAAAATAACAATATTGGAAAGGAGACAGTTATAACGAAACTGCCTGGAAGATCGTCTGTGATAGGTTTAACAATGAAGTTGCTATCCAGAGGGTACATATGAGAGGGATTTATGATATTAAGATGCCGCAAGAAAATTCGTCGAAATCATTACAATGCATATATATATATATATATATATATATATATATATATATATATATATATATATATATATATACATAATATAAAATTATAATTCGATGAAGTCATTGAATATCAAAGTGGAAGAATGGGATCTTATGCTGATTCACCACTTAACTCAAAAATTAGATAATTCGTCACGAACCGATATAATCAAAGGTTCGAAAGCGGATAGTCTCCTAAGTTTTGGAGAGTTCATTCAAATTTTAAAAAATCGGATCCATTTGCGCTAACCCGTTCAATCTAACATAGCGCCAAAGCCTCCTCGGCAGTCTACTGGACCTGGCAAACCGTCGAATTTTAACAAGCCAACCGCCTTGGTCTCCAATTCAGAAAGTTGTAGATATTGTTCGGGGTCTCATTCAATCAGTAATTGCTCATTATTCAACGATGATAAATTAACACCACAAATGCGGTTTCAGTTTGTTTGTCAACACAAATTATGCACCAATCGTCTCGTTAAGACACACAATGTTCGGTTCTGCAAGAGCCCTCCATGTAAGTTGTGTTCATTGAAGCACAATGTCAGGCTTCATTTTAACCCTAAAGCTCTTAACAAGAGCCTGACAGTCTCTATTTTTTATTTATCGTGTATTAATACAAAACATTTTTATTTAAGCATGCTCATTTTTTTAATTTCAATTTACCGCTAACTTTACGAGGAAAAGAACAAACACATTTTTTTTCGAAAATAATCCCGTTATATTTTTGTGTTTGTTTTTGTTTACATATCTAATGTTAAGAGCTTTAGGGTTAACCAGAATAAGAATGCTGTTGAACACAATATCGGATAACTTTGAAATAGATCTGGATAAACTCTCATTATCCTCCCAATGTTCACAAAGAAGTATTTTGTCGGAGATAATATGTCAACTGTTCGATCCATTAGGATTATGTATACCCATTATTGTTATTACCGCAAAATTAGTTAGCCGAACCTTGTGGACGCTTCAAGACATTGGTTGGGACGATCCTATTCCCGAATTGGTCGAATATGATTGGTTAAAAAGGAAAAGGTGGAGCCTAGGTCGCATAATAGCGGCTTATCAGGGTACGGACGGTTTTAGTTCAAGTAGTTAATCTGAAAACAGAACATTCAGCATTGAAACGGGCAATAAATCGTATCAGTAAATGCTTTTTCATGATTTAACTCTCACCGATAATGATAACCGTTAAACAAAGTAACCGATTTGCATATGTAACTCCGTAATATGATCACAACTACAGGTTCAAGTTAAACAAAATAAAATAAAACCTTGTTAAATACATGTTCAATAGGTATAAGTAGGTTAAATAATTATATTGGTATTTGGTGCTACTTTTAGTATGTATGTGTATGTTGTATTAATAACCTCTGTTTTCGAAAATTTAACAAGTGTTTTTAAAAAATTTTAAAAATGTGTATATTAAGTGTGTTTCAAGTGTGTAAAAAACAAATGAACCTCTGTTTTGTTGAAATTCATAGAGTTTTCAAGGCCGCGGGTATGTTCACGCTTGGCAGTGATTGTAAAAGGATGTTCAATGACACAAAGGGAAAACCCAAAATATCGTAGCGATTATTATATAAAAAATATTGAATTACCTTTTGTTGCTTTATCTGATTTATAAATATGCATCACTAGTTTCGGTTTATGGGGTTTTCCGTTTGTGCTTTTTGAACTGACACTTTTTGGCGAGTATGGTATTCTTGTTGTATCAGCCGTCGAAAGAGCACCAAATAATACGGACATATTAATAAAATGTTGTAAGTTGTAACAAAATAAATAAACATAAAATAAAACATGTAATAAGAATAAATAAAATAAAAATATAAATATATAAATATAACCGTGTTTGAGTTTATACAAGTTTTAAGTTTTTTATGATAATCGTCGCCCAAGTGTGTACATATTTTATTTTTGACGGATGTGTCTTTAGTTTAGTATACTTCACAATAACTAATTTAAACAAATAAATTCACAAAAATATAATAAATTTTCGTTTTAATGAGGCAATACTTATTAGTGGTTTCGTTTTAGTTACACAACACAATGCAAAATATAATTTGTCACGATGCGACTCTGTCGTATGCTCGTATCAGTTGTAAAACGACACGACAACCACAATAAGGGTGAAAAACACAGTTTACACCAATTTTTAAGAAAACAAACTATTTATTTAATTATTTAATAATTTCTGTATATCCAAAATACATCCAAAGTTAATTTATATTTAAAATTTATAATAAAATTTTTTTCGGATGCACGGCAGTTTTTCCTTCGCCATTTTCACTATTCAGAACCAATAAAGATTTTAAAATTTTAAGCATTTCACGACACGTAAATTACGTTACTTTACACAATTATACCATTTCTTAAAATTTGAATGTAAAGAATGCAAATTTTGTCGTTTTTTATTTAAATTAAATAATACACAAAAAAACGTACCTAAACAACAATATTTGCCATTTTGACAGAAGTTTTCAAAAATTTAATTCACGATTGCTAAGATAACAACAAAAATTCACAGTAACTCGGTTGATTTTTATATTAATATGCCAATATTTCTGAGTCGTTTGGACGTCCTTAGGCAATGCCAAACTAAAATCGACACGACAACGCAGAGTCGTGTCAATTATTAATCGACGCGACAACCACAATAGGGGTAATTTTTTATCTTCAGTTCAGTCTGCTCTCACCTTTCACCGCGGCGACATGCCGCCCAATTCGCGCGGTTGATCAAAATACCACCAAATGGTGGTGAAGAATAATAAAATATAAATGTTCATTATTAAATAAATAAAATTTATAACAAAAATTATATTGAGTACAATTGTAATTGTTTTGTATGTACTACACTATAGAGTGTTAAAAATTAATAATCCGTTTGATTTATGATTTGGTTTTCCCTGGATTTATACAAATAAATAATAAATATGTACAATATTTTATTAAAATCACAAAAAAATGAAAAAAATGTTTTGTAAATTATTTAATTTTTAATTGACGAATGGTACCTTTTACTTGAATAAATTTTCGTGTTTTTAGGAATAATGATATTCCTATCTCTAACAGTGGAAATGAGTTTAGTTAATTTGATTTAAATCACCAAATGCCTGTTTCGATAGTGTTGCAATTTTTTCAATGTTGAACTCAGACCGACCTACCAAATTTTTCGTCTTCAAATCAATAATGTCCGGATCGAATTTATGTTCTGTATTTTCATCGTTGCTTTCACGTTCGGTTTTAGCATCGGAATCATACGAATTTGCCACGCCACCATCTATTTTTAAATCCAGATGTTTATATGTTTAACATTTTTTTAGCATATTTCTTATGAAGTAGATTGGCATGGTCGTTAAACTTTTTATTAGGATCCGAATTTTATGAGCTTCAATTTTTGTCATCTACATCAAAATTGATATGCATTTTTGTTTTATGGATAGTGCTGCAACCGATACATCACTACCTTCGGCAAAATCGAGCTCATTAAAAATCGACTAATACCCTAGACAGATTGAATAAAACCGATTTAGTAAATTTTTTGAGTTAGTGTAGTGTGTTAACCTCGATTTATGAATTACTTATTCATCATTCATCAATATCAAATTGATTTATAAATAACTAAAAAATATTTTGTAGTATATAAAAAAATATCTAACCATAAAAAAACACGTCCTGATCTCCTGATTGATTTTTATTATTGTAATGACTGTCGGTCGTGCATCGGCCGATCAGCTCTAGTAATCGTATAAAAACAAAAAATGAAGCAAAGCAATAAACAAAAATAGAGATAGAGAGAAAACAAAAAAATATTGGCGCACCAGCATGATTCTATAAATCCCAGGTTAGCTCGATTTTTCAAAACACGTGTTCGTGACGTCATGCAATTGTTTTCTACTTTTCGTTTTTTTAATTTGTGTTGTAATTTATATACGTATTGAGAATTGAGTGACGTCAAAAAAAAAAAAAGATGGCCATTTGTTTACATATTTCGAGCTAACCTTGGTTTTATTGAATCATGGCGCACCACCGTGTTTTGGCTCTCTCGTGTCTACTTTATCTTTATTGATCATGCACAAAACATTCACTCACAACTTTAGTTATTAATCTAATTCAAATTAGATTAAAATATGTATATATGAATATGTACATAATATGTTACATATATACAATACATATTATGTATATATATGTACATGCATAACACTAAAATATATTTATTAACCCTTCACACAAAATGTGACAAAATTAAAACAATTAAATAAAAATTTATTAAATTAAATAAAATAAAATAAAATTAGATTCTCGGAGAAGACAACGACAAAAACACGTCCTTCTTCATCAAGCGTCAACGACCGATCAAAAACTTACGTGATAAGAAAAATAAAATGGTTGTCTCGTTTTTTCGGAGAAAAAATCACCAATGAAAGAAATGGCTTAACCGCAAGAATTGAAATTAAACGTAATCCATTTACAGTTTATTTTATTTAGGTACTATTAATATGTTCTAGAAGTTTGAACGGTTTGGAATGCCTAGATTTGAAAAACAGTTTGATTCAATTATGAAATGATTTTTCACAATAACTCAATAACTAAAGAAGAACGAAGGGTTCAATAAAGTTCAGCTTTACAGGCCCTTGAAATTCCCTGGTTTTTGGGGCGATGTAATCTTAAAAATTAAGTAAGTTATCGTTAAAAAACACAATCACCATTTCTGGTGAAATTTTCGGATTGCTCTCAAACAAGCATTTCTTAGATGAAAATCAACATTTTCAATCGCGAATAACTCTAATTTTATATGGGCCTTTCATTTAAAAAACGAATTTTTAAGGGCTCCCTACATGAAACTTGACCTGATACTTTCTCTAGGGATAGCTATTGGCTAATTGGGTCACCTAAGGATAGTACACATCAAGCGCGGTGTGTAGGATTCAAATTTGGATGCACGTTAATTGGCTGAATCGTAATTTGAAAATTGTTTACCATCATTTTAATACAAAAGTTCTATTAACAGAAAATCAGTCACAATTGGATTGTGTTGAACCTGACGTTTGTATACTTATTTAAGCTTCCATATTATCAAAAATATAAATTGTAGTTTCCAAGATAATTCTAAGAATATATTTTTGGTTCATTTGCCATAAACTTTAAAATATTCTTGTGACCGAACATTATGTTACTTATTTCATTCGATTTATGTTCTGTTCAAAATTATTTATTGATTAAAGAACACAACAACCGTTCTATCAAACATACAATACATCAAAATATTCATTGTTTGTTTTGGAATATGGATCCGAACCGCACATATAGAAAAATAAACCAAAGTGATTCAAGCGTCAATAATAAAAATTTCAATCAATAAAGTTTTTCAATATTTTCCCTATAGTTTTCCAATTTTCAATTTTGTTCAGGATTATACTCGAATTATTATTTCTTTTATTATTGTTGTTTGGAATTTGATCAAATCCATCACCAACCAACATAAATATTTAGGTATGTATACTAGAGTAAGTAAACCACAAACATTTTCTTTTATTATTTTCCATTATCATTTTTTAAGGTTGTTGGTAGCTTTTGGTTATTCTTCAACAAGTTTTAATTCTGCAATAACTCAAAATAAATTTACATTTTGTTTGTATGTTTGGTTCGAAGAGTATATGGATAGATTTAAATTGTAAAATATTTTGTCATAAATTTGTTTACTTCAAAAAGATAAGCCATCGACCTAACAATAAAAGAGAGGAGTTCAATACTTATATAAATATGTTATAAAAGCCACCTACAGTGACCCAAATTTGTTTATAACCATGGAAAAGACAAAGAGTATAAATAGCAAACGTTTAGACGAATTTCACAGTAAAAATTACTCTTCTATACTGTTGTGCTCATTTGAAAAATTGCCACCCAAATTATCTCGAAAACCAAGCGTATCTGGAAAATGTGTTCCTTACAAAAGTTGTATGGTTTTGAGGATTATGTTATATTTTGGGGTACCTGTCTTTGTAGCGGTTAAGGCTTAGCTATAGCAGACCATACCACGTCAGTGTCACACAGCGCCAATTTTTATAATGGTAGAAATATTTTCAACTAGAAAATAGCTCCATATTTAATAAAGTGCTAATTTTTAAAACTAAAATATGTAATAATTTAAAATGTAGCAATAATATGAATTAAAGAAAAATGCCACTTTTCCAAAAAAAATGATTGTGTTTTTTTTGTAAACTGCAGGTAATGCATTACTTTTATTAGTATGTAATGCATTATTTTTCGGATATTTTGGTACGATGGAAAATGATTGTCAGATGAAATTAATGGAGTTTGTTAATTTTGAATACGATTATGATGAAATCCTAGAGGTACGATGGAAATGGGATTCTAATCCGATTTTCAGAGGAAATTAATGGAACTTGGGGATATTTGGATTTACAAAATAATTATTTTGATTATTTTATAGTGAAATAATGAATATTTAATGATTTTCTGGGATCGATATAAAATATTGCATTACAAAATGTTGCATTAACAAAATATTGAAATTGTTTTTCTTTTTAGTAGGTGCCATTAATAGATTCTATATAATCCACTCCTACGTGCGGCACGTGGGTGGGAGCGCAGCGACCCCTTGGAGGGCTAAGTGGAAGGGAGCGCAGCGACCCTGTTACGGTTAACAGAGCTCTGTAACTGGTTTGGGGGACCATGGTTAAGACTCGAACTGAGTTTCCAACTCCCTCAGTAGTCAAGTTGCCCATGCTACTCCTGGAAGGAGCTGAAACTTCAGAACGAGCCCACACCAGGTCATCGTGATACCCCTATCTGATCACCCCTCTTCGTGCCACACGTTACCGTGGATGGCACCCTGGAAGAGGTGATAGACGAACCCGATACAGAACCGTGCCTCCCGTAGACAGAATATCTCGGTCAGTATCACCGCGGCTTTGCGTCCTGCTAGCACAGTCTTTAGGGGGTGGTGTCAGGTGATACCAAACCGAAACTGATGTTAAGCCGCTATGCTGTCATTTTTTTTTTTTTTTGTTACTGCTACAATCAGTTCACTTCACGACACTCACTTGCCGGATATTATTCACTTACTTATATAGATATACATATACACATTATATACACATATTCCCACACAGCCATTGAAATTCCCTCATAAAAAAAAATTAGCAACACATGTCGAAACGTTATAAATATCTTTTATTATTTTGTTTAGATTATAAATTTTCTTTTCTTTTTAATAGTTATACGGAGATCGTAGCGTAGCAAGCCAAGCTATTATTCCCTTCGCCGACAGCAACTACTAACATGTATAGCGCAACCTGGGTTGACCGATCTTTGAAATGTCGGTGATTCACGGGCGAAGAGCTCTTTTACCGGGACCACTGAAATTATACAAAAAAAAACGAGCACAAAAAAAATCTTTACTCCACCCCAGAAAATAATATGCCACCACTTGTTAGTAACTACTTACTGTCGTTCCCCTTTTTGTTACTTACGCCTCCTACGCTACGTTGCCGCAAACCCAATCCGGAACCCCAGCAATCAGTCGCAGCAACTTAACTAAGATTATCGCCAACCGATGAGCAATGATGATGATGTTGATCGCCTATTCACAAAAATGGCTACCCCACGTGTGGCTGAATTTTGACAAACAATATTTGGTTTGTTTCTGGTTCCTTGGAGATTATTATTCGTGTATTATTTATTTTGTATTTTATTTATTTTGTGTCGTATTTATTTTTGTATTATTTTGTGTATTATTTATTTATCGTTTATGGGTGTCTTTGTTGCCTTATTAGGATCCGGACAAAATTTCTAACGCACCAAAACGCTCTCACCAACGCAGTGCACCAAAAAAAACAATCCAAATGGCGTCCCCAACAACTAACACAAAATATAATACACCAAAATTTGGTATACACTTGGAAGTTGGAACTATAGTGTTTTTTTTTTAATTTTCTTATTCACGAATTAAACTTTTCCTTTTTATTGTTATTTTTATTTATTGATATATATTTTTTTTTTTTTCAGCAAAAATTGTCCATCACGAATGGCGTTTTGCCACTCTTTATATATGATACTTTTTTTGTTCCCCCTGTCGATTACCATGCCTCTATCATCAACCACCCCTTACTACAACAAAAAAAATGTGCACGCAACCAAAATAATTGTGTTAATAGTTAGTACCAACAAACAAAAATAAATAAAACAGAAGAGAATAAAAAAAACCACCACCATCTGTCGGTCGTTATCCTCCCTGTTTTGTTGGTGTTGTTGTTGCTTGTTTGTGACAGGTAAGTAAATTTATTACTTTCAAAGTTTTGTTTTTTTTATGGTACATATTTAATTTTAATTATATTTTCTTTTATTTTTCAGGAACTACGGGGAATGGGGATATGAAGAAAAAAAATGAATTTAGAAACCTAAGTACCTAAGTACATTTAATTTTAGAACCAGATTCTTTGTGTAACATATTGATGTTTTTATTTTCAGGTTAGAGTTAGATTAATGGAACTGAACATGAGCAACAAAAACAAATGACGTGAAGTGAGAAAAAAAATTACTGAATACAAAATGTACTGGAATTAATAAATACACAAAAGAATTGCTGTGTTTTAAAAATAATGGACATTGGAGACGATGCCACACATCGTAACAACCCCTCGGAAGGCTAAGCGGAGAGAAGCGCAGCCACCCCTCGGAGGGCTAAGCGGGAGGGAGCACAGCGACCTCCCGTGTGCCCGTGAAGGTTACGGAAGCCGTTATCCTCTACAATTCAAAGTTAAATTTTGGGTTGGCCACGTGTTATAAATGGTAACAGGACAGTTCCTCGCCCACCTTTTCTCGCACACATTTCCTCACACACATTTCCTCACACACAATTCCTCGCGGGAATATTTCCTCACCGGATGTAAGGGAGCGTTTCAGTCTCGGTTTTTATTAATTTTTATTTTAAAATTAAATTCCCCATTTTCCAGAATTTATAATTTTTTTGTTATTTTTGTTTTAAAATGAAAATCCCCATTTTCCAAAATTTATATAAAACGTGATTATATATATATAGCACCATATATTATAGCACCGAGGTTTTGAAAACCGAGATTTTGTAGCCAATCGTGTGGCGAGGAAATTTAGAATTTTTGTATAACCTTTGCCAATTATTTGTCACCTTTGTGCAAAGAGGTATAGGGGCCAATATTGAGCGGCTTTGAGGAGTTCTCAATTTTAGCTTGTCAATAATTATTACAACCATATAACATATAACGTTTTCAATAATCCAGAACTCTTGAAAAACATGGGAAAGCGGGAGTTTGGGGGCGGCAGCCCCCATCCTCTAAGGTATGAAACGATTTTTTTTTTTTTTTTTTCAATTTATTTTATTACGACTGAGACTGCGCTCATCTAGCAATTTTTCTTTCAAATACAAATTTTTATATATCTAGTAAAATTCACGTTTGTTGGGGTGTAACCCACTGGTTAGCCCCATAATCAATTAAACCTATTTACTAATTTTAGTTTGGTAAGTTCATTAGGCCAAGTGGCCTCGTTCTTTGTAGTATTCTTTCAACGACAGGGTTATCTATCATATGGCGAATATAGGGGTTTCCATGTTCCTGGAGCCTTATTTCGTGTTTTGCGGCATGCATTTTTATTTCCTCTTTGATGTATTCCATCCATAGGTCCCTGTGAAGGTCTTCATTCCTTGCGTACCACGGAGCATTGACGATGCTACGATGAACCTTGTTTTGAAGCGTCTGAATCATTTTCGTGTTTGTTTGCTTGGTACATGTACATCCCCAGAGTTGTATACCGTAGGTCCATATCGGCTTCAAAATTTGCCGATATAGCAGCAGCTTATTGTGAATTGTAAGCTCAGAGCCTCTACCTATGAGCCAATACATTTTTCTTTCATGCTCTCTCCACTTAAGCTTGGCATCGAGGGTCATGCCAAGGTATTTAGCTGTATTTGCATATGGCACGAGTCGCGAGTTAATTTCTATAGGTAGGTGGTAAGCCTTTTGATAAGTAAAGTTAATATGCGTGGATTTTGCCTCATTAAGTTTGATTCGCCAACGCTTTGTCCAGTTACAAACCGCATTGGTCATCCTCTGGAGTTTGCTCGTTGCATCAGCGACATTATTTCCAACTGCCATAATTGCTGTGTCATCTGCAAAGGTGACTATGGTTCCTTCATTTGTGGTTGGTATGTCCCTTGTATATAGTAAATACAGGATTGGTCCTAAGACACTCCCCTGCGGGACACCGGCAGAGATTTTCTTTAGCTCGGAGTATTCATCCTCATATTTCACTCGAAAGTGTCTATTGGATAAATAAGATCTTAGTATGGTATAGAATTGTCTTAGTATGGCATAGAATATGCTTGAGCATACTTTTTTATGTTCTAACGTTCTTTCAATTATGTTGGTGATTCTATGGACCTGTTCAATTGTAAAATGCTTTTCTCTGAATCCAAATTGATGTGGAGGAATTAGTTGTCGGTCCTCTTTAGTAATAATTTTTCAAAGAGTTTTGCCATAATTGGCAGCAGAGAAATTGGCCTGTATGATTTTTTATCGTTAGGTGGTTTATCAGGTTTTGGTATCATGATTACTTCTGCTACTTTCCATTGATTCGGAACATATTTTAACCGAAAGGTCGCATTGATTATGTGTAGTAGCTTACGAAATCCTTTGTCTGGTAGAGCTTTGATAATTTGGCAAGTAATCAAGTCATACCCTGGGGCTTTTTTAACATTCATGTTACTTTTCACTTCTTCTTTTAATTCTTTGAGAGTTACTGGCCATATTTCAAACTCATCCAGCTTGTGAATTGATATTATATTTTCATTGGCTGTTTGTCTTTGTGGAAGTGGTTGGAAGATTTCCTGGAGATACTCCGCAAATATATCAGCCTTCTCTTTGTGAGCTCTTGCCCAGGTCCCATCACCCTTTTTAAGTGCAGGCACTTGCATTTTGGGTCTTTTGAGTCCCTTCGTCGCCTTCCACAGTGAGTAATCAGAATTTTTTTCATCAGTTAGGCTAACTAGATATCTGTTGATTGATTCATTTTTAACTTCTTTAAGAAGGGATTTGAGACTGTTACATAAATTGTTAAGAATTGTTTTGTTCTCCGGTGTTCGATTAATTTGCCAGGTTTCACGAGCTCGTCGTTTTTCTCTTACCAACTCTCTAACTTCCATTCGGTAGGATATGTTAAGCGTCTTCTTATTTTGCAAAATGGGAGTGCTTGCCAATGCAGCATAGTGAATTATTTCATTGAGTTGTTCCAATTCGTCTTCCAACTGTCGAGAATTTCTTATCGGTACCTGGAGATTGATTTTGTCCTCCATTATTTCACGAAAAAGATCCCAGTTTGTTTTTAAATTTGTTAATCTGGGTGCACTTTCCCTTTGAATTACAGTTTCACTGACTGTCATAATAACCGGTGAGTGATCCGATACTAGAGAATTGCTGTTTTCAATGTGAATATAGTTCTGAGATATACCTCTTGCTACATAAAAGTCGATTAGGTCCGGTATCTTAGCTTCGTCACTGCGCCAGTATGTTGGGGAACCACCAGAGTAAAATTCACATTTTGATGTCTGCGCTGCTTGAAACAATTCTTTACCCTTTGACGTCGTAAGTCTAGATCCCCAATAGGTATTTTTTGCATTAAAGTCTCCTCCAATAATAAAATCACGTCCTAGCGATTTAAATAGTTTAATGTAGTCCTCCCTTTTCAAGTTATGCCGGGGAGGACAGTATATTGCGGAGACAGTAAGCTGTCTGTGTTTAATGTGAATCCTAACAGTGGTGACTTGCATTGTTTCTTCTTCGATTTCTGTTTCTACATGGTGTTTTATATTTTCCTTTATTAGTAATGCTGAACCACCTCTTGCTCTTTCCGCTGGATGAATGGAATGATATAAGTTATAACCCCGGATTTTAACAAACGAAGATTTAACAAAATGGCTTTCGGATATTAGAAAAATGTCGATTTTTTCTGTATTTAAAAATATTTCTATTTCTGGAATATGTTGCATAAGTCCATTCGCATTCCAGATTGCTATTCTGAAAGTTGAGTTCTTACTTAACATTTTTTATCGGATTGCGTTGTGGGAGTTGCATTTTCTTCAGTTGATCAAATATCCTGTTGTTCAGGTTACTTTGGTCATCTAACCGCTTTGTAATAGCTTCGATGCTGTTCATAATGTTTTCCATAATTCGATTATTTTCAGAGCCCATATATTTGGTTAAACCCGAGCCTTTCACTACCTGAGCAAATGTTCTTCTTTGCCCTGCGTTGCTTGGCTGTGGATTTTGATCCATCTGATTTGATGGTTGAATCCTTCGAATTTCATGATTTTGCGATTGATTTCGTGATTTATCTCTTATTTTTTGTAGGTGTTTAGCAACCTCACAGCCTCGATAATTGGCCGGATGTTGGCCTTTACAATTTATACACTTAGCTGGTACATCTCTCCCTATTGTACATGCCTGGGTAAAATGTTTACCTGAGCATTTTACACATCTCGGATCCCGGCTGCAATATTTTTGGGTGTGATTAAATCCCTGACATTTCTTGCATTGGGGTATGCGTGTAGTGGTTCTCCTCATTAGTTCAATTTTTATCTTCATGTGAAGAATTGCTTTTATACCATAAATATTTTGAACATTTTCTGAGTTATCAAATACTAGCATAAAAAGAGGGAGTCCCCTTTTATTGAAAGTTGGGTTTCCTTCTTGGTTTTCTATTCTCTCTTTTTTAATCATATTCACAGCATCTAGCATTTTAAGACCTTTATTTTTTAAGTCTTCCATTATTTCTTCGCTTGAGCAAGTGTGATGCAAACCTCTTGCCATAACTTTTATCGGTCGAGCCTGTTTGTCCTCATAGGTAAACCACTGATACTTTTCAGCATTCAGCTTCATAGATAATGTTCTATAGGTTTCTGAGTCCAGAGTATTAATTTTCCAAACGTCATTGTTTAGCGCTGTTACCTTATATTCTTTGTCCGTAACTGATTTCATCAGTGACTGAATTTTTGGGTAACTGGTTACTCCCACGATATTTATTGGTGGGGGTGGTTTTTCTTTCGGTTGCACCAGTTTTGGTGCAATGTTCTTAGTAGATTTACTACCTTTCGGTTGATTGGCCTCAGGTTGGACAACTTCCGGTTCAGTACTTGTAGTTCCACTAACATTTAGTTGTTCAACCTCAGGTGACGAATCAGCTTTTCTTTTCTTACCCTTCCTGGAATGTTTTTTTTTCTTCTTTGGGATCCAGTTCGTCTCCCTTTCTAATTTATCCTCATCAGTGAGATAGTTTACTTTCTTTGGTTCAATACTCTCTAATTCGCTTTGTTCTTTAGCATCCCGATTCATTTTTAGAAGTTCATTTTCTCGCTTTAGATACTCAATTTCTTCGCTTAGCTTGGCAAATGATTGCTCCATCTTCTGTAGCCTCTCAAAGAGATCCATATTTTCCTTTTCTAGGTCAACAGTTCTTTCACTGAATCCTACTGCTCGCATTGTAAAATTTCCGCTGGCATCACTTCTTTCATACAGTGTTTGGCCCTCCTCAAAATCCATAGGGCTAGCCTTCGAAAAGGATGGATCCCCCCCGGATGTATTGTCCAATCGACCGACTGGAGTACCACTTGGGGTAATAACTTTCTCGGACTTATGCATTGCATAGAGTCTTGTTGGTGATCGTGGCACTATGGAACTTCTTCCAAATGGATTTACAGAACTTATCACCTCTGAAGTATTGCGGTCATTGGATAACGACGACTGGGAGCCCGCTTGCTCACCCCTCAAAGTCGCCGGCACTGGGTATCCGTTTCCCTGCGCCGTAAGGTTTTCTCCATTAGAGTCCCCCATATTGGTTATTATATTCAGGGAACCACCCCTAGCTAGTTTTGGTCCACGAATGGTATTTTATTTCCCATTTACCCTCCGACAAGTCGGTTATGGGAGACTAGCAGCTCCACACGAGATGAAACGAATTAAAATAATTTTAAAAATACTGGTATATATTTATAATTTTTGTTTAGAAGTTCAAAGTTAAAGCCCCTGGGAGGGCTAAGCGGGAGGGCGCGCAGCGACCCGTGAGAATTACGGAAGCCGTTAGTCTCTACAATCCTAAGTTAAGTTACTCGATATAATTTTTCTTCAATTTATTTTTCTCAGAATAGAGAACAAAATGTACAGGAAATTGTTATGCAAGATTTTATAATTGCAATTTTTTATAATTGCAACCTTTAGTAATGCAAAATTTTGCATGCAAAAATACTAAATTATTAATTATTTATTCAACGAAAATTAATTTAAAAACAACACTTAAAAAACACTGAATTGTTGTTCAAATTGAACTAGTGGCGCCTCTTCCGGCGTTAAATGCGAATAAAATACGTTAGCCGTAGAAAAAAACATTCGTTTGTTAGTTTGTGCATCATTTCTTGTTTAACGATAACAAATTTTTAATTGTGAATTGTGATTACCTAAATATGAATACGATTACAAGTGCAACTATTACGCATCGGCAGGAGCTAGATCGTGTAGTAAAGGTTTTATGAAAGAAAGAGGGAATTGTTGTTAAATTATTTTTGGTTAATATTATTAATCATAGTAATTTATTTTTTAATTTTCTGGCGAATTGTGGTGTAATCCACAAAGAATTGCTGTGCCATAAATGTGGTAATTTTTTCAAATTATTACGCAACGAACGTTTAGAAAAAATGTTCTGGTGCTGCAATAAGCAGGTCGACGGAGTCCGGTGCAACATTCGACAAAGTATTCGGCTCAACTCTTGGTTTAGCCGGAGTAAGCTTGAAGTTGGGCTGATATTACTCATCGCTTATGATATTTTGCATAAGGTAGGATCTGAAGGTTTAATCGCGGAGTACAATCTGTCGCCAACAAACAGCCGCTGATTGAAACCAGTATGTGCGGAGAGTCTTCGTCGACTACATGCAGACGCAATTCGAACCAATTGGCGGTCCAGGTGTTATAGTCGAGATTGACGAATCCAAGTTCGGTAAACGCAAATATAATCGTGGCCATCAGGTGGAGGGGCAGTGGGTTTTTGGAGGGATCGAACGGCTTGTGACTGAATTGTGGATTAGGCCTAAACCACACAAAAAAAAAAACGCGCGGCGCACTCTTCCCCATTCGGGACATGTGGAAACGAGTGCAATTTTGTATAGGTTTACCTAGTGCATTAGGTATTACCTTACCATATATTAGTGTATTACCTAGTGATTGCCATACTAGAATTGGTAAAATTGTGCTTAAGTGCACTTTTGTAAATTTCACTTTTGGACAGACATATATTTATGTACCTAATACGTTAAACAGACACAAAATTAATCGTGATTTTCATTTATCCCGATTGTCAAAAATCGCGTTGTGAAAACGAAATAATCCAGTTTTTTGTAAAGATTGTGTAATAACAGTCGTCTGTCATTACACGATTTTCACCTAAACCGGATTATTTTGTTTCCATAACGGGATTTTTGACAAAAATGGCAACTGAAAATCGCGATTAACTCTGTGTCTGTCTACGGTATAAGATACAAATCCTAAAATAAATTAATTAAATTTTGTTTAATGATTATTTTTATTTATAAACACGCCAAATCCGAAAACGAATTTCGGAATTACAAATTTTTAAATCCGGAAATCTGGTTTTCAAATTTATCTAATTCGTGCAATCACTAGTACCACTTATTTCATCGACGTTCATATCAATTATTTGTGGTTCGACTGGCGTTATTTCGGTTATTCGATAAAAGTTTGGTTTTTGATCTGCGATGGTTGTTTTTGTTTCGGAAAACAGTTTTATTGTTGGGCTCTCAAATACCGGTGGAGAAGTTTCACGAATCGGTGACGCAGTTATTTGTTTGATTTCGGGATTCTTTTCAATAGTCCCGGTCTCATTTAAAATATGTTTAATTCTTGTGCTGGCTTTAGGTGCTATTTTATAGTTTTGTTGGTATCAAGGCTTTGATGTTTGATTAAATTGCCAATGCATGAGAATCTTTAATCACATGCTTGGCACACATACGGCTTAATCACGGTGTGTATTGATGATTGTGTAATCAAACTTTCTCGATATGAAAAACCTTTGTTGCATATCTGAAAATTAGAGTGAAAAGTTCATAAGTCTGTTACACGTAGTTTGATAAACAAACTTACTTCACATTTGAATGGTTTATCGTCCGATTGTTATTTTTCGTGCACTTTGAGCTGACTTTTAACATAAAAAATTGGCACTACAGTAATTGCACAGATCACAGATGTCCTTTTACACCCTTGTGAATCTGTTTATGAGCAAACAGTGGATGTATATTTTTAGTGAGAAATTTGGCCAAGTAAATTTCATATTCAAACTGGTTTTTAATGCCACATTTCATGATCTGTATAGGAATTAAGCGCAAATTTTAGTGGAAAAATCAAATTGACAAAATTTCTTGCAAATTGCTATAAAAACGTATGTCCATCATTGAAATAATTGTTTCTTTGCAGCAGACGTATGTCGCCACTTACATATATATATAATATATATATATATATATATATATATATATAGGGTGGCCAGAATATCTCTTTTAAAGAGGACATGTCCTCTTTTTGAATCTGTTTCTTTTTTACACTTTATTTTTAAAAAAATGTTCTCTTTTGTTCTCTTTCCAAAATTTTTTGCAATTTTTCGAAAAAATGTAATTGAACTAAAAAATAATTATTGTCTAAAAGGTTTCCGCTGTTTGGACAATAGATGTCAGTTGTCAGTCAAGTTATCTATTTCATTTGTTTGAAGGGTGAGTTGAAAATGCGTAAAATAGAAGAAGAATACGTATTTGTTTATACCAATTGCTTTTTCGATCAGTTTTTTGTCTGTAGTTATCGGTAAGTTGGCAACGATGAATAGACGTCGTTTTAGAATTTTGTATCAAATGTTATAAAAGAGAAAACAAAACATACAAAAAGTAAAGTTATTGTGCTTCGGTGGTGGTAGTGCGATATTTTAATTTAATTACGAAAGTTTGAAAATTAGTTCCGGGTGTTAAATTTTTTCTATTTTTTTTGTGTAATATTCTAAATAATTTAGAAAAATAAAATAAACAAATATAAAGTGTTTACATATAATAGAACCGTCGGTGATTTAGTTTCCAATTAAAGTGAACCGTTATTTTATAATGAGCAAAAGAAAGTGTATTTTTAGTGAAGAACTAAGGAAAAAGTACACTTGCTTTACAGCCGTCAAAAATTCAAAATTTGAAGCTCATTGCACGGTTTGTGAGAGGAATGTCTCAATAGCAAATAAAGGCCGATATGATTTAGAACAGCATATGGAATCCAATATACACAAGTCTACCGTCAAAGAAGGGCAATGTTCGAAATCTATTGCAACATTCATGGTTCCAAAATTTTCTGCGTTAGCAGATAAAGTGGCAGCCGTTGAAGGAACACTCGCCTTCCACACTGTAAAACACCACTTTAGCTTTCGGTCGACGGATTGTACGACAAAGCTACTCCAGAAACTATTTTCGGACTCAGAAATAGCTCAAAAACTTGCATCCGCTAAAACAAAAACTCGAGCAATTATTACAAACGTGATTGCACCATTCTGTATTCAGAATATAATAGATTCGGTTGAGAATAACCCATTTTTATCTGTCTCTACCGACGCAAGCAATCATGGCTCTCTTAAAATGTTTCCACTGCTAATTCAATTTTTTGATATTGAAAATGGAATCAATTCCAAATTAATTTATTTAGATTCTTTACCAAATGAAACAGCCGAAACAATCTCGAATTTTGTTTTAAAATATCTAGAGCTATTTAAGCTCCAATCAAAATTGATCGCGTTTTCAGGGGATAATTGCAACACCAATTTCGGTGGAATAGATCGAGCAGGAGAAACCAACGTTTTTAAAATGTTGAAACAAAAACTGACAAAGCCACTAATAGGGATTGGTTGCCCGGTTCATATCGTTCACAATGCTGCAAAGCACGGCCTTGAGACCCTCCCTTTTGATTTAGAATCTTTGGCGCTAAAAATTTATAATTTTTTCTCTACCTATGCAGTTAGGACTGAAAAATTAAAAGAATTTTGTTTATTTGTGAAAATCGAATACAAACAATTATTGAACCATTCTAGTACGCGATGGTTATCTTTATACCCTGTGATAAATAGGATTTTACAAATGTTCCCTGCTTTAAAATCATACTTTTTGTCTTTGACTAATTGTCCAGCCACCTTAAAAGTTTTTTTTGAGTCAGAATTTACTGAACCATATTTATTTTTCGTTCATTCCTTAATGTTTCTTTTCCATGAAAATACAAAGCAATTAGAATGTGAAGAAAATTCAGTTTTAGAAATAACGAAAACTTTAAATAAGTTAACGAATGTTTTAAAACAGAGACACGAACAAAATTTTTTACCACTTAACGTAAAATCTATTTTACTTCGATTAGTTAAGGACGGCTTAGAGGATAAAGTCAAGGATTTTAAGTTACGAGTTAACGAAACGTATAAAATAGCATACGACTACATAAAATCATGGACGAAACAATTTGATGAATTCCATAACTTTGAATGGATGAGAATAAATGAAGTGCCAGAATGGAAAGATGCAGAAGGATCTATAACGTACATAATTTCAAAAGGAGTAAAAATTGATGACTCAGTCTGTTTCGACCAATTTTGCAATTTGAAGTTATTTATCCAACGTGAATTGGACACATCGGAAACAGAATTCATAAATTCCAAAGCAAGCAAAAGATGGGTTAAATATTTCGCACAGTGTGCTAATACAGGGTTTTATTCGGAGTTGCTTAAAATTTGTCAATTTTTTTTTTCAATACCGGGTCAAAATGCCAACGTTGAGCGCGTATTTTCACTAATTGAAGCTCAGTGGACAGATGAGCGCAACCGCCTAAATGTGTCAACAGTAAGAGCCATTTTAAGCATAACATATAACTCTAAACAACTAAGTTGTTTAGAATTTTTTCAAAACATAAAATCAAAAAAAAAACTATTATTGGATATACAGAGTTCGCAAAAATATGATTCGGATTCTGAAGAAGACAATTAAAATTTTTGGAAAATTGTTAACGTATTGTGTGGTATTTAAATTTTATTATCTTTAAATTGAAATATTTATTTTATTTAAAATGTTACGAAATGAAATTAATGTATTTAAAATATAAATGTATACTGAATAAATGTTCCTAAGTTAAATAGTAATTATAAAACCTTTCTGCTAGAATTATTTTTAAAAAATTTCGTAGGCCGTTTTATCAGCGGATAATACGAATTTAACGATCAACAAAATTTTAATAAATCAGCGAGAAATCGAAAACAAATTTAAAAAAATAAAAAATTCTTAAAAATTTGATTTTTTTCAATTACAAAAAAAGTCCTCTTTTTTTAAATGTAATGTTCTCTTTTTCATGGCTTGATATATGGTCACCCTATATATATATATATATATATATATATATATATATATATATATATATATATATATATATATATATATATTATATATATATATTTATATTTGACATATTATTTAACGTAATATTTGAGTTTCGTCTTCTTTTTTGTGTACAATAATATAAATATCTTAATATTTAAATTAATAACAAATAATCTATTAGTGTTACTCTTATATAACACATTGGTTATATGAAACATAAAATAAAACTTAAAAACATAATATAATATAACAAAAATGAGTGTAGTTGCTTTGGCCGCCTTACATTACGAAGATACTCATCATATGAGAATTTTACGTAAAAGGATGAGGGATACGATGAAGGATGAACCCATTTTATATTCCAGAAAAACGTTAAGATTTATGATAAAGGCATTACCTCAGGCAGAAACGGCAAACCGGCATTTCAAGATGTCAAATCCAATTTTTGGCAAAATTGTTTTAATTGCATGTTTTTTTTTGCGTCCGTCGAAATATAAAATTTGGGTCTTTTAATGACAAATATGGTTTTTTATAAATTTTTCTTAAAATAAGGCGATACTTATAGATTATAAAATAATTTTCATATTGCTAAGTGAAATAATTGGGTCAAAAATTGGGTTTGACGGATTGAACGGCCGGTTTGCCGTTTGTTAAGGGACATTGCCTTAAGTTTTACTATTATTTGTCCTTAGGAAATATGATTAAAAGTATTCTTTTTGTCGTAGATTCATGGAAATGTATAGACTTCCAATAAACCTATCGAAAGATTTTATTGAGGAAGTCAAAGAAGTTGGTAACCTAAATGACACCCAACAAAAAAATTTCTTTTCATTTAGAAGTACGTGTAATTAATTTTTTTATTGTTTTGTTGTAAAATTAAATAATTGTTTTCACCATTTAAGATATTAGCTGTCCTAAATTTTTTGGCAAGTGGCAGTTACCAGAAGAGAATCGGAAGTGATGCGTTGGCATTCATGAGCCAACCGAAAGTATCCAACTGTGTTAGGAAATACACCACGATTATTACCGAGAAACTGTCGGTAGAATATGTAAGGTTTCCTCAGACAGCGCTTGAAATTGAATCAACTAAGGCTAGGTACATTCACGATTAGATATTTTACTGCAAAATTTAGATAACCATCCCTCTCATAGTTTTTTGGCAGAATATGGCTCTCCACACATCATCAGGATTATTGATGGAACCCACATTGCAATAACCGGGCTTAAAAAGAATGTTTAACATGTCTATGTCAACCGTAAAGGGTTTCATTCAATAAATACCCAATTGGTAAGCTTAAATATTTTAATCTAATTTAACTGGATTACTTATATGTATATTTGTATGTTTTTAGGTATGTGACAATAATTTAAGAATCACAAATTGCAATGCGAGATATTGTGGGTAAGAATTATTGATTAATTATATTTATATTTTTTAGTCAATATTTAAATACTTGAACAAATTTTTTATTGGTTTTGGACTCTTTATTTAAAAAAAATTATTTTACAACTATAGCTTCGAATCCTATATTTTTTTCGAAGAATGAATAGGAATAGTAGAAGAAATTCCGAAATACGAGAAAAGAGCCCAAAGCCAATAAATAATGTGTACAAGATAGTTAGTTGTTATATTAGTGGCTTTCCAATCGACCACCGCAAGTACTTATAAGCTATAAGTGCTTCATGTCTTTGATAGATAACCTATAGTAAATATACCAAATACATGATCCATAAGTGCTTATAAGGATTTGTGGTGGTCGATTGGAAAATCACTATTTTAAGAATCTAAAACGTTTGCATTACAGCTCCACTCATGATAGCTACATATGGGGATGTAGTCAATGTTTTGCATTTTTGCAATTGCGATACCGACAATATGAACGACGGGAGTGGCTATTGGGTAACGTAATTTCTTCTGTATATCCAAATTTCAATTTTATTAAATGCTGAATTTGAGAATTTACAACACCAAAGCCATAAATCCAAATCGTTTACAACAACAATCGCATTATCCAATCCCTCACTGTAGGAATTCATTAAAATCGTCGTGTTTTGTGTTTTTCCAAATTACAACAACTATAAGGCCCGAATTTATAGATGTTACTACAATTATAACTACTGTTATAGTAACAGTTTTCGTATTTATAAACCTCACTACAAGATTTGTTTGTAATTGTATCAACGCTTATAGTGATCACTTTAAGCATTGCTAGATTTAAGATTTTAAAATGATTTCCGAAAATCGTTGCTATAGTAATAGCAATAGTTACGACTATTAGGCCCGTTGTACATTTCAGCTAAGCTAAGCTAAGCGATGTGAGCTAAATTCTTATCCCCCTATTGTATATTATATATATGTGTGTGTGTTTGATATTGGTGATTGTCTTTTGATGTCTACTGCTTCAATATTGTATATTATGTTATGGGTTAATATTGTATTCGTTATGTCTAATTATTGTAATTGTACGATGTGTAAATATGATGGTAGTTGTTTATTTTGTATCTACAACGTTGATATTGTAATTATCGTTCCGAAGAATTATTCCTCAACCGTGTGTTGTTTGGATGAATTTAATGTTAATAAGTTATGAATTTGTTACAATGTTTTGTATCTAATCTTGATTAATATGTAGTTATTCTACGCTATGTTTCTTATATTGAAGTGTTAAGATTCTAATGTATAAAATTGCTCGTGTATCGTCTTCTATCAAGTATGTACTGATAAGTGTAGAGTATTTGTTTAATTCTATTCTGTTGTTAGTTTCAGAATAGAATTGTGTATGGAGAAGTTTTTGTCTTGGTTAGTAGACTAGGCTTAACTAAGGAATTTTCTCTTATTAACCAATCAATTATTACAGCAATTACGCCGTTTTTCTCTTGATTGGCTCGTCTTAGAAAATCCCGCTTTATCGGATTAGTAGGGTGTTTGTTAGTTTATAATTACCTATTATTTTCAGCAAATCTGGATTTCTGGATATTAAATCTGGATCTCTGGATACGGTGGTTTCTTTATAGATTATGTTAAATAAATTCTTTTCTTTTATTTTTAGATAAAAATTATTCTTTATTTGTTTTGTTTTATAGATGAATTTTACACTTGATAACTTTATTTTTTACTTGTTTGCTTAGAATTTATTTTAAGTATACTGATTGATGTCGAAAAACTGAATACTGAATACCAAACTTGAATAAATTTGAATGAACTTGAATGAATTTTGTTTGTAAATTTCTGTGCTTATATACTAATTTTTCTGATATTTTACACTAACAATTTGTGTACTTAATTTCTATTTCTGCTAATTTGCATTATTCTAAGAATTATAACGCATGTGTATCAAATTTTTAACTCATCATAAATTATTTTGGGTCATTATATTGTGTTCGATTTAATTGAATTGCTTAATATTATTTTCTACTTTGGGTCAATATTCTTGGTATTCCAATTTTCGCTTTATTTTTGATGTTCTACATTTTATTTATTACATATTACAATTTTATAATTTTCTTTCGAATTGCATTGTCATCAACACATTAATTATGTATTTCTTTATTTCATTGTCAACGTTTTATTATATAACATATGTTTCATTTCCTACTATTTTTGTTTCCTTACTTTTACTCTTTTGTTTTGATCTTTTTATTTTGTCTTATCCTAGATTTTATTATCTATTATCCTATTTTGTATTCTGGGAAAAACACTTGTGAAACATTATTTCGAATTTTTGTGACTTTCTAAATTTTTGTTATTTTTCGAAACTAGCCTTAATATTATCATGCTACAATTTCTACTGCATTATCTTTAATTTATCTTATTTTTCCTATTAGATTTTATACTTCATTTAAATGTTTCACAACACCCCGGTTGAAAATAAAAAATTTTAATGAGAAGATATAAACTGAACAATGTGTTTGTGTATAAGGCTAGTTATCAGCTGAAAAGTGCAAAGGGGTGAGCTAGGCGAGCTAACTAAGCTAACGAAAACGACATTTCTCGCTTAGCTTAGCTGAAATGTGCAACGGTCCTAAATTCGGGCCTAAGTGTATTTCCTTAAGAAAGTTACTTTCCAATTACATTGGATAAAGCATCGCATGGTACAAACCAAAAGAAAATTTGCTTTATTTAAATCATAGTAATAGGTAGCTGTTTGGGGAAAAAATCTCAACAAAATGCCATTTAATCAATTTCAATTTGGGATCCGTTGAATTCGTATTGATCAGTACAAAATTGGAGTTAAATATATGGCATTATTGTTACAATTTGACAAAAATACGACGAACATTTTTTACGAATTTTTACTGAGGGATTGAACAGTGCAATTGTTGTCGTAAATTGTCAATAAAATACAGCTGAAATAACAAAATGTTTATAGGTGATAGTGGGTATCCTTTGCAACCGTTTCTTATGACGTACATCAAAAATCCCAGGGCACAAGAAGAGCGGCATTAAAACAAGCTGCATTGCAAAATTCGTTGCAAAATAGAGCGCTGCATTGGTTTACTGAAGAATCGGTTTCGGTAATTACATAGTATATGTATATACAATTTTATTTTTAAAAACAATTTTTTAAACAAATTGCAGATGTACCTTGGGTGAACGTAAATTACGCTATGAGCCCCGAATTGCCACCAACATAATTATTTCCTGCGTTGTTTTACACAACATTCTAATAAATAATGGCATTCCACACGGGGAATTCATCACACCAGTACAAGAAGAATTGGAGAGTCGAAATAACTAAAGAGGTCGTTATTCATTGCTGGGCAACAAAACCGTGATTGGCTTTTGAACAATCTAGGTCATAGAATTTAAGGATAACAGGTAAGTATAAACTTAAATTAAGCTTAAAGGTGCCTTTGAACTTCGTGTTACTCGGTCTTATTTTTTTTATCTTATTTTAGAATTAAATTTTTTTTTCGATATTTTACTTTTTATTATAAATTGTATTTTCATTCCGAAGAATGTGTGGAAGGCATCTTATGCATTAACCAAGGGACTCGTCCCGTTCTGTTCTTTTAATTTCAGGGTTTTGAAGGCATGTAATTTTATATATGAAGATGATTATTTTTTAATTTTTTTTTTTAATTTACTCTCTTGGTCAGGGGTTTCTACAGATTTCCCTGACCGTAATGCATTGATCGGAAGCATATAGGGTAAATCGAATTTTCTCTCGAAAGTCGGCTGTAGCCGCCAAAATGCAATAAATTTGACTTTAAGGTGATTTTTGTTTGTTTCTTCTTGAAGCCGAAATGATTTTTGGATGGTTTCTATTTTTGGTGTCATTGTTTTATTGCAGGATAAGTAGAGAAAATGTTAAGCTAAATATGTACATTACATTTAAAAAAATCATTCCATAATTAATTAAGTTATATTTACAAAAATGAATTCAAATTCATAACGTAAGTTATATTTTATTATTATTATAGTTTAAGTTTTATTATTTAATGACAATAATAATTTGTTTGTTAAATTTGCTGTTTTAATTAATTCTTCTTGATTTTTTAGAATATTTTTATTTTGTTGAATTATTACCCTCTGCTGCTTATTTTGCTCTTCTTGGAGTCGAAGAGACTCCACTTGAAGAGACTTGGATTGAATCCATTATAGTTGGATTCTGAAAATGATATTTTAGGAGATACTACTTTAAGAACACTTTCATTTATTACTAACTCTTGGTCTAATTCTTTGTTGACCTCGAACTCGACGTGGCCGAGGTGTATTATTATTACTTCTGCTTGCAGGTGGCGTATTAATATTTAGCGAATGTGGAGTGCTATTTGCAGGTGGTGTGAGTATCGACTGTATTGCTACTCGTAATGGTGACGAATATAATTGTAAATATTCTCCCGGTTCAATAAATAGTTCCCCTACGTGTCCTCGATTTTCATGAGAGGTCGGAGAAGCTAACTGAGTTACAAAATTTAAAATATTATTGTTAATATTGATTAAACAATTTTCTCCAAACTACTGGAATGGGTGAAATTATAGTTATTTCCGAAGTGGACGGCTGTAGTATTTGAGGGCTAATATTAGGCGGTTCGTTCATCCTTGAAGTGGACGGCTGTGGTGACTGAGGTCGGATAGGCGGTGAAGGAGACTGAAATAAAATATCCTAAATTAAATAAAAGGTATTTACAAAACAAATGTATTTGTTTACTATTAAATCAGAGCCACACTCAACTTCTGTATGCCCATCTAATAACTTCAGATTGCACATATTTATGATCCTCCAGTCGCACTCCGTTATTTCGGTAGCATCGCTTTCGTTAACGTCCTCATTTTCAAAAAAATATTCAGTAAAATTCTCAACGGCTATGTATTTCTCTTTAGAGATACCTTCGTTACACTAAAAAAAAATTTCGAAAGACAAATTTTTTTTCGCGTAACAAATTTTTCTAGCAGTTTTGGCTGCGTTCAGTTTTTCTTTTAAAATTTTTTTTTCGTATGTCGACTTTTTTTCCCTAAAATTTGCGCTTAATTCTTATACTGATCTGATTCTGATAAACATTATGTTTATGGAAAATCCCAGCACATTTATTGCATTGAAAAATTTCAGGTTGTTTTTCACATCAATATCACTGGTAACCGAACTAAAACTTTCTTGCTTCACAGTTTTAAATTCCTTCTCAGTTTTATGTTGCGCTTTCGGATGTTGAATTCTGGCATATTTGCTTGTATACCATACTGTTCACCACAAGTGCTACAAGCAAATCTATGCTTTTTTATAAAGTATATTTTATTCACATCCACAATATATAAATGGGTTGGGTATGTAATCTCGCATTTCAAAATCTCGCATTTCAAAATCTCGCATTTCAAAATCTCACATTACAAAATCTCGCATTACAAAATCTTGCATTACAATCGCGCGCGCGATTACGGGAAATTGTTATACGAGATTAAAGGTATGATGGCCGGTCTCCACTTGAGTATTTGTCTCTTGATAAAAAATAAATGACATTCGGCTTATGACATTTTTTTTGCAACTACTAACATAAAGTATAAAACTAATTTCTCTCTTTGATGCCCGTCTTATGAAATAAATCGACGAGCGTGACACAACATGACGGAGTTAAAAATTAGTGATCTCGACATTTAGTACAACTTTTCTTATTTTTGTTTTTGAAAAAAACAAGTTTATAGCCCTTTATGTTGATAACTATTAGTTCCTACGGAGTTTTCAATGTGTAGGAACAAATAATTATCAACATAAAGGGCTAAAAACTTGTTTTTTTCAAAAACAAAAATAAGAAAAGTTGTACTAGATTCCGAGATCACGAATTTTTAACTCCGTCATGTTGTGTCTCGCTCGTCGATTTATTTCATGGAATTTTGAACTACCAGCCAGAAATCTCGTTGAATTTATTTACCTAAATATAGTTGCAGATACTCTGTAGATTAAAAATCGCGGATTAACGAAGAAATCCTACTGAACACTAAGGCGTAGTTAGATCTGCGTACCTATCTCTACGATTACCTATCAATGGCCATCAAACTCTAGCTACACATTATTTTGATTTAGATTAATTTGTTAAAATAAAAATCTCAGCCCCCTGAGGGTCGCGCAAAAATATCGTTTGGCACAAATAATCATGAAATCCTACTGAACGCCAAGGCATAGTCAGAGTTGCGTACCTATCTCTGCGATTACCTGTCAATGGCCATCAAACTCCAGCTACACATTTTTTTATATAGGGAAATTTGTTAATATAAAAATCTCATCCCCTGAGGGTCGCGCAAAAATATCGTTTGGCACACATATTCATGAAATCCTACTGAACACTTTAACATAGTCAGATTTGCGTACGTATTTCTACGAATACTTTTTAATGGCCATCAAACTTTACCTACACTTTTTAGTGTATATACTCTTCTGTTGTGACTTGTGAGGTTTTGTTTTTTTTGTCATTTTTTTTTTTTTTGTCATAAACTTCACTTTAGTGTATTATACTCACTGGCGTAAGCCAGTAACGAACATTTGTAGTTGAATTTAATGGAAACATGCGTGCGATTTTAGCAAGCCGTTTGAACTTAGAAATGTTTCCTCCAACGGCAAACCATCCCGGACAGAATACGGGCGTTTAATCTCAATGATTAATTTTTTTTTTCTAAATTCATCCCATCGGGAGTTGCGGCTAAAAAATTGAACTCTGGTGGGGTATACCCACATTCTTCAATGTGATTCCCTGTAACTCCACAGTATTTCTTTCGTGCTAGTGCTTCATGAGATAAACCCCATTTAATGGCTTTGGCATTTATTGCAATTCCTCGTATATGGTTTTTTAAAAATCCATCAACAAATTTACCAGAATTTGTGGTTCTAATAATTGAATGACAAATCGATGCAGTGATCCTTGAAGATCTCACCTGGTATCATAATTTATTGTGAATCCTGGAATTCTTCTCGATTCGTTTTGTTTTTTTAATGGTACCTTGGTTTATCGAACATACCATGTAGTACTGAAGTGAATCCGCGCAATAGACTTGTTTCCTGCGCAATAAACAGACAAATTAACTTTTCGAGATGCTCAAAAAGGTGAAGCTATCTTAAAATTTATTAATGAATTAATAGCATAATCGCTTATGTTTTATTTGTATTGAAGTGTAGAATTTTGAACTACCAGCATTTTATCTATAGTTACATTCTCAAGGCTTCTCCAGCAGGCCTATGCCATTTCTGAATTTTCGACGTAGAGCTTGTTGGAACTGTGCCTAAAAGTAAAAAAATACATTATTATTATTTTGAGATTTAAATTGTGTCACAGTAAAGTTACATAACAGAACTGCTGAAACGTGTTTATAAGCAGCACTGACTGCGCCGGCTGGACACATACAACTTGCCTTCATAATTTGGCATAAATTATCGTTGACATGGACATGCACAACGTAGTCCACATTTTTTTTAGTTTCGGTACTGCAAATACCTTTAAAATTCGTATCACTGTTCTGCTGGAAGTAGTTAAATTGTTTTATAAATTCAATAAAGAATGAACTACGCCCCTGTTTATCTCCAACGGTGGTTTTTCTTTCAGTAAACCAATTCGAAATAGTCGACATCGATAGCCATTGAAGATTAGATCTATCAGCTCGAATCTATAAGTCGTGGTATGGGACTTGTGGAAAGCTACCAGATCGACTGCAGGCACAATACTCATCGTATACAGCTTTTCATTTAAATTTTCCGATTACCAGATCCGTAACCTGCAATAGTAAGTACACATTTAATTAATTAACTATAAATGAAACATTAATAATTTTCACAACGAACCTGTTACCTAGTGTGCCTTTATTTCCACTGGGTTTTGCTCCGATGGCTTTCAGCAGTTGTTGCTTCAACTCAACAATAATCTTGTCCTCCATTGCATTTACAAAAAAAAAAGGAATTTGGAAAATTAATATAAATTTGCCCAGTTAAACACACTTCTACCTATATCACAATAACCTATAAATAATATTACTTTTATAAACCAAAAATTTGTTTTGACGTGTTCTTTTCAAAATATATGCATACTTTAAGACCACTTAGTTTAATTAAAACAGAAAAATATTTTATCATTTAACGTATTTTGTGTTTAATAATACTTTATAAACAAAATCCACTTACAAAACCCAAATAAATTAAGAAATATTATTCATAATTAACAATTTATTTACACTTGTTTTACATAGGAATTCATACATAGGTAAATGTTTGACATTTGAGAGTTTGTCCCAGGACAACGACGCACCATACAGCAGACACTCGAAATAAAAATTCCTCCTATAGGATAAAAAAGTTGATCAATCCGAAACCGGTCTTTAACCCATAAACGCATATTATTTTGAGAAAAAAACTCCAAAAAAAACTATTTTTTTTATTATTGAAAATGTGTATTAGCACATATTTTAGCACAATAGATACATTTATATAAACAATATGATTCTTTCGGGTTTTTTTTTTATAGACAAATTATTATTTTTAATAGCATTCCAACATTTACGACTTGGTGAGCCAGTGAAATAAAAAAGCCTATTCTACTCATAATATATCTACTCCAATAAAAAGTATCATTCAATAAATTCAATATCATTTCCCCCCAGATAGCCTTAGAAAAACAACAAATTTCCTTAATAAGGGTTTTGTTTTTTTCCTTCTTTTAAATTTTAAGTAATTCTTTGCAGCATAAAAGAAAAATATGTAACTAAAGAACACGGCAACATATGTACATATATGGCATCTCAATCAAAAAATGAAATGTAACGAATTAATAAGAAAATTTCGTTTTATTAAATAAATTATGTACATAATAAATTGTTTTTGAATTCTTTCCGTATAAAATATAGTTTACCAAAATTTTGTTGGACAAAGCCTTGTTTTTGTTTTTTTTATTTTGTTTTCCGAAATAATTATTTTGATTATTTTATAGTGAAGTCATAAATATTTAGTGAAATAGTTTTTCTGGGATCGATATAAAATATTGCATTTCAAAATGTTGCATTAACAAAATGTTGCAATTACAAAATCTTGCATAACAAAATAGTGGGGTACCGAATTAAAAAAGGCTGAATTAAAAAAGGTCTTTAAAAATGAATTAAAAATGTTGATTTTTGTATGAAACACCTGCACCTTTTTTAATTCATTTTTTTTAACAAATTTTCTGAATTAAAAAAGGCGAATTTGACGAAAAACGTAAAAACGAGAAAAACGTAAAATGAATTAAGAAAGGCTTTTGTTATTTCATTTTATAAACACATATCTTAATTCATTTTCAAAATGAATTAAAAAAGGCATATATTATTTCATTTTTTAAACATAAATCGTAATTTATTTTTTTAACAAAAATCAGAAATGCGTGTTTGGAAGAAAATGTACTAAATTCACCTTGTCACTAACATAATTTAAATGCGTCTCTAGTAAAAAATTGTTTTATATTTACGTTTCATTAGATTTCTTTTTTCTATTGTTTTTTGTGAAATATTCGAAATCATAGAAGATTCTGGCTACACGAATTAAAACGGTCTGAGAAAAGATATTTTTCTGAATTAGAAAAGGGCCTTTTTTAATTCATTTTATAAAATGAATTAAAAATGCGTTAAAAAAAATTTAAATAAAAAAGTTAACTTAATTAGGTTTTTATGTTTTCATTAATGAAAGTAAACACTGATCATGAGCGATTTTAATTCGGTTTTGAAATATGTAAAAAATTAATTAATTTGTTAACTAATTAAAAGTTAATTAATTTTTAATTTTTTGCTTAATTTTTTACATATTTTGGAAACGAATTGGAGTCGCTCATGATCAGTGCTTGTTTTCATTAATGAAGGTATGAAGGCCTGATTTGTTAACTTTTTTGTTTAATTTTTACATATTTTAAAAACGAATTAAAATCGCTCATGATCAGTGCTTATTTTCATTAAGGAATAATGAAACGTAAACCTGTACTTAAAAGCAAAAGTCGCTTAAGTGACTTTAAGCGGTTTTTCTGAATTTCACATAAATAATTAAATTTGTCTACTATTTAGATTGTATCAAATTTTGGTGAAAATAGGGTAAAAAGTAAAACAGTTATGAGGTAATACGTTTAATACTCTCAATGTATTTACATTTGATTTTAAAACTTTAACCTTCATTTTCTCAAAACTACTAAAATGCACATAAGCGACTTCTGCTTTTCAGTACAGAATTTATTTACTTTATTTCCTGATACTTGGTTATTCGCGTTTATAATATTATATGACAGTTATTCCCATTTTCCTTCTTTTTATTATCATCAGAGAATAAACCATATTCAACTCCGTTAGACATTTTACCCGAAAAAAACACGCATACATAATGATAATAACCACTGATCTGTAATACATGGATAAAACATCTTCAAAATTTCTACGCAAATACCAACAATTTGATGGTAGAACTTTTTAATATAACTATTTCGCTTGTTTTTATATAGTTGTTGCTTCTAAAGAGACACAAGTTGTATAGGGCCGCACTTAAATAAATTTAATGTCGAAAATATTCGAAATGATTTATTTTTTACATAAAATCTAATAAAATGTTATGAATTTATTAAAAATAATTAATACAATATTTATTTCACTTTAAGTTATATCAAAATAATTACGTTTTTCAGAAACTATTTACATTATTTCTTACTACTTAACCCTTAAAATTTAAAATGCACACCTGGAATACACACGTAATTTTCGGAATTAAATGTCAAGTTATGAACCAAAACAAACACAAAAAAATATGTGGAATGAAATACATACAGCGATTTTTAAAAATGTTTATTTAAGTTATTAATGATTTAATATATGTAATATATAAATCTATACCATGGTGAAATATAATTAAATAAATCTATTCATATAAATGAAAACAAAACTATTCATGGTGAAATATAATTAATCTACTTAATTGATGCCGAATGTGTGTCGTATTTTGCTCGTTAATTTGCCGTGAAATTTGTGAAAATTTAATCTTTATAAAACATTTTATTATTACTTTAGCTAGCTTATATATATGATTGTTATCTATTTCTGTATCAAATTGATGATTATGTAATGAGGGAAACATTTCTGTAATATTCAGATCCTGTAATATTCGTAACGCCAGCCTCTCATCTTGATGTTTATTCTTCAAATTTATATCGGCACTTTTAAAGTATAAATTTGTAATGATGCACAGATCAGTAACATCTTTAGCCGGAATTATTAAACCACCTCTAGTTTTTAAAAATAATAATTTTAGTGCCGTGGTGTGGGCTCCACCATATTCAGAGTACAATGCATTTACGCATTCAGTGCATTTAACTATTTTTCTAGCCATTTTTACTACATAGCCACTTATATAGCCAATTACATTTTCCTGGAAGGCTGAGACTATGTTTTCCTGGAGGAATTCTGATACACGAATACTGTTTTCTCCGCTGTGGTACGAATCTTCTTCAATATCAAACAAATCTATTGGATATTCTACATCACCTGTTTGAATAAATACATATTATTATTTAGTAGGTACAACATATTTTTATATCTAATTTTAACTACATACCGTCATTTCTAGAAAGCGAAAGATTAGATACGACATTTAATACTTCTGTATTGTCACCTTCACCCACATTACCGCTAAAGCTTCTGATTTGACTGTGAATCAGCAGTTGCTTATAAGCAGCAATAAACTGTCGTGGAGTGGGATTGTTGTTTGTCCCACTTCTGGCGCGTATTGCACAAAAAAATAGTTCTAGGTGGTCTTGGCTCAGCTTATAGGTTAATATGTAATTCAAATAATTTCTTTCAATTAGATCTGCATACAAACTTTCAAGCATGTTGAGGCCTAGATAGAGACCCAGAAACCCAGTAGCTTTGTTTGTATTGAAAATGGAAATACCAGAATTCAATTTGATACCAGATAAATATTCCGTAATTACACTTATTTCTGGTAACCAGCGGTCCTTATTACTTTTGCGAAGAGGTGCTTTAAAACCTTGGCCGAAAGGATTGCGAGAATTTAATATATCAAATGCAATGTTTATGTGTCTTATAAATTTGACTGTAGGTTCACTACCTTTAAAGTCTGGTAATTTTAAATTAAGATTACAAAACTCAATCGCAGTGGCCACTGATTCACTCATTGTTTGAGCTGCTAGGGAAACTTTCATTTTTTTCTTTTGGAACTCTATATGTGACTTAGAAAGTTTATTTCCTAGCTTAAATTCTTCCTTTGTTTGAAGGTTGTATAAATCATCGATATACTTCCATCTTACTATGCCTTCTGCTGTATGAAGTGTATTCTCAGCGCACAACCGGTTTCTTATTAGTTTCAGCATATGGCATGGATCAAGAAGAACATGTATTTTATGCAAAGGATTTTCTGAAAAAATTAATTAGAATATTTAAAATTTAAGATAAATAAGATTTTAATTTAAATTACCTTTGAAATAAAACCATGGTTTAGGTTCATTCACTCTTAGTACTGCTCCTAGTTTTTCCAGCATGTTTTGATTTGATATTAATCCATCGCACGTTAGTGAAACAACTTTAGCACCTGCTTCTAATAATTTTTCAATAGCAATTGAAACAATTTCAGCTTTCATTGAAGCGGAAATACCGTTGATAAGAAAATAAGCTACTGGAATTTTCCAATGTTCTTTCATTCCAACTGCCATTATCACCAAAGCTTCAACTGCTTCCTTCTCACAGTCTGTTGGATAATCAATTCCTAAGTCGCTTTGTCCTATCAAACGACCACCAACCAACTCCGTTTTCCGCATGATTGACATTTCATCCATCATCAAGGTTATACATAAATCATGTCCTTCATTTTTATATGAATTCGCCTTGCTCCTAATTGCACTAATAGCTTGTTCTGTAAATCCAGGTGTGCCATCAACCTTGGAATACCAACGACGGACTGTATTTGGGTGAGGTAAGGCACATTTAAAAATATCTCGCACATAATTATATGCTTTCGGTGAGTAAAAATGCAGAGTATGCGCAAATGTCTTTATCTCGTTAGAATATTTAGTTTTGGTAATTTTTTCCAAAGACTCATTTGACGCATACCGCTTAAAGAGTTCGGTAGGAACCTCCTTTGCTGAACATTTAATTATAGTTGCAACTTCATCATCTATTAGCTGTTCACTCCTTAATTTCACCAATATGTCACTAATTGATGTAACTTTTTCTAAACTTCTTTTTAATTGCCTCTTTAAATTATGAATCTGTTTATTTTTTTGGAGCAAACGGCCTTCTAATTTAAAATATTTATCAGCAGGAACAACTTCGGACGAAGAAGCTGCGTATAATCCTGTTGCTGTTGATGGTCTTTGATACTCTTCAGTTACCGACTTATTATAATGAAAGCCATGTGAAGTACTTGGTCGGGCTTCATCAAAACCAATTGATAATTCACCAATCGAAGATATTGAATCTTCTAATTCAAAGCAATCTTCCTAAAATATTTATAAAATTCACATTATTTCTGCATTATTATTAAATTTTATAATAATAATGAAATTTGACGTGCCTTATTTGCCTGAGCTGATGTGGAAGGTAGTATTTCGGTGGTAGTTTCTAAATTAGATGTCTCCTGATTTATCTAAACAAGTATATTTTCTCATTAGCTTGTTGTAATTGAAACAGATTTTACAACCACTTTTACTTACATCTTCCATTATTTTGATAGGAACCGCATTTTTGGAAGCTAAAATAAATCTATTTCCCTTTAATGTCAAAAAGTGTGGTAAAAAATGTAACGAACAAACACGTAACTGTTGGTATTGTTCTTGTAAATAATCACTGATTCCTAAATTTTGACACCATATTTTTTTTAATTCATCATCTTTTGGAAATCTATAAAATATAATTACTTCGTTTTAATTTTAACGTTTTTGTTACTGATTATTTAAAGCTTACGTGAATAAAGTCACATTGGGATCTTGATTCTTCCGCTTCGTCTCACAACCTGCCACTGCACACTTAGAAATACATTTTCGTTTGAAAGTATTTTTCACAGTTTGCCACATATCCATGTTTGCAATGAATAACAACTACTTTTAATCAAATATTCAATGAGTAATATGACAATATGATTAATATAACTACGTTAATATGATTAATTATCTAAACAAAATAGTAACTAAAAAATCACAAAATTATTTTTATTTATTAAACTCAGGTGTTCACAAGGTAATAGACAAAAAACTAATTATCACAAAGTTTAAAAAAGAAACATTTCATTTTAATTCTACCTGGAGATTTTTTAGCCTTTAAATTTTAAATGTATCCGCCCTCCCCTTAAATCTACAGAAATTTTATTTATCCTTAAACAATAATAAACTAATACACCCTTACTTCATCTCAAAATATTGCTCCCACCTACATCATAAAAAAATTAAAAACCAATCATATTTTTAACTGTCCTTAGATCAGTGGTATTTTATTTAAAATTGATTTTCGAAAATTCGATTTTGAAAGAAAGAGAAATAAAATATTAATATCTCTGTCTTACAAAAGAGACATTACTTTTTTGTACCATAAAATTTTGAACATGTTCTATCCATGTAGTATAGATCAGTGATAATAACATAAATATAATAGATATTAGTACATTTTCACTTTTTGTTTCATTTTATAATTTACATCTTAATTCATTTCCAAAATGAATTAAAAAAGGCTTATTTTATTTCATTTTATGGGCACATATTAAAACATTATAAAAGTGAAATAAGAAATGCATTTTTTAATTCATTTTGAGAAACTTATTTTATTTCATTTTTAGTATAAATTTTAATTCATTTTTAAAATGAATTAAAATCACTTATTTAAATTCAGAAAAATCTCATTTTTTAATTCAGCCTTTTTTAATTCATGTAGCCCAAAATAGTACAATTATTTTTCTTTTTAGTAGGTGTCATTAATAAATTCTATATAATCCGCTCCAATGTGCGGCACGCAGTGCGACATGTTTACTGATCCCGGCTCCTACGTCCCCCGAAGTTCAAATCTAAAACCCGCGTGCCCTTGAAAGTTACCGAAGCCGATAGCCTCTACAATTCTTAGTTAAATTAGTCGATATCATTTGTTTTCAATTTATTTTTCTCAGAACAGAGAAAAAAATGTACGATAAATTGTAATGCCAAATTTTGTATACAAAACATTATTAACATACCCAACAAACAATGTGTCCATATTGTATCTGTAATGTGTCCAATAGTGCATGTGCTACTTAGTGTGAAAAAGTACCGACGTAAGTACTTACAAATGGTGTACAACGCCGTGGTAAAAAGTGTTTTTTGTGAGAGAGAAATGCAAAAAATGTAATCTCTCTGAAAATAATGAAAGAGAGGAAATAATTAAAAAATAAATAAATGAAATGTTACGACTTGGGTCTTTTATTAGGACCACTTGTGTGTGTATTAAGTCTTAGAAAAGGTACAACAAGTATAGAAAAGGTACAATCAAGGAACATTACCAAAGTAATTACTTAATGTCAATGTGTGCCCATCACATATAAACACTTATGGAGCACTTTAAATATAGGATGTGTCATACTAAAGTAAAACAAAAGTATCATTTTTGTGTTCGATACGTGTATGACTAAAAGAAAGTCAATAGTCCACCCAATGTAATTACTTTAGTGTTTACTACGATGAACATTGTACATAATTATATGTTCATAATAAAGTAGGCATTTTGCTGGTGCTTTCGCCAATATGTAAAAAAACCATACAAATTATAAATTCATTTCTTTTTATTTCAAATAATTAAATATAATAGTTTTTAATAATAATAAATATATATTAATATTATTTTCAATTATCACATATACAAAAAATTTAATAACAAAAATAAAAATTTATTTATTTCAATTGAAAATATAATTAAAAAAAAATAACGATATGGCAATTCAAAATGTTGACTAATTTATAATGTAAGGTTCAGTGATTGCCGGTTAACCCTTAGAGAAATTCTTTTAAAAAATTCCTTAATTGATTTCTGTTTGACATGCGGGGATATTTCCTCTTGTCGTTTATAATTTATTACATTTGAAATTAAATCCAAAACCCCCGAATTTTTATTGAAAACCAGCTTGGTTAAATCTGAAATTATTTTTAAGATAAATAAATTAGAACAAATAATAAAATTATGCAGTTAATTAATATACTTTTTGTAACAAGGAGTAGGTAAAAATATATTCCATGATATTTTTTACGCTGTCATTTATGGATGGCTTAAAATCATTCTTTTTGAGTCTGATAACCTATAAACGGGAATATAATAATAATATAATATGATTATGTTTTTACTTTACACTTTTCATTGTTGAAGAAAATGATTTAATGAACTTACTAGTTGTTCCATAAACTCAGTGTTAATTAATAATTTGTTATTAAATTCTTCAATCCCGGTTACTGACGTTATAGGAAAACTTGGCATGATGAATTCAGAATCTTTTACCAAAGCAGAATTCTTTGGAAATTGTTTTTTTATAAGTGATACTAGTGCAGACTGCATTTCGAAAATGCATTCTAGCTTTTTTTCGGTTGTTGATGTTGAAATTGCTATTTGATTTATTTTATTTTCAATGTTTTGCAGCCGCAAATCAGTTTCGTTTTCAGCAATGACTGCATTTTGCCGAACAACAGGTGATGAAATCAATGGTTTAATATATTCATTAAGCACGTTTTGGCCTGATTCAGTATAGCTCGGTGGTATTGTCTGCATTTCTAAATGTTTCGTTTCAGTTTTGTTTTCAGCAATGCTTGAATTTTGCCGAACAATAGGTGAAGAAATTATTGGTTTAATATATTCATTAAGAATGTTTTGGCCTGATTCAGTATAATTCGGTGGTATTATCTGCATTTCTATTATGTTAATTTTTTTGTTGATATTTAAGATATTTTTTTGTGACGTCGGAAAAACATTTTCATAATCTTTGTCATTATTTTCAAATGTTAAATTAAAGTCGTAGTCCGGTTGTTTCAAATCAGTTCTGATTCTCTTATGAAACTTTTCGGACTCTGAGTTAGTATAATTACTAAACATTCGCTCCTTTTTTTTTGGCCTCTGAATATGTTTCTAAAAGAAGAAATAGAAATTTTTGATTATATTTTTTGCACCTATTACTTATATAGTAGACATTATAAAAATAAATACCTATATTTGAAGCTAGTAATTTAAAAACAAAACATTCCCAGGATTCATCTTTGTTATATCCATACTTAATTGCTCTTGGGTGTAATTTCATCAACGGCCAATATAATTTATCATTTTCTATCCTATGATCTAGCACTGTTACGACTTCCAAACCGCCATCCGAAGAAACCGTTTCTACAATCATATACATCTGCGAATCATAATATAATAACAGTTTAACTTTATTAGTGTTTACACATAAGACGGAATTAGATAAATGATCTACACATTTAAAAATTACACATAAATAATATTTAACTGACATGATTTCTGACCTTAAAACTTTGGTATCGCTCCTTATTCAATTAGCTTTTAAGTACATTGCAGTGGCTTACTCCGAATGTAAGATTGGTAAGGAAACATAATCACTTTTATGCTCCATCATAAAAAGTTTGCATCCAATTACATTTATAGGCCAATACATTGGATCCATTTTATTTTTTGTTGTTTTATAAATATCTAAATGACTAGATTGTATGGGTAAATTATAAAAATTTTCTTTTCCGCAAATTTCTGAACCATAAAACCTTATTTTATGATTGGCCTTTTCAGCATGAATGAACTGCACAATATTTTTTTGTTTCGTTAAAATCCATTGATTCCTAGAGCCAGAATTAATTCTCATATTTTTAAGATTGAGTTCTAAATATATAACTTCGCCTGAATTATTAAACATTTTTTTTTAAACCAGGTAACAATTGCACTTTTGTTCGGTTTTCTATTGTCAATATATTAGCATGTTCAACTAATCGGTTACATATCTGTGCCAGCTGTTCATTTTTTTTACGTAAGAGGGATTTTATATAAAACATATGATTTTCAAAAGGGAAAGCACTGTAACTATCCAAAGGTATATGGATTAATGAATGGACACTATACGAAATATTTTCGTTGCCGTAAATTCGTCCTGTCTCTTGTACAAATAATTTCAAAATATCCTTAACCATTTTTGGTTTTTCGGTACACATTCCATTTAAACACATACGAATGGCAACATGCAGTAATAGTATATGGTTATACTTCTCTTGAGATAAAATGTCTTTTAAAACAAATGGTGCTGAATATATTAAAAACGTTCGGTACTCTGTTCCTTTAAAATATCCGAAATCCGTAAGTGGTCGAATTTTTCTTTGAAATCCTGATGGTTGCGTAAATGATGTGTCTACTAAGCGTGACGAGACTTGCATTATATCGCGATTCTGTAGAACATTTATCCATATATTTAAAAACTTTTTCATTACACCTAAACATATACAACATGGAGATAATCCAGCGGGAATTGGTTAATCATATCGATATCCAGTTCTTCTAATACTGTTGTAGAATTATGATGGTATTCATCAATTTTAGATCGAAATGATTCATTTGTGCGAAGGGTGAAATTGGTTTCTGGAAATATTACTCTATTTTTGTAATAAGTTCCTTCGGTTGTGCATCTACTACATCCGAAATAACCAGTATGCGATTTAATACCAGTTATGCTCGCTTTAGCTGGGGCATCACAAATAAATAATCCAGGTGATATTTTAATAGCCTTGCCTTTAAAAATATACGTTTGCTCTAAAACATGTACTTCATCAACCAAAGGCCGCAAGAACTCGTTAAAATCATTTGGCTTAACAGTGCTATGATATACAGCCACAACAAAAATCAATTCTTTTTCTAAATTTTTTGTTTGACATAAAATTAACCAAAAACAATTGCGATTGCTTTTGGCAATTGGAACACCGTCAACATTAAAATAAAGCATTATTTCGGCCGGAAGAGTTTTTATGGAATTTAAATAATTATCTAAATTAAATTTAATACCCAGATAAATGAAATTTCCAGAGCAAATTATCAAACTGTCCCTACTGACAGGAGTTTTAAGTAAAGTTCTACAGGTTTACGGAATATCCGGGTATCCGGGTAGCTCGTCTGTTGCCCTGCCAGTTATGTTGTGTTTTATTGCCCAACATTTTAAAAAATTTATAATTTTATTAGGCTTATTCCCTATATCTGAATCACATTCGATATCTGACTCTAATTCAGTTAGAATATTTTGTTGATCTATCAACCCGCTTGCTTCTCCTGTGATGGTTTGTGGTGCTTGATGAGCATCATAATGCGTTAAATGCGTAACATTTCTCGTATAAAAACGTCTTTTTCTAGATCGCTCAGAAACATCTAAAATGTTTTTGTAGGACATATTTGACTTATTACAAAGTTCATCAATAATGAAAAATCGTTACAATCTGCAATCTATCACTAAGCAGTAAATATTAATGTTTACTAATAGTTAAAATTCTTACAAATGTATGTACAATATGTTTTAAAAAATTACACAACATAACAAAATAATGTTTCCATGCATTGACGAACACATGGTGGACGAAACATAACCTCAACCAATTCAAAAATGTCGGACACTTTTTTCTTAACTAAAACAAAATCACTTTTTACCTGGTTTTATAAATAGTTATATAACTTATAGATATATAGGTATTAATTAATTAATTAATTTTAAATTAACCGGAAAGCACAAAAACAGAAGACACGTTAAAATACTTTTAATTTTGAAACACTTTTACCACAAAATCTAAAACTCGAATGAAACCATTATATGTATAATTATATATTTTTTTTTATATATTCATTTAATAATTGGTGTAGTAAGCACTTAGCTTATACAACACTAAACTTAGAAACAATTACAATAGTAAAAGAACATTAAAAAAAAAAAATTAACAAAATCAAATTATAAAAAATAAAAAAAAATGAAAAATATTAATAAAAATGATTAAAATAAATATTAGTAAAATAAATCAAATTAAATTAATTAAATTTAAAAATAAAAATAAATATGAGCCGGATCAAGTCATGTTGCTAATAAATTTAAATGATTCTTGCTTAAATTTGGTGAAAGAGCATAAACTTCTGATGGTACTTGGCAATTCAATCCATTTCCTGAAGCAGTTAAGTAAAACTGAATCATTGAAAACGATTTTTCTATTAGTTGGAAACATCAACATATTTGTCCTTCGGGATTTGGAAAACTGAAGTTTAGCGTACAAATAATTTGGCTCACGAAAATTAATCAACTTATAAATAAAAATGACCGCGCGACGGAAAAAAAACTTAGACAAGGAGGTACCAAATACATTACCAAAATAATGCGATACATGATCATATTTCCGCAGTTTATACACGTATCTAACACAATTATTCAAAGTTACTTGGAGCAGATGAAATGAAACCTCATCGCAATTACAATAAATTATATTGCAACACAATATATGAGGCACGATCAAAGACTTAATCAAGTAAAGCCTAAGGCTTTGTGGACAAAAATGTTGCGCAAGTCGCAACTTATAAAGAATAAAATGAATAACATTAGCTTCTGCAAAAGCAGTTTATGATTGATCATGTCAAACGCTTTAGAAAATCTATCAAAATTAGTAGGACAACCGAGTTGGTTTTATCTAGGAATCGACTTATGTCATCTGTAACGTTTATCAGAGCTGTTTGTGTGCTGAATTTTTTCCGAAAGCCGGATTGATAATGGCTTAGAAATTCATTTGAATCGATGTACTTCGTGATTTGCTCAAAGAGGACTTTCTCAAGAACCTTTGATAAAACCGACAATATACTTATAGGTCTTAGACTTTCCATAGATGAAACGTCCGTTTTCTTAGGAATTGGTAAAACCGAAGCTATTTTCCACAACGTGTGAAATGTCGAGGATACAATTGAAAAATTAACTATGTGTGTGAGATATTTTAGAAAGAATTCCAAAAACATTTTAATAAATTTATTGTTGATTTCATCATGTCCAACTGAGTTATATCTGATGTAATTTATGGCTAAAGCAATATCATTTGGTGCAATACAGTGAAATGTAAATTGTTGAGTTGATTTATAATTTAAATAGAATTTACTATCAGGCAATGTAAAATTGACTTGTTTAACTGGCTTGGTTAAGAAATGTATATTTATTGAATCAATAGAAAAACTGGAAACATTATTAGACTTATTGCTCCCTTCAATACCAACGTGCTTTAATGAATTCACAAGTACACAAGTGGAAAACAAATAATGATAGTTATGATTAAAAATACTAATTTGTTCGTCAATATTAGCAGTACATAAAATAAGGTCCCAATTTAATTGGGTAAATAAATTCTAAAATTTGTTCACGTCAACCGTTGATAAATCATTAACATATGCAAGTACAGACTTTTCACGTATATATTTAAATTGGTATTGCATAAAAACGAGATCATGGTCGGATATCCATGGTACAGCCAGTTGCCCATGTTGTAAAATACGCGATTTTTGTCCTTGAGAAGTAATAATTAAATCAAGTAAACTAGAACCTCTTGTCGCACTAAATGGCATGTAAAATAAATCTAAATTTCTCAATACTTGATGTAAAATATTGGACGGATCAATCAAGTTACAGTTAAAATCACCTAATATGATGTATTTATCATACATTGTTCCTAAATCTAAAAGAATATTAAGTAGATCAGAAATTTCATTCGCATTGACCGGTGGAGGTATATAAAATGTAGCAATAAATAGTTTACCTGAACAAAAGGAAATTTCAGCTGTAAATATGAGTCTCCACCGAGAGTGAACAGCAAATTAAAATAGAAAATAAAAGGCAAAAAGCGAATATCATATTTGTGAGCGTACTCAATTTTATTTGTGATCAAAAAATTAGACACAAGTTGGACACAAGGTCGACACAATTTTTACCTGTAAATACAATTGACGAAACGAACATAAAAAGAAAATGGAAAGAGATGATTTTATGTATATCAAAATACAGTAGAACATTATTATAGGACACATATTGGACACCAGTTTTACTAAAATAAAACGTATATTAATAAAATTTCAGAGAGAATAAACAAGCAAAATAAAAAATTGTGTGTCCATAATGGTAGCATTCACGTGCCCATCGGGCTCAAATTGTTTGTCGGGATAAATAAACAGTATTTTGAAAACAAGATTTTGAGAAACAAGATTTTCTCCAAAAACAGTTTTGGTGACAAGATTTTGTAAAATAAGACAAAAATAACAATAACAAAAATTGTATAAATAAAAAACAATAACAAATCATTTGCGTTTGACAGTCTAAATAGAGAAAAGCAAATAAATTTTCGCCGAATGTCAAAAGAGCGATTTTAAATTCGGTATATTATTATTCGGCTTTTCAACCCTCCTACCGTTTTTCAAACATTGCAGCGGTTATTTTTGACATCTTCATTCCCCTTCAAACCATTGAAAGAAGCAGTTAAGTTAATAAATTCTTTTAATTTAATCTCAATATTTTCAGATATGGAAAAAATCGAAGCCAGGAAATTTTGGAAGGCCGCTTGTATTCCCCAACATTTGCTATGCAGAAGGGAATTCCAAATACGAGTTTTTTTATCGAAAATTGGTGAAGTTGACTAGATGTTACTGGAGTTTCTGCAAGAAGCAGGCATTGTTAATACTAATTTAAACTGCGGTAAATGTCCAAAACTAATGCGGGTATCAAAAAGCCAGCAATAGAAGATTGTGAATGAGATTGAGGAAAACGGGTTACGATGCTATTATCGGAAAAGCGTCCGCCACTGTACTTGGTTTTCAGAAATCAATTTGAGAATAAATAAATGTACTTTGATTACCAACGGCATTTTACAAAATGTATCGACGAAAAATTGTTTGCTTGATTATAGCATTTCATCAAGAACAGCGACCGATTGAAGACATTACGTTCGTGTATTTCTGATGGAGTATATTCTTCTCCACACCCAGCCCATTGGCGGCCTCGACAGCATCGTTGAGATAGACGAGAGCTTGTTCGGAAAGTGAAAATATCACCGCGGACATCACGTGAAAGGCCAATGGGTGTTTGGGAAGGTAGACAACAGAGATCGAGTAACTCTTACAGATCTCATTAAGAAACATACACTACCGGGGAGCACCATTATCTCCGATTGTTGGCCGGCCGATCCATTTAAGTTTTGACTGAAATTTTATTTATTTTTAAATTTACTGTGATTTGTTTTGTGATTAATTTGTGAATTTTTATATTATATTATATTTATATTTAGAGGTAAGTACATATTTTACTATATATTACTACATATTTTCTATATTTGAATTTTAATAATTTATTTTTATTTTTCATTAGTAAAAATTGTGCCCCTGAGAATGACGGAATGTACCGTCGTAACGTCGGGTTTTTATTAAATAATTAATAAAAAATGAAATATTAAGCTAAAAAACCAAATAAAATTATTTTATTATAACATAAAGCTTAAAAAAGTAAACTAAATTTTTATTTTTATATGGAAACGGAGAAGTACCTAATATATTTTTATTTTTTTATTTAATGAATTTTTTTATCCTCATTTTCCTTATAACCTTTTTCCTTTTAAAAAAGAAGTTTGTCTGTATTAAAATCAATCGATTCTCTAGGCTTTTTATAAACAAAATATATTAATAATAATGGCATTTGTCTATAAAAAGCCGAAAAAATCGATTGATTTTAATACAGACAAACTTCTCTTTCTATTATTGGTGTGGGCATGAAACACACAGAAATGAGGATTTTCCTTTAGTTTTGATTTAGTGGATATGATTTGCTAAGTCACTACGTTATTGCCTTATACTTACTGTATGAAGTTAGAATGATATTTTTGCAGTTTGGTCGTAGCTACTTGATGAGTAGACCAAATTTTTTTGATCGTGCGAGCTTGTCTGTGAAAAAGAAGAATTATGATTGAATTTAACTGTATTAGTGTAATTCGCTAATACTACCTGTACACAATACATCCTATATATAGAATGTAAAATTATTGTACAATCAGTCCAGTAGCCATGGCCTGATGAGACGATTGATTTTTTCGTAATCATAGGCTCATCAGTTCGAAACTGGATTAAATTCGCTTACAATTTGACAAATAACTGCTCCCGAACATGGATGCCGATTTAAGCGCTTCATTATTCAATGTCGGGTAGTTTTCTGATGAGATTTCTTTCCAAAAATTAAGTCCAGTGCTTGAAATTTCCAATAGATTAAGGTCTGATTGTAGGTCACATAATACATCTGAAGTTTTTGGTCTTGACTCAAAATATCGCATGTTTTTGGTGTTAGGAACATTGGCATTATTTTTTTAATATCTTCAAAGTCACTAAATCGTTTGTCGAATTCTTCTTGCAAACGTTTCAAATTATCATCAAAATGCCGAAAACTCGAACCGTTTTGCTCAGATTTGATGATGACACAGGATGGGAAATTGCACAGATTGTCATTTCCTAATTGATTTCTTAATATGCTTAGTTTTTTTTTAAATCCATATATTTTAGAAACTAAATCAATTATAGTTTGTCCTTGTTTTTGCAGTTGTAGATTCAGTGGATTGAGAATTACTGTGATGTCCGTCAAAAATGCAAGTTCCTTTAAAATTGACTACTTTTCATATTCATTTGCAGTATTTTGCTGCCTTTTACATTTTGCTCAAGAAATGCCAGCACTTCTGCACGAAGTTCGAAAAACCGTTGGAGGTATTTTCCTTTGCTTAACCTGCGTACCTCTGTATACATCCGTAAGTCTCCATATGAAGCATCAAGTTCTGCTAAGAGTAACCTGACCTTGCGATTTGTCAATGCTTTGTGGCCGCCACGAATCTTATTCACAATGCAAATGATGGATGACATCGTATCAGATAAACCAATTGTTTTAATTTAATTTAATTTTATAAATTTAGTATAAACATGCAAACTCTATTTTGAGCTTGGGCTCATTACAGTAAAGCAGGCAGCGACTGGTGGTAAACATAACCCAAAAACCAAAATGTTGTATAATATTTCGAAATCCAGCTACATATGGTTACCGCTTCACACAACAATGCATCATATCATTCAAAAAAGCTGCACGCATTTTATTTTTCTGTAAAAGCTGTTTCTAAATCCTTGTTTACTTCTTATTTTATTCGCACAGAACAATCATTGAATTCAAGTGTACCTACCCCACGATTGTAGCATTTGGCCATTTTGATTTTTAAAAAATTAAAAAATTATTTTTCAGCTAAATTTATAAAAATATATAACCAATTATGCCCAAAGGACCTCCTGGTATCAAATGCAGTGGTAGAATGGAGCATTAATATTACGTTTTCTAAACTGCCCAATTAATCCGGATCAGCCCCCTTTCATTGGAGCTCCGTCGGTACAAACTGCACTTAGCTACCAATAGACTCAAAAGTAATGTTGACAGCTCGGAAAATATCAGCTCCCTTTGTCGTGTTGTACATTGATACTACGTTAAGAAGTTCCTCCACGTTAGTAATATCTGTACTTTCGTCGAGGGTTAATGAATAAAATTTACAATTCTGTATATTGTTTATTAAAATGCCCTTCTGATACTCACTAATGGCCTGAACTCTTCTTGTTACGGTATGCTTTGCCAATGGAATGTTTTGTATATGTGCAGCCATTAATTGTCCTTCATTGCTGAAAGACTGCAACATGTCAATACATGTGTTTTTAAGGAAAATTTCATCAGTAAAACGCTTTTTAGCTTTTGCGATATTGTAGCTAGTAACATATAATGCTCGTACTGAACAGAACTTAGGATCGTAAGACGAAGTTGATTGTAGATTAGATGGGGAAATCAATAGTTTCAACTTTTCAATTATGTCACTCCAATGACACTTTCATAATCCTTTTTATGCAGTTTATCGACGTGTTTCAGTGAAGCCAGTATTGCTCTGCAAATTAGGGATTGCGATTTTTTTTGGCTATTTTCTATGAAGAAAAATTCGTATTCCCATTCCACGCAAAAACTCTTTCTCGAATGACTGCCCATTTTTTTTTTTAAACAGAACTACTAAAACTCTTCATTCACTAGTAATGTACGACTGTACATTACACGATAATGGATTCTTGCATGATAAATGAATCAAGAAGACTGAATAAATTGGTTTTTTTTATATAAATTCAGCAGACAAATAACGGGAAATTATAACGGCAATGTATTATTTAATTTTTTTATAAAAAAAATATTTGGGAGCGCAAAGAGCGAAAAGGGTTTCTAGTTGGTGTTTGAGAGCTCAAAGAGCGGAAAGAGCTTATAGTTGAGCACGGATGGTTTAGATGATTAACTTAATCGAAATGTACTTTGCTTATATGGTCTGATCAATAGTCAGGTGTATTTCTCGATGGCAGTAAGGTTCGTTCTCCAAAAACAAAATAGAATAACATATTAACTTTTTAAACCAAAAATACAGGGTCATCGAAGAGGCTTGAAATTATTCAATAGATACTTGTACATAAAAGTTTTCATATAAATCTTTTGCGAGTTGAGCGTGTACTCGCCCGTTGTTTTTTGTTTGCTACTCTAGGATGTAAATAGCCATATAGGCTTAATTCAGCTTACGATATTGTAACGAACTGGTCGTTACAGACTTTTCTTCTGTGTTCGACATAATTCCTTTTTTTTGACATCCTTCTTGTGTTGTACGTTGGGTGCATGAGACGTGAATGCAGACAAAGAGTAGATTGTGTGTGTATAGTGCGATAGATGGCTTCCGGGTGGTTCATGATATCGTCGACTGAAACGAATTGTTAAAAAGAGCGCACGGATAAGTGAGAGGTTTTTGTTTATTTTTGCTGATGCGAAGTTTTTTTTTAAGGAAGGGTGTAACGAAACCAACAGTTTCGTTTGGCACAGCAGCTTACACTACTGCACCAAATTGACGAAACTATCAGTTCCGCTAACAGATCATAGCCACAGAGGTCTGGTGCGGTATTTTTGTCGGCTAAAACTCAGGGTTGGCGTGGGGTTTCCAGACATGTGACTATGCTAGAATAACCGCATAGATCATAAACTCAAGGAAAAAAACGTAATCAAATTAGAAAAAACTGAAACAACGGCTGCCACATCTTCAGGAGCTTGGGAAACCATAATGGATTAATCGACTCAGTTCAAAAGACCCCTAACTCCCCATCTCATTCCGACCCCTAATCTAAACCTACTCACTCATAATTAAACCATTCCGAAGGCACAAAAAAAATATAAATAAAAGTACACGAGTCCCCGTTAAACTAACAACTTACCGTTCCAATAACACGAAGAGAAAAAAAAATGCTACAGTTGAAGAGAAAACGGAGGAAAACGTATTGCAATGGCGTGATAAGCTGAAACGGATACTTAGGAGATGAACACGTTGGCAAAGCTGTATTGGATTTGAAATCTGACTTTGATGAATAATCTGTTGCGCTGGTCTGAGATGATGAATGACAATAAATTGGTTTTGATGGGAATTTGTCAGCTGGTGCCGCAGATTTAAAATTAATAGGATTTAAATGGAAAGATTGATCAGGAAAAATATTATGTTGATGGGATTTTACAACGGAAGGGCTAGATGTTTGAAAAGTTGATTTGGTATTGCTATTAAAGGTAAGTGTTTCTAAGCATCCGACTTCTTCGTGGTCAGTGAAATTTTCTGGGGAAGCTCCGCATCCGTGTTGCTTGCGGCATCCTCGCGGATGTTCCTGGGAGATGATATCCTCGGCGACCCCTGGTTCCCAGATCTCCATTGGCCCCTGGGCAAGTTTTCCGCACATCGTTGACATTTAGGTGTAATAGTACCTTTCAATCCACATCGATAACAAAAAATCCCGTTGGATAGTATTGGGCAATCCACAAACGTATGCTCGATATCGGAACAATTAAAACAAATAACAAGATTATTCGATTTACTCCCATCTGTTTTAACATCTCCTGCAAACGGGTTCAATCGAACTTTGGTTTCTCGAGGTTTGTTCATGGTATTTATCATTGGATGCAAAGCAGAGGCTGTATCCTGAGTGACCACTTCCTGGAAAATAGAGCTATTTGAAGCCTCAACAGATGAATGGGGTGAACTATTGGGTACGTACAGCTCGTTTATGTTGCTTCGATTAAATACAGCACTTTCAGGTTGAATACGGAATCGCTTGAAGGTATCTTCCCATGCGGTCCCAAGGCATCTCCCCAGCTCTTAATCAAATCCTGGATGGTAGCAAATCGTTGATCCGTCAGATGATACTGTAGGGCAGGTTTCATGTTTGACATTAACAGCTGAATAAACTCCTCATCCCGATATGGAGTGCGGCACTGTAACATTAAACCCCAAAGGTGGTGATAAAACACCAAAAAAGTTTCGTTGAGTTGTTGTTTCCGCGCCTCTATGGTTCTACGAATTTCGAAGTTCGACGATCTTTGAATCGGTCTATAAAGTCATACTTCAACTTGGACCAAGATGCACGCGGATTGTGTCGATGATACGTTCAATACCATTGTAGAGCAACGTCTTTGAGTACCGTGCTCATCTGAAACAATAATAAGTCATCCGTTAAATTCATTGAGGCAGCCACCGTGTCCAGTTGAAAAAAGAACAGTTCCACAGTTATTCCAGTAGAGACCCATGATACGGTGCAAACCCATGTTTACTCCCTGACGGTGATGCTGTTGGTCGATCTCCTGACGATTAAAGGTACTATTATGCGGTGAATCCATTGGTAAATTCCAGGCAGGTGGATTTCCGCTACTAACGGGTACTGTCGGTTGACTCGGAACATTTATTGTATTAATTGATACTTTAGGTGGTATTTGATTTAATAACGTTGAGAATATAGGATTTGAATTTTGTAAACGTACTTGCGATACCGGCACTGTTGGCGTTGGTATCGGTAGTGATACCCCACCTGACGCTGAAACTGATGAGGAAGCGGGAATATCTGACTTAGGTGAGTGTTCTTGTCTCTGGCTCAACAGATTAACTTGCTCTGACAATTGCTTCAATTGTGCCATCTTGTGGGTTAACACAGACTGTTGGTCCTCCGCAGTAATATTGGTAGAAAGCTGAATTTTGGATGTTGTCTCGATTGGTTCGCCGGGCGTGGTTTGACTCCTCTCCGATTGTTAATTAATTGGTTGAATTTCCGATGATGTGGCCGCTCCTATAAGATTAGCTTTCTGAAGGGACTTCGATATTCGTTGGAATGTTCTGAATTAACCTTGTTTGATCATTTAATATTTCTGTGGGAGCGAGATCGAATTCCACTTTCTCGGCTAGGTCAATGGATTTATTTAAATCGTCCGAATTTTGCAGGAAACCATCCAATTAATCAACAATCGGAGAGTGTGTCCCATCAGATCCCACATTGTTTCCTCTTTATTAACCTCTGAAGTCAAGGATCTTCGGCCGTATGCCGAGGCACAAATTGAGAATATGTCTTATCGAGGCCTTCTTGATAGTGGAGCCAGTGTAAGTGTGTTGGGTCAGGGATCTGAAAAATTCTTATCTGATAGCAAGATTAAATTTTATCATTTTCCTTCTGATATAACCACCGCTTGTGGCCAGTCACAACGCGTGTTTGGTTTTATAAAAGCTATGGTTCACTTTAATGATCAATCGCACCTCATGTCGCTATGTAGTTCCTTCTCTTGAACAGCCTTTGCATCTGGGAATCGATTTCTGGAATCGATTTGGTATCACGCCTAAATTGTCTTCTTTAAGTTTCATTAAAGAATTCCCTGATACTGTTGATGCTCCAAAATTTCACGTTCTCTCGTCTGAAAATCGTAACATTCTAAATAATATTATTGAGCTATTTCCATCTAGCATTAAATTGGGACTGGGAAAAACGACACTTCTGTCACACGTAATTGACGTGGGCGAGGCTCGTCCCGTTAAACAACGATTTTATGCGGTGTCTCCAGTTCGCCAGAAGATGATGTATGATGAGCTGGACCGAATGTTGTCACTGAATGTGATCGAGGAAAGTCAAAGTTCGTGGTGCTCACCTGTTACCTTGGTGCAAAGGGCGAACGGCAAAGTACGACTCTGTTTGGATGCCCGTGAGGTGAACAAGGTGACCGTCAAAGACGCTTACCCGTTGCTTCTTATCTCTGGATTGTTGGGTCGTTTGAATGAAACCAAATTTATTTCAGCAATTGACCTTAAAGATGCCTTTTGGCAGATTCCTTTGGACCCTCAATCTAGAGATAAGACGGCATTCACTGTACCTGGACGGCCCTTGTACCACTTCACGGTCATGCCATTCGGGTTATGTAACGCCCCACAAACTCTATGTCGCCTTATGCACCGAGGAATCCCTTATAATCTACACGATAGGATTTTCGTTTACTTAGATGATCTTATGATCACTTCAGCGACGTTAGAGGAACACTTCCATCTTTTGAAACAGGTAGCTCAGTTGTTGTCAAAAGCCGGTTTGACAATAAATATAGCTAAAAGCAAATTTCGTCATGTCCAAATAAGAGTATTACATCTGCAAATCGCTAATTTTTTGGAGAGGCCTTAAACTTTTTAATGCAAATTTCGACTTAATTTTTTTTTTAATGAAGTCCTTCCCAAAAAGTGTGGCAAGAATTTTGTTTAAAAAAATGAAGCTAAAATTAACATTAAAAACTAGAGACGCCCTCCAAAATATTAATGATTTGTAGATGTAATACTCTTATTTGTACATGACGATTTGTTCTAAGAGAAGTGAATTACCTTGGTTATATTGTTGGAAATGGGTGTCTTCGTACAGATCCGGAAAAATGTCAGGCAATTATGAACTTTCCAGTACCTAAAACCACCAAGCAAATACGTAGTTTTCTGGGTATGTGCGGATGGTACCGAAGGTTCATCCAAAATTTTGCTTCTTTGGCCGCTCCTCTTTCTGACCTCACTAGAAAATCCGCCAAGTACAAATGGTCCGCTGCCGCTGAGAATTCATTCAATTTATTAAAACTCGCGTTATCCTCCGCTCCCGTCTTGGCTAATCCTGACTACAACAAGCCATTCTTTATTCAGTGTGACGCTAGTTCCGTTGGAGTGGGCAGGGTTTTGTTCCAAACAGATTCCGAAGGAGGGGAGCATCCCTTAGAATACATCTCTCACGAATTACTGACAGAACTGGAGTGCTAAAAAAAAATGCAGGCCTTATATCGAAGGTTATTCTTTTACTATCTTTACGGACCATGCTAGTTTGCGTTGGCTGATGTCCCAGAAGGACTTGTCTGGTAGACTCGCCCGGTGGAGTTTGAAACTTCAAGCCTTCGATTTTCAGATCGGTTATCGAAAGGGGTCTGTAAACATAGTTCCTGATGCGCTGTCTCGAGCATTCCTTGAAGAAATACCTCCTTGTGGTAAAGATTCGGTATGTGAGAACCTTGAACACCCTGATGTTCGATCTGAAAATAGTTTGTCTTCCATTGCAGTTGAAGATTTCCCTAAGTTAGTTCATGTCGATAGCATATTCCCCTCTGATGAGGAAATGCATATTTACCTTAGTTCTTCTTCGTTTCAGGATCCTGAGTATTTAGCCCAGATAGATAAAGTAAAACAGTTGAGTGATCGTGAACATAATTTTAAGGTTAATGATGGTAAACTCCTCATCGCTCCTTCGTACGGTACAAGGTATTTGGACACTGATATTCCTAAGTTCAACAGGCACACGTCCCTCCCAGTTCAGCGCACTTAGGCGGTGGCAAAACCCTCGAGCGATTGCAACGGCAGTTCTATTGGCCTCAAATGGCATTTCAGGTGAAACAATATGTTGCAGCCTGTCCTAAGTGCAAAATGAACAAAGCTGTGAATTACATTACTAGGCCAGCTATGGGAGCTCCAGTGATATCTAATCGTCCTTTCCAAAAATTATTCATCGACTTTCTTGGACCATATCCACGTTCCAAATGAGGAAATTCTTATATCTGTATAGTCCTTGATCATGTTTCCAAGTTTGTCCTGATCAAACCTCTGCGGGAGGCTTCTGCTGCTTTAATGTGTACCTTTTTGGAAAACGAGATTTTCCTCTTGTTTTCTGTTCCGGAGATGGTTACTTCCGACAATGGAAAACAGTTTACCTCAAATCTGTTTAAAGAATTATTGGTGAAATACGGAATTCGTCACGTGCGAACCCCAGTCTATTCTCCTCAGAGTAACGCCTCTGAGCGAGTCAATCGTACCTTATTGTCCGCAATTAGGTCATATGTTGATGATCATGATCATGGTGAGTGGGACAAGCATTTGCAGGAGGTGGCACCTGCTCTGCGCAATGCTATACACGATACTCTGCATTATTCCCCTCACTACCTCGTGTTTGGCCAGCATATGTCCCTGCACGGTTCGGAGATTACTGTGAGATTCTGTCCCAAACGAAGTTCAGTTGATGTCTAAACCAGACAGACTAAATATAACCAGAGAGAAAATTGTACATTACTTGAAAGTCGGTCATCTCAAAGCGGCACGGCATTATAACTTCAGAAGCCAACAAAGATGTTTTAGTATAGGTCAACCTGTGTTTGTGAAAAATTTTGCTCTAAGTGATCTCTTAAACAAGTTCCCGGCTAAACTAGCTGCCAAATACAAAGCGGCTACAAGGATATTCGTACATGAGAGGTTCTCTTTTCCCATTTATGTTTGTTGTTGTTGTTTTCTTGTTCCACCCTGCTCACTCAGTCCGTTCCATATCTTTATAATTTAGGCCCGGCAATTTGAGACTCTTCTCAGGTGTGGGACGTCCCCACGTTTGTTGCGCAACTTTTTTGTAGCGCATCATTGATCAATGACTTTTTGTATGCTTGTTCATGAATTGGTTGGTACATCATACTTTTGATATTATTTGTTGAACAATTCTGAACCACTCTTGATATATGCTATCCCTCATCATTATTGATTGATTAACAATTGTGAATTGGTTTCGGCTTCTTAATTGTGTGAGTTGAGAAGAAAAAAAAAAGGATGGCTATTGTTATCAACTGAGCGTTTAATTACCAATTAAGTTAAGCTCTGATTTGTGCTATGAATTATACGAGCTAATGATTGGTGCAAAGAAATGAGGTGATATGGACCATGTGCTTTGGGGAGAGTATAGGGCATTGTTTTCTTTTGTGGGAGATGTGTTCGAGATCGGCGTAACGTAATTGCAATGGTGTGATGAGCGAGAGATTCGGATATAATTTTTTTTTTTTTGAATAATGTAAAAATAGAATAAGAGTCAGTCCAGTCTGGAGCTTAAGTTTAAGCAGTCGATTTTAAATTAGTATTTTCTTCTTTAAATTGATTTAATTTTTTCTTGGTCTCAAGTAAGACTGTGAATTCAGTACATTCATTTTTTTTTTTTGGTGAAGTTTGTGCTTATTTTTTTTTAGTTCACTACAATTTATGATTAATTTTATTTTCATATTGGATCTTTATTTATTCAAATTTGATTAATTCACACACACGGAAAACAAAATCTATTAATCAATCATAAAGCCCCAGAAAATAATTGTATGTGGAATTGAATGTAGGAAAAAAAAAACTCATAACACCACAGAACTACTAATTACAATTTTTTTATTTAATTCACCAAAATCAATGTACAGTTTTTCTTTTTGTTTTGTTTAAAAAATTATATATACATATATATATTCTCATATATCCCCACAGGTAGAATATATGGCACTACTCAAGATTCTTGTCTTTTTCATTTATAAAAAAAAAAATAGGCACAAACTTCACCAAAAAAAAAAATGAATGTACTGAATGCACAGTCTTACTTGAGACCAAAAAAAAAAATAAATTAATTTAAAGAAGTAACTACTAATTTAAAAACAACTGCTTAAACTTAAGCTCCAGACTGGACTGACTCTTATTCTATTTTTCATTATTCAGAAAAAATTTATATCCGAATCTCTCGCTCATCACACCATTGCCATTACGTCACGCCGATCTGATCTCGAACACATCTCCCACAAAAGAAAACAATAAACTATACTCTCCCCAAAGCACATGGTCCATTTCACCTCATTTCTTTGCACCAATCATTAGCTCGTATAATTCATAGCACAAATCAGAGCTTAACATTTGGTAATTATACGCTCAGTTGATAACAATAGCCATTCTTTTTTTTTCTTCTCAACTCACACAATTAAGAAGCCGAAACCAATTCACAATTGATGCCAGTAAGTGAGGAGAAACAAAAATCAATAATGATGAGGGGTAGCATATATCAAGAGTGGTTCAGAATTGTTCAATATATAATATCAAAAGTATCATGCACCAACCAATTCATGAACAAGCATACAAGAAGTCATTGATCAACGATGCGCTACACAAAAGTTGCGCAACAAGGGGATTGAACAACAAAACGTCAAAGTGTAAAGACGTGTAAAAGAGAAAAACAAAAAAATTATACAAAATTAACAAACTAAAAACCACGATTTTAAAAAAAACTACAACGATAATAACGAAACATATACATAAACAGTGGAAAGTATAATCCTTATTTCGCAATTGTGCAATAGTTTTGATTTGTGTGGCCCGTGCACATACATAAGCTAAAAAGTAAAAAGTTTACGTCGCAATCTTTTGGTGGTAATAATAAAAATAATAAACCACGGATTATCTTAATACCCGGATTAGCGTATTTGTGCAGCTTAAGAAGAACATACCATAAGTTCGTTAAGAAAAAATCGAAGGATAACGGATTATTCACCGTTACGGGGTTGACTAACGGCTTTGTATAAGCTTTTGGCTTTGGAAGCGTTCAACTGTGTTCCCGTTTTGTTTTTGGGGTGAGAACGTCCAGCTTTGGCGTCGTATGTTGGCGAACGTGAATTTTACCATAGAGTTTCAGGTTATGGTGAAACAACAGCAGTAATATCTTCGGTACAACGTCTTTTAAAAGTGATGGTATAACCAAGTTTTTTTTTATTTATGTCTATATTTTCATTTTAAACATTTAAAGTTTCCTTATTAATTCTGTGTTGTTGGAAAAATTCAGTTGCGGAATTTATTTCCGAACCCTCAATTCGTGCGGGTTGTTTTTTTTGCGTTTCCATTTCAGGAATTTTCTGGAAACGGAGAGATCGAAGGATCCACAAGATGTCCACTTTTACGCCGTTGGTTCGAGGGTAATTGTTTCGACAATTTGAATTTTAAAGATACCGATAGTAGTTGGTTTATATAGAACCATTAATTTTTTTTTTGTTTTGTTAATAACAATTTGTGAAAATTTTGTTTATACCACATAAAATCAAATCATGACGTGTTAAAAATTATTGTATTTAGGGGGTGACCATGAACGTAGTTTGTGTGACTGGATTAAATGGGGAAATAATCACCTTAAGCAGCTCTCAAGGCCCAGAATGGACACCACCACCACCCCACGACAGACTGCACGATAGCCGGAGCAAATGATGCAGGTGATGACGTCGGGGTATTCTGTTTAACTAGGACAACCACAAATTGCCTACGTTACAATATCTAAAATGCAATCGTATTTTATAAGCTGCAGAAGTCAAGAAGTAATTAGATCTACAACAAAGCATGAGTGACTCTTTCTAAAAATTCCTTAAAAGCCAATGGCTAGGAAGAAGAGTAGCAATTTTATTGAGGTGTCGTGGTAAAAACCCGATAGAATTTATTTTTGCTGTAAACACCATTAAAAATTACGAATCAAAATGTTTAGGATTTTTAAGGTTAAGTAAATGAAGTCATTAGCCTCACACACATAGTACTGAGAAGAACTGAGAATGTACTTCATCATTATTTTCAAATGCTGGAATAACACCATTATCAAAACATTGCATTTTATAACATGCAATAAAATTCACGTTAAAAACTTAAATTGTCAATGTGGAACACATACTGAACATAACCGTGATTGTATGAATTTTGCTATATTCATAAAGTGTTTAGAAAAAAAAATTCAAACGAACGAAGCTTTATTGTCTTACACATATTTCAATGTGACATGATTATACCATATACTCTTCATTATACTCCATTTGATTTTTGATTGTTCTTCTGTGAGAGGCAATAACAATTGTTTCATTTTTATGACAACACACATCATAAAAATAAAAAATTTTCAATGTGGTGTACAAGTAAGTCACTTTATTAAGAATTTTGGTGTTGTTGTCGCACAATCGGGTACAACCATTTACCATATAATATTGTACAAGTATGTACATAAAAGTATGTAGTTACAGAAAATATGACATGAGATAGAAAGAAAATTAATTTTCCAAGAAACGAATTTTCTGTCGTCTATATAAAGTCGTTTATTTTAAGATGACAGTGAAATATGTGAAGCTGGAAAATCTATCTCTTGATAGGTTACTTATATGTAAATAAACTAGCACAGTGCAAAGTTAGAATATGTTTAGTGTAATTTTTCTAAACACTTTATCTAGTTCAATTTTTATATCGTTTGGGAATTTTCTACTATCAAGTCACTCCGAAGAGATTTTACATAATTTCTAAAATAATTTATTTAAACAAACTTTACGTAAAGACTTTAATTCTACCCGCAAAGGAATTTCTAAAATGAAGATAATTCTATTAGAGGCAGTTCACTAGGTACTCAATCGTTTCACGATTTATTCTGCTTCACGTTTATTTCAAATCTTGATTTATGTATTAATGCGGCGTTTAAAATACAAAATTCGTACACATTTTTTGGTTGCTGAGATGAGATTAATGATCCAAATTTTTATACATGTTTGGATTTCTTTATATCCGATGTATCATATTGGGAGAATGATACATGATGTACGTATATTTATATCAACAAAATTGTTTGCGACAATTGGTCAGCTGTAGTAATAGGTGAGAACAAACGTTTGACTGTATACATATTTGTAATATTGGTATGGTTGACGTTGTCTGCATTGTTTTATATTCAGAATTATCTCTGTACAAGACACAAGACAATGCATATGTGCAACAGATCTGTTATCCCAAGTTATTTTTAAATAAATTATGAATTTAAGATGAAGACAAACAAGAGAAAAAATTCCTTTGCAGAATTGAAAATTAGGAGTACGTTACGTACATACATATATCAAAACCAGGTTACATAAAAACAAGAAACAAATACAAAAAAGAACGTTGGAAAACCTTTAATATAATCACACTGTGTGGAATTCCTTACAATGCTAAAAAAAATTCGTATTTTAGTCACGTTTACTAAACAAAAAGCAGGTATTGGATATAGATCAATCTCTCTGAGGTTATCGCAAAAAGATTTTAGGTTATAAATAATGAATTATGTCATTTTAATTTCTGTGCAGCGTTTTGCTATAAAACTGTTTCTTAGGGCATGACGTTAGTATTCCTGCTTATCAATTAGCTAGGAGTTGTTGTGGATAATTAAAATAAATAAAAATAATTTATGATACATTTTTTAAAATGATTTAGTCAAACCACATTTTACTTAGCCAAAACTCCGCAAAAAGTAAAAAAATATTTTGTTGCCAAACTAATTATTAATTAAGTGACACACAATATCACCAAAATTAATGAAATAGTCGTTATAATATAATGTCATTTCAGTGAAAGCTTACAAATATTTACTTGGGTTTTAGCATATTTTCGTGCACCATAAAATTGTCCATGGAGTAAACATGGTTCGTAGATCATTTCCCTTGCATCAAATTGGTTGACCTTGGCTTATTAACTGTGGCAACGAAGCAAATTTTTGGCTCTGCATAATGCTCGTTTAATTAAAACGCTGAACATATTTTCATCTTTACCTTTGCCCGTTAGTGCTGAAGCCGAATACCATTACATAGTTGGAGAAAGTCGGAGGAGTCAATAATCTACTGAAGTTCTGCATGGACAAATAGTTTCTTAAATCATGCGAAACAGTCGCAAAAGCTTGTCATTCGCTGTATCATATCTTTGTGAAACGAAAACATAAAAATAAAAAAATCATACATACCGAGGAACGTGCACTAAAATCTGTTAAAGTCAAAGCCCCGATTATTTTTCCCATAAATCTTCGCCGTTGGAAAAAAATTGTAACGGTGGCTTGGCATCCTCCGTTATCAATCTGACAATCTATCCCACATCAATCAATTTTCTACATAAACATGCCAACACGACCTTGAAGATTATTACTTCACAATTTTTTGTAAATAAATATGCCAACCCAACTACGAAGATAACGACTTCACAATTATCGAAATTGAAAAAATGGGTTGGTGAGTCCAGTTTCATAAGACAACAATAAAAAAAAATTAAAGAATACGATCTTTATTTTCTTCTTGTTTCCTCGTCAGTGCGACACATAAAAATATGTAGGTACATTAGAAAACAAATGCGGATTAAGCAAACGGCGATCTTTATTAGTGTAGAGTATGAATTAGATGTAAATAAAATACAATAGAACATGAGAAAATAAAAAAATACATAAAAAAATGTAAAGGAATTTTTTTTTGTAAAAATGGAAAACTTGAGACTTAACTTTAACTTCATAAAAATTTTATTTAGAATCAGTTTTCAAATATTAAAAAATATTTTTTTTTTTTTTGAAATTTAGTAAAAAGTAATTTTTTTTTTGTTCTATGGTGGGAGTAATTCAGTGATTTTCAAATCACTAATTTTTGTATATATAGTGGTTGAAAATTACTGAATGGGTCATTCAAGTTTTAAGTTTAGATTACTCAACTTTTAGTTCTAGATTATTCAAGTTTTAGTTTTAGATCATTATAGTTTGAGTTTTGATTTATTCAAGTTTTAATTTTAAAAGTTATTTAAGTTGAGTTTTAGACTAGTTTAAGTTTGATTATTCGGGTTTTTTTTTAAAATAAAATCTGAAGTATCGCGCAAATAATTTTTTTTTTTGTTAAAACAAAAACAAAAGAGAACCACGGGGAAAAAAACATCAACTTAGTGGTGAGTATAATGTGTAACTAACAAAAAAAAAAAAGGCCCAATCAGTAGTGGGATAATTGACAGCCTCATTAGAGGCGGGTGAAAGTGCGCTTCATTGCGCCGTTGCCCTTCGGTCAATTACATGCTACTGATTTAATCAGTAATAACAAAACTAAGAAGAAAAGAAATTGTTTTTTTTTTTATTCTCGTCTAAAATTTAAAGAAAGATTTGTTTTGAGCCAAATATGAGTGGCTAAGTCCCCAATATTGTCCATTCATGCTGGACATTTAACATCATTTTCGGTAGTCACCACAGTCAGGTCCACAATATTCAATAAATCCCTCTCAATCCTCAACCCAATTTTTTTGTTCAACCGCGGTATAACTAGGTTTCTCAACTGTGTCACCCCAATCCACGACCAATTTTACCTCTACCGGCCTTGAGTACAGGCAAATGCCGCACGGGGTGACAACAGCGGTCGAGAAACAAAAATTTGTATATGTCGAGCTGAGGTAATTCAGCTCGTTTCATTACAAAATCATAATTTGAAGTGGAATTAAATTAAATTAAGGAAAATTTATCAAGTCATTGAAATTTGTTAATGTAGCAGAAATTAATTTAAAATATTGAAGTACATAAATCTTAGATTATTGATAAAATTTATTGAATTCAATCCACAAAATTTGTAAATAAAAAATGCAACTAAAAATATTGGCATTTGGCATAACATTCACAATATGTACTATTGTACTTAAATTACTAATTATATTAGCTGCATTTCTTGACGCATTAGTGATCCGGATCAGATCAAAGTTTACATTGGAAACAACAACAAAAATTGAATTTTTATTGTTGTTTTCAATGTAAACTTTGATCTGATCCGGATCAGTAATGCGTCAAGAAATGCGGCCATTATATCCATAAAATTATTGTATTTATTAAAGATTAGTAATTCTATGTAAATTTAGATGGCGATATAAATTCAAATTAGGTATCATGTTGCATACCAACCTGTCAATTATTTTTGAGCACTAGTTTGAATTTATAATATTGCCATCGAAAAATTTGTGAATTTCTTGACATCGGGTCAGGAAATAGATAATTTTTATAGGCTGTAACTAATGGTAAGGTTAGGGGTAATACCTCACCCCTTACCGTTACATAGAAATTGACACAACATCTCACTCACCACGGCTATATACTCCTACTAGCTCAGCAGGGTGGCGTGGGGTTTGGTGAGGGATGTTGTGGCCTTGTTTTAGCCGTTTTAAGCGGGTTAGGGGGGGGGTGATATAACCCTATTGGGTTATAAAATTCGGGACTGACATTGGGTGGTTCAATGGACCACAAATTGGAATGGAAATTTACATGCATTTGCGAAGTTCACTCGTTAAGTCAGCCATGTGACGTAACGGAGCTACACTCAATGGATCACCTGGCAGAGAAGGAGGAACCAGTACTGACCTAGCCCAACATGCTATGACCGACTGGGCAATTCCACACAAAAAAATTAAATAAATATATGTATTTGAAAGGTAAATGTTATAACTAGAACAAGAAAATTAAAAAAAATCTCACGTACCTTTTTTTTTATTTGATTATCTACTGATGTTGAGCAGCACTTAAATCATCCCGAGAACCACGTATGAATCACACCAAAAAAAATTGAAACTAATTGTTGTAGGTATATTACTTTATTTATTTCACTCTTATAGACATTAGTTGGTTAACAATAATACGATTTTTTTTTTGTCTCTAAAATCACAATAACCACTCTCACTAATTATATTCTAATCCATAAAACCACAAAAACCATGCAGTTTCCTTAAATTTTTTTTTTTTTTTTTTTATAGTTTATTCATATGAATACTATTACCCACTATCGTGAAACTCACAAAAAAAACACAATTTCAAAAAAAGAACACGCACGCACGATACCGAAATTTGATCCCCGAAAAAAATTAATCCCGCGATTTACTACGTTAAGTAAATTGCCTCCCCGAAATTTTTCACCTCCTCCTTCAAAACCCAAAAACTGACTGTCTCCCAATAACCACTTTATTTTTCTTTTTGGGTTGGTCGTCCCAAATAAAACTGTTTGGTAAACAATACCGGAACGAAAACATAGGAATTTGGGGCATTATATAATGTGCCAAATCAAAAAAAACTTAGGTTGGTGTTTTGTACAATTTCTACAAGCAGTAAACATAGCGTTTGTTGTTGTAGAAATTCCACCTGGTAAAAAACAAGACTGGCACACTTTATGTATGTCAAATTACATCAATGCGTCATGAAATTATTTTGTATAATTTCTTGATTAATGCAACTTAACACTTTTCAGTGTGTCAATTTTCATTTTCTTTGGTTTTGTATGAGTACAAGCAATTTTACGTTACAATTAGGTTGCCCCAATTGAAACAATAAATTCATGTTGTACTCATGAATCAGATTGACCAAATGTTTGAAGAATTTTTGGAAAACGGGTCTGTTGGAACGGGTACATGAAAACAAAGAAAAATGCTGCTCGTTACAAGGCTGATGATATTGTACAATAAAGTTGTTCCTATTCTTGAGCGACATTCAAAGCAATCACAGCGATTTATTGTGATTATTGGAGGTTTGGGACTTTCATTTATGGTATTATGACATTGGCTTGAAAAAAGTGCAATACAAATAAGCAATGGGTGACTAGGACAGAAATAGTGAGGTAGAAAGAGACAACATTGTTTTATTTACAAAAGTCAAATAATTAGACATTTTTAAAATGGCCTACTAATAAAATAAAAATAATACTGTGTGGTGCCGGGTGCGTGATGATTGTTGTCGTGTCCCCACAAATATATTGCTGTAGGAGGCGAAAGTGTTTTTGGGCCTTCAGCAATATAACTTAATGAATTAAAAATTTTATAGTGTTTATTTTATTGTATATGATATATTTTTTATATATCGTTATAATTAGTTTTAACTTCGTCTGAACGTTGAACGACATGAAAATTCTCAAGCGTCTGTAAAAATATTTCTACCGTTTTCTTTATTTACCCTCGTATTGTTTTTTTCGGTTGCCGCGATATCTACATTTGGAATTAGTCATTCCTTAAACCACAGGAACAGTGTCTGCTGATTGCGGGTTTGGTCGAGTAGATGGCCTTGCGACTATTGTGGAGTCAATTACGGACGATGCCTGCTCAATGTTGTGTCAGCCTGCTGTTATAAGCATTTAAGCAAATGTCACAACATCGAGACAGCCGCGAATTAATCTCTTTCTACGACGGGACAAAACATGAACAGGTAAAGTAGAAAAACTACGGTGATTTCAGCGTGTTTGATTTTTATTGGTAAATTAGATTCTGCGCGGCTGGGATCAAGACAGACCTCCTTGCCAGTGAATCGCCGATGAACGAGACTCTCGCGTAGCGTGCTGGCGTCGTGATTTTTCTTCCCACATGGGTGACTATTGCCTCTGATATAGCGGTGGCTGGTTTGCCGGGTTTCAGGAAAGATTTCCTGCCTTGGGACGAACTTGCATTGTTGCGTATTGCGGGCTGTTGAGGTTTTAAATTGAACCGAACTTTCGTTCTCCGTGTTACCTCCTGCGTCCCCGGACTGTGGCTTCCCGATGGCTCGCGGTTCTTCTTCTGATTCTGGCTTCCCGATGGCTCGTGGTACTTTTACTGACTCTGGCTTCCCGATGGCTCGTGGTACTTTTACTGACTCTGGTTTCCCGACGGCTCGTGGTACTACTTCTGACTCTGGCTTCCCGCTGGCTTGTAGTATCTCTCTCGACTCATCTTCCATGAAACATGATTTCAGTCTGTCAATAGAGATATTGCTGCTTTTATCTCGTTTTGTTATGGTAAACGCCTTCTCGTTTCGGTGGGTGAATTCGAATGGGCCTTCGTTCGGCTGTTACGTATTACGGTCGCTGTGGGCACGCCAAATGGGACTGCTTCGGTCCAGCGGGTAAACCGATCGAGCATCGTAACCACGTATCGTTGGCCCTGCGAGACTGGTAGTGGCCCTACGATGTCCAAGTGTATTTCCGTTAACCGCTTGGTTACGAGCGCGAATTCTCCCACTGGGCTCTGCGTGTGTCTGGTAACCTTCGACTTCTGGCACGCTAGACATGATTGGACCATGATACGCACGTCTTTTATTATGCACGCCCAGATGAACTTCTTTGTCATCGCTTTTACCGTAGCGCCTACACCGGTGTGCGACAGTCCGTGCGTTGCCTCGAAGACTGCTTTCCGGAATTCTGGTGGTACATATGGCCTGGTTCTCCCTGTCGATGTCTCGCAGCATATCTTTTTATCGGAATTGAATATTACAGACAAGGTGGGAATATTAAAACAAACACTGGCGCTGATACGGGTTTTATTTATCTTTACGCAATTTAAACAAATAATGCTGTTAGCCAATGAAACGACCGGGCAATGATAACCCTGATCAACCGAACCTTTGAGAATAAAGGGGAAAATTTTCCGCGACTCAATCAACGGACACTTGTGAGGTTTGATTTTTGTATAATCTTAATTATAACTTTTTTTTTATTTAAATAAAATTTGAAAATTTTTAAATAAACGCAAAAAAACGAAAACGAACGGAAAAAAACTGACGATCTTATAAGGCCGATCGTTGAAAGGATTTACAATTTTTTTTTAAGTCGCTTATCTTGTGCCCTACCGGCGTTTTGACTGGTGTTGCTTAGCTGCACCCGACCGGCGTTCCGATTTGGTGGTAAGCTGCGCCTGACCGGCGTTCCAATTGAGTGGTAAGCTATGCTTGACCGGCGTTCCAATTGGGTGGTAAAATCAAGTTTATAACTAAATCTAGGTTAACTTACATCGGATAGTTCTATATTCGAGTAGCTCGGTTGTGAATCATTCGAATGAACCAAAAACGAAAGTTCATTGCAGCACCATAACTTCGGTACAAATGTTTCGTATCTACCGTTTCCGCTTTTTTTGGAATTTGCTATTTTAGATCGTTCCTTGGACAGTTGACTATGTAAAGTCCTAATTTTTTTTTTTATGCTTTCGACCGTAATATTTGCCTTAATATTTTTTAATTCATTTAATATTAAATTTAATTTTACAATCCGTTTAGCTTTATTCGTAAAATTATAATCCACCGGGCTATATAAACATGGGTATTTTCGGAGTTCGCTAATTAAAAGTAGCGTTTGCTCCTTTGTCCATTCGTTATTTATTTTATCAATCTCACTAGACATTATTATTTAAAGACCAAAACAAAATAACAATAAATAAAATGATTTTGTCCACGACTAACGTATAATATGCTCATTATACGTTTGTTTCATCACTTATAATGTTATCCATTATTCACTGCTAGTTTATCTAGTACTCTCTGCATTCATTATTCAATATTTCCAAGTAAATTATTTGATTTTTGAAATTTTATCTAGTAATCTCTTGCCATTTTCATTATTATTAAACTGTGACGTCAAAATGTCGACGAAAATTATTTGAAGAGTATTTAAAGGATTTGATTATAAAACATAATGATATTTGTCGGTCGTGGACTAAGTATCGTATTCTACTCGCATATAATGGCTGTTATTCACTCAGATGATTTACGACACTCGACACTTCGTGAATAACAGCTATCACAGCTCGTTGAATAATATACTATTATCCAATTTTGATATACCGGGTGATTTTTTTAACCTGATACACTCAAATATTTCGGAAAATAAGCACTCTACGAAAAAAATGGTGAAGATCAACATTTAATTATTCATCGTGGGAAATACATTAGTGTTAAAATTAGAACCCCTCCCCCCTCCTTGTAGGTGGGGCGGTGGGTAACTTTGAAACTAAGATAGGAACCTCTATTTTTTACTGCAGATTCGGGTTCTACGGCTAAAAATACGTAGGATTTGACTGAAACATTTTTTTTTCATTCATGATAGATGGCGCTGTAATTGACGATATTCAATTTTTTTTTATTTCTCCTACTGAGAACCTACGCAAACGATTCTGCAATACGTCTGCAATAAAAATACCATGGTTTCGTTGTAAATTCACGAATTTAGTCTTAAACAATTTATTCATTTTGCAAATTTCGAATAATTGGGAAAAGGGTGCTTGATTTACATGAGTCCCCTTGCCTCATCTTCTTTCAACTAATTAAGTGCTCAAAATGATGGCCTTCGACTTCAATGCACTTATTAAATCCCATTTCAAATGACTGTGCACAACTGAAGAGTGTGTCCGCTTGAATTTCAGCACAATCATTTCTGATTCGCTCAATCATATTCTTACGTGTTGTTCGTTTTTGTTTGTAAACTTGGTCTTTGAGATAGCCCCATAAAAAGAAATCTGGCGAAGTAAGATCTGGTGATCTGGCAGGCCAATTACCTGGACGAGCTCCCTCGATCCACCGACCATTGAAATCACGATCAAACCACATGTTCCGTCGCACTTCTAAGCTCAAGTTTTCAAATAATGTTGGCCGTTCATTTTCTAAAATATCTTGGTACATTTGACCATTCAAGTTGCCTTCAATAATGTGGGGGCCGACAAGTTTGTTGCCAATTATTCCACACCACACATTGACAGTTCAAGGACGCTGATGTTCAACTTGGCGAAGCCAGTGCGGATTTTCAACACTCCAGTAATGCATGTTGTGGCGATTAACCGTTCCATGGTTTGTAAAAGACGACTCGTCGGAGAACAATACGTATTGAAAAAAATTTGGGTTTTGCTGTATTTGTTCACGTACCCACTGACAAAAATTTACCCGATTTTGGAAATCAACGCCATGAAGATCTTGGTGTAAAATGAGCTACTGCAGCCAATACATCAATTTCATTATTTTCTTCGGTGATTGTTGTTGGACGAGTCCTCTTTTTTCGGTTGAACACTTCCATCAGTAATAAATTGTTTGACAGTACGCTGAAATGACCAAAATCATTTCAATTTTCTCTTGTACAGTTAGATACACCATTCTGAAGTAGTATTGATAGCTTCACATAGATACTGTTGTTTTCGAAATAATCTTCGGACTGAATCAGTATTTTTAAAACAAAATACAAACAATTTCATTAATTTGAAAGGTGATTTAATTGCATGTGCCTGGGTTACGATAATGAGAAGCCATTTTTCAGTAATTGAAAATTTAAGAAATACAAATTGTTTAAGACTAACTTCGTGAATTTACAACGAAACCATGGTATTTTTATGGCAGACGGGTATTGCAGACATGGTATTTTTATTTGCAGCAACGGTTATTATTAGATCTTGAACCAGATAATACATTCACCTAATCCTCAACAAAAGAATCGATGAAACAAATATTAACAAAAAAAGTTTTCAATTTACCAAATTTGGGACAACGTAATAATTCTAAATAGCAATAACCTTAAATTATGTATAAGCCTATAGTTGGTTTACATACAAAAAATCAATAGGCGTATTTAGTTCATCACCTTCTCTAAAATTGCTAAGGCATGAAAATACTTTAGTGCGAAACCTGCAAATTTAACGATTATGGTTTCATTTGGCTTATTTTTATTTTTCTATTTTCCTTGGCTCATCCAAACACTATTTGTGTATCAACTTATGTACCTAAAAGATATATTTTTTTCATGCTTAATGCCAAATCTATTTTAATGGATATATTTTGTTATAGGTCTTGAAATAAATTTATAGTTTAATTTAAACTAAAAATGGAGCGAATCTTTAATAAAGTTATAATCCATTTGTTGTCTTCTTTTGTACAACATCTATGTAACTAGATTTTTTTTTTAGTTAGCACATCATTCAATGAGGGTAGAAAATCAATCTTATTATTTTCTTGGTCACCTTAAAGCACCATAAAATGTTTCTTATGTTGATTAATTAGGTCTTTTGAAATGTAAGGATTGTATCGAAAAGAAAGTATCCACGAAAAAAAAGCCATTTTAAACACAAAAAAACAATTTTAAGTATTATAAAATGATGTTTTATCATAAAGCAGACTTCTAATTAGAAGATTTTATGTTTAAAACATTTGAGAAATTATTTTCTAAATATGTACATAGCGAATTTTTAATTTGATGGCTTTACTTAGATTCTGCACAGTAGTTTTATTACTTTGTCTGGTCACTTTGGACTAACTTTTTGAACTTTGTTAAATTTTCTGCTAGTTTACCATTATTTTTCAAGTAACGCTTCGAAATTGCCCAATATATTTCAATTGGTCAAAGTTCTGGTGAATTTGGCGGAGTTTACAGTTTTCCCATAAAAGTGATGCAGTGAATTTTTAACAGCTCCAAATTTATAATGGGCAGTTGCACGGTTTTAACATACAATTTTTTTTTTCACTTCGTTTCGGAACTTTTTGTTTCTGTTATGTCTTCAAGTCACACGCCTTATTTTACCCGCTAGATCATTCCTATGCTAGTACCACCCACATAAATCTCTGACAGACATTGATTTGTTTTTGCGAAGTTCACTCACAATTTTGGCTCTAATTTGGGATTGCTGGGACCTTGTTTTCGACCGTTTTTTCGGAAATCCTTTACCGTACCATGTTCCCCAGACTTATTAATTACTTTTCTCACTGCAGTTTTACTTATATTTTCGCGCTTTGCTAAATTTCTAAATGAAACACCGTTTTCAATGTAAAATTTGTCCAAAATTCGTTTACGCACTTCTTCTTCAATTCGTGGCATTATTACAACTGGATAACAAATTATAAAAATCAAACGCAATATTTACCTACAAAAAGTTATTCTATCTAACGGCACTTTTCCGTTACAATAGAATTAGAACAAGGCGAAGAAAACTAAATTTTTTTGTGGATACTTTCTTTTCGATACAGTCCTTATATATAATAAACTTAACTTGGTTTATTATAATCCAACGTATAGGTCACTTAATTAATATGCACCCCGCTTCATCAAAATATAAAAGAAGACGGCGATAAAATTGCTGCTTCCTAACTACTGGTTCTTTCATACATTACTACAAGTAATGAAAATCTACTTCTTTGAAATCGGCAGAACCGCTTAATTTTGCATTATCTCATGTCCATCGGCCTAAAGAATTTAGGACGCTTCATTTTCTCTTACGACAGTAAGTTTAGTATCTATGGTGACGAAAGGGTCGGAGTGAGGTGGAAACCAAATACAGAACTGGAAACATAAAATACAGTAGGAACAGTTAAACACGACGGAGCTCTTGTTATGGTGTGGCGATGTATGTGATCAGCAGGAGTGGGAAAACTGGTGTTTGTGGACTTGCGGTTTCAACGATGAGACGATTCGGGTATTTAAATATGTTACAAGACAATTTGAATACAAGTTCTCAGCATCTTGGTTTTGATGGAGTGTTTACCTTCCAGCAAGATAACGATTCAAGCATACTGCTCTTATTGCTCAAGAAGAGTGGCTTATCTACAATTGCCCACATCAATTCAGAATTCCACCATAATCACCGGACATGAATCCGATGAACATCTATGGAACGAATTAGAGCGCCGGATTTGAATTCACAACATCAGAAGAAAAACTGAGTTTAAAAATGCCTTGCAAACCGAATGGAGCCAAATAGGGCCTGTGGTTACCGTTAAGTCGGTGATGTGTATGCCTAAATGGATTTAAAAGGATATCAAATAAAAGGGGGGTTAAACTAATGATTCCTACGAAAATCTCACAAGTTTCTTTTTATTGTTTTGTTATACTGAAGTGTAGTTATGTTGATTTATGCAACGAAGAACTTGGCCCAACTTTCTTTTTTGGTTTTTATTTTAAAAACTTCATAGTTGTAATCATGAAATAAAACTGATTTTTATTTGATAATAAAAATAGACTGAAATTAAAGAAAAACTATGATAATAAAATTGTATTTTATGTGGATATTTTTGAGGAGCCAAATTTCAGTTATAAAATATTGGGTCAGAAAACAGAAGGATTATTTAGATAATAAACAGTACAGTATTTCTTTTGTATGGTAACGGAAGTTGAGAATGGAAATTTAGATATCTGCCAGACAATGGTTTATTGTACAGTTATGTACAATAACAAGATCTAAAAAAGGCAATCTTTGGTGTATTCGCTAGACATATTTCGCTTTTTGAATTCTTCTTGATTTCTGCCCATCTCTTATCTAAAACTAACAGGCTGTATATATTAGTAAATAGAGATAAAACGTCCAAAGAGAGGATCGTGTGGTTCTTTGGTACAATGGTATTTTGTATTTTCTCTATAAATTCGAATGAATTCTTTACTGCTGAAGTAGATTTATTTTATTTTATTTTATTTATCAATCTTGGACAAAGCAAAGCATTTCTATCCCACACATACATAATATCTACACAAAATTAAAATTTACTCTTAACAAATTTGAACAATAGCACTTTAAATCTAGCAAAAGGTTTAACACTTCTTATCTCCACCGGAACCTGATTCCAACTTATGAACAAAGTAAACAATGGAGAGTTGTTGTAAACATTGGAATGGTTAACCGTCAGTATTATGTTGCTATTTCGAGCTGAATCAATTTTTATTTTATTGTATAAATAAAGAACTTGATTAAGGATAATTTTATAGAGGAGTAATAATGATCTATAATAAAAAAATTGAGTCATTGCGCAACCAAATAATTCTATAAACGTGGCAGAGATATGATCATATTTTCTCAATCCGTTGACGTTCAAAGTACATAACTAAATCTCCCTCGAGTTACAATCACAGCTCAAGTAAAGAAATTCACAATACATTACATGGGGAATCACCAACGTTCCAGCTAGTAAAATTCCAACGGTTTTAGGACAGATGTTCTTATGAAGTTTCAACCCATATAATGTAGTGTTGATTTTACTACATACATTGATAATCTGCGAACCCCACGTGAGTCTATTGGTAAAACAAATGCTTAAATTACTAACGTGGGTTTGAAGTGGAATTATCTTATTATCAATGTAAATATTTGGGATGATTGAAAAATCACGCTTTGAAATATTCAATGAAATTCCATTAGATATAGACCAGCCTAATATGTTAGATAAGTCATTATTAATTTTATTAAAGGTTTCAGAGATATTATCCACAACGCCGCCGAGGTAAATTTGACAATCATCTGCATACAAATGACATTTCGAGTATTTCAAAACCTGTGGTAGATCATTGATAAATATGGAGAATAATAACGGTCCAAGGATACTCCCCTAGAAAACACAAGAAGGAATAAGTTGCGGAGCCGACAACTGAACCTTTATTATGCCTTTTTGATATCTGTCCGATTTAATAACTATACATAAGTTTAAGCGCAGTTTTATCAAAGTTAAAAAAAAGCATCAACTTTTGCAACAGTAACATATGATTTAAACAGTTAAAAGCTTTGGAAAAATCGAGCAATAGTAATACAACAAAAGATGAATTCGATCGAGATGAACTTGAATTAATAACTTGAAGACGAACGGTGCTTGTACATACTATGATTATTACGGAAACCTGATTGAAACTGTGTTAAATATTTATATTTTTTTATATGATTATTGGCACGTATGAGAATCTCGAAAACTTTGCATAATACCGAAACCATACTGATTGGTCTAAGATTATCCGACAAATCATTATTTTGTTTTTTTTTAACCGGAATCACTAAATTTGTTCCATATATCTGGAAATTCAGACCGCATGATACAATTATTAATTAAGTACGTTAATGGTGATAAATCCAAAGGTAATGGGCCCGATTCAATGTAAATCTTCCATTTGCCTTTTCTTCTATTCTGCTATTATTTGTGTGAGAACTAGATGCAATTTTCAAACAATCCATAAGTTTGTGTGAACTGTTTTTTGAATGGTATCAAGTTTCCTTGAAATAATAGAAGAAAAGAAAAATCGAAGACTTGCATTGAAACGGGCTCAATATCTTCTTTAAAAATCATTATTTAATCAGTAGTGACACTACTTGTAGCACTAAAATCCGAAAGAGAAATGACAACCGACTTGTTGGGTATGTTGTAAAAATAGAAATTTACTACAGGGTCAATGTTATTTATACAAGCAGACCTACTTTTCCCTATGCCAATCGAATTAATATTTCCCCAAATTCTAGCCATAGATAGCTTATGGTTACCAAAGTAATAATTTTGTTTAGCGACTCTAATCAAATCAATAACACAAAATTCCAATTTCAGTTTCTGAAATTTAGCAAAGGCTACGAAATTATTGAACCCTATATTATAAACACATTTTTATTTTGACGTTTGTTGAATGTTTTAGTTATACGACATGTAGAATATTATTTGTCCATTTTGAACAGGTTTAAGGAATTTTAGGATTGAGCATGACCATCTGTAACCGGTAAAATGTGATTCGTGGTGATTACCCAAATGCCTAGATCGATAATATTACAATATACCAACAAGGCGGCTGATGATGCCAAATGCATATATGCCAAAATGGCGGCTCAAAGTTATAAATAAAATATTAATTATAGATGTATATTTTTAAATTCAAAAGTATTCTAATCAATTTTGAATTAATAAATTCAGAATATAGTCGAAAATCACGTTCTTGACACAACTCTCTTTCTTCGTGCGAATCTCAAGAATTTTTCAAGCAGCTATTCTACTCAACCTTAAGCTTGTCATTCATTTACAACCAGTTTCAAAATTGTATCAAAAGTGAAAAATTAGAAATACATATCCAAACGAAATACCCACACAATCATCCAAAAAAATATCTCCCGTTGTTAAAATTACAACGAGATTAGCGGTCGAAACCAACACTTATACCCACGACAGACACAAACTAGCTAATCACGAATTCGAGATTATGTTGATATTTTATTCAGTCTGTCACAACACGATTTTACTTCTTTTAGGATTACCGTGCTTCATAATTTGATTATCGTAATCTAGTTGAATAAACTCGATAAATATGAAATACAATAAAGAGACAGAAAATACATGTGAAATAGAAATATTTTATTTTGATGTCATTTTTAAAATGAAGATGAAATCGCGATCTGAGATTATCGCGATAATTTTTGTGTCTGTCAATGGTATTAGATTGCTGCTCGAGATCGCGATAAATATAGGGAAAAATACTGGGAAATTTTTGCTGTTTTGTTTAGTACAGAGTTTTATACCTCAATAATTGTCAATAATATGAAAATCAATTTTTGTGGGAATCTGATACAAATATGTCGGATTCCAAGGTTTGGAAATAATTTTCCATTATGAAATGTGCGGACATCATTGCTTTATCAATGAAAGAATTGAAGTCGTCCATACTCAAAGCGTATTGGAAAGCCTTATGGACCGCTGCGGTTCTCGAAGCAAATCGCATACCACCCATTCAAAATGAACTACAAGGTAAAATTCTAGAAATGTCACAATTAACAGACTCTCTGCCGGTGCACCACCGGTACGCCACGGCGAAAAATACTCCCAGTTGCCAGAGCACCACCGATACATTACACTAAATAATACAACAAGTGGCAAGTGACCACTGGTATATCACGGTTTTGGTTAGCACGGTGTTTTGGTGGACACCGTGTTATACGAGTTACGGATTACCTGTATTTACAAATAACTTTCATTTTATTCACTTTGTGTGTGTATTGTTGTGTCTTCTTCTCGTCTACAATCTTTAAAATAATGATTTTTTGTCAAGATCTTTTGACATTTGGAAAATAAATAGAACTGAATTACTATGTGTACTAAAAAAATTTCCCTCTTCCATCAGTTCATAATTTATTTTCAAATTTCAGGAACTTTATGGGTCCTACATAGATAAAACCATAAAATTGTTGCGAACTCGTAAAAATAAATTTTATTAAAAATTATGATTAAAATCAATGAATTACTTTATGAAGTTTAACATTAAATCTATCACATTTAATGATTAAATATTCAAATAATTTCAATTGGACTGAAAAAATCGAAAAAAGTTTATCGCAATCTCGAGCAGCAATCTATAGAAAAACGCAGCTGTAGTCGTATATTAGCTTATTCCAAATTTTAACACGTTTGAATTTTACTTTATGGGAGATGGGTAGAAAATCATGAACAGAGATATGTGGCTTAGAGTACTGTTTGAACCCCAAAATTTTAGCCTAATCCGGAATAGAAACAATAAACTGATTTAGCCATGATGGGCCACGAGTTTGTCAAAACTTTTAAAAAAATGGAGGTGTGGCCAACACACGACTTTCTTTTACGAACAGCGAATTTTGAGAAACTTTTATAATTCAAATTTCCCGCAAACTTAATTAAGATTGTTTTTATTATTTCATGTTTTCTGTAAATTGTATATTTTTGAAATATTTGCAAAATAAATTTTCTGGTTTACGGAATCTGGGAGCTGGGAGCTGGGACCCAAAATTTATGTAAAAAGTTTAAACATGAAGTTGCAGTTTGATTGCTTAAACCATTTGGACTACAAATTGACAGACATACAAATATACCAACAGACACCACTTCAAAACTCAATTTTTTGAACTCATTAGTACACACGTAAAAGAAATAAAAGGTGATATTTATGAATTTAAATTTTTTCTGTTAATTTTTTGGAATTTGTATTAGTGATTTTTTGTAAATCTTATACTTTTTAAAATATGTGCAAAACACATTTTCGGGCCCAAGAGAGTGGCCACTTCCGGTTGACCGATTTGGCAATTTAACATACATGTAGGCTAAATATTTTTATAACATACAGTACGTCACTGAAGTGTGCAAATTAATTATAATTAGCATAATTGGGCTAATACACACAATAATTAAAATGACAAATGCAAGAACTGCTGTAACTCCCTGTAAAAAAGTGTGGGGGGGGGGGGGGCAAGAGTTGCGAATTATTTTTGCAATTATAAAACGATATATATACTTAAGTATTACAAACCCTAATAAGTCGTTAAAAAGTTAAGAAACATGAAAAAATGATCCACATTCAATTATGTAATATTTGCATTAAAAACCGGAAGTATGTCACTGTAGTGTGCAAATTAATTATAATTAGCATAATTAGGCTATATATACACGTATATTTATGTGTTGGCAAAACAATATTTAATTTTTTTTTTATAAAATTTTTAAATTTTTTTTTAATTTTTTTTTTAATTTTTAATTTTAATTTTTTTTAATTTTTAATTTGTTTATTTTTATTTTTTTTTTGATTTTTGGAAACATTTTGTATTAGTAATTTTTTGTAAACCTTATACTTTTTAAGATATTTGCAAAACAAATTTTCTGGCCCAAGGGAGTGGCCACTCCCGGTGGACCGATTTGAAGTAAAATTCACTGGGACCTCCCAATTTATCCAAAAAGCTTAAATCTGAAGTTTCAGTTCGATTGGTTAAGCCATCTGGGCTGTAGAGAGGACACAGACTGACAGACGGACAGACGGACAGACGGACAGACAGACGGACAGACAGACTGACAGACAGACATCATTTCGAAACCCACTTTTTCGGACTCAGAGGACCTCAAAACAGATAAATCTTCAATAATCTCAAGGTCGAAAATTTTCATGATTACTATACTTTATTTTACTTACGTAAAAGAAAGTAAAATCATGAAATTTGTGCGACCTGTCAATGATATTAAAATTGAAGTCACCGCCTATTACGAAATGACTATATCGTAATATAAAAGAGGATAGCATTTTCTGGAAAGCATCCATGTCAGTTTGTATATCAGGCGAGGGATTGTAACATACTACTATTAGAATTGCCATGGATGGAAGTTTCGTTTCAGCCATTATAACTTCAGTTTTACCATATGCGCCTAAATGGACTCTCTTGAATTTATTTATTCCAACAGTACTATTTAAAATTTTACGAAGAGAGGAAGTTGAAATAATGGAGTTCTGAAGGAGCTGACTATGGGCCTATAAAGAGTGTTTTCTTTGTGAGGTTTGCGAAATTCATACGTTTTAGCTACAACTCCATGATAGCTTCTTGAAGACTTAGCTTCAAATATTGTTATTCTATCATCACTAAGGCACGATGCGACCATCAAATTATGTTTCCTATGAATGAATGCAGTATTGTGTTTGTCAATTGGTTTGTAGACGTTTCTATTATCTAGCATGGTATGTATTTTATTGTCGTAGTCTCAACGATTCACTAGCTCCGTAGTACAGGTTGGTTGAAAAGTATTGAAAGTAAAAATGAAAGATTATGAATTTTTTAATGAAATTAGTTTTTTATTCAATATAATCTCCCTTAACATCAATATACTTATTCAAATGATCCTCCAATAATTGTATACCATCTCTGTAATGATTTTCCGGAAGCTCTGCAAAATACTGTTCCACGGCTGCAATACCTTCTTCATTCGACAAAAAACGCTTTCCTCGAAGGAACTGTTTCAGGTTTCTGAAGAGATAATAATCGCTGATAGCCCAATCTGGTGAATACAGTGGGTGTTCAAGCAATTCGTTCAATTTAGCTTAGTCAAAAGACTCGTGTGAACACATGCATTGTCTTAATGAAAAATTAATTTTTTCTTCTGTAAAGCGGGTCTTTTTTCACAATTTTTTTTATCCAACTGGTCCAAAAGGTTGCAGTAATATTCAGAATTAACTGTTTTACCTTTCTTAAGATAATTAATTAACAAAATCTTTTTTGCATCCCAAAACACTGATAACATGACCTTTTTGTCGATCGTTCTGACTTCACCTGTTTTGGAGCGGAACAACCAGCTTCAGTTCATTGTAAACGTTCTTGTTTCAGTTTAGGATCATGGTGGTAGGTCCAAGTCTCATCCATAGTTATAAATCTACGCACAAAATCTGTTTTGTTCTGCTTAAAACACGTCAAATTACGCTGGAAAATTTGTTTTCGATTCAGTTTTTGTTAAATTGTAATTCATCTAAAATATGGAGTACTCGTTCGTCCGAGATGCCTATGGTATCAGCAATTTGACGCTTAGTCAAACTTGGATCTTCACAAACAATATTATACACTTGCTTAATGATTTCTGGTGTTGTTGCACTTTTTGGACGTAAACTACGTGGTTCATCTTCAACGCTTGAACGATTACGTTTAAACTCTAAAACTCATCGATGCATAGTTGGAAATGAAGGAGCAGATTCCTTAAACACTTTTACCATTTTTGTATGAATTTCGGTTGCTGATAAACCTTCCAAAACAAAGAATTTTATCACTGCACGATATTCGGATTTTTCAATTGTAAACGAATACACTGACACGTCAACTTCTAATGGCTTGTAAACAAAGAATGAATTGCCAGATCGAAATAAAGTTTTTCATGTGTTCAAATGAAAGATGAAATATTAAAATGGCGTATACATGTTGATTCCTCTACTGGTTAATAGTGTCGCTTTTAGAATAAAGTTATCTGCTCATAACAATAACAATAAAAGCAATAGCCATAAATAACAATAATAGAAATAATAACAATATGAATATAAATAAAACCCTTGATCTCTTGTTAATAACTACCATTAAAGTATTTATTACGAAATCCTGCGGTTGTCCTACAATATTTAACTTCGTTAAGTAAGGAATTCCATAAACTGATTCCTTTCACAAAAAGCGAAGAATTCATAATTTTCATACTCTTCTTCGGACGGAATTTTTAAAGCTTGAAGCCGACTGAAATTTACAAAATACATATGTGCTCCGGTTATTCGAGTTTCAAAATTTTCAACAAGGACAGACATGATCGGAACTTGTAGAAATTTTCTAGGGAGCATCCCCAATAACGTATCTTATACATGAATTAAAGTTCATTTGTAAATTGTTAAAATATTGTTTTGTAGACTGAACATAACAATATCTCCCTACAAAAAATGCGGTAAAATATATGTTCTGACTAAACGGAGTCGAAGATTCGAGTTTTTGTGGATTCGGTGTTTTGTGGTAGTCCAAAAAATTCTAAGTAAGAAATTAATCCTTCTACATATGTTCTTCACATGATACTTCCAGCACAAAGTCTTGTCAAAATGTACACCTAAATTACTAACCGTATTAAAAAAATTAATATAAGTTCCATTTACAGCAGTTTTGGGAAGCTGGTCAGTACAGTGCTCGGAACATGCTAAAATAATTCTTTGAGTCTTGCTGCTGTTTAATTCAATTTTATTTATTGTGGACCATTCAGAAACATGGTAGTTTGAATATCCTGGTTAACCTTTTCAATACAAAAAGAAGCATTACTAATTGTTAACGCCGGAATCGTTTACCAGCGTTCCTAAAATAAATATTTAATCTAAAATTCATGAAGCCAATGTGTATCTGAAAGTTCATAAGAAAAAGTATTAATTGTATGAAAATTATTAGTTTATATAATTCAATTTTGTTATACTTAGCATTGTCATCAAATTATTTAAATAACTACTATTGATAATATTATTACTTATAAATTATGTAAATAATTGTCATAACTAAAAATGTAGTAGTTAGTTTGTTTACTTCACATTTTGATGGCTACCAACATTAAAATAAAAATTGTAATTCATGCAGTTGGTAGCCGTCTATGATAAAATATGTACTATATGTTTTGTAGACGAGTTGTGTATTCTCGCACTTTTGTATTGTATTCTTCAACCTTTAATTATTGATTGTTTTGTAAATTTTCCGTCTCTTCCATCTTCGACGTTCGTGAAGAATTCATCATTTTGTAGCACAAAATGTAATTTAAAAATAAATAAAAATGTATAATAAATAAATAAATAATAAAATTGGTAATTAGTAAAAATGTTAATTTAATAAATATTTAACAATAAAATTTATAATACACTATACAGTCCACTTAATTAAAAAATATAAATATTCAAGTCTAGTGGCGAATTGATTTCCAGCGTTAAATTGCAAAATTTATATAATTGCAGGTCATCAGCAAATAGGTGATCGTGATACTCACAATTATTTATCACAAAAGATAGATCGCTAATAAACATCATAAACAAGATTGCCCTACAACTCGTCCCTGAGGTAGTCCAGAAACGATTTTACATGCTTTAGAAACAGACGGACCAAACGATATTGTTTGACTACTGTCATTCAGATATGATGCAATTAAACGCAAAGCAGGCACAGTGAAGAAGAATTTGTATCTAAGCTGTCTAAGTAACAATTGACGATCAATATCAAAAGTTTTACTAGAATAATAGCATCACTAATGTGTAGTAAAGTTGTGAAGTTCTAAGTATTCCAAAATTTGTGATTGAAGAACTTCCTCAAAAATCTTAGCGAGTGCAGGTTGTAAACTTATTAACTTATCGGCCGAAAATTCGACAAACAAGATATATGTACTCTGTTTTTGGGAATAGGTATAACTTTTGAGTGCTTTCATGTTAGAGGGAAACTAGAGAACGTGGTTATGCTATTAAACACATGGAGTATGAAACAATCAATGAAGGGTAATAAAATTTTGATAAATTTTAAAGGCACATCATCAATGGCAGCAGAATTTGTTTTAACAAAATTAAACGCTTCAGTTAAGTTAACAATATCAATGTTTCTGAAAGAGAACCCCATATCCTAGCTTCAATAATATTTACGAACTCACACGAAACGGATTACTAACTACAAAAATAATTATTCAAATCGTTTGTTGAGTAATCAGCAATTAAGCTGTTGAATTAAGGCGTCTCCGAAATGATATCGATGGTAAATTTTGGTTCAAAAGATTAGCAAAATAAAGTGCTTTAGCATTTTTAACAGCATTATTTGTCTTGTTCCTAATTCGTTTATATTCATGAAACAGCTCATCACGTTTCGTATGTTTCCAGTGTTTAAAAATCGAATTACGAAGAATTATAAGGCATAAAATGGAATTATTGAAACGAGATGGATTAGTGGCCTTTATAAGAATAGTACTAAGGGGAACGAACTCATCGAATAAGCTACGAATCCCATCAATTAAAAAGTCTACCTTATCATCAGGGTCCAAAATCGAATAAAGAATATTCCATATTTCCATGGCAGTTCAATATATTTTTTAACTAGACTAGATGTAGTAATATTCTTGAAATCTCGGAAAGTAATCGAGAATTCGAACCTAATATTTGCTACTTCATACGAGAAAAAAAATCCTGATCAGAAAATCCAACTGAGATCTGGTTGAAGAATGCAATCTTATTAGTATTCGTAATTATTAAGTCTAGAACCGATGCTGAAGTTTTTGTAAAATGAGTGGGTTCATTATTTTGGCATCTACAACCGAACCTTTCTAGCATATGTTTGAATTTTTGTGATGTAGTATTCTTAGCATTTGGATCGCAATTTAAATCGCCACAGATGATGACATCACTATATTTAGCTGAAAATTCAGCTATTATAGACTCTAAATCACAAATAAATTCTCCCTTTAGCGATTTGTAAATAACAACCACCAGAACAGACGATGATCCCAATTTGATTTCAATTAAAAGCGCCTCTAAGTTTCGAACACAATACTTATTAGCTTTCTTATTAGCTACAATTCGATCCTTTCTGAATAAGTTGTAACCGGGCATATCTATCGCTGCATCAGACACAGAGTCAGATAGCCAAGTTTCAACAAAACAAAGAATATCTAGATTACCACCAGAAATAAGGCTAGCAATTTCACCCAACTTAGGAAACGGGTGTTTAATAAGGAAAAATTTAATCCTTACCGGTGGGTTCTATTTTTATCCTAGGAAACATCATAATCTTCCCAGATACACAAAAATAAAGTGAAAAAACTGGAAGTATTCGGTAAGTGTTGTAAAAACATCAAAAATGTGTCCATTTACAAAACTATTTCGAATGACCGTTAGGAAATTTTTAAAAAGCAACAAAAATAGTGCTACCAAATGAACAGGCAGCTAGAACAGACACATTGCTGAAAGAAAGGCAAAATCAACGATAAGCTGCTGGGAAGCTCGGAGTGAATAATTTATTTATTATTGATTTTTTTTAGCATCGACCACCACTTCCAGAATAATGCGGTAATATTTTTTTCTATTTTGAGCTTTAATTTTAATGAGCGTTGCTTCAATAGCCCCAATGTTTGGAATTTTTCTCATGTCTTCAAATTTTTTAGCTGTAGGGTAAGCTTTGTTCTTGTGTCAGCCATCTTAAATAATGATTTTATGAGAAACGCTACCGTATTACCTATAACGCACTTACCTATAATCTACTTGCTTCTCAGATTAAACTTTATGTTTTACTGTGAATACATGTTAAGCAAAACAATTATTTATCTTTGAAAAATCGATCAATTAATTACTAAATATTAATTTTTTATGAAAATGCTGCATAAAATCAGAAAATGCATATTTTTACTAAAATAGATATTAACCTTTAAAAGATGTATAATCAATTTTTCGAAATTCTATTACAACTATTAAATTCTAATCTAAACATAGTTGAGTAGTCTTCCATAATAGAGCCGTTAATGTGATCTCCAGCAGTTGTAAGAGTGTTTTTTATTTAAAAGCTAAATTACGCTTAATTCCCTCCTATATAATATATTTGGGCATCCAGTTCAGAAGTGTGAATTAATTGTGTTTTATGCAAGAAATTTCTTTTTAAATTTACTCTGCTACTGTAGTAGAAGTATTAATCCCATTTGTATCAATTAATGCTTATCAAAAGTCACGATAAAATAACTGTCTATATACGACGTCCAAGTTCGTAAAATTGAAACGCCTACATAATTAATGTAAACGTAATAATGAAATGTTTACATGTACACCCAATTATGTTTAGATTTTTTCTGATTTTATTCTACATAGTTTAGGGGCAGTTGTCCATTGTGAGAATGAAAGTATTACAATTTTCTCATTTCGTACAATTCCTTCGAAAGGAGTTTTTTATTAATTTTTCATTAGACCAAACGACATTAATATATAGTATAACTGCAACGAACTCCTACCATCGTTATCGCCATTACAGAGGAAAAACATTTTCCCCAAATTAAATTATTCAACAAAAAAATACTCAACCATCGCAAAATTATATCAATTAAAAGTACATATTTTGTTTTTGCTAATCTCGGTTTGGATTGTTTTATACATTTTTAGGATTTTAATTAACCAACAAAACCGTTGAGTGCAAGTAGCAATAACAAGTACGAATTAATTTGTGAAATCGGTAGTATAAAATTTTAACAGTGGTCAACAACAGGTCATATGCTCCAGCCAGCTATGACCTTCTTTATTGATATGGTAACGAGTTTCTTGTTGCTGATATTTAACTTTCAACTAACCTCAACACAGATATGCATACCCTTATCAGTGTAATTTAATCACTGCTATTTAACACCATATCACATCGCCTACAATTATTCAATTAATAAATTCTATTTCATTGTTATGTAAACGAGAAAGAAATTAACTTGGGAACAAAATTTCGTAGACGAGAATGAATGATAATTTATTGTTTTTGGTTAGAGATAAGACAAAAATAATAAATCTGTACGTTTGTTTTATTGGGAAAATGTTAATTATTTATTGTGCTGGGGAATACGGGTTTGTGTATAATTCTTGTAGACTTTTAGGTTCTCACTTTTTTTTTTAATTAACTGTATTAGATATATTATCGTATATTTTGTAAAATATAATTATAATATAGGTTCAAACTTTAATAATAGACCACCTGATAAAATTTTAAATACATATTAGGTTGGAGAATAGGTATTGAGAGATTTTTGTCAATTCTTGATTAAATTTTTCTTTTATTCAAAATAAATTTTATTTAAGTAATCTTCTGTGGTTTATCGGTGAAACACATTGCCGAGTGATTTTCACAATCTTTTTTGAAGCCATCTTTAGACTATCAAGTGAGTTTTGCACATAGAGAAACAATTGGTAGTTAGAGGGTGCAAGACCCGGACTATACAGTCGATGCATCAAAATTTCCCAGCAGCCAAACTCTCAGTTTTTGCCGGGTCATCAAAGATGAGTGTGGTCTGGCTTTGCAATGATGGAAAACAACACCCTTTCTTTTAATCAATTCTGAACGGTTTTCTTTAATTGCTTGCTGCTATCTGCTTAATTGCTTGCAATAGATATTAGATCAAGTTGGTTTGACCAGGTATCTAGAACACAGCATAATCTTATGGGGCGTCAATCTTGGCTTTGAAGTTGTTTGTGGTGGTTCACCTTTATTTGAAAATTTTTTTCGAACGACATTCTCGTATTTTACTCATTTTTCATCGCCAGTAATGTAATTTGCTTAAAAAATGTGTCGATTTCATTGTGTTTCAGTAGCGATTCGCCGATGGAAATTCGATCAATCTAATTTTTCATCGACAATTCAAGCAGCACCCAAGCATCGAGCTTCTTGGTGTATCCAACCTTACGCAAATGGTTTAAAACTATTTTGTGATCGATATTTAATTCCTTAGCAATGTCATGGCTGCTTATTTGTCATCATCGTAACAGCTGACTTTTTTTTTTTAATCGAAGTTGTTGGTATTGCTTTATTTTTTGTTATGAAATTTAGTCAAAAATACGAATTTTGCTTGGGCACGATGAAGATCCATGTAAAAAATAAATAAATTTAAAAAGAATACAATTTTAAAACGTAACCTGATGAACACTCCTAGTACGATCGTTTGTGCGAATCCACTACACAACTTATTCACTAAATAAAACGGTTACACTATCATAACACTCTATTTCCATGTGAACAAACTATAATAAATATAAATTTAATAATTGCTATGGTCGTAAAGAATTTTCCTTCGGTTTTAAAAGTGCCACTACATACATTCGCAATTAATACCACATTCACATTAGTGACTCAAATTTAAATATTTAAATATTTTATCGCAAGCGATAAAATATTTAAATTTGAGTTCACATTACGATAATTTTTTGCTACATACTTTTATTCTTCTACTTCTTGATTTGATTTACAAAAAAATTGCTTGTATCCAATTTTGGTATTCGTAATTTTCAAAAATACAATAGTATTTTTAGCAGGGACGCGATTCCGAAATGAATACCAATTTTGAATTTGGCAAATAAAATAGGCCTATTAGGGGTAGTCCTTGTGTTTAATCGGGCAAAAATGATAAAAAATATTAATTATATATTATATATATATATTAATTATATATTAATTTATTGCAATAAACCATTTAAATAAAATCGGTGAATAATTCATAAAAAGGAACTAATTAATTGTAAAACAAAACTGTAAACGTGAACATCACTTTTAAAAGTATTGAAGATGCGCCTTATCAACATAACATTAAATAAATAAATAAACTACATATTACTTACATGATTTCGCAGCAACTTATAAAAAAAATTATAATTATAACGCTTTCTTTAATTTTCTTGCATCTGCAATTCAAATTTACGTGCTTATTGCATAAAACAATGAGCAAGAATGACATTAAGCAGAGCAAAACTAAAAATTAATTTAGTTTCGCTATTTCTCACCATATTTTAGTAGACACATAATAAATTATTTTCTACGTACACAACAGTACGAATATTTTGTTTTTAACTTTACACGGCTGTTTCATTTTTGTATATGCCTTCTCATACAAAATACTTCGGTCGATCAGCCAGGCGGTGTCAATGTCTACTAGATATACAAGCCTATGACTACAAGCAATTCTTACAAATTGAAACACAATCTCCCCGCTACGCGGCAGTATAATAAAGAAAAGATATTTTTTTGTTTTTGTTTTGTCCAAAAATATTTTAATATTGATTTAGTTTTTTTAGTGCAGCATAATGCTTCAAAGAAGGAAGACATGCACTTTCTGATCAAAGAGGAATACCATGTGAATTTTATTTATTCATGTAAATTAAAATTTTTTAGAAAAATGTAGTGTATTATGTATTTTAATAATAAAATATTAGAAATATTATTTAAAATAAATTAAATCAAATAAAAATTAATTTATGTACTCGATTTGAAAACAAATCAAAGCGTAAAATAAACGCGTTACATCTCCCTTTGACGTAATATAATGCACTAAATCATGATTCTATAAATCCCAGGTTAGCTCGATTTTTTAAAACACGTGGTCGTGACATCATGCAATTCTTTTTTACTTTTCGTTTTTTTATTTGTTGTTGAAATTTATATACGTATTGAGAATTGAGTGACGTCAAAAAAAAAGATGGCCATTTGTTTACATATTTCGAGCTAACCTTGGTTTTATGGAATCATGGCACTAAATCAAAAAAAAAACTCAGCGAACAAATTTAAAATTTATCATTTCGATTTTTTTGTTTATTTTTCGCTTCTCTACTTTGTTTAATCGTTTGATCGTTTCTTGTTTATAAATAAATTTTTGTTTCCTCTCTTTAGAAAAGAAATAAATCGATCGCTGCCGCTGTTTCATTTCATTCCCTATCCCTTTCCTTCCCTTTGTTTTTTATACGAGGAGAGAAAGAGATATTTTATTATTTTGAATTTCGTTTTCCAAAAAAAAAAAATTTTTTTTTGTTTCCTTCCCCAGAGAGAGATTAACGAAGGGGACGAAAAATGAATTTTTAACATGAAAGATGAAACAAAACAATACACAAAACAAAACAAAAATCTTTACTTTACTACACTACCACGTAGCGGCGGGGACTTAGTGTGTCGTCACTGTTTGTAGTCATAGGCCTGTATATTCAAGACGGCATTGGTGGTGTTCACACGAAGTTAACACTGCAACACAACATTTCCTCGTTTTTTACCTCTTTGCCTATAAACTAACTGGAGGGGGAAAATATTCTTGTTGCGCTTTTTGAACATAAATTTTATGTGAGTAACAAGTTGCAACTCACAAACACAAAGATAAAACAATAAAAAATTTTATCGTGGTTCGAATATTTTTTTTTTCAAAACCAATATTACTTCTAATTTTTATTTTGATGAGTGAATACCACCAACAAAAAATAAATTTCTTTTATTTTCAATTTGGTTGCTGAGATATTAAAAATAAAACTTTTATAAAATATTTTTATAAAATATTTAAAAACAAAATATGTCTGAAGTGGAGAGTACTAGTGAGAATTGGAGTCGGCAACACACATTAATTTTAATTGAAGGACTTCGGAATAATCCATGCTTATGGAATCCGCTAAACAATAATTTTACGAATAAAGTGAAACGGAGTGAATCATTAAATTCAATATTAAAGGAGTTAATAAAAGTTAAAAAAACTGTACACTGCAAACAATAAAAAATAAACTACGCACATTACAAAGCCAGATGTGTAGAGAAAAAGGAAAAATTTTAAATTCAAAAAAAGCGGAGCCAGTGCCGACGACGTATAGCTACGTACCGAAATTATGGTGCTATAATGAGCTATCTTTTTTGGTACACTGTAGTGATACAGAAGATAGTACATCCACAATCGAATTAGACATGGTACGTTAGTTTTAATAATAATTATTTTCCCAATTAAAACATGTAATTGAATATATAAAACGAAATTATAAACAAATAAGTACTTATTAGTGTTTCCTTTTTCAGATTGGAGTAGATGAAGTTGAACAAGCAGAAAAAGCAATAGAAAATAAATCAAAAAAGTTATACTTTATTTTATTTAATTTTTATTATAAATTCAATTATTTTACTTTTACAAAGACCCTTCTTGATTAAAATACTCTGTCAGTACTTTCCTGACAGCATCACCAGTTGTTAAATTTGGGGAATTTGTTGAAGTTGATACCGTCTGATGAGAAGTATCATTTTCATCCGCATTAATTTCCTCCATGTACCACCGGCTCATAGTGATTAAAAGATTGTGCAACACACAACAGCAAATGACAATTTCTTTTACTTTCTTTTGATGAAGGTTTATCGTGGTTTTAAATATTTGAAACCTACTACTTAAAATCCCAAACGCGCGTTCGATATTTTGACGAACGCGACTTAATCGACGGTTAAACGTTTTCTTACATTCATCCGTCGTTGTAAAAGCATAAGGTGTCATTAAATTTTTTGTTAAGGGGAAGGCGTTATCCGCGACGAATATATGAGGCAATAACCTCCCATTTCCTACATATTTCTTGCGTGGCAAGTATTTTTCAGGCTGTTTAAGTATATATTGTAAGTTTGAACGTTGCAAGACTCCGCCATCACTGATCGTTCCGTTGCAGCCAACGTCAACAAAAATAAATTTTGCAAAAGCATCTGCCATGCCAAGTAGCACAATGCTGTGAAATCCTTTATAATTAAAATATAGTAGTGCATTCTTTTTTAATGGACGAAAAGCTATGTGTTTCCCATCAAGAGCTCCTAAACAATTGGGAAATTGCCACTTTAAGTAGAAATCTTCCGCGATTTTAGTCCATTCATCGTGGGTTGTTGGAAACTGAAATAAAATAATTTTATTTGTTTACTTTGGTGGTATATATTTTTTGCTACTTAATTGATTGATTTTTTTTATATTTTCAGAAAAGGAAGGCAAACAAGGTGGAAATGCTGCAGCAAAAAGCACTGAGCGCTCTAGAGTCGTACAAAACATATACTGAAAGGCCAACAAAAAATAAATTGACAAGAGAGGAAAAGTTTTGCGAATACCTCTGCAGCGAGCTGTCCAAAATTCAATTGGAAGTCAATTTTGACGAATTAATATTTGAGATCCTGCAGCTGGTAGGAAAAAAAAATTAGAGAGGAGAAAACTATGCTACAGGACGAAGTTTATTTTAAACCTATCTTTCCAACGCATTAGCAGAGCGGACCAACCAACAACCAAAATATAAAATACCCTACATCAACACCATCACCCATACTCTCACCTTTTACATTTTCATCCGATAATAGTTATAGTCAACAATTTCCTGAAACAAGCTTCATTGAAAATGAAAACGACCCACCTAAACTTACAACATCAAACTTTATAGTAAATACTTCACCCTTACCAATCCCAATAGAAAACTATCTTAAATATCGGAAATCTCATTATTCCATCTCATCATCAATACCTTCATCTTCATCATCTCCGACTGAACATTTTTCGATCCTAAATTCCGATCCGAAACGTTTTGATTCTACAACTTGGAATCTTACTTCATCCTCCACGACCTTCTCCGAAAATACCTTACCCTCACCAGTTCCACAATTCGCATCTCCTTTAGTTATTCCCGAGGAAAAACAAATCAAAATTCTACAGTATGAAATCTTAAAAGGACCGGATATACCAAACACACCACAACCTAAAAAAAAAATTTACTAGAGATGGCAATGGATGATGTATTTGAGGACCTTGATTACCAATTAGAAAAAAATTATAAAGTTTAATAAAATAAAATTTGCTTTAAAAACGCTTAATTTACCTTTATAAACTGATCCTTCAAGTTTCGGGATATAGCGTTACAAACATCCATAATCGCTGTTGATAGAAACGACTTGGACAATTTGGAATTGTAATCTAATTCCATAAAATTTTCGCCAGTAGTTTTTTAACACCTCACAAATAATTTGGTTTTACCACTTCAACAATTCAATACGAAATGAAAATAGTTTTACACATACATAGATAAGTAACAACAATTTTCTTATTTCGTCTAAACGCGAGAAGTTGTCGTGTTGCGTTGCAGTGTTAACTGCGTGTGAACTACCGGATAGTACAACTGGTCAACTGGGTATATAAATAAAAAACGAATGAGCGAAAATGAGAGACCGAGTTAAACACGTAAACAATTTTTTTTCAATTTGTTAGTTCTTCTGTGAGTTAATTTTTGAAGTAGTCCCGGTGCAATAAACAACTGCAATAAACGACTCCAAACGAAAATTTTGAAAGATAAAAAAAGTTATGATACCATTAAAGATTTAAGTAACATTGGGGCAAAACTTAAAAATCCCATGGAGCACAATTTGGTAATTGCAATAGAATGTTTTTGCAAAGTAAAGGTATGTATGTTTTCAAATTTTTGTAGAAATATGTATGTCAAGCCGTAAAATTGAATCTTTGATCATATTTTCACTTTAGTGCCTTTAAAAATAAAAATCGATGGTGGTAAAGAAAACCGGCAAAATTCAAAAAACGAGGAATAATGTTATAGTGAGCGAATCCTGCACCCTCTTGCTTTAAACTTTTTTATGTGCCAATACCAATGGGAGATATTTTCAATACGTTCTTTTGAAATGTTTACGATATCAACAAACACACTCAACTTCACTTTACGTCACCTCTTTTGGGTTTATCATCAAAAACACTTGTGCGGCCACGTTTAAATTCACCGACCCAAAAATGGAGAGTTTCATACAAGGTGGTTTACAATACAGGAAACTTTTCAGCTCATGTTGTTTTAAAAAATGTATATTTTTTAACCGTTGAAAATACAAAAATTCAAATAACGTATTCATAATATTTTTCATTGTGGATTCCTAAACTAAAATGAATGTAAATTCATGTGTGGGTTATAGAATGAGATTTTGAACAAAATGTGGAATTAAAATTTTAATTAAGTTATATGAGCATAATCGTATTGCAAGGAATTCATCTTCTTTCATTTTTAAAAATACACAAACTCCCTAATTTTGTTTATAGTAAGTATATATCTGAGTAATTGTTTATGAAATTAAAAAAAATTTCAATCTAAAATTGACCATCTTTCGTAGACTACAAAAGGTTAACCCTAGATTCCTTTTTAATACAATTAAATGAGAGAAAAGGGATGCAATATTTCATATTGATATTCTGAAAATTATAAATTTAATTGACTTAATAATAATTAAATTGTATTTGCCTTTTAATTAAATTACAAAACCTTAGAAAAATTGTCGGTTCTGTAAACAAAAAAATACCACAAAAATCTCATCCCTTACCCACATCGTACACAAACACAACACACACACACACACCCATCACACACAAAAATTTTTTTTCAGATTCTTTGAAAGTTAAGATATATTTTCATTGTGAAATATTATTTTACTGGTGGTTGGGGAATTATCTTGGAAATTTTTCAAATTTGTATGCCATAAACTAAAATTTTGTGATATGTTTGGTACAAGTCGACGAACGGGCTTAGATTTATATTATTTAATTTTAATCCTGAATACAAATAGTCTCATATGCAAATTATTTATGTTTTATAGTGACAACAAAAATAATTTTGGTCTGGTGTGGAACAATTTACATCATAAAACTGAAATATTACTTTGCAGTTTACAAACCATTGCCTTAAAAAAAAGGATCGAAATGTTTTAATTTCGTTTAAGAAGAAAACTGTAGTATTGTTGAAAAAAAAAAAAAATTATTTCGTTTTAATTAATGAAAGAAACAATAAAACAAAATTGATTGTTTTAAAGTTTCACGTAAAATTAATGGTAAACCACCCTGAAAGAGGGGCAAAAAAATTACAAATTTAGACATACTTAAAAAAATAAAAAAATACGTCTTCTCATACTGAAGAGTGGCCGTTCGATTTACAGCCATGCGGTATGCGACTGGTAGGCTGGTACGTTTCTCACTGTGAACCGCAACATGTACCAACGTGTAGACAAAGAATTTCAATTAGTATGCGACACCGGTGGAAATGTCAACGCCAGCCCGACGGATCGACAAAGCGCACCTCGGAAACAGTGTTTCAGTGGCTTTTTTAGGTACATAACTCCGAGATCTCCCTACTAATTTGCTCGAATGAGCCCAACGCGATCTAATGAATAAAGGGAAAAAATAAATGACCCTGACTAAATTGGACCATCTACTCTCAAAGATATAGGCTAATTTTTTTTCAACTTTTGCTTGAAGTTGCTTTGAATTTAAACATATAAAGAATTCAAAATAGAGACAAGTATTTTGGGATCGGCCAGCCCGATATGGATTTAATTTCCGCCAACCTTTTTCTATTCACAGAGTAGAGAATTTAAAAAAGCTAGAAGCTGTAGGTCAAGAGGGTATGAGTTGACATACCAGTTGACCAAACCTCACATAAAAAGTAAAAAGTTAAAAATTAAACGTCAAAAGGGTTCAAGTTAATAGTTAAAAGTTAAAAGTTAAAAGTTAAAAGTTAAAAGTTAAAAGTTAAAAGTTAAAAGTTAAAAGTTAAAAGTTAAAAGTTAAAAGTTAAAAGTTAAAAGTTAAAAGTTAAAAGTTAAAAGTTAAAAGTTAAAAGTTAAAAGTTAAAAGTTAAAAGTTAAAAGTTAAAAGTTAAAAGTTAAAAGTTAAAAGTTAAAAGTTAAAAGTTAAAAGTTAAAAGTTAAAAGTTAAAAGTTAAAAGTTAAAAGTTAAAAGTTAAAAGTTAAAAGTTAAAAGTTAAAAGTTAAAAGTTAAAAGTTAAAAGTTAAAAGTTAAAAGTTAAAAGTTAAAAGTTAAAAGTTAAAAGTTAAAAGTTAAAAGTTAAAAGTTAAAAGTTAAAAGTTAAAAGTTAAAAGTTAAAAGTTAAAAGTTAAAAGTTAAAAGTTAAAAGTTAAAAGTTAAAAGTTAAAAGTTAAAAGTTAAAAGTTAAAAGTTAAAAGTTAAAAGTTAAAAGTTAAAAGTTAAAAGTTAAAAGTTAAAAGTTAAAAGTTAAAAGTTAAAAGTTAAAAGTTAAAAGTTAAAAGTTAAAAGTTAAAAGTTAAAAGTTAAAAGTTAAAAGTTAAAAGTTAAAAGTTAAAAGTTAAAAGTTAAAAGTTAAAAGTTAAAAGTTAAAAGTTAAAAGTTAAAAGTTAAAAGTTAAAAGTTAAAAGTTAAAAGTTAAAAGTTAAAAGTTAAAAGTTAAAAGTTAAAAGTTAAAAGTTAAAAGTTAAAAGTTAAAAGTTAAAAGTTAAAAGTTAAAAGTTAAAAGTTAAAAGTTAAAAGTTAAAAGTTAAAAGTTAAAAGTTAAAAGTTAAAAGTTAAAAGTTAAAAGTTAAAAGTTAAAAGTTAAAAGTTAAAAGTTAAAAGTTAAAAGTTAAAAGTTAAAAGTTAAAAGTTAAAAGTTAAAAGTTAAAAGTTAAAAGTTAAAAGTTAAAAGTTAAAAGTTAAAAGTTAAAAGTTAAAAGTTAAAAGTTAAAAGTTAAAAGTTAAAAGTTAAAAGTTAAAAGTTAAAAGTTAAAAGTTAAAAGTTAAAAGTTAAAAGTTAAAAGTTAAAAGTTAAAAGTTAAAAGTTAAAAGTTAAAAGTTAAAAGTTAAAAGTTAAAAGTTAAAAGTTAAAAGTTAAAAGTTAAAAGTTAAAAGTTAAAAGTTAAAAGTTAAAAGTTAAAAGTTAAAAGTTAAAAGTTTAAAGTTTAAAGTTTAAAGTTTAAAGTTTAAAGTTTAAAGTTTAAAGTTTAAAGTTTAAAGTTTAAAGTTTAAAGTTTAAAGTTTAAAGTTTAAAGTTTAAAGTTTAAAGTTTAAAGTTTAAAGTTTAAAGTTTAAAGTTTAAAGTTTAAAGTTTAAAGTTTAAAGTTTAAAGTTTAAAGTTTAAAGTTTAAAGTTTAAAGTTTAAAGTTTAAAGTTTAAAGTTTAAAGTTTAAAGTTTAAAGTTTAAAGTTTAAAGTTTAAAGTTTAAAGTTTAAAGTTTAAAGTTTAAAGTTTAAAGTTTAAAGTTTAAAGTTTAAAGTTTAAAGTTTAAAGTTTAAAGTTTAAAGTTTAAAGTTTAAAGTTTAAAGTTTAAAGTTTAAAGTTTAAAGTTTAAAGTTTAAAGTTTAAAGTTTAAAGTTTAAAGTTTAAAGTTTAAAGTTTAAAGTTTAAAGTTTAAAGTTTAAAGTTTAAAGTTTAAAGTTTAAAGTTTAAAGTTTAAAGTTTAAAGTTTAAAGTTTAAAGTTTAAAGTTTAAAGTTTAAAGTTTAAAGTTTAAAGTTTAAAGTTTAAAGTTTAAAGTTTAAAGTTTAAAGTTTAAAGTTTAAAGTTTAAAGTTTAAAGTTTAAAGTTTAAAGTTTAAAGTTTAAAGTTTAAAGTTTAAAGTTTAAAGTTTAAAGTTTAAAGTTTAAAGTTTAAAGTTTAAAGTTTAAAGTTTAAAGTTTAAAGTTTAAAGTTTAAAGTTTAAAGTTTAAAGTTTAAAGTTTAAAGTTTAAAGTTTAAAGTTTAAAGTTTAAAGTTTAAAGTTTAAAGTTTAAAGTTTAAAGTTTAAAGTTTAAAGTTTAAAGTTTAAAGTTTAAAGTTTAAAGTTTAAAGTTTAAAGTTTAAAGTTTAAAGTTTAAAGTTTAAAGTTTAAAGTTTAAAGTTTAAAGTTTAAAGTTTAAAGTTTAAAGTTTAAAGTTTAAAGTTTAAAGTTTAAAGTTTAAAGTTTAAAGTTTAAAGTTTAAAGTTTAAAGTTTAAAGTTTAAAGTTTAAAGTTTAAAGTTTAAAGTTTAAAGTTTAAAGTTTAAAGTTTAAAGTTTAAAGTTTAAAGTTTAAAGTTTAAAGTTTAAAGTTTAAAGTTTAAAGTTTAAAGTTTAAAGTTTAAAGTTTAAAGTTTAAAGTTTAAAGTTTAAAGTTTAAAGTTTAAAGTTAAAAGTTAAAAGTTAAAAGTTAAAAGTTAAAAGTTAAAAGTTAAAAGTTTAAAGTTAAAAGTTAAAAGTTAAAAGTTTAAAGTTAAAAGTTAAAAGTTTAAAGTTTAAAGTTTAAAGTTAAAAGTTTAAAGTTAAAAGTTTAAAGTTTAAAGTTTAAAGTTTAAAGTTTAAAGTTTAAAGTTTAAAGTTTAAAGTTTAAAGTTTAAAGTTTAAAGTTTAAAGTTTAAAGTTTAAAGTTTAAAGTTTAAAGTTTAAAGTTTAAAGTTTAAAGTTTAAAGTTTAAAGTTTAAAGTTTAAAGTTTAAAGTTTAAAGTTTAAAGTTTAAAGTTTAAAGTTTAAAGTTTAAAGTTTAAAGTTTAAAGTTTAAAGTTTAAAGTTTAAAGTTTAAAGTTTAAAGTTTAAAGTTTAAAGTTTAAAGTTTAAAGTTTAAAGTTTAAAGTTTAAAGTTTAAAGTTTAAAGTTTAAAGTTTAAAGTTTAAAGTTTAAAGTTTAAAGTTTAAAGTTTAAAGTTTAAAGTTTAAAGTTTAAAGTTTAAAGTTTAAAGTTTAAAGTTTAAAGTTTAAAGTTTAAAGTTTAAAGTTTAAAGTTTAAAGTTTAAAGTTTAAAGTTTAAAGTTTAAAGTTTAAAGTTTAAAGTTTAAAGTTTAAAGTTTAAAGTTTAAAGTTTAAAGTTTAAAGTTTAAAGTTTAAAGTTTAAAGTTTAAAGTTTAAAGTTTAAAGTTTAAAGTTTAAAGTTTAAAGTTTAAAGTTTAAAGTTTAAAGTTTAAAGTTTAAAGTTTAAAGTTTAAAGTTTAAAGTTTAAAGTTTAAAGTTTAAAGTTTAAAGTTTAAAGTTTAAAGTTTAAAGTTTAAAGTTTAAAGTTTAAAGTTTAAGTTTAAAGTTTAAAGTTTAAAGTTTAAAGTTTAAAGTTTAAAGTTTAAAGTTTAAAGTTTAAAGTTTAAAGTTTAAAGTTTAAAGTTTAAAGTTTAAAGTTTAAAGTTTAAAGTTTAAAGTTTAAAGTTTAAAGTTTAAAGTTTAAAGTTTAAAGTTTAAAGTTTAAAGTTTAAAGTTTAAAGTTTAAAGTTTAAAGTTTAAAGTTTAAAGTTTAAAGTTTAAAGTTTAAAGTTTAAAGTTTAAAGTTTAAAGTTTAAAGTTTAAAGTTTAAAGTTTAAAGTTTAAAGTTTAAAGTTTAAAGTTTAAAGTTTAAAGTTTAAAGTTTAAAGTTTAAAGTTTAAAGTTTAAAGTTTAAAGTTTAAAGTTTAAAGTTTAAAGTTAAAAGTTTAAAGTTTAAAGTTTAAAGTTTAAAGTTAAAAGTTAAAAGTTAAAAGTTAAAAGTTAAAAGTTAAAAGTTAAAAGTTAAAAGTTAAAAGTTAAAAGTTAAAAGTTAAAAGTTAAAAGTTAAAAGTTAAAAGTTAAAAGTTAAAAGTTAAAAGTTAAAAGTTAAAAGTTAAAAGTTAAAAGTTAAAAGTTAAAAGTTAAAAGTTAAAAGTTAAAAGTTAAAAGTTAAAAGTTAAAAGTTAAAAGTTAAAAGTTAAAAGTTAAAAGTTATAAGGTAACAGTTAAAAGATAAAAGTTAAATATTAAAAGTTAAGGTTAGGTTCAAAGGTAGAAGTTAAAAGTTAAAAATTAACAATTAAAAATTAAAACTTAAAATTGTAAAGTTTAAAGTAATTTGAAAAATGTATAAAGGAAAAAGACCAAAAATAGTGAAATTACAATACCTACTAATAATTTGAATTTCCTTTTTAGAATATCCAGCTGAAGTTGATTTAAAACATTAATTTCAGGTTGACAAATGATTTGAAGCTGATTCGATTCTAGTTTTAAGAAATAATTAATAGATTTGAATTGTGTTGTCATTGTAACTAACTATCGACTATTCCTAGGGGTCCGTAACCGTTCCAATCAATACACTCCAAACAATCTTTAAAAGGTTTAAATAATTGATTCTTTTAAGGTTAAGAGCTTGGCATCTTTCAATAAGAGATATATTGATTTATTGAAATATATTCTATCTAAATTCCTTTTTAGGTTTAATTTGTTCTACATTTTTGTGCTATGTACATACCAAAAACGTGGTAAAGCTATTCACTGTTCGGAACGGTTATCGATTGATGGAATATTTAAGAACGGATGAGTTTTTGAACCATTTATTTTTTTTCTGAACAAATTTTTGTCCCTACTACACTGGAGAAGAGAATTTTCGGGCGAAATAAAATGTTTGTAGTTTTGAGCCTGCATTTATTTATGATTTTAATTAACTTGGTACCTGTAATAGTTATTTTAATGTGAGATTATTTACAATTCAGTTATTTATTTAGTAATTACCAAGTGATAGCGTTTTAATTGCAATAAAAATATGATGATGTGGGAACGCCGCGATCATACTAAGATGTTAGTGGATAAGGATGAAAACAGTGTTGTTGCTTTGGTTCTAAGGAAAATAGTTGATGATAATCAAATGACAAAAAGTCATGTTGAAATGTTTATGAAATTGATAAAATTTCTCTAATTTATTTAAGTTTTGTATGCAACATACAAACATTTGCTTTTTCTATAGAATTTAAAACTATTTGAGTTTTTTTATATTCAAAATTTTATAAGATCGTGCCAGGAAGACAATAATTTTAAAGCTACGATGATGTAAGCGCAATAGAACTGATAAAAAAAGATATGAGTATTTACCTTTAATCTTTTACCGTATTCAACATTATTTACGAGTCGTATGAACATTGTAACCTACATATGTACATAAATCAACATAAATCTTTCGAGATGACATTCATTTTACGACAAAAACAATAAAAACTACAATAGAGAAAATGGGACGCATAATAAGAAAATATAAAAATAGATTTTCCTTTTGTGTACGCTGCTATAGTATAGAAGATCCATAACGAGTGATAGATAAAATCTATAGAAGATGATAAAAAAATATATTTTGCTATTTTTCTCTAGCGATGAATTTTTTATTGTAATCAACATTGATAAATAATCGTATCTAAAATATTGAGATATAAACCCGTAATTGTATAAACACGGTTTTATCTAAGGACTAATCCAATTTTTTAATTCCTGTCACGTTATATAGATTCTCGATGCTTGGATGTGAAGTTTCGTTACGAAATAAGAAGAAAATTGATCAATCATCAAAAATAATTTTCACTAATTAAATTTATCAATTCTTTAGGGAAGTTGGGGGATAGATAAATAATGTTGACAGCAGGTTCATCAAAGTTTCCTAGAAAAAAATATTTTATACATTGGAAAGTGTAATTTCGAGTAAAATCATTGATATTAATTATCATTGAGTTTGGGATTCGATTAGAATAAATTATCTTTTGAAATCCAATTTTAAATAATGAACTCATCGTTTCCTTATATTGACCGTGATGTGTCAAGCTTATCAATAGTTTTAGTATCTTTATTAAGCATTCCATTTGAAATTAAATATTTTCTCAATTGAATATAATATAAACGGAATATTGCTACACATTATATATTGTCGTCTAGACATTAGCTGTTTTCGGTATAATCGAAATTAAAATGTTGACTATCTACATTAAAGATAAATCCTTAAAATAGAGGTTCCACCTACTAAAGAAAATGTCAAGTCAGTGTCTACATAAACCCTATTTGTAAAATATATACCTATAAAGACCTATACCCACACAACTTTCACGTTTATAAATGTTTTGTGTACCTGATATAGCAGCAGCTTTTTCTTTAACCTTCGGCTGAGTTTAGTAAATTACGTATAATAATCATTTATGATTTTGGCTCTCGATTTTATTAACAGGATTTTAAATAAAGAAAATCAGGATTACAAGTTTCAGGTACGTGTATGAGTTACGTCTGCAAAAATGCAAAGGCGTTCCTGTGTAGATAAAACCTGCGCTGATAAAGCGGTTTATGTGTAAAGTAATCTCAGTTAGTCAACGTTGCGGTCAATCTCTCGTGCGGTGAAATGGCTTTCCTCATTAGAGTGTCTTTCTTCTTAATAAACGAAATAAATAAATAATTAAGGACCTTCACATAAATATACATACAAATCATGATCTACATATTAATAACATCGAGCGACATTTTGACATGAGTACCTATACGCCTCCTGTACATTGGTGGCATTGCAGGAAACGTGATGAAAGGAAATCTGGGCGCACCGCGAATGTTGCAGCTACTAAGATTCACATCGTAAGTCGGATTATGCTACATTAGTGGGGATTGTAGGACACTTATGTTTGTCACTTTATGTGCCGCAACTTATTTGTAGATTTCACTACAGGCACAATTAAATTTCCTAATTTAATATTGTAACTTTTCAAGTTAAATAAAACACCACAATTATTATTAAGAATATAATTTGTATATTTATTGTTGCAGCATATGCGGGTTCGTTCGTTGAGGTTTAGCAGTTTTAATTATAATGCGGTTAGCAGTTTTAAATTTTGATGCGTGTGGATGTGGAATGTTGCGGTTTTAGTTATAAAGGTCGCTGCACGAGTATGGATATAAATCTGTGCAATCTGAATCCGAACGAAGTTAGTAAATTATTTGACCTTTTGCTAAATAAATTCCCGTAAATTCGTCTATTTTACTTATCAACTTCTCTTTGCTTTTAGTTTCAATAATACTATGAAAACTTCAATAATAACAAAATAACAAATTTTTTTAAAAATCGAAAAGTCAGAAATAAGCAAACAAAAAAAAAAAATTGGGGAAAAAATAGCTCGTAATATATATTTTTTGGTATGGTTATGTTGGTTTTCTGCGGATATTTTGCTTAATGTTGAAATAATTTTAACTCGAGAGAAGAAATAGGGGAATATTTTTTCGGTCACATGACAATATTTGGGTAATTTCATTGAATGAATGACCGGATTCAGATTGTACGGATTTATATCCATACTCGTGCAGCGACCTTAAGGCCTTTGCCCATAGGAAAACGAAAAACACAAAAAACGAAAAATTTGACACTTTTTTCAATTTTTTCGTTTTATGTTACCCATGACCAAACCGAAATTCTATTTTCGTTTGAAAGTCAAGTATCAAAATCAAAATATCCTAGATTTTAATAATAATAGCGTGTCATAAGTAAGAGAATTTGTTTTAAATTTATTTGAAAGAAAAAGAAATTTTTATGATTTTAAAAAAAAAGAAAATACTTTTGTGTTGTGCTAAATACAGATACATAAAATTTATTTTTCTGTTTTATTTAAAAATATGAAATATTAATAAGTACACTAAATCACATTTATAGTTAAATATTATAAAGTTAAATATTCTTCCGACGAAATTTTTTTTACAAGTTGCAAAGTTTCAATTTGCAAGTTAATTTGTTGGTGAATTGAAAAAATTGTTGTCAATTCGCTGAGTGACACAAAAAAATTTGACATAGGATTTGTATTTTGTGGGGTCGGTTCTGTTATGTTTTCTATAGCTTTTAAAACCTTTCCAATTGTGTAGTCGTTTCCGCTTGGCGCAGGACGTTTACGAGTACTTCTCGGTAATTCTGCCTCTAAAGCTTCTCCAAAGATACGGGTAGTTGTGTTTTGACTGCGTGATGGGCTGTGCTGTTGAGTCGCACTTTCCTAGCCATGGATAGTTTCGTCATCCAATATGATAACATCAGTTGAATCGATGGAGAAATTTCCGCAATCGCTTAAATTAAAATATTTAAATTTTATAAAAAGCCGCGCTTTTAATTTATAATTTTCGAATCCTAGAAAGCGAAAAATAAATGTCATTCAACAAAAAATTTCTTTCTTCCGTTCATTTATTTTCTAAATTATTTTACGTACATAGATCAATATTTAAAATATAAAGCATTTTTTCTAAAGTATCACTGAGATAAACTTACTCTTCGGGTACTTTGGTGTATGGAACAAGGAATTGCATACTTTCGAAATGACACCATTTTACCCCGGTATCACTTCCAATTCCGCTGGGTAAATTTTTTTCAAGTTTAAAATATGCTCGAAAAGAATCCCGAAGATTAATCCACTTTTTTTGGCATGCATCAACTAAATTGTGTTAAAATAGAAGAAAATAATATATTATTTAATTGAAAAGAATATAAATAAGGATGCGCTTACCAGGTTTCGCTAAAATTATGGATATTTCATCCCATGCAGCTGCTTTCTTATTTTTATTTTTGTAGTCTTTCGACGTTTTATTATAAATTGACGGATGAGCTTCGATTTCAATAATTAATTTTTCTTCGAAAATTCGGTTATTTTTTTTTATAAGCTCTTTTTCCTCCGTCTTTTTGTTTTTTTTAAATTTATTTGGCTGCTCCATGACTGATTTTTAATGGCGACGATAACTGATGTTTTTTTAAACTGTCGCAGTATTATTTTTAGGTACATGAAGTTGGTTATACAATTTTTTTTATGTTGGCAATTCAAAATTATAACAGAAAAAACTATTATAACAGAAAAACAGAACGAAAAATATTTTCGTGTACTTTTTCTGACGAAAAATTGAAAAAATATTTTTAATTTTCTGACCGAAATAATTAAAATGAAACTTTCTGGGATAATTAAATATTTTTAGTTGGTTTCTTAAATTAAAATAGTTTTACGTTATGTTTAAGAACAAGTTTGAGAGGGTTTAGGCTACAATATGCTAAATATTTTGGAGTTATTGTAAAAAAGTAAAATTCGATTTCGTTTTCGTTTTCCTATGGGCAAAGGCCTTTAAAGGAGAATAACACATAAAACTATTTGGTGTAACGTTTTTATTTGATGTAATTTAATGTGCTTCGCCTTTTGCGGCTAAAAAATGGTGGTCTGGCTACTTAGTATTAGAACTAATATTTTCAGATTAAGATGAGTGCTTTTCTAAACGTTCTCTTTATGTTGATAATTTTAGTACACTAACACCAATAATTTAGACATACCGGCCACCTTGAAATATCAGTATTTCAAAATAGCTAATAATAAACATTTATAAATTATTTAAATTAATAAAGGAATAAGCTTGTTAATACTCAGAATCATTATAAAATTTCAATAAACATTCATTGTTCGTTCGTTATTTATAATATTAAAAGAGTTAACATAAATAAATAGAAAGGATGAAAAATATTTGACATTTGAATTGATCTACAGGATTATGGGCTATCTCCGATTTCAATAGGTAGAATACATATTTGAGTACCTGATTTTGTTTTGACTAACAGTAAGTATATAAATACAGCATCCGTAGCCCTTTTCCGACGCATCAACAAATCGATGAAGTTCTATTAATTCTGAATTTGATTGTATGATATAACTGGGAACTGCAATAGTCTGTAATGTATTTATTTGAGTAGAGAACTCAATCCAATAAGATGTGAGTGGTTTGGGTATTTCATCGCCCCAATCTAAATTTGGAATAGCCCACAATTGCTGCATAAAGCGTTTGGCAGAAAATATAACTGCATCGCAAAGACCTAGGGGGTGGTATAACTGAGAAATTTCAGATAATACAGTACGTTTTCTAATTATAGATTGTGTCCCAAATGTAGTTAAATTTATGATATGTTGATGACATTATTTTGAAAATCCCAATTAATACCTTAAATGTGAACGATATGATTGGTATTATTTTCTATGTTTGGGGGAACTACATTTTTGTTGTTGGAAGCAGCTTCGTGTGCAGTGTAACGCCAGAAATTAGATCGGCAACGTACATTTCTTCTAAAAGAACAGTACATGCATTTGGATATTGGGAATATTCATCGGATGCTAACTGCTTTCGCGTCCTTATGGCGAGAAATGGTGCGCTCATTGTACCGTATGTGACCGTGTTTAATTTATGTATAGACAGAGGATCGTTACTTGATTTACGCCAGAATATAAGTTGTAAAATTATTTTTAACTTTCACGTCTTCAATTTTAGAAAACTCTTGAATTTCTGTACGAATTTCATCTACATCACAGCAGAACATTGATAATTGCTGGGATTGGATATTTTTATTGGGCCACCAATTATGTATCCAAACACTGAATTGAAAAACGGTGGAAAGTCTTGACTTAAACTGATTTGTTCGTTTTTCATTATATTAAAATATATTTCGGCTCCTAATAACATATCTACTTTTTGTAGAATATAAAATGTTGGATCGGCTAATTCGATCGACGTTGGTATTTTGGAAATAACGTAATGAACTCAATGCATTTTTTAAGGCAAGAAATTCTAAATTTATTTTGTAATTGTTTATTCTTGATCCAATAGTTAAATTTATTTATGTTTATTTTCCATGGTTTTTTGATTAATACCTAAGACAGAAGTACTTATTGGTTTTTTAATAATTCCTACACTTTGAACGAACTCTCCAGTAATAAAATTACACTGTGAGCCGCTGTCGAGTAACGCACGACGCTGATATTTTACCCATGTTGGGCTTTCTACCCATATTATGACAGTGGATAATAGAATTTGTTTATGTGTGGCAAAATTACAAACGTTTATTATATTTGAATTAGAACCAGAACTATCGGGTATTATTTGTTGGGATGGTAATAGGAGAGGTTGCATTTGAACTGAGTAATTTGATAATCAATTTGTAGATGCAGTACTCTTAGTGTTACTTGAATTAATATAGAACTTTGTTCATAATTACTGGCTTGATTGTGATTAGATGCTGATGGGGTTGATTGATTCTATTTAAAATTCGAATTGTTGAAATTTGCTTGTGAATTTTCGTGACTATTATTGGAAATATTTGAATAATTTATATGTAACATGGTATGATGTTTCCCGTTACAATGATAGCTAGCATCGAGACGAGATGTAGATTGGCATTTACTGATGTAATGCGTATCTATGTAATCAAGGCATAATTTATTTGTTTGAACCTATTTATTTCTATCAAATATCGACATATCAAGGAAAGTTTGCCATATAAATAAGGATTTTTCTTTCTTACAGAACTTACAACTAATTTGATTCGTAATTTCAGTTGATATGTATGATTGTTGACATTTTTCGGATTAATATTTTGAAATGATTTTGATTTATGGTAGCCCTTGTAAGATGACATCGCTTCGAGAATACGTGCCCTTTCAGATAAAATGTCCATGATTTCTTTTGTAAACGGGATTCTATCTTTTGGCTTTTTTGTTTCAATTTGCTGGCGATATGAAAAGTTAGAATTAAACCCCAATGGTCTATTAGAATTTTTAATGCTTTTAATGTATTATATTGTTTCCAGAAGCGTTCAATAAATTCTCGAAGAGCGGTAGGACAATTTTCCTTACGAATAGGCTTTTAATGATATAAATCCTTTATGTGTAAATACTTAATTCGTGGATCATTCTCGTAATGATTAAAAAGAGATTCCCAAACCTGTTTGTAATTATTTTCCGTGTTAGGAATGGATTATATGAAATGATAAGCGGTTCTTCCCTTTATGGAATTTTGAAGGCAAGTGAATTTTAATATCGCACTTAATCGTTTTTCTGCATGAACTCTCTGTATGTAGCGTCCTCTAAATTCAATCCACGATGTGAAACTACCGTCAAATATAGGAAGTGGAACATCTGGAAGTGGAAGCGAAAGCGGATGATACAGCATCTGTGCGATTGGCTTTATCATTTTTTTGTTATTAAGGGTTTCAAGAAAATGTCTAATTGGCGATTCAATCGATCTACAGTTTGCTTTAAAATCGGAACGATCTGTCAGAGGTTTCGATAGTGGTAGGATCTATGTCCTCTAAATTTGATTGAGCAATATCAAATTTATCGTAAAGCGTTTGTACTCTATTTAAAATTAATTCTAAATCTCCTTTGGTAAGTTTCGTGAGATAACCTAGCAGATTTTTGTACCTGGTTATATACCTAACCTTTGTAAGCGCTTACCGACCTTTTGCACGACTCGATTTTATCTTGAACACTCATTTTTATTTAATTGAATAATGAATATTTAATTGAAAGCATAAGTGTTGACTCACCTGTGCAATATAATATTTTTGTAAACATATTCGAAATTTAATTAATTAATTTGTAAAATTTTGATTGAAGCGGTGAATACAAAATTTTGATGTCAGCAATACTTTTTGTATAAATGGCACTAATAGCGTTATGCGATGATTAGATAAACTTGGGGTGTCAGCAATTCTTGTTTGTGTTAGTTGCGCCAATAGCATTATATGGTGATGATTCAGCAATTTTGCTGTTATGCCGAATATAATTTTATTATAATTTTATTCAATCCGGCGCTCGACGGACCAAATGTTGCGGAATATGCGGTTTCGTTGGTGGAATAGATGCTTCAGTGTATTTATACAAAATACTTTTGTATCTACATGCAAATCGTTTTTATAACTTTAAACTCGTTTTTCTTGAAACCACATTTTCAAAGTCGGTGATCACTCTACCTCCGTAAAAGCTTTACCGATCACTTCTAAATTGTTATCACTTATTCAAACATAATTGTTCTCCGAATGAACGAAGGATTTTTTTTTGAAACTAATATTTTTTGTTTTATAGCCGAAAATATGAGCAAAATTTTGGTTTAAAAAAAAATTTGGACTTTGAACATCCGCCATTTTGTAAAACAAAAATTGTCCATCAAGATATTGGTACGTAAAGTCCAGACCTCGTAGAATTTCGTACATAAACCTTTGGAATGTTTGAGCCGCATTTCGTTACCCAAAACGCATTCGGCTGAACTGAATTGTTCATTCACCGTATACATGTATGTTGGTATAATATATCCAGCATTGTATTGAGGCTATGCAGTATGCTACATTTTAGAAAATCTCAAAAGCAAGCCTCAACATGCTTGATACACTCAACGTCATCACAAAAATTATTTTACACATCTACTTAGGTGTAGCACGGCACTTTACTTATGGATCACAATATTTTTATTGTTCAACAAAAATATGAACATTTTAGGCATCTCAACTCAAGCGAAGCGCTAGAACGAGAAAGATGCCTTATATCCCCGCTATTTTATCTGTTAACAAGTGTCAAGTCGAAAAGTACTTATCCGATTTTCATAAAACAAAAACAGACTTATACACCTTGATCAGATAAGAAAATAGTGGTATGGCTAATATCTTGAGATGGTTGGATTTCAAAGTTATAGATGCGTAGAGATTTCCTTTGCAATACATTCACGTAAAAAACAATAAAAGTACCTAATAGAATACTATGTTGAAAATTTTTTTGCCTTTGATGTATATAAAATAGTTATACTTTCAAGTCCAATTATTGTGTAATATAAAATCTTGCATATCTTTCTGTATTATAGGATTGGTGCCTAATGATATATGTAGATATTATCAATGCCTACTTTAGATCAAAGCCTACTTAATAAATAAAGCCTCCATGATATCGATATTTTTTTCAAAGCTTTTTTTATGGTAACAAAAAATCCAAAAAAAAATGTTTATTTCATAGTTTTTGTATGGAGAGACATGACCTCAGTTTATTCAAAATATATTAATGAAAATTGACTCGGAATTAATTTTATTTTAATTCAGTTGCATCTCTAAACTTCCGTTTCCACCTGACTTGGAGGATTTTTCCGTGAGCTTTTCCAATTTACGATAATAATGATAACAAAATAAGATATTTTTTATTTGAAAAAGCTTAAAAATAGAGTACATATATATAAAAAAGAGACAGACATATAAACGGAAAGGCATGACATTTACAATACTAAACATAACAAACAATATGGAAACACGGTTAATATACGGAAAATGAAGCAAACCTATAATATGAAGCATATTATCATATGCAGTAAATAAAAAGAAAACAAAAAGTATGAAAACAAATATTGTTGATTTAAAATTTTCAAAATATTTATTTAATTGTTACATATTTATTTGTACATTAAAATATTTTTGTCAAATTATTATTATTGACGATTTTCAGCCAGGAATAATGAAATAAAATATCTTGTTATGGATCCGAAAAAGCTTAAAAATGAGTACACAAATATAAAAAAAGAGATAAACATAATGAAAAATAAAATGGCGCCCGCACGGCATTTACAATAATAAAAGAACAAAATATATAGGAACAAGGTCAACACACATAATGGAAAATAAACACTAATGAAGTATGATGAGAAGATGACAAACAAAAAAACAACAACAAATTATGAAAATAAAATTTTTATTTAAAATTGTTTTCAATTTATAATTTTAAAATACCAGAGTTTAAAAAGGGATGTCATTTCGCTCTTCGCTCTTGCTCTTTTTCAAGAGCGAAAATAAAAAATATTAAAACGCTCTTCATAAGGAGCGATATTGTAAAACAAAAAATATCGCTCTGAAGAGCAGGAGCATTATTTTTTATTATAAGGCTCTTGCTCTTCCACTATTGCGTTTGTATTACCATAATTTCGCTCTTTGTTATTGAGCTATATTGAAAAAACAAATACGCTCTGCTCTGATGAATAAAATCGTTATTAATATTATTTCGCTCTTGCTCTTGTTATTACGGCAAACGGTATTCAAAACGTTCTAAAATGCTCCCTTTAGAAAGTCAGATTTGTTAGCGAACTGATACACATTTACAAATATCTACTGTTCTGAAATAAGGCCAACTAGGATATAACTAGGCTATTCCTTAACCGATTATAATGCAATTTGATATGCGATTGGAAATGGGATTCTAAAATCAATATTGGATAAATCAGGAGTATGGCCAACTAGTATGGAACTTGACTATTTTTTAACCATTTTAGTGAAATTTGACATGCGCGATCGAAATGGGATTCTAAATTGATTTTTAGATGAAATTCTGGAATATGGCCAATTAGGAAGGAACTTGGCCATTTCTTATCCGATTTTGATGAAATTCAGCATGTTCGATGGAAACGGGATTCTTAAATGATTTTTAGATAAAGTTCTGGAATATGGCCAGTTAGGAATGAACTTGGCCATTTCTTAACCGATTTTGATGAAATTCGATATATACGATGGAAATGGGATTCTTAAATGATTTTTAGATAAAGTTCTGGAATATGGCAAATTAGGAAGGAACTTGGCCATTTCTTATCCGATTTTGATGAAATTCAGCATGTTCGATGGAAACGGGATTCTTAAATGATTTTTAGATAAAGTTCTGGAATATGGCAAATTAGGAAGGAACTTGGCCATTTCTTATCCAATTTTGAAGAAATTCAACATATTTGATAGAAATGGGATTCTAAATTTATTTTTAGATAAAGTGCTGGAATATGGCCAATTGGGAAGGAACTTCGCCATTTCTTACCCGATTTTGATGAAATTCGATATATACGACGGAAATGGGATTTTTAAATGATTTTTAGATAAAGTTCTGGAATATGGCCAATTAGGAAGGAACTTCGCCATTTCTTATCCGATTTTGATGAAATTCAACATATTCGATGAAAATGGGATTCTAAATTGATTTTTAGATAAAGTTCTGGAATATGGCCAATTAGGAGGGAACTTGGTCATTTCTTATCCGATTTTGATGAAATTCAGCATATTCCATGGAAATGGGATTCTTAAATGATTTTTAGATAAAGTTCTGGAATATGGCCAATTAGGAAGGAACTTGGCCATTTCTTATCCGATTTTGATGAAATTCAACATGTTCGATGGAAATGGGATTCTTAAATGATTTTTAGATATAGTTCTGGAATATGGCCAATTGGGAAGGAACTTGGCCATTTCTTACCCGATTTTGATGAAATTCAGCATGTTCGATGGAAACGGGATTCTTAAATGATTTTTAAATAAAGTTCTGGAATATGGCCAATTAGGAAGGAACTTCGCCATTTCTTATACGATTTTGATGAAATTCAACATATTCGATGGAAATGGGATTCTAAACTTATTTTTAGATAAAGTTCTGGAATTTGGCCAATTAGGAGGGAACTTGGTCATTTCTTATCCGATTTTGATGAAATTCAGCATATTCGATGGAAATGGGATTCTTAAATGATTTTTAGATAAAGTTCTGGAATATGGCCAATTAGGAAGGAACTTCGCCATTTCTGACCCGATTTTGATGAAATTCAGCATGTTCGATGGAAATGGGATTTTTAAATGATTTTTAGATAAAGTTCTGGAATATGGCCAATTAGGAAGGAACTTGGCCATTTCTTATCCGATTTTGATGAAATTCAACATGTTCGATGGAAATGGGATTCTTAAATGATTTTTAGATAAAGTTCTGGAATATGGCCAATTGGGAAGGAACTTGGCCATTTCTTACCCGATTTTGATGAAATTCAGCATGTTCGATGGAAACGGGATTCTTAAATGATTTTTAAATAAAGTTCTGGAATATGGCCAATTAGGAAGGAACTTCGCCATTTCTTATCCGATTTTGATGAAATTCAACATGTTCGATGGAAATGGGATTCTTAAATGATTTTTAGATAAAGTTCTGGAATTTGGCCAATTAGGAGGGAACTTGGTCATTTCTTATCCGATTTTGATGAAATTCAGCATATTCGATGGAAATGGGATTCTTAAATGATTTTTAGATAAAGTTCTGGAATATGGCCAATTAGGAAGGAACTTCGCCATTTCTGACCCGATTTTGATGAAATTAAGCATGTTCGATGGAAATGGGATTCTAAAATGATTTTTAGATAAAGTTCTGGAATATGGCCAATTAGGAAGGAACTTGGCCATTTCTTATCCGATTTTGATGAAATTCAGCATGTTCGATGGAAATGGGATTCTTAAATGATTTTTAGATAAAGTTTTGGAATATGGCCAATTGGGAAGGAACTTGGCCATTTCTTATCCGATTTTGATGAAATTCAGCATGTTCGATGGAAACGGGATTATTAAATGATTTTTAAATAAAGTTCTGGAATATGGCCAATTAGGATAGAACTTGCTTATTTCTTAACAGATTTTGATGAAATTCGCTATATACGATGGAAATGGGATTCTAAAATGATTGTTAGATGAAGTTCTGGAATATGGCCAACTATCATAGAACTTGGTTATTCCTAAACCGATTTTAATGAAAATTGACATGCGTAATGGAATTGTGATTCTAAAATGCTCTTTTGGATATAGTTCTGGAATATGGCCAAGTAGGATGGAACTTGATTATTATGTTTAACCGATTATATTTAAATTTTTCATTTGTGCAGGAAATGGGATTTTAGAATGATTTTTAGATACACTTCTGGAATATGGCCAATAAATCTTATTGAAATCAAATTGAAAATGGCCAAGTTTCTTATATTTTGCCATATTCCAGAGCTTTATCTAAAAATGATTTTAGAAATTAATTTCTCTGGTTAATGCTGATATTCATCAGGATAAGAAATGGCCAAGTTCCTTCCTAATTAGCCATATTCCATAATCCCATTTCCATCGAACATGCAGAATTTCTTCAAAATCGGAACTTAAATGACCAAGTTCCTTCCCAATTGGCCATATTCCAGAACTTTATCTAAAAATCATTTAAGTATCCCATTTCTATCGAACATACTGAATTTCATCAAAAGCGGTTAAGAAATGGCCAAGTTCCTTCCCAATTGGCCATATTCCAGAACTTTATCTAAAAATCATTTAAGAATCCCATTTCCATCGAACATGCTGAATTTCATCAAAATCGGGTCAGAAATGGCGAAGTTCCTTCCTAATTGGCCATATTCCAGAACTTTATCTAAAAATCATTTAAGAATCCCATTTCCATCGAATATGCTGAATTTCATCAAAATCGGATAAGAAATGACCAAGTTCCTTCCCAATTGGCCATATTCCAGAACTTTATCTAAAAATCATTTAAGAATCCCATTTCCATCGAACATGCTGAATTTCATCAAAATCGGATAATAAATGACCAAGTTCCCTCCTAATTGGCCATATTCCAGAACTTTATCTAAAAATCAATTTAGAATCCCATTTCCATTGAATATATTGAATTTCATCAAAATCGGATAAGAAATGGCGAAGTTCCTTCCTAATTGGCCATATTCCAGAACTTTATCTAAACATTATTTAAGAATCCCGTTTCCATCGAACATGTTGAATTTCATCAAAATCGGGTCAGAAATAGCCAAGTTCCTTCCTAATTGGCCATATTCCAGAACTTTATCTAAAAATCATTTAAGAATCCCATTTCCATCGAACATGCTGAATTTCATCAAAATCGGGTCAGAAATGGCGAAGTTCCTTCCTAATTGGCCATATTCCAGAACTTTATCTAAAAATCATTTAAGAATCCCATTTCCATCGAATATGCTGAATTTCATCAAAATCGGATAAGAAATGCCCAAGTTCCTTCCCAATTGGCCATATTCCAGAACTTTATCTAAAAATCATTTAAGAATCCCGTTTCCATCGAACATGTTGAATTTCATCAAAATCGGGTCAGAAATAGCCAAGTTCCTTCCTAATTGGCCATATTCCAGAACTTTATCTAAAAATCATTTAAGAATCCCATTTCCATCGAACATGCTGAATTTCATCAAAATCGGGTCAGAAATGGCGAAGTTCCTTCCTAATTGGCCATATTCCAGAACTTTATCTAAAAATCATTTAAGAATCCCATTTCCATCGAACATGCTGAATTTCATCAAAATCGTATAAGAAATGGCGAAGTTCCTTCCCAATTGGCCATATTCCAGAACTTTATTTAAAAATCATTTAAGAATCCCATTTCCATCATATATATCGAATTTCATCAAAATCGGGTAAGAAATGGCCAAGTTCCTTCCCAGTTGGCCATATTCCAGAACTCTATCTAAAAATCAATTTAGAATCCCATTTCCATCGTATACATCGAATTTCATCAAAATCGGGTAAGAAATGGCCAAGTTCCTTCCTAGTTGGCCATATTCCAGAACTTTATCTTAAAATCATTTAAGAATCCCATTTCCATCGAATATGCTGAATTTCATCAAAATCGGATAAGAAATGGCCAAGTTCCTTCCTAATTGACCATATTCAAGAACTTTATCTAAAAATCATTTAAAAATCCCATTTCCACCGTATATATCGAATTTCATCAAAATCGGTTAAGAAATGGCGAAGTTCCTTCCTAATTGGCCATATTCCACAACTTTATCTAAAAATCATTTAAGAATCCCATTTCCATCGAACATGCTGAATTTCATCAAAATCGGATAATAAATGACCAAGTTCCCTCCTAATTGGCCATATTCCAGAACTTTATCTAAAAATAAATTTAGAATCCCATTTCCATTGAATATGTTGAATTTCATCAAAATCGGATAAGAAATGGCGAAGTTCCTTCCTAGTTGGCCATATTCCAGAACTTTATCTAAAAATCATTTTAGAATCCTATTTCCATCGCACATGTCAAATTTCACTAAAATCGGTTAATGCAAAGCCAAGTTCCATCCTAGTTGGTCATATTTCCGAACATTATCTAAATACCATGTATTGAACTTTGAAAGAGCAATATCGTCTATTACAAAAAATATCGCTCCCTAATATATCGCTCCCTAATATATTTTCTTCAATCGCTCTGTAGTATTGATTGGGAGCGATATTTTTAACTTTTACGCTCCTTGTTTTAAGAGCGATATTAAAAATAAAAATTTAAATCACTTTGAAAGAGCGAAATAATTTTGTTTTTGTGTTTATCATTAAAGAGCAAGAGCGTAAACGAATAGTGAAAAATATATTATTGGGAGCAAGAGCGATATTTTTTATAAAGAGCGAAAAAAAGAGCGAAAAATTTAAACTCTGTAAAATACATAATTAACGAATATTAGGCATCGTTTTTTGTTGAATTAGTTATGATAACGATTTCCAGTTTTCCGTATTTTATATCTTCAAGATTATTGTGTTTTATGGTGTAATTAAGTGAAAAAGAAGTGCAAACCAACATTTAGTTTTCTTTTTCTTAAGGTCGCTGCACGAGTATGGATATAAATCCGTACAATCTGAATCCGAACGAAGTTAGTAACTTATTTGACCTTTTGCTAAATAAATTCCTGTAAATTCGTCTATTTCACTTATCAACTTCTCTTTGCTTTTAATTTCAATAATATATGATAATTTCAATAATAACACAATAACAAATTTTTTTTTAAATCGAAAAGTCAGAAATAAGCAAACAAAAAAAAAATTGGGGAAAAAATAGCTCGTAATATATATTGTTTGGTATGGTTATGTTGGTTTTCTGCGGATATTTTGCTTAATGTTGAAATAATTTTAACTCGAGAGGAGAAATAGGGGAATATTTTTTTCGGTCACATGACATAATTTGAGTAATTTAATTGGATGAATGACCGGATTCAGATTGCACGGATTTATATCCATACTCGTGCAGCGACCTTTAAAGAAAATAAAATCTGTACCTTGGTAGAAAAAGTGGCCCTTTTGTGTCCAAAATCTGATCATATTTGGTATTTTTGGCAGTTTAACAAATATTTATGGGCATGCATAAGGCATTTGTTCTCTTTCTACCAAGGCACATTTAAAGAAATATTTAATCGATTCATAATATAATGGGATTCACCAAAATACGCAAATAATCTTCTTCAAATATGTTCAAAAAAAATTCCTCTAAACAGCTGTTTTTGTTTTGATTTTTAATTTTATTTTTAATTGCCGAACCAACAATATTTAGGTACATTGAAGATATAAAATACGCAAAACTGGAAATCGTTATCATAACTAATTCAACAAAAAACGATGCCTAATCGTTAATTATGTATTTTAAAATTATAAATTGAAAAAAATTTTAAATAAAAATTTTATTTTCATAATTTGTTGTTGTTTTTTTGTTTGTCATCTTCTCATCATTATTATTGTAAATGCCGTGCGGGCGCCATTTTATTTTTCATAATATGTTTATCTCGTTTTTATATTTGTGTACTCATTTTTAAGCTTTTTCAGATCCATAACAAGATATTTTATTTCATTATTCCTGGCTGAAAATCGTCAATAATAATAATTTGACAAAAATATTTTAATGTACAAATAAATATGTAACAATTAAATAAATATTTTGAAAATTTTAAATCAACAATATTTGTTTTCATACTTTTTGTTTTCTTTTTATTTACTGCATATGATAATATGCTTCATATTATAGGTTTGCTTCATTTTCCGTATATTAACCGTGTTTCCATATTGTTTGTTATGTTTAGTATTGTAAATGTCATGCCTTTCCGTTTATATGTCTGTCTCTTTTTTACATATATGTACTCTATTTTTAAGCTTTTTCAAATAAAAAATATCTTATTTTGTTATCATTATTATTGTAAATTGGAAAAGCTCACGGAAAAATCCTCCAACTCAGGTGGAAACGGAAGTTTAGAGATGCAATTGAATTAAAATAAAATTAATTCCGAGTTAATTTTCATTAATATATTTTGAATAAACTGAGGTCATGTCCCTCCATACAAAAACTATGAAATAAACATTTTTTTTTGGATTTTTTGTTACCATAAAAAAAGCTTCTTTTCATCATGGAGGCTTTATTTATTAAGTAGGTTTTGATATTATATAGACGACATTGTTGGAATGCCGGTAATGCGATTACATCCTGTAATGGGTTTCCTACTTTTTCATTCTATACACGGTTTGTATAATATATAATAAAAATTAATCAAATTTAAAAATTTAAATTACATACTTTTAACCACTTTTAACCTTAAATTACATTACTTGACTCTACATGATTTTCCCAATTTTTTGACATTTGTCTATTTGTATTGTACTAAAAATAATACGAATCATGCGAAAATGTCATTAAGAAAAACAAAAAAACAAATGTTTGCAAGCCATACAGAGTAAAAATGCTCAACTATTATCGGCGTTAGCAGTGTGAGTGATATATACTATACATGGTGTGGTGTTAGTAATAAACAAATAAATTTTAATTTTTTTTATATGGTTTTTCGTAGTAACTACTATCTGCGTATCAGCAAAACAAGCAGGATTTCTAAAGAGAATTTTAAAAGGTTTTGAATAAGTACTATCCGATGCATTAGTAATTGTGATGAGGAAACTTTAAGGTAACGTTTACGTTTGTTGCCATGTAAAATCAATGAAAATTACTTTTTTGGAATTTTTTTTCTCTTATTTAATTGAGTATAAATAATGTTTCATTTGATATAAATTTCATAAAAAAATTCATAAATTTAATGCAAATAAATTCAATTAAACTTGATGCAAAAGTATTTGTGATTCATATTTTTGATGCATAAGTATTTGTGATATGAAGAAAAATTTAAAAATAATTAGTAAATCAATTAAATTTAAAATTATTTTTGACTAATTAAATATTGCTTTAGTAACTTATAATTTGTGGACCATTGGAACATTTTTATTACGTCTCTATCCCGCCTCGGAAGTGGCCCAAAAATTTGTTCATAAAATCGCATTGAATCTTATCCCACACGGTTTTATTAGCATCCTATTGTACATTTTTGGTCTTGCTAGATTGCGAATATCTTTTGCTTTCATTTAAACCCCCGCAAGGATAAATCGGAACTCTGCCTTGGCCTAGGTAACCAATTATATTCAATATTTCTATTTAATTTCGAAGCAATGATACTTCTTGTGTATGGCAGCGTTATTGTGCTGAAGAGCAAATTTAGGACCGACTAATTTTTCAACAAATAAGAATGGTACATCATTCAATAAACCGAAATTAAACATTGGTCTTGCAGAGTTGTAGCTTATAAAACAAAGAACACATTGCCAAACCGAATATGATTTACTGTGAGGAAACAAAATGTAAACGTAATTATGTTGGATTGCCAATTGAACTCTGGAGGACCTTGTTATGCCCAAATCAGTATGTTTTGGTGTTAATTAGAAAATATGGAAAAACAATTTTGATATTACAGAGAATATCAAATACGGTGGTTACTTCTTCAGTTAGCATCTCTTGCGGAAGAAATAAAAGGTTATGTGGCTGTATAAATTACAGCACTTCAAGGTCAATGTTCAATTTCGGTTTATTGAAGAAGACAGTATTCTCAGTTGTTGAAAAACAGTCGGGTCTGAAAAATTTGCTATTCAGCGCAACAATGCTGCCATACACAAGAAGAAGAATTTGCCAAGAAATTATATAAAAATATTGAACATAAATGGTTGCCTAAGCCAAGGTAGAGTTCCAATTTATGCTTGCGGGGGTTTAAATGAAAGCGGAAGATATTCGCAATCTAACAAGTCCAAACATTTACAATGGGATACTATTTAATTAGTCAAAAATAATTTTAAATTTAATTGATTTACTAATTATTTTTAAATTTTTCTTCATATCACAAATACTTATGCATCAAAAATATGAATCACAAATACTTTTGCATCAAGTTTAATTGAATTTATTTGCATTAAATTTATGAATTTTTTTATGAAATTTATATCAAATGAAACGTTATTTATAACTCAATTAAATAAGAGAAAAAAATTCCAAAAAAATAATTTTCATTGATTTTACATGGCAACAAACGTAAACGTTACCTTAAAGTTTCCTCATCACAATTACTAATGCATCGGATAGTATATTATTTCTGATAAACATGCAATGCAATGAAATTCCAAACGTGTATTTACCAAGAAAATACAGTTGCTTTGGATACGAGTATTTTTAAAAGAAACAATATTATATTCCGATAAGAACAATTCAACTAAGCCGAATAATATGCGATCATAAGAAATACAAGAAATTTAACAATATTGTTGTTGCAATGTACATTCCCCATTCCCATCGCAAGCATATACAAACATAAATTATTATTGTTTCCAAACGTCCTCGATTATACGAAGTATAAGTATCCCATTTAAATCGAACACATATGCATTTGTTCTGTGTACACACAATAAATTTGTGGCAAACGAAAGAATTTCCCGTTTTATACCACATGCAAACACTAATTAAGAAAAGTAGAAAAATGAAACAGAGCAATATGTTCTATAAATGTCCATGTATATACCAAAAATATTTAACTGCGTTTGTAATTATACACAACCTTTACCAAAGCAAAATCGTATAATAAATTAAAAAGAAACAAAAAATTGTTTGCACAATTCATATCACATATATGTACCACCAATACATGTAGTATGAAAGTACCTGTCTAACGACATCTGGGCAGTAGCGTTATTATTTTTTTTTTGCACACGTTTCTCCTTGTTCAGTTCACATATCAACTATTTATTTACTACACTTTTCTATATATTCATCACACATGAAATTAATTTCAGAATCACACACGATATTAATCAATTAAGCGTAAAACTACTTATTACGCGATGAAGATGAAATTACGGTAACACACATTTAAACAAAAATAATCTCACAATTTTTAATTATTAATCTAAATAAATTAAATTACACCACATAAAAATAAATAAATTAAATTAAATTAAATTGTCGAAGAAGCCGACAATAAAACGTCTTTCTTCTTCGAGCGTCAACGATCGACCGGTGGTGCACATATTATAATTATAACCTCTTAATCCAAAATTTTAAAGTTCTACAGGTGTTGGTTTTTGAGCTAGAGAATATACAGACATATCCCCACATGTCCAAGCCGGTACGCTGCTGAAGTAAAATACAATTTCTCATAACAAAATAACACAAGCGAAAACGAAAATGAACGGTTGCGGTATACAGTTTAGCTAGAAATGAGGGTTTTCATATTAGAATACAGATGTCTCTATTTCATCTATGTACATATACACATTTTTCACTTTCTTTTTATCTTTCCGCATGATAATATGAAGCTAAATTTTGACGTTTCATCATTTGAGTTTCTTCTATGTAAGCAAAGGGTTGAGTATTGTCAAATCAACTGTTTGACAGTTCTGATCCCCCTTGTGGTATGGTTAAATTTTGTTCATATTGTTTTCACCAGATGTCAGCTACTTTGTTGGAAATCTCGAATTGTATTCAATTTTAATTTTGTTTTTAAATTCCAAATTGAAGTTATCTGATATAGTATACAATTTCACGAGAATCGACAAACAAATTTTTCACGCCCGATTTATCTTGCATTTTTTCTAATTAATTTACATAGCTTTTGGCAAACTCGATTTTGAGCAAGAGTTCATTCAGAATAGAGTGTACTAAAACAAACAAAATATAATACGAACACGTGAATTTTGAAAATATTCCTCCTTCGTTTCTGCACCAGTAACTGCTCCACCGAAATGGTAGACTCATGTGAGGGGTGGTTGTGAAATTATTAACAACTAAACTAATAAAACGCCAATTAACTATAATAAAAGTGTATTATTTTATTGTCTTTACTAACCTTATTACAATGCTTCTTTTACTCGACAGGACCAACATTAATCTTTTATTCTAACCATAATGTATAATTGACATAATCTTATACGCATATGAATGACTACATATTTATATTGATGATACATACATAAATAATATTGTCATATATCATTACACGCTTTTTGTTTCTTTTTTTTTAGAATTATAAATTTTAAAAAAAAAATTACTGATTAGAATCCTTTATTCCTAAATCTATGGTTTTGGAATTAATTATCTCCGGATCAATCGTTTGCAATGATTGTGTAATTAGCGTTATTACAGGCTACTTGACTTGAAAACGCACGTTTTTTAATCTTGGGTCAAGATACGTGGGTATTACTAACAATTAAATTAAATTCAATTTTATCGAATTGTTTTTTATACCTGCTATTAAAGCGTCAAATAAATTTTCGCCATAAGCATTACGAATTGTAGCTTTAATCTTCAAAAGAGCTTTCGTGCATTTTGGTACGTCTGAATGCAGCCATAATATTCGCGCCATTGACTGTCACAATTGTATGTACTTTGTTTTGTACGTTGTCTATTTTAGTTTTTATATTTTCGGCAGTGTGCCGTTCCGAAAATGCAAAACAGAACAACAACACTGATTTTTGAATCCATTGAGAATCGATGTCCAGAAATGGATATATACGAATCCGTCGTACAACTGGTCTACATATCGCTCGTAATTGTGATATATTGTGCACTATTTAACATGTTTTGAATGGTTTCAACTGAACTATAATATAGCGAAGGTAAAAGCTCCCTGTAATTTATAAGCGGGATGAAATCCAATGAAGAGTTCTCGAAACTCGCTTCCTCACACTATCGAGAAAGGCTGCATATCTTTAATGATCATTTGTAACACATCATTTGTTTCATCGATTTTTGTGGTTGTGCCGCTTTCACAATAACCGCTGATGGAGCACAAGCTTTTTGTGCTTCGAGATATTGCCACAGATTTAAACAGCTGGAAAGGAAACACAGAACTTCAACTTGTTTCGAAAAATTACCCAGAAACCGTATTATTTTATTTCTTTAAAACCAAAACTTTGGACACTGGAAGTGGATGGTTCTAAATCTACCTTTTTAGTTGCAGGAAAAATATTTGATTCTACACCACACTAGATTTGTTTGCCAGTTGCTCTAAATTTATTGTTGGATGCTTCGCATTTAGATATTTTTCCAAATTGGACGTCAAACCACATTTATAAGATTAGTGTTATTAATTTTAGTGTATTTTTATAAATATCACATTACGCATCATCATCTGAAGTTTTGGTGAAATACAACCAAATGTCGCTACGTTTCCGATTCATAATTATTATGGTTTATTGAATAGAACTGTTAATTCTTTTGAAGATTTTGGAACGTAATTAACAAACTTTAAAATATGTCTGTAACAAGACTTATTTTAAAATTTGATTTTTTATAAATTGATTAAACTTGCAACTAAAGCGAAAATTTTGTTTTGGAAATAAACAAATCATTAAATGTCAAATAATAATAAATTTGTAAGTTATGTAATAAACCGACGATCCGTCTGAAATAATTGTCAAAGGCAATATAGGATCGATTATTTACGTTACTAGTGATTATACCATAATTTTATTCTCTTCCATTTTTCTTAAAAATAACTAGATTACCCGCACTCAAAACAGGTAATTGGTACCTTTGCATTCCGACTATAACAGTATTTTTCCATTTCTTCTTTCATTTGAATTTTTCCTGAACAATCTTCTTACTTACGTTGCTCCGCCTAACAATAACTCAGAGACCGCTAATGTGGTTCTAATTATTCGCGTAATTGCCACTAAAGCTATATTCGATTCCAAAATTAGATATTGAAATTGATCAACGTCATTTGCCTCAAAATAACTTTTCAAGATGTTCTTAGCAATAGGTTACTCTTTCTCTGCTCTTCCAATGTTTTGTGGTAAAGTTAACTGAATATTTGAGCTTCTCTCAAACTGATAAAAATCAGCCGAACCAAAAGGTATATTATCACATTTGATTGATTTAATCATACCCGGCCAAAATAATACATTCGTGCACGTGCAAGTGTTTTTTATATATCCAAATGTGGTGCATGCATCCATTTGCCCATTCTTTGGTGCATTTCCGCTAGTATAACCATTCTATGATTTTTGAACAACAACCCATTTTCGTAATGCAATTCGTCTTTACATTTACAAAACACCTGCCCCATTCTAACCGTATTTGCATTTTCGCGATTATTTTAAATTACGTTCCATGCTAGAAAAGTAAAATTTCTAGTTGTCTTCCGATATGTAAACGGATTTTGTAACCGAATGAATGATTCTTACAATTTGCAAACATTACGTTTACTTTTTGTGCAAACTTATTTCACTTATATATCCACTTTTTTTAAAAAACTTATTTTAAAAATAACAATTAATTAAACAATTATTTTTTAAAAATTTTTATTACGAAATTTAAATTTGTAAAACGTCCTTATAGTGAAATTTACAACTAAAGCGAACTTATAAACAATTATTATTTTTATTTTAAAAACGTACATACATGAATTAAAATTTTATTTTAATATTAGTTTTCTGGTCCTTATAGTGAAATATTTTTATTTTAGAAAACAGTACAATTGACAGTATAAACATTGCATATCTCACGAAAAAAAAATACTTGGCAAATACAACACTTTATAATACGACATTTTTGGAATCAAATCGTCCAGTAATAATAATAAACCGGTGCTTATAATTCGTTTTGCCACTATGGGGTATATCCTCCAACAGGTCGCAAATAAACTATTTGCGCCTCAAAATCTGACTACTCGATTGATTTTAACATGAGTTTTTCAATTGAATTGGGTTCAATCATAAGTGGGTTTCGAAATGATGTCTGTCTGTCAGTCCGTCTGTCTGTCCGTCTGTCTGTCCGTCTGTCTGTCAGTCTGTGTCCTCTCTACAGCCAAGATGGCTTAACCAATCGAACAGAAACTTCAGATTTAAGCTTTTTGGATAAATTGGGAGGTCCCAGTGAATTTTACTTCAAATCGGTCGACCGGAAGTGGCCACTCCCTTGGGCCAGAAAATTTGTTTTGCAAATATCTTAAAAAGTATAAGGTTTACAAAAAATTACTAATACAAAATGTTTCCAAAAATCAAAAAAAAATAAAAATAAACAAATTAAAAATTAAAAAAAATTAAAAAAAAAAATTTAAAAAAAATTTAAAAATTTTATAAAAAAAAAATTAAATATTGTTTTGCCAACACATAAATATATGTGTATATATAGCCTAATTATGCTAATTATAATTAATTTGCACACTACAATGACATACTTCCGGTTTTTAATGCAAATATTACATAATTGAATGTGGATCATTTTTTCATGTTTCTTAACTTTTTTAACGACTTATTAGGGTTTGTACTACTTAAGTATATATATCGTTTTATAATTGCAAAAATATTTCGCAGTTCTTGCATTTGTCATTTTAATTATTGTGTGTATTAGCCCAATTATGCTAATTATAATTAATTTGCACACTTCAGTGACGTACTGTATGTTATAAAAATATTTAGCCTACATGTATGTTAAATTGCCAAATCGGTCAACCGGAAGTGGCCACTCTCGGCCCGAAAATGTGTTTTGCACATATTTTAAAAAGTATAAGATTTACAAAAAATCACTAATACAAATTCCAAAAAATTAAAAGAAAAAATTTAAATTCATAAATATCACCTTTTATTTCTTTTACGTGTGTACTAATGAGTTCAAAAAATTGAGTTTTGAAGTGGTGTCTGTTGGTATATACATATGACTGTCAATTTGTAGTCCAAATGGTTTAAGCAACCAAACTGAAACTTCATGTTTAAATTTTTTACATAAATTTTGGGGTCCCAGTTCCCAGCTCCCAGATTCCGTAAAACAGAAAATTTATTTTGCAAATATTTCAAAAATATACAATTTACAGAAAACATGAAATAATAAAAACAATCTTAATTAAGTTTGCGGGAAATTTGAATTATAAAAGTTTTTCAAAATTCGCTGTTCGTAAAAGAAAGTCGTGTGTTGGCCACACCTCCATTTTTTTTTTGTGTTTCATTTGCTTTTGCGACTGAGTAGTATTAATTGTATTGACTTACTTGATTTTATTTGCATCGTCAAAAAGTCGGTGGTAGCTTTTCCACTCAGTCGCAAATAAAATACAAAAAAAAGAAATTTCAATTGAAAAACTCATGTTAAAATCAATTGAGTATTATGTGTACCGAATGAAATTTGTGATTCCCAAATTTATATTATCTCATAGGTTACTACGCAAAAGAAAAAAACTGGTACCGTTATTTTGTAGAAAAACAATTTAAAAAAACGAATAAACGTCAAATTGGGCTTTTGTTTTATTTGTTTCGAAATGAACGCATCATAAGGAGAAAAATGTGATTTAATAATTAGATTGTGCAATGATCATCCCGATTATACGAATAAAAAAATTGGTAAATTGGCCGGTGTTTCCAATAATACGGTAACAAATGTAAAAAAAATGTCAAATCAATCTTTCTGTATCACGCAAGCCCGGATTCGGAGAAAAATCAGGTGCTCCAAATAAAATGTTGGATCAGAAAATTGTAAGATTCATTTCGAAACATCCCTCGATGTCTGTGCGAGATTTGGCCAGAAAAACCAAAACAACCAAATCGATTGTGGAACGAGCTAAAACCAGAAATAATCTACGGACATACAAGAAGTCAAAAATCCCCAAAAGAAGTGTTGAACTATTTAATAGAGGAATCGATCGAGCAAAGAAACACAATAAATGGTTGAACGAAAGAAAAAATTCTTGTTTCGTAATGAACGACGAGACCTACGTCAAAATGGATTTCTCGACACTTCTAGGTCCCCAATATTACATCAAAAAGAAAGGTAAAGAACTGGACGGAGCAATTACTACCATAGCTGTTGAAAAATTTGGCAAAAAAACATATGGTTTGGCAAGCAGTTTGCCAATGCGGCTTAAGATCACATTCATACATAATAAATGGGATTATGAAAAGGTGAATGTTCGCCGTAAAATGAACAAAATGTTTGAATGAATACGATTATTTAAAAACTGTACAATATGTGCAATAGAACAAGTACAGAAAAATAATGATTATATATTGCCGTTTAGTTTTAATTCTTCATGTACAAATCACAAATTTCATTCGGTACACATAATAGTCAGATTTTGAGGCGCAAATAGTTTATTTGCGACCTGTTGGAGGATATACCCCTATATCTTCCATAAAAATCTTTTTATGACTCAGTATTTCAAGGTTGCTAGAACTCTGAAATTATCTTGTTTACCTGGCTATAGTGGTGATGAACGGATCTACATTCAACATAATTTGACTGCTGCATCATACAAAATTAAAAAAGCTGCCTTGAGATTATTAAGGGAGAATAAAGTTACGAGTGTAAAAGTCATTGATGGCAAAATTGGAATTCAAGCGTCTATGAATGGCAAATATGTAATCTGCGTTAATCTCGAAGATATGAGCAGTTTACTTCTTTAAGAGTCGAATTCACCGTTGTGAATATATCGTACACATTATTATGAATATTTTTCTAATTATTTCTATTTGTAGATTCGCTAATATTGATTTAGAACCTTGTTGCTTTTTGAATGTTTTGGTTATGGTGTTACATCATGCTACCCTTATCTGCGGTTTGGGTATTGGAGTCAGCGTTAGTATGGGGACTTTTATAAGGGAATATATAGTTTCCCTTTTTTTAAATGTTTTATATTTGTGTGCTTCTTGAACGTATTGACTGGTGATGGGTATGTCTCCTTCGGCAATAGGGATGGTTTTCACCACATGGACATTCGCAACATAGTACTCAAATCATCTTATAAAACGCATAATGAGGGTCTGAAGTTAGCGCATATTAATCCAGGTAGCCTGCTGACTCATTTGGATGAACTTAGGCTTATTACTAGGGATGTTCCATTGCATTTGATTGGTATTTCTGAAACATGGTTGTATCCAGATAAACATATTGATGGGTTTGTTGCGCTGCCTGGTTATGAGATGATTCGTAGAGACCGTTCTGAGAGGATTGGGGGTGGCGTAACGCTTTATATAGCGCTTAAAACGCACCAAATTCTAAATTTGATGTTTTGTTTATAGAGATATTGAACTCTGTCGGCTGTAAAATTCTGGTGGGTGTTATCTATATACCGTCAGCTCGTACCAAATTTATTAATTCAGTGAGTAAATGTTTTGATAGGTTATTTAAAAATTATAATGATATTCTAATATTGGGTGATTTTAATCGGGATTTGTTAAGTGGTTATAGACGTCAGGAAATTTAATGAATTTTTGCTTCGTTATGGGCTATCTAGTGCCGGTCTGATTGAAGCCACTAATTTTAAAGGTGATAGTGCAACTCTAATTGATCTTGCGTTGATCCAAAATCAGACAAAATTAATATTTTTTTCGCAAATATCTATTGCTTGCGCCGCAACTCATGATTTTCAATAATTGCCAAAAGCTTGTTTATAGGGTGAGAAATTTTAGTAATATTGACGAGTTAGCATTGAATTCTTATGCGGCTACATTAAACTGGAGTAGCATTTATCACCTTCCTGATATTAATCATAAGCTTAAGCACTTTAACGAATTGATACTCCACATATTAAATAAATTTGCTCCGTTAAAAAGTGTTCAGTTAAAGAGTAATAACTCCATTCAATGGCTAACCAAGGAAATCCAGTGGCATATTAATAGGAAAAATTGCCTGCATTATTGTTGGCGTCGGTCTAGAAGAGTGGAGGATTGGGAAAATTTCGAGAAGTATCGCAACTTTGGTAACCAACTTATTCGCAAGGGTAAAATCCTGCCATGCTAATTTGCCATCAAAGACTTTATGGAAAAATCTGCAGACTTTTGGTGTTACTCAGGCGTCAGCACTGCCCTGCCAGTTTGAGTCGTCTGATTTCAGTAAATTTTTTGCCTGTGTCTTGAATAAATCTAGTATTAGGCGAACTACACCAACTCATAGCAATTATAATGTGCAGGACGCCTTTTATTTTCAAAACGTTGATCAAGAAGCAGTTATTAGAACTTTAGCATCAATTAAATCTACTGCGGTAGGATCGGGCGGTCTTGCTCTGCAAATAATAAATTTGCTAAGACCGACTATTTTAGGCGACCTAACTTTTATTTTAAATTGTTGTTTAACCCAGTCTTTCTTTCCGGGCGCGTGGAAGGAAGCTATCATCATTCCTGTCAACAAAACTAAGGCTGCGGTCGAATTCTCGAGTAAATTCGCAAAATTCGGTAAATGCATTTACCTTTTTTTGCTGGAGAGTAAGGGAAATAAAAAAAGGTAAATCTTTTACGTTTAGATACTTTATTCTTTATTGTTATAAGAATTGAACGAGTAAAAAATAGAAAAAAATGTGTAATTTAACAGAAAACGAACATTAAAAATCTAAATTTACCGCGGTAAATGATTTACCCGAGAATTCGACAGCAGCCTAAGTAACCAAAATGTGTAGAGGAATATAGACCTATTAGTATTCTACCATGTTTATCAAAAGTCCTTGAGAAAACCATAAATTGCAAATTAATCTTCACTTGTCGAATAATAATTTATTAAACGATTTACAATCTGGTTTCAGAGAGAGTTATAGTTCTGGAACGGCTCTTGCGCATGTGGTTGATGATTTATCAGAGAACGCTCAAATGGGTAAAATCTCTATTCTGGTATGTCTTGATTTTGCCAAGGCATTCGATACTGTCGATCATAATATACTGCTTCATAAATTGTTTCACCAGTTCAAATTTTCTGTATCCGCAGGGGGTTAATATTAATGGTACTTTTTATGATGATGTATTATTAATTACATCTGGTGTACCGCAAGGCTCCATACTTGGCCCTATCCTCTTTAGTATGTTTATCAATGACATATCTTCATCTCTAACGCCCGTCAGATATCATATTTTTACTGATGATTTCCAGTTGTATGATGCTGATTTGCCAAGTACATTTGAATATTGTATCAGTCATATTAACACAGCCCTGAACACTATTAGTGAGTGGGCCTAAATCTAAAGCATTACTAATTAGCAGATTGAGAGGTTATTCTCCTGTTGATGTTGGTTTGACATTATTCGGTTCTAATATTCCAATAGTTAAGAAGTTAACTAGTTTGGGGCTGGTTATTAATAACGTCTTGAGTTGGGAGGACCATGTGAATATGATATGCGGAAAAGCTTATGGTATTCTTGGCAGACTTCGTGTTGCGGCTAAATTAGCACCACTAAAGACCAGAATTAGATTAGTGAAAGCTTTATAGTTCCACAGCTCATATACTGTGCTCATATCTTTTCTGGTACCTCGAAAACAACGCTGAGTAAACTGAGAGTAGTTCTATTTCGAGGTCGGTACCTTCAAGAAGCATTCTTTCTCTTGTTACTCCCTTAAGGAGCTTTAATTCCCCGTAAGGAGCTTTAATTCCCCTTAAGGAGCTTTAATTCTTAATTCTTTTTTTTTGTCCCTTGCTAAGACTCCACTATTCTACTTTTGTTGGTATGATATGCATGATTTGCATTTATTAATAATGTTTCGGTCAGCAACTGGCCTCTTATATGTCACTTAGCGAATCTTCTTTATTATTATTGGCGACGCTGGAAATCAAGTTCACCACTAACTTTAGATTTTAATTATGTGGACTGTATTATTCGTGTTTTATTAATAAATCTTTATTTAAATTAACATTTTTATTATTTTCACATTAACAATTTTTAGTGCATATTTTTATTTATTTTATAACTACATTATTTGTTACAATATGATGTGTTCTGCACGAACGTTAAAGATGGAAGAGAAAGAAGATTTACAAAACAATCAATAATTAAAGGTTGGAGAATACAATACAAAAGTGCGAGAATACACAACTCGTCTACAAACATATAGTACATATTTTATCATAGACGGCTACCAACTGCATGAATTACAATTTTTATTTCAATGTTGGTAGCTATCAAAATGTGAAGTGAACAAACTAACTACTACATTTTTAGTTATTTACATAATTTATAAGTAATAATAATTAACAATTTTATCAATAGTAGTTATTTAAATAATTTGACGACAGAGCTAAGTATAACAAAATTGAATTACATAAACTAATAATTTTAATACAATTTACCACTTTTTAGTATGAACTTTTAGATACATCTTGGCGTCATGAATTTTATATTAAATATTTATTTTAGGAACGCTGGTAGCTACACGATTCCGGCGTTAACAATTATATTATTTTTATGATTTTTGTTGTTAATTGCATTGTGGTAAATAATTTAAAGTATAGGTTAAAACCTAATAATTTCTATAATTTTTGTTTTTTTGATTTTTAATTTTCTCATATATGATTAAGTATCATAAGAAAATATCTAGCTATTTTAGCAGATATTATAAAAAGACTTTGTCTTATTTGTGTACTTGTTAATAATAATAAATAAATAAATAATACAGACGAAAATAATGTTATCCGATATATCACTATGGAATACAACAAAAACACCTGTAAACACGTCCAAAAAATCTTTCAAAAGTTTGAATATAAAAAAACTTACAAAACAAACCATAAAATAGAACAAAAGTACGCTCTGACTTTTGAGTCAGTTGGTCGTTTGTTTTATATTTTTTGTAAAATTGTATTTTTTTTATTATTCTGCTAAATGGTTATAATGCTAAAATAGTTCTAACTTGGGGACTCGTCATCGCAACATACATTAATTCCTGCTTATGTTAATGTTTATAGCCTGATGCTGAAACAGCGAGGTTTTTAACCCAAATTAAACACTACCGGAGTTGAACGACTAAGCTTGTGATATTGGCTGCAACTAGAGTAATCAATTCCAAAATTTGATGTTCCTCACATTAGCCTACCCTTTCGATGGAGTTATTGGTGCTGACAGGAAGACTTTCGCTCCATCGCAGTAATAATGGAAAATGCACGTTTTTGTATTATGTTTTGTAATTTTGTTTCTTTTGACACAACCTATTGGGAATGAGCTCTTGCTCAAAATAGAGTTTGTCAATGGCCACATAAATTAATTAGTAAATAAATAAATAAAAATAAAATAAATAAACAAAAAAATTAAAAACGAATAATAATACTCCATTAGATACTGGTATTTATAAATTAACTTGTACAGATTGCCCTTCATTCTAAATTGGCCATTGGATCGTTTTAACAACGTTTTGCAGAACACATAAGAGATATAGGAAAATCAACAACGGAATCACGTTTTGCAATGCACATAAACAACATGAAACATAAATGTTTAAATTTTGACACAAATATGGCAATATTGCATAAAATTACAAAAGGTGACGTTATGGACCGTATAGAAGAATTGGAAATATACAAGAACAGAAACAATCCATTTTTATTGAATAACAAAATAAACTCCACCACCATTAAAATATACGATTTAATTTTGGACAACCGAAGCACAACGAATGCACGCACATCATAAAATTAGTATATAAAAAATAAAAATTGTAACTTTGAAAATCAAGTAGTTTGTAAACTGATGATGACAGCCGTGTCTGTCGAAATCGATATTTTTTATATTTCACTATAAGGACGAGCAAACTAATATTAAAATAAAATTTTAATTCATGTATGAACGTTTTTAAAATAAAAATAATAATTGTTTATAAGTTGTTATTTTTAAAAAATAAGTGAAATTATTCTTGTTAATTCATTGATGTCGTCTGATTCGGGCAGCTGTGCACGCGATAAGCAATCAGCCACAAGCATTTCTTTACTCAATTTATAAACAATTTTCAATAAGGGATATTTCAGCAGAAACAAAAACATACGTTACAGACGCATTGTTACATCATCAATTTCTCGTTTAATCAATGTCTCTAATGGCTTATAATCGCTTTCCACATGATCGTAAATTACCGATCGAATAAAAAATATTAAAACACTAGTAACACTTACTACAGTTTTTTACTCATAAAATATGAAAATAATAATAAGTCATTTTCAATTTTTGCTTGTTTCTCATACAAATACGTACAAAAATCTCATAGAAACATTTGATGTACGTTTCTACGTAACATGAGAAATTAGATATGTCATGTCAATTAAAAATCAATCAATTTCATAGCTTTTTTATGATATTTTATTAGTTTTTCGTAAATACTTTTTACAGCAAGTGCTCAAAATGCCCACCTCTAGTTTGGATGCATTTTAATAATCTTTCCTGAATTTGTATTGATACATTTTTATTATCCAAAATCACAGCAGCTGGAGAGACGGTAGCATGTCTCCCTACGACCTCTTCCTCGCGCGTATCATTAAAAAATTCGGTGCAATAAAATCACAAGGCTTTAAGGTGCTATTCCATGGACTGATTGACTGACTCAGTCAATATAAAGCAAGAAAAGAGATTATATTTTGTGGTTGTACAAATGAAACCAAAAATTTTACTCAGTCAAAAAATATTTGAGTTTTAGCAGTGTGAACTGCAATAAAAAGTATCAAATCGAATACTTTTTATGGCAGTCGAACAAACTACATACATAAAATTAGCGCATGGAAGAGAATTTTACTATAAAGTTTCTTTATGGAAAAGAATTTAACTATAAAAATAATTTGTTAATGGATTAGAATTTTAATATCTATGGTTGTTAATTATCACCATCCCATGCGTCAATTTTTTGTTAATATAAAAAAAAAAAAAAATATTAATTCGGTGTTTGTCATAATAAAAGTCAAAATAAATAATAAAAATTATTTGGATAATTGAGTTGAGGTGTAGAATTGAATCATGACCTCGAATATTTCCTATTTTTTAACAAATTTCACAGACTATGAAATTGAGGAATCATCATCGTCATACGCCTCCGCATCAATGTCATTGTCAACTCCAATAGAGGAAGTGGATCAAGGTAAAATTTTAACAATTTAATTGAAAAGATAAATCAAAAAACATAAATTAACCCTTAATTTTCATTTTCAGATACAATTATAGAATCTGTTAGGACTCGTTCGGCGTTGTGGGACATCAGGGACAAATCGTTTAAAAATAAAATCATTAAATCACGATTGTGGGAAGAAGTCGCGGTGGAATCAAGTAAGTAGTCGTAGATCGTTTTAATTAATAAATCACTTACCAGTATTTAAATAAAAAAACATTATTTCAGATATTGAAGTAACTGAAGAAAATATTTTAAAAATAAGAAAAATATGGGACACAATTAAAGCGACATACAAAAGATCGCAAAAACGAACACCCAGTGGTTCAGCCGGTACCTCGAAGGATTACAAATATTCAAAAGTTTTGTCATTTCTGGACGATACCGCCGAACCGAGAAGGTTTGAAAAGAGACTTAAAGATCAATAACAATATCAAAAAAAAAAAAAATAATAATAATTAATAAGCATATTAATAAATTTGTTAATTTCTTTTAGCGCAAACGAACTAGGTGGTCGTATTGAAGGTGCAAATACATCAAACATTTTGAAACCACCTCAAACAACTACGAAAAAAAGTAAAATACAAAATTTTTCAATATTAAATTCATAATAAACACACACACACACATTTTATATATATGTATATATATATTATCAATACATATATATATATATATATCCATATATAAATTGTACATAATATATTTATATATGTATATAAATAAAATATTTTTATTAGGAAACGCATCAGATGTCGAAGAGGACAAATTAAATTTAAAACAACGCTATGTAGAAGCAGTAGAAAAATTGTGTTATAATGTAGAAGCCCCTACAACTACTGCTGCTGCTGCTACTGCAGCTATAACTTCGGCATCCGGTGATCCGCTCGATTTTGAATTGGATTCATATTTTAATATGATCCGGCCACATCTTAAAAGTTTATCCAAATGGTCGCGTATAGACCTCCAACAAAATTTTTATAGACAAGTGACCAACATATTAAGAGAAGAAGTATATATAAATAGTTAATAGTTTTTACTTCAAATTTTTAATAATTTATTTATTTTTCAGGAAAATGAATCATTAAATTAAAAATCAAAATTTAATTGTATAATTTACTATGTCAATATTATTATTTTGAATTATTTTTATGTAAATTTTTTTAATATTAAAATGAATTGAATTCTTGTACAGAATAAAACTTTATTAAATTTTTGAAAGCTGCCATTCTACCTGCCCCTCTCCAACAAAGTAATCAGTAAATTTGTTCCTCACTGTTTTAGCTGATTTTGTGGAATTTCGATTCAACGGTTGAAGCCGCAAGAAGTTATTTTCGGAGTGATAATTTCCTGATAAAGATTAGAATTAAAAAAGAAAATTAGTTAACGTTTAAGGTTTTTCATGTATTTAATTTTACCTAAGATTAATTCGCCTCCTACTTCACGATCTACAAGGTCCGTTGTTATGTAATTATCATTTTTATTGTTTAGCCAATTGTGCAAACATACAGATGCTTGGATAATTTCCTCTACCAAACTGACATCTGCAATAATTGTTGTTCGGAAAATTCGCCATTTCGCAGCCAGAATTCCAAAACAATTTTCAATAATGCGCCGTGCCCGACTCAGGCGATAATTGAAAATTTTTTCTTTATCATTGGGCGTTTTAACAAATGGCTTAAGCATGTTTTCGTTCATCGCAAAAGCATCATCAGCCACGAAAACATATGGTACATTTAAAAAATTTGCCGTTATATTACTTGGCTCAGGAATCCTAAAAAAATGTATAATACATTATTATTTACGTTGAATTGGAATACATATTTGAATTTTTTTTAAATATTTTTTAAAATATTTTATTTTATTACTTACGGGAGAGTTTTCTCGTAGAAACGTTTTCCAAACCCACTCTCTCTAAATACTCCACCATCACTTTGGCGGCCTGCGGCTCCAACATTACACCACATAAAATTATATTTATGATCGGATATTGCCATTAGAACAATGGACGAAGTTTTTTTATAATTATAAAACTCTGAACCTGAGTTTTTAGGAGCCTAAAAAAATTAAATATTAAAAATGGTAAATTTTAAAATTATTCATGTACTTACTTGAATGACAACGTGTTTCCCATCAATTGCCCCTATGCAATGTGGAAAATTCCAGCGTTGGTTAAAACCAGATGCCACCGATTCGAAGTACTCTGCTGATAATTTAGGGAATACTTTGTCTTGAAGTACGGCAGTAATTGACTTCGTGGTTTCCATAACTATACGGTGAATGCTGGTTTGAGAGCACTTAAACGCAATCGCCAAACTTGTTTGCGATTCCCCCGTTGCAAGGTACCTATTATTTTCGTTAAAATTAAAAATTATATATAGATATTTATATATATTTGACATGTATTAAAATAATATTATTTGGACAATTAATTTGTTACTTACCGTAATGTGACAACTAATCTTAAATTAGGACTCAACGGTTCTCGCACAACACATTGTTTTTTTATAAGAGGTTCAACCATGGCCAGCAACTCGTAGAAATTAGCGAAACTCATTCGTGTGTAGCTATGAAATAGCTGTGGGTCCTGTAGTAATTCGGTAAATACGGAATTAAAGGCCCCAGTACGATTCCTCTCCAAATAATAAGGGCGTACCCAATATTTCCGTTTTTTGGTAATCTTTATATTTTCTTTATGATTTTGCGAGTCATCGTCACTAATAATGTTCATAAAATCTAAACACATGAACACTTTGGCGATGTTAGACATTTTAAAGTCCGATAAAAATTTTATTAAAAGATATAATTTCACTAAATGTTTGTTACTGTCAAAAATCAAAAATTGCAAATACACAATTGTTTATAATATACATATGTAGATTCACTAATTGTTTATATATACATACATACATTCTCTAATTGTTTATATATAGAATCACTAAATGTTAATCACTTTAAAACAAATTATTTATAGATTTTTTATAACGCAGGATATTGTTAACTTAAAAATTTTTCCAAATAGACAAACAATTTGTTGTTGTTTATTTCAGATACGCACACTACGCTGTTAAATTTTAACCATAAAATATTTAAAAAAAAAAAAAAAAAATTTGTCTTTGTCACTCTAATGTAATTTTGTTGCTATCAGCTTTTCAGTCAACTCAGTCCATCAGTCCATGGAATAGTACCTTTATTGTTTTTATTAAAATTTAGACAAAAACTATCGTCGCAAAACAATTCGATTTGTTTTCGTTTGCTATGAACTAGTGTTTATAAAAAAACAGTATAGCAAGAAAAAAGCACCGTATGACATAATTTTTTAGTGAAAGAGATAGCAATACATGCGCTTGATTATACCTCTTAAATTGGTTTATCATGCATAAGCAATACTAAACAAACATAGCATACTATGCTTAAATAATTTCAAAATTATTATTTTATTACCCACCGTCTACATTATCAGAACCGTCTTGATGTGAATAGAGCCGGCCATGTGAAAAATGAACTTAAGGGGACGTACCACCTTCAAAATTGAAAAACAAAAAGTTTTTCAAAGATTTTTTTTTAATGGAATAAAAAGAGATATCTTAATGAAACTTTCCATTGACATTTTATTTAACTGAAAGTATAAAAAAAAATTTTTTTTAGATTTTTTTTTTAGCGCACTGTCGTCTGCTATAATGGTTTTCCAAAAACACTGAAAATTCGCGGCGTGCATCATAACTGCTCTCAGAAACGTCTCAACAAAAAAAAAAAAAACGGGGTTTTATTCACCATTAAATCGCCCTTGGAATGAACTAAAAAAAAAAAAATTGATTGAAAAATAAAAAAATGGCGGCATTTTCTCGAAAATTCAGCTTTTTTGTCCCCCCAATTAGTTGTAACTCAAAAAATTGAAAGCCGATTATTCCTTCCGTAGTTCATTCTGAGCAGAAATATATGTAGATCAACGTGTTAAAATTTTAGAACGACTGGATAAGTAGATTTTTCTCAATCATGCACGCCAACTTGAAAAACGTCATTTCGAGATAATCGCGTTTAAAGAAAAAAAATTTTTTTTTTGTAATAAACCTTACCAAAATTTAATCTGCGATGCCTGCACCGTACAATATACCTTCCTCTCAAAAATTTCCCCTCTACTTTTACAGCTGTTATGTGAGAGAATAACGTATTTATGCATGTATATATAAGCAGGTGTTACTAAGAGAAAGTCGGTGTAGCGATACAGCGAAGTAGACCAAAATCGTAAAAAAACGACTTTGGCGCCCTTTGCAATAAACAAAATAAAAATATAAATAAATTTTTTTTAGAGATTTTCATGTTAAAATCATGTTCTTAAACGTTCATTCTAACATATCCTATCATAAAAAAAATTTCGATTTTTTGAAACTTTGAAGGTGGTACGTCCCCTTAAAATAAGGGATATAGAAACACTAAAAATTCAATTATTTTTATAGTGTTTGTATGAAAAAACGCGATTCAGATTGAAGATAAAACATGAATTAAAAGTTAAACCCAGTTAAATATTTTTTTATGAAATCCCTAATAAACAACTCAATGTCTTACTCATTTGAAACACACATTCTCAAATTTCCCTATTTTCCAGCAATAATCAAAAGAAAACAAGGGAACTTAAATTAAAAAACATTCTACAACAACAACATTGTGTATTAAAAAGAGACAATTCTGTTTAATAACGTCATCATATGTCCACATCAAAAAACAAATGGTAAGAAAAAAGACAACACGTTTCCGCTCAACAATTAAAATAAAATAAATCAGAAAGAGCAAACAGAAAAAAACAAATCAATACAATAAGTGCGAAGAAAACAAAAAATCAAAACAATCTACCATGCTTTGCAAATTCAAAATAACTATAGAAACATATTCGAATTCAAATTTGAATGGAGGCAATGAAAGAGATGATTATTGTACTGTTTATAAATTTCGAGTTATGTTGATGACGTATATTTCAAAAACAACAATATTTAAAATTTAAAAAGTACCTTATTTTTCATGGCGATTTTCACTTAGAAATAGACATTTTCAAGACTCGATTTTTCAATCAAATAACATTACATGTTTCATGAACATTTTCATATAAAAACAAAATAAAAGCTGACATTTTTAATAAACTAAAACTGTAAATGAAAATAACCGTTTCCCCATATTCATAGTAAAGGAAAAATTGTTTGTACCTTATTTTAAGCTTAGTAAAATATACAGTCGATACCGGAGGCTCTTATTTATACAGTAGGCTCTATGCAGATTCACTGATATTTTCTATTAGCAATTTTATGTTCGTATATGTTTTTTTTTCAATGTATGTATTGACAAATATTTTTTCCAAAAAATATCATAGCTGGGCATTTCACTATCATAATAATATCTTATGTCAAGCAAAATTGTTTCATTACTATAAAAAAAAAACAATGTGTGTAGCCTTTACGTGATATGTCGTTTACCTTCTGTTGAACACGATTTTTTTGGTAATAAACGTAGATAGACCCCATTTCTACTAATGCTCATTCCTTTAGAGTTCAGTTCTTTTGTTAGTTCATCTAAAGTTTGAATAGATCAATAAAAGTCAAAATTGCGTTTTTCATAGGAAGCAGCACCATGAACCGCAATATCAACCGTAGTTTTTAATAGTAATGGTTGATCAACTTCTAATCTAGGTCTACCAGGAACCACTCGTTTCTTTAATGCCGCTTTTATTTCCGGATTATTTTCGCAAACGTCTTCTAATTTTCGTTTCCGTTCGTCTCTATATTTTTGCTGGCGCACTTGGTCATTTTGTTTAATTTTTAATTTTTTTTCCAAGCTTTGTTTTTGATCTTTAAGATTCCGTAACATTTTACATTGCTCTTCATTGAGTTGCCCTACTTCCTTTCTTTTGTACAAATCCGCTAAATCACAGTTGATTATGGTCAATTGATTTTTTATTTCATCTTGAGCTTTTGTGTCACTTTTACTTTTAAATATGTTGATGGACACCTACTTGGTTTAATGTTGTTATCAACAATATATTCAATAATAGTTTGATTTAAAGAACTGCTTGTAGAAGGCTCAGTAGTAGAAGGCTTACAAGCTACAGACGGTTTACTTCAGAAACTCAATAAAGTGCCCTTATTTTTCAAATGTAATGATTCATTTTTTTTATAATTGATGCGATAATAGACTCAGCATCTTCTTTAAGTTTTGCTTCATTCCAAATTTTTGTAGCTTCGATTTGCAAATTGGATTTTTTCTTTTCAGGATAAGCTTTAACAAACGATTTGAAAAGTTTTTGATACAATTCGTTTTTATCCATTGTAATTAAAAATTTGTTAATTTTATGTTAGTGTTAAGATAAAACATTAATTCACAACGGTAAATTTCAAAATTAATTTATAAATTACCTGTTATTCATACACTTTACAACCTGACTACACGGTAATAAGACAACACTTTATATACAAAAAATATTAACAGCTGACGAATGATGATGAAGATTTTATTCAAATTTACTCACATCCAACACAATCGAACAATATAACTATAAAATGAAAATCAATTATACGAGCAATGTATAAATAACACTACCCTGCAAAATTTTGCCCCTGGACAATGAATAGTTGTTTCCGAAGTAATTTTTCACGCTGGATCCGAATCCGGGCTCAGAATTGCTCTATCACGTCAGGTTTTTGAGATATTCTAACCTAAAAGTGCAAAAAACACTGTTTTTGACATATTTGAGGTTATGTAGCAATGCAGTTTTTACTTTTTTATAAAAGCCATGTATGGGATCTTATTGTACAAGTCTTCCTCTTTCAAATGCCGTTGAATTTGCTCAAATATCATTTTTTTTCGCCGAGATATCGCACTTTCAAATTTGCATATTCGTGAATTTTTCTGTATAAAAACACTACCCTGCACAATTTTAAAAATTTGGTGCCACTTGACAATGAATAGTTGTTTCCGAAGTAATTTTTTAAGCTGAATCCGAATCTGGGCTCAGAATTGCTCTATCACGTCAGGTTTATGAGATATTCTAACCTAAAAGTGCATATATACCGTAAGTATAAAACGTATTATACAGTATACCGACAAATTCACGAACATGCAATTTTGAAAATGCAATATCTCGGTGAAAAAAAAACATATTTGAGCAAACTCAAAGGCATTTGAAAGACGAAGACTTGTACTATGAGATCCCGCACATGAACTTTTGAAGAAAAAAAAACTCTAGGTGCTAGATAACCTCAAATATGTCAAAAAACAGTGTTTTTTGCACTTTTAGGTTAGAATATCTCATAAACCTGACGTGATAGAGCAATTCTGAGCCCAGATTCGGATTCAGCGTAAAAAATTACTTCGGAAACAACTATTCATTGTCAAGTGGCACCAAATTTTTAAAATTTTGCAGGGTAGTGTAATTTACTGTTATCCTGTTCATTTTGTTATTTTTCCTTTTGCTTATTTTCATATAAATGTAGTCGTGTTAGTTTTTATTATTTTTATGTCGTATATTTATTGGTATTCATAGGTGGTTCAATCCCCAGAGAGGAGAGTTTTGAGTCGAAATGCAAAAAAAATAAACAAACAAAATAAATGTTGTGCAATTGCACAGTGTCTCCTTAGTAAATATTTATGTTTGTATTTTTTCGAGTCATGACGTGACTAAAGGGGGGGTTTAATAATTTAATAAAATGTGACGAACTGTGATTTAGGGGGAGGGGGGTTAAAAATTGTTAAAAATTTCGTGACATCATTAAAGGTCGTCCCCAAAACCGGATTCTTGGAATGTATTCAACGATATTTTAGTGGATTTCAAAGAGAGACAGAGAGTACCGTAGCCACGTCGATTACCAGTGCCTTAAAGCATTATTAATGTTATTAAAAGATTTGTGCGAGGCCGTCAAAAACACGGCTCGAGCCCATTTTTTTACTTATGTATCAGATTTGCGAAGCCAATATTTACCAAATTTTGAAACGTAATTCAATTGTCAGTGAATCCTTATATCACTTAAATAACTGATACTTAACGAATTTACCTAATTTTTTGGAATTAAGATGAATTTACTTTATTTGAAATTTATTTTTAGTATTAATGGATATTATTTTGTCTATGGCAAATATTGTGATGAATATAGTGATAAATGTAAAAATTGTGATAGACTTTTGTTGTATTATTGAAATTAATTATTTTTGTTGAAATATACGTTTTCCAGATTAAATTAAACCATTTCTTCTTCAAGAGAAACATTTTGCAATTAGAATCTTTCTCAATTGGAATGAAATCGATTTGAATTGGAAAGAAATGATATAATGATAATGAAATGAAACCCTTTTCAATTGCATTTTAGTTGCTAATAATGTTTTCATTTAATTTGTACAAGTTTTATTCCAATTGAGAATAGTTTCATTTTAATTAAAAATGTTCAATTATTCTTTAAATTGTAGTTGCAAAATGTCTCTTTTAAAGAAGAAGTGGGGTTTCATTTAATCTAAAAACCTCTAATATTAATCATATGTAGTAATAATATTATTGATTTGAAAATAAATTTAATAATAGTATATTATTCAACGAGCATATAATGATAGCTGTTATTCACGAAGATGAAGTTTGCCGACACGAGCCGATAGGCGAGTGTCGTAAATCATCTGAGTGAATAACAGCCATTATATGCGAGTAGAATACGATACTTTGTCCACGACCGACAAATATTATTATGTTTCATAATCAAATCCTTTAAATACTCTTCAAATAATTTTCGTCGACATTTTGACGTCACAGTTTAATAATAATGAAAATGGCAAGAGACTACTAGATACAATTTCAAAAATCAAATAATTTACTTGGAAGTATTAAATAATGAAAGAAAAGACTACTAGATAAACTAGCAGTGAATAATGGATATCATTATAAGTGATGAAACAAACGTATAATGAACATATTATACGTTAGTCGTAGACAAAAATATATTTCTTTATTATTTTTATGTTTCTTTAACAAAATGTTGAACTGATTGAAAAATTTCAGCGAAGCCATTCTAAACAGCCCTCGTTGTTAAAGTACGAACATAAATGTCCTTCATTTTTAAAGCAGTTGCGCCTTCTACGCAGCCATTAGAACAATACTATGAAATTTTTTATAGTTGAAAAATTGGCTACCTGTGCCCGGTGGGCATTGGATGGCGATATGTTTGCCATCTATGGCTCCTACACAATTTAGTAAATTCCAAAGCTCTTCAAAATCCTTTGCAATTTTTGTGGTATCATTTAGATTCGCTTCTGTAACATATAATGGTCCAAGAACCTTCCAAAGTACATCGCTTGTCTCGTATACTACCATCCATACTGTTTCTTTTCCCACTTTCCAGCTCCACGAAAGTGACTGGAATGATCATCCCTGCGAAAGGTATCTATAAATGTATATGCTGCTATTAAATACTTACAAAATTTTAAAATTACTCGCTGCTCAATATATGTCGTGAACTTTCAATCATTTCTTTGTTTTACTAATTGCAAAACCATCTCGAACAATTCGGGAGTCATGCGAGTATGAATGAAGAACTGGTTTTGATCGTAGTTTTTGATTTCGCTAAATGTTACCTAAAAATATAAAGTTAAAATAGATTAAAAGTTCTTTAGTTTGTATATGTGTTATTACATACTTTAAAATATCCAAGCCGATGTCTTGACCGGTTTATTTTACGAATGGCACATGATCTTTTCGTTTCTAGATCAGATTTTATTTGTTGTAAACATTTCCATCCTGCGTATAGTAGAAATAGCTCCTTCAATTCCTTCCATTTATCATCCACATCCACACCCTGATTTTATTTGGGAATTTATCTATTTTCTTAAAAAAAATTCATTGAATATTAAATAAAACTTGAACTTTTTTGGTTGATTTTGTTTTCGATTCGCTCGTTTCAATTTAAATGAATAAATAATAATTAGCAATTTGTGTTACTAATTGACTAGCCGACCTGTCAAATTTTCCGTAAAAAAAAATATTTCGTTAAATTCCGTAAAAATTTCTTACTGACTCGCTGGTTAGCCCTTAAGTGCCATTTTCACAGCTCGTTAAGATGTATAATATTTAATATTTAAAGTATGGGTGCATTTGGCTTTGTTTAACGTACTTCCATTTCAGTTTTTCTGAATAACTTACACTGCACATGCATAATTTTTGTGCCTTTTAATTTTAATCTGACGGAAATTGTAATTCGAATTATATAGTATGCAAGTTCGGTGCCTTTTGTGTTCGTTTTTCTCATATATAATTTGCAATTTCGGTCGTACCGGATTTTCCGTTCCTTTTTGTACATGCAAGTTTTGACTAACCCCCAATAAAGATGTTTCCACATAAAACAAATAAATTTCAGGCCGAAATGGAGAAATACCTTGTTTAAATTAGTGAGTAAATAAATATTTATACTTAATATGACGAAATATTAAATATAATGAATATTGTGAAATTTTTTTCGTGTAATTATGTAGATGCAAATTCGACCAACTTAAGCGGCAAACGGAATCCATTCAAGAACCTGTAAATTTGTGTATAATTTATTATTCCCTTTTAAATTAGTCAATTCTTAACATTTTTTATACAGAAATTCAAAAAAAAAAATGACAAAGGGAATTACTCAGTAATTTGGTAAGGTGACCCATTGCTTAGCACGTGGATTAAAAAAGTTCTAATAATTTCGCATATTGCGCTGATACAATTGTGAAAGAGCGAAATTAAGCGAAGGCGATTAGAGTCACATATTCAAGAAATTCAATGCAATCGAGAGGCAAATTTCTAAAGGTGAGATTCAACTAGCAGCTTTCTGCGCGGAACATAACTTTTCTTTTTCAATGATGGATAATCTTATTCCGCTGTTGAAACAGCTCCCTTCGGACTCGCAGATTTAAAGAAAAGTAACATGCAGTAGAGCAGAACAAAAGCCACCTTAGTAGTAAATAACGTGATTGGAGAAACGGAGATGGGCAAACTTTGCGATTCATTGAAAAATAATTTCTTTTCGTTATGTGTGGACGACCACTAAAATGTTGTCACTGGTGGTAAGAACCGAATACCAGATGAGAATCAGGAATTTTTTTGCGCTGGAAAATATTGAAAATTGTAACGCAATTGGTATTTATTCAAAAATAATTCAGGTATTTAACCAATATCAATTAGAAAGCCAATATAGCAGGATTTACAGCAGATGGTGCTCCTGTGATGACGGGTTCAGACCATTCTATTGCTACCCTTTTAAAGAAGGGCTGTTCCAAAGGTAATCATTTTTGCATCCCCGTGACATTCGCTTACGCTTTGTGTAAGCCAACAAATTAATTAAATTTACATATTTAATTAATGTATAAAAATAAGGGAAATAAGTAATTACATTCTAAACCAAGTTTTTGTATGTGACAGTTTAGTGCCAAAATTAATTTGGTTTTTATTTTATTTTTAGTTGACAAGAACCATAAGCTTATATTTTTATTTCTAATGTGAATTTGGAATAATTGGAGTAAAAGGCAAATATGTATGTATGAATGATTTGCTAAATATAATGATATGTATATTCTAATAAAAATAACAAAATGTAATTGACATTTAATCAAATGTTTTTGTTTGTGATATTTTATTACCAAAATACTAGTATGAATTTGATACTTATTTTATTTTTAATTGACAAGAAGTCGTCATGATTAAAATTATAAATTATGTATATTGTGAAATTGGAAGGGAGTTTTAGTATCCAATATGCATTTATTTATTTTTTCTATTATAAATTCTGTGGTCTATAATTAAAAAGGCGTAAGTATAAAATTTGAAATTCTCAGGGGAGCGAAAATAAGCTTAAAATTACTGTGGGAAATCGGCAAATTTAAAATTTGGCTTACTATGATTATTAAGTTATAGGTACGAACTACTATAGTCATTTCTAGAAATCTGGAGCTGTCAGCTTTACTACCTTGTCAGTTATATAGTTTAAAGTTAGTTAAGTCTTTTTTACTCTATTTAATTATTTAGATTTTTAATCTTAACTCAGTTAAGCCCTTTTTTAAAACGATTTTATTGATTTCTAATCTACATAACTCAAGATATGTCTTTTTAATACAACAAACAATTGCCAAGTCTCTCTGGCATTATGAAGTAGTTTTCCCTAATAAGAATTATTTGGAATACTATTCACAAATAAAACAGTAAATTTTGTATACGACTATAACAAACAAAATTTGAAATTATATAATGCTAACTTACAAATTCAATATAATAATAAAAATAATAATAATATATTCAATTTTGGTTGGTTACATGAACCGTTTAAATGCTGTTGCTTGCTCGCTTAATCTTCCGATTCTTCAGTGAGATCCGGGTGGAAGTCTGGACCCTCTTATGTTTGTAAATTTTGATAAAACTGATGAAATTCAGGAGAAATTAGCGGCATTAAGGAAAGTAAATCTGTTTTTTTGTTTGAATTAATCGGTATGGGGGAGCTAAAACAATTGTTTTAACGTAATAATTGTTTTTCATTCACAGAAGAAATACCACGACGTGTAAAATTAATTATTTTGAATGGTTCACTTTCATTAAGCGAATTTTTATAATTCACTTCTCCCAAATTCGTAGTGAATCTCAGCCACTTTACACTTTGCCATGAATATTTATTCTTTTCCTTATCAACGGTTCTCCATTGAAACTTTGTTTTCGCCATTTGACTGAAGTCATATACGTCATTCTGCGTCATTTCAAAGACCAAAAATTGTTTTCCGGATCGTATAGATCGAACGAATTGGTACCAATCCCGAGGAATTTCAATGTTAAACGTCATTATTTTTTGTTGCTTTTCAATTGTAGCGTGAATTGTATCCCACTCCATATGAGTGTGGCCTACTACCAAAAATGTATGGTCTATATGTTTAATATTATGTTCCCCGCTTTGCAAGAATATCATGAACATTGCAGCTACATATGAATTTTTATTCTGTCCTACGCACGAGTCGCTATAAAATGTAACGTGTTTTACAGATGGTGGCAACATTTTGAGATGCCGATAAATGCATGATGCTATTTTATTACCGCCTCTTTTCGCCAGTGCTTCATGCCACATGTAATTATATGGCTGGTTCGTAGCACCATCATGTATCGTCAAGTTGAAGGTCCATAGGAGCCTTCTATAAAATGATTGAGATGTCTCCAAATTTGGCATTGGCAAGCATTTTTGAAGATCAACTGTATAAAAACGACTGGAATCATCTAATTTTGCAACATGTTTGTCCTTTTCTTTTAATTTATAAGAAGCATTTGCAAGTTCGTGATGTAGTTTTTGTTCCGAAATGTGTAGTCCCTTTTCAGACCCATCAGATAATTCAATTTTTTTTTTCAATATATCACATGTGTGGCATGTATCTGATTTGGGCTTTTTACATTTGACGTTTATTTCGTTAAATATTTGAGTATATTTCCAAATAGATATTTTTTTTTTCTTTTTTTTTCGCTGGCGCTACATCCCATGGAGGGATTTGGCCGCTTCATAGTGAAGTTTCGTAATCATTTTTACAACGGATAATGAGTGATTAGTTCATTGATCCTTACATTAACCAGCCGTGATTTTTTCATCACCCGCCGGGAATCGAACCCGGGACCTCCGGAGCTTAAAGCAAGCATGCTAACAAATGTGCCACCGGGGCGGCAAATAGATATTTGATTTTCGTGATTATCACGATACAGTTTATACATGAGAGAAATGTTTAAGTCTTCATGTAAATATTTTTTGTTGGTATCACGTCGAGTATAGTGTGACTCGTACACTGGAAAGCTGTTAATGTGTGCTTTAACAGCAGCAATAGTAGTTTCCGGAAGCTTTCGGTGTTCACCTGAGTGTTTCCCACGCAAATCTTTTAATGAAACAAAATCTGGTGAGTTAAACAGTTTTTGTGCTACCACTCGACCAAATTTTTCGGTTTCCCCTAAGTTAGCCGAAAACATTTTTGGCACTTCAATCCTTTCTCCGTCTTTCTTTAAAAAATATTTACAAGAGAATCTACGGGATTTTCGCGAATTAGTCGTTGTGGTGTATTACATGTTTGGGCAACATTTTATTTATCTTTTATTTATTTATTTTGTGAAATGTCACTTCGATCGTAATTAAACAAAACAAAAGTTAGACCGGGACGAATATAAGCACGTGAAATGATTTCTCTTTCTTAAAATAAACAATTGGAGATAAAAAACTTTCTTTTTGGCTCGTACCCAAAACGGAGCTGAAACGGAGCGGACGTCGAACGAGAATTGACAGATTTAATTTTTTTTTCTTGGAATAAAAAAATAAATTAAAATAAAAAAAAATAACCAAGAGAATAATAAAAAGAAGAATAACGCCATCAACAGTGAAAAAGCAATCATATCAGAGGCGAACGGGGAAAATAAAAAGTCGAGAAATCACAGTCAACGGTTGAGTTGGATCATAAAAAAACGGAAAACTGCTCGTTTTCCTGAATTGTGACAAGAAGCGCCACGTTTTGGGTCGTTTTTCATACAAATCGGGGCTACCACAGCAAAGTATAACCCGAGGTTTCTTCTTTGGTGTTATGAAACAATTAGTGTGCACGTGCTAACAAAACACGAGAAAAATAAATCGAGACACTATACTCTTTCTTGTTCGTGTCACAGGGTGTGTGTTAAACCTGAGTTGTATCTAATATCGCAAGTGAACACCACCAGTCAAAGGAACACACCAGAGGAAAAAATCTATACCAAAATAATACCAACTTTTTTTCAACACTTGGGTGTGGTATTATAATTGTGGACGAAAATAGAAATCAACAGAGTGGCATAAGCGGAAATCTGACCAATAGATAGTTCAACGTTTTGTTCGTGGATTTATAAGAGCACCGCGTCAGAGGAGTTCATGGTATACCGGCAACCATATTTTTTTTTTTGTTTGTTTGTAATTTAATATTTTTTTTTGTTCTATATATCGATCTTCTCGTAAATATAACAAATAATTTCAACTTAACCCCAACTACGGTTTGGTGGATTTCTTTTTTTTTATTTTTATTTCAGGTGATCGTGAGGGTAACGGTGAGCTCCTCGTTTCATCCTCTACGAATCATTCAAGTTACAGCGTGGTTTCGTATTCCTGGGAGACAAAGGAAATTAATAAAATCAAAGAAAGAAAGAAAACACAAATGTAGTAAAGTTCAGTTTACAAGAAGACGTATATGTATTTAATAATAAAATTCGTTTGTAATGTTTTGAAGAAAAATTTAAATATGGTTGTTTAGAGATTTTTTAATTTTCAGGAGGTGAACATAGGTAAATGACTGCAATGGTGTAGGTGTGTGCAGGAGTGAGTGCAGGCAGCAATCTCGACCCAGTGTTGGTTCTCGGCAAAAGAAACCCCACCCCAGACTGAGCATTAGTCGGCAAAAAGCTGCCGCCGGGAATGACCTGGGTAAATTCTGTGATGACGGTCCAGCTGTGTTTCACTGGCATGTGAGTCGGGTTGGTCTGTCGTTACAGGTTTTTGTATCGATAATATCGATCAAGCCTCCAACAAAATTGGCACGTAAATTGTATTCTTTTAGTCCCCAGGAGTGCGATTCTGGCTCAGTGATAATTTGAAATGATAAAAATTCTTTTCATTCCCATCTAGTCATCCGTTTTAATTTTTTTCATTATATAAAACAAAATTAGCATGCCTTATTGCATTAGAATTCGATTCTGGTTCGATGATAATGAAATCTGATAGAATTATATCATTGCTATACACTGTGTTTTTCGATTTCAAGTAAGCGACGAATGGTAAATTTATGATGAATTTGAAACAAATTCAATAAATTTATCAGACTGGTTTTTGTCGATGAAAATTTTTGTCACCGATGATAAAATTTGTACGCACAAAAATTGTTACTAAAATATGTAGAATTATTTAATTAGTTTCCAAATAAATTATTCCTTAAGAAAAGTGATGTACTAAATAAATGTGTGTTTGCATTTGGATATATGTATGCCTACAAATGTTTATTTTTTAACTCGTTGAGATGCTTAACGGTAAATCTCTCAGTAACTTTTTAGAATCTAAATAATTTGTGTAATTGAATAACTGCAAAATCGAAATCAACGGAAAATTTACTCTAGGCAATTTAAAAAGTCTTAACATATTTTAATTATTGGAGAGAAATAAGTGAGGTGCCCCTGAAATACTTTCACCAACTATAAAGAAAGATTTTGCAAAATGAAAATTCATTAAAAGAGTATTGAGATTTTTTAACAACCCCATCAGTTGAATATATTCCGATAACGACCGTTACCTATTCTTTAAAAGAATATTGAGACCCTTTCAAAGTTATATGAACAAGAAATTCCAAAGTATCAGGTTGCCTAATTTAGATCAAATGTCCAGTACAAATCTAACGGCAACACAAGAAAAAAATATCAGATAAAATGTACGCATAGTTAAAAGGTTGGTTTACGAGAAAGGTTTTGTTACCTTAGTTCTATTAAATTCGCCCTCTAATCCAATCAAACCAAACTTTTGTGATTATTTCGCTGATTAGGTTGGTTTTGATAGAGCTCTGACGTAAATACCAAGAGTAAAAACCATCCTCGGAGACCTTTGCCTTTACTTTAAAATTCAAACTTTTAAATTTCAAAGTAGGCAACAGAAAACCGCCCCGGTGGCACAGTTGTTAGCATGCTTGCTTTAAGCCCCGGAGGTCCCGGGTTCGATTCCCGGCTTGTGATGAAAAACTCACGGCTGGTTAATGTAGGATCAATGAATTAATCACTCTTTATCAAGCGGCCAAATCCCTCTATGGGATGTAGCGCCAGCGGAAGAAAAAAAAACAGAAAACAATGAATTCTGCTGAATCAAATGTATCATATCATTTTATCACTGAACCGGTTTCGCAATTAATAATAATACATATAATAATAATTGATTAATATTAATATGGATTCAAGTACATACATCCAAATTAAGAGCGACCCGACCAAACAAGGAACAAAAATTTCAATTTGCTCCAATTTTTAGAGGATCATACAGAGTTTATTCTAAGTTAAGAGTGATCTATTAACGAATTTGGCCCTTAGGCTTAATTCCATGAATGGTGCGAACAAAACCGGCGAGAAATGGCGCAAATATTGGCAGGACCAAAGGTACAAAATTAGTGTGTTATAGTCTAACATTAATTTATAAATATTTTTAATATAATATGTAAATGATATGTTAAAGAGCGGAACGCCATAATAAATTCAGCAAAAAATAAAACAGGCGTACATACAGGCAACATGGAAATTCCTTCAATTATTTAGGAACAGTTTTTATTTATAGGTAAATTTGTCAATTATTGACGAGCTACCTATCTCAGCGACCGTAGTGTCAACGGCTTAAGAGCCAATTCATCAGCCCAACTCATCCAAAGCCGCCTCTACACTGTCTTCAACTTTTCTTGCTGAACAACAGCTAAAGGAAGTTAGAGTACCAAACGGAATACAAAAAAAGAAGCTTTATTTAATGCAGAAAATAGCTAAGAAGCAGAATGAACTGGACGAATCAAAAATAAATGTCATAAACAACCTTAAGTTATAATAAACATTAATAAATAAAGCAACAAAAAATTCTTTGCATTGAGAGAAGCAAAGAGAACGTGCGGCGGCGTGTATATACCTATACGCACTACCATAAGGATATCAGATAAATAACTTTATTAAGAATTTATCAACTTTAGGTGCTGATGTTTTGAATGTCTCTATATTTATCGTTTTCGGTATAATATATTAGCAATGTCTGAAATTACCGATCAACTATTGAATGGTACAAATATAGCAACTGCAGCTTATAGTGAAAAATACTTGTAGAATACTTCATACAATATTAGTGTCCTGTGTCGCTGTAAACCTAACATAATGAATAATTAGTTTGCCTTTACTTTACTTCTTGATAAAATTCAAACTTTTAAATTTCAAAGTAGGCATAATACGAAAAACAATGAATTTTGCTTTTTTGCTTTGTTTACACCGATTCAAATTTATCATATCATTTTATCATTGAGCCAGAATCGCACCACAGTACTCTTTAAATATTATCTTTTGTTGTATAAAATTTATTTTGGAAGCACATTTTTTGCGACAATTTTGGAGCGGTTTACATTCTCTAGCTTCTTTTGAAATTCCTTTTGAAGTTGTGTAGAATTCTCCTGCATTTCGTTTAAGTTTCCTAAACCTTTGGTTTTGTTTTTCGGTGTTTACCGAATTTTCCATTTCAGAATGTAACAAATTTTGTTCAATGTGCGCACTCATTTGATTAAGCAATAGTTCGTTGTCAGAATTAAATCACGATTCCCGAATTTCGTTTTCATTCTCATATGTTGGATCTAAATCACTATCATCAAAACAGTCATCATTGTCATTATCATTGAGGTAATCCATTTGATTCCGATCAACTAAGTTTTGAGCGGATATTTGATTATTATGAGTACTACAACTTGTACAACTGGTTTTCTCTGATCCAATCGTAGGAAACTCCATATGTTCCATTAAGATTCGTTCTATATAAAGGTTCTATCATACCAAGAGCGGCATGTCGGCGGAAAATTTAAATTTACGTTTTTTTGCTTATGTAGTGATATGAAATCTTTACTTCAACAAAAATAAAATAATTATTCATAAAACAATTTACAAACTTTATATTTTTATTAGAAAAATTACAATTATGTATCGAAAAAATTACAATTATGTATCGAAATTGCATCAGCCGCCGCGAAATTATGTTCCACACCCAGCGGCAAAAAAAATCGCTCTTCATCGCGAAAATTTTAAATTTAAAAAAAAAACAATCGAGTTTTTTCGAATCGCACAACATTTTGTTTGTTTGTAGTACAATATTTTAATAATAGTTGGGTGAATGATCAAAGCTTACTGCGATAATTTTATTCAAATCTGGGTACGATGCTTTTTTTGGCCGATAGAGCACACAGTATAATCATCAATAAAAATAATCGCGCCGAGCTTGGTGTGATAGGATATGTGTGGTATATATTGTGGGTTATGTGGAACATGCCGTGCCGCGCTTGGTGTGATAGAACCTTTAAGGATAACACAAAATTAGAATCAGATGACCAACCAATTAAAAATTCTTAAAATACTCGTATACCTTGTGAAAGACGTTCATTATTCTGAAAATTAATTAGCGGTTGATTTTGTAAAACTGGCGACCCGGCCCTTCTTTTACTAATTGGTTGACTTCCTATCGGTTAAGTTCTAATTCCAATTTTGTTTGTTCGGTCCGAGCCGTAGGAAACTGTTCATGATCCATTAAGATTCGTTCTACATAATGAATAAAACAAAATGAGAATCAGATGCCTAATAAACTAAAAATTCTTAAAAAATATACCTCGAGTCAGATGTTCATTATTATGAGAATCAAGTAGTCCTTGATTTTGTGAAACTGGTGGCCTTTCTGTAGCTAATTAATTGGCTGACTTCAAGTTGGCTAGTGCGTACAACCCCTTTTTTCGCCATTTCAACCATTGCCTTCGATCGAACCGACATGGTACTGTTCAGAAATATAATGCAACTAGAAACTAAACTATTTAACGAAGCAATTTGCAGAAATTTAGTACATAATTACAATTTGATTAATTTGCACAAAATGACTTACCTTTAAAATAAAAGAAACGTTGCATGTAACAAAAGGAAATAACTTCAGTTAATATTTATTTCTATTATAACGGAAAATAATAAAAAGGGCTTAACAACACTAAAACACTAAAATAGTAAGCAATTTATACTTTGGCAAATTACAAAAAAGGCTTATTTCGACTTAATTTAAACAATTATCAACTTCACTGTAATTAAAAAAAGGCTTAACATAGACTTACGCCCTTTTATTAATTTATTTTTAAAAACAAAAACTAAATTATTACGTTTTATTCTCACTGGTACATCAATTTTTTGATTTTTAATAAAAATTTGTATTTTTTTTTTAGTTATGCCCTTTTTATTCTTGCATCACTGGTCCAAAATGAATTAAGCCCTTTCTATTACTACGTTTATTTCATGAATTATTGATCATAAAAATAAAACGGTTCGATTGAAATATACATTAAAATAAAATTTACGCAAATATTTAATAAAGTAAAACAGGGCATAACTGTAATTACGCCCTTTTAATTATAGACCACAGAATTATTATTTGTTAAATAAAATTAGTTTTGGTATTGGTAGTGGGTCAATGAGTTTTTGTTTCATTTTAATATGTTGGCAATTTTTTTTTTGCGAAATTTCATTTAGTAATTTTTTTTGCTCAAAATATATGGGGGGGGGGGGGGGGTCTACTATGCAATTTTTACGATTTCGTAAAATTCGATCCACCGCAGATATTCCTATTATGACTTTTTTTGTTTCGTAAAATCCGTCTTATTATGAAACAAAAAACGAAATCGAATTTTTCGAAAAGCAAACGGCAAAATCTGCTAAATGGAATTCTTTCGTGTGTAACAATCGCATTAATTTGTTTGGACAGCTGTACAAATATTTTGGTATCAAAACATCAACGAACTAATGTATCGCTCAATTATAAATCAAATAGTATGGTTTGCTACACGAGAGCAAAATTATCCGGTTGTTTTGGTTAGTGTATGGATGGGCGAGAGATACTAGATATCCAAAATAATTGCAATTAATTAGTCGCATAGTACTCATTTGATCTATTTCAATTTCGGACTCAGAGGTACAACATAGGCAGGTCACAGGAAAATCCAAAATACGTTTTGTATTATACGTTTTGATACACATGGCCGTCATTTAGTAAGTATTTTTACTAAACTTAAATTATTTTGTTCTAACAGCAGTTTGTTACGTATTTTGTTCCTTTCTTAGATTAGCAGAATAAAAATTAGTGCTTATATTTAGGCGGTCGAAATTAATATAAAAAAAAATATCTTGATCTGTATTTTTGCATACAGCCATTGCCGTATATAACACAATCTCCTAAGTGGGAAACAATAATTGGTCATTCGATCATCTAGCAGCCATTAAATCATTTGTTATTAATTGGCAATGGATCCCACCCACCAATGGAATTACCCACCAAAAGTCACAGGAAAAATTATATTCGTATGAAGCGAACTGGATTACTAGGTTTTCATATACCAGCAAAAAAGCGGCAAACCATAGAGTTTGATTTACGCCATAAATTCAGCTTGGCTCCGGACATAACTTAAAACTGAAATTGCTTCATTTACATATTTATTTTTAATGTTTAGTTTAGTGTTTTTATTTCCATTAAATTTTCTGTAATAATAATAGTTTATATTGAAAATTAAGAGAAAATTTCTTATCCGTGGAAAAAAATAGATTCAAATTAAAAATTTATTATTTAAAGTATTAAATGTTTTGTTAGAGTCAGTGTTGTGTATATAAGAATAATTTAATATCTGGTTAAATTGTGTGCCGAATCTTTTGTTTAAAGTTTATTTAGGCACTACGACTACCAGAGCGCTCTAGCGGATTGTATCCTTATGTATAACTAAATAATTTATTAATTAAATATATTGCTCGTATACACAAAATTAATCGAAAAGATTCGTTCTTGCAAATAATGATTTAGTTTTTCCTATGGTGATCGATTCATCACCTTAAAATAAAGTATTTTTAGTGTAATTTATTTTTATTTTTTGATTGATTAATTTAAATTATTTAATCAAGTATTTAGTTAAGTATAATTGTAAATTAATTTCGAATTTATTTAATAATTACGAGTGTTTTGTGTTTCTAAAGTACGTGCCGCTTAATTACGAATAATTCAGTTGTGTTAATAAAATACGTGCACTTAATTATTGTCATTTCGAAACAAATGACATATAAAAGAAAAAAAACAATTTGGTGTGGAGTAAACAATTTTGTGTGTTTTTGGGATTGAACATGTGGCAAAATGAACATGTCCAAATAACGGGAATGGTCGATTACCATTATTCAGGTATTTTTTGCATTGCATACATTGGTTTGTATGTATTTGTGAAAAAAAGTAATAAAAATTTATTTCATTTTTATATATTTTATATTTTTGTTGTTTTTTTACGCATACTTGAATGTGGCTTTGTGTTATTTTGTGTGCAATCGTCATTATGTTCCTGAATATTGATAAATAGAAGAATGATTTTTGTTAGCCTAAAACATGGAATAGGAATATGTATTTGTATGATTTTTCTGCATACATTTAATTTTTCAAAATTTATACATTATGTACATATATAAATATACAGTGGCGAGCAAAACTGAGTACATGTTCTAGTTTCTTTTTTATTGATAAACACAATCAATTCAATTTTTTATATTATGTCTAACTATACATTAAATAACTATATTATAGAAAAATAAAACAAAAATTCATCTTTAAATTTAAAAAATAACATAATAATCTTTTGAAGCATCGTTTATTCAGTTTTGCACATTTTTGTTGGTATTGTTAATAAAATCAATATTTTGTCCAGAGCCCTTTATTTTTCATTATTGCTTTTAGTCGCCGTGGAATACTTTCTACGAGATTTTCAATCATTTCATGGTCAATATTTTGCCATTCAGTGTTAATTCTATCCCATAATTGACTAACGTTACTTGCTGGTTCTTTGTACTCAGCAAGACGTCGTTTGATAATGGCACACAAGTTTTCTATTGGGTTGATATCGGGGCTTTGGGCAGGTTACTTTAATGTGGAAAATTGTTGCTCTTCTAACCATTTTGTAACAATTTTAGCGGTGTGTTTTGGGTCCCCATCATGTTGGAAAATAATTTCTTCAGTTGGATAAGTACATTTGTCTACAAAAGTGTGTAAATTGGTTTGCAATATTTGTAGATTGTCTTCTTTCTTCATTATCCCATTGATCTTAACCAATGGCCCCACGTGCCACCATGTGAAACATTCCCATACCATTATGCTACGTCTTATTTTTAAAATTTGTTTAACTTGATATTTTTGTAGTTTTTTTCGCATGATCGGTGCCAATAATAAGATTTACTATCAAACTGGAATCTATTAATTTTAGTCTCATATGACCAAATTACACATTTCCAGTCATCCACACTCCAATCTTTGTGTTGTTGACAAAATTTTAAAATGTCCTTTCTATTTTTTTTCAGATATTGCCGGTTTCTTTTTTTTTATGCCAGATATTAAGCCAATCTTTCCCAATGCTCTTCATGCGGTCCACTCACTCACATCTTTGTTCACACTAAGTGCAGCCTCCTTGGGCGTTCTAGCCTTTTCAGCTTTTATCAAACGATGCATTAAACGAGCATCAGTATCTGACAAAAGCCTTGGATGACCTCCCATACGTTTCTCTACGTTCACATTTCTTCTTTTTTGTACTAAACATATAGTCCTTTGACATACTTTTACCATTTGGGCAATTTTCCTAGAAGTATACCCTTGCTGGATCAAGGAAACAATGGTATCTTCCAAATCCACACTAATTTTCTTCATTTTCAGTTGGATGAATGTATCAAACTTTTATTTCACACACAATTAATATTGCCCTTAGATTTACTACTACCAAATAAACAACTAAAAATCTTTGTATTAACCTAGATAGCATAAAACGGTACTTACCGTTATGGTTTCATTAAAAACAAAATTGAAGACATAAACAAAGTAGAATGTGCAAAACTGAGTAAATGATGCTTCAAATGATTAATATTTTATTTTTTTAAATTTAAACATGGATTTTTTATTTTGTTAAAATGTTAGAAAAATCTCAATCAGGTTCCGAAGAAGTAGTGATAAAGAAAATAATTAATAACGATAATAAAAGCCAAAGCCCCCAAAACATAAATAAATAGAGGCACATTACACATCTGAGGCTATTCGAATTTTTTTAAACAACAAATTAATGGAGGCAGAAAGTAATTGCCTGATTAAATTCCGCACCATTCGTAAAACATTTTATGGTAATGTAAATAGTTGTATACGGTGCATGTAAATATCGAACTCATTCGCAAAAATATAAGTTTGTTATTAAGGGTGATCAAACTTTGAAAGTTTACGTTAAGGGAGATGATGTGGAGAAGCATACGAGCCCACTGGCCTTTAGTCAAATAAAAGGGGGGCGGAAACGAAAACAATTTGCGAAAAGATTAAGCCATCAAACGGCCTACAATTTTAAACTGAAGTCGTTAAAATATACCAATATTAGTTTGGCAATTAAAGGCGCTTCAAATGATGTGCTACGTAAAATACGATCATCGTATTAAAAAAGAAAAGACGTTGTAAGTGATTGCAACAGCATGGATATACTTTATAAATATTCTATTGAAAATAAACAAGATAAATATATACATTCCGTCGCTGAGCCACTAAACGTAATAATGATGCGGCGTAATCAACTAAAACCACTATTTATAGAATATAGGCGCTTAATTCATTTTGATGCTGCTACGGGTAATGTAGTAAAGGAGCCCACATGCCATGTGGAACATAATTATTGCCGAATTTTGTATTATGCTGCGGTACTAAATATTAATAGGGTTGTAATTCCTATCGCAGAGATGATATCCACCCAACACGACACCGTAACTATTGGGATATTTATGTTAAATTAAAAAAGGAATTAAAAATTAGCGAATTACAAATTCCAATCGGATTTGTGGTTGATTGGTCGCTGGCTTTGATTTCAGCCATTTTGTCCAGCTTCAATACAATGACGGTAAACGAATATCTTCATTATACTATTGAAATTATTATGGGAGAAAATGAGCCAAACGTAAAAGTAGTACCAATCTACATATTGTACTCATTTTATAAATATTATAGTTCGGCAAATATCCAAAAATTGCCCTAAAATAAAAAAGGAACACAAAAATTTAATATTAGATATTTTTTGTTCCACCTTAAATGCCAAACGTTTAAATGAAGTAGAGAAACTTTTTAAATGCTTTTGCCAAATATTTACAAGCGCCAAAGTGTCGGAAATGGGAAAACCGCATTTAATAGTTTCAAGAACATAATCGAACAAACATACAATCAAGAAAGTTTATTATCTTTAGAAAAAGAAAAAATCTTGAAGATTTACATGATACGTATGAGGCAGCATCTAATTTTACAAGAAGTCCTTTTTATAAAAGGTACATGTCAATTTTAGAAGAAATTATCAAAAAAAAAAAACAAAAAAAACTTCATTGAAAGTAGAATTAAACGATTACTATTATCCGGATTTTGCAATGTTTTGCATTCAAAAATATTTTTTGTTTCTGCCACTGGGGTCCAAGTGCTCTTCAACAAGTACGTATTTGAAATGCGTATGCAGAAAATTGGTTTAAAATGGTAAATAATCAATACCTTAAAGAGCAACAGCACTTGGAATTTGGAAGAATTGTTGAGACTATGAAGGAAAAGACTAATTTACTTTTCAAATTCGTGCAGTTATCCCAAAATACACCGTTGCAGAAAAAAAATCTTAAAACCGCCGAAAAATTAGCCTTTGGTGCTGACGATCAGGAAGTAATCAAAAAAGAAACTACAAATAAATCAAAACTGGCGGTAGTTCGGATTAGATGCTCAAGACAAAAAAAATCAGGAATCCTGGAACAAGCGGGGGAAAATCGTCAAAAACAAAGGACATGGGACAAAGAGTATTAGAGCGATATGCGGACAGGAATCAAAAATTTCCAATTTTTATAATAAACACCTTTAGGTTTACTAAAAAATGGATTTTCTTGCAAGTTCGATGCTTTCGTACAAATTTTCTACTCCCTTGGAAAGGATACTGAATGTTTTAAAAATAAATTTAGTGAACCACTGCTGGAATTATTTAGATATGTATATAGCCCGTACAAAGCTGTTTTTAAATTTTCCTCGAAAGGAAGTAGAAGAATTAAATTCGAGAAAATTATTGAAAGTGAGCTGCAACATCACTGATATAATTCTACATTTTTCCCCCCGCAATGTTAACATTATTTACACATGTCACATTGATAATAAAATAAGTCAAACACAGAAAATATTTGCACCTATGAATATTTTTAAAATCCAGGAACACGATATAGCCGATTTTGAAAACATTATGGAGACTAGTGCGGTGCATTGCCTAAATTTCAATGAATTTTTAATAGAAGATACGGTCAGTGTAAGCGACGGGGTTGCTTTTGTGGATGTTCAGCGCGCTGGACCTATACAATATACAAATCGACAAAATTCAAAAAACATTGGTCGTTTCAAATGATATATTGTTTCAGGAAATATACGGTATTGATCATTACAAATCTTCAGTCATCAAAAGTTTGCCGGTTAAAACTAATGAAACAAAAAAAAAATTAATCCAACTACCACACCGGCAAAATTAGAGGAACATAAATAAAAGCAATTTTTTTTTTAACTTTCTTCGGTATGTCTATAAGTGCTATATATTTTTGGATAACTATCCTCTTAATAAATCAGTTTATAAGAAATATTGAGAATTTTCAATATTTTGATAATTAATTATAACCTGTTAAGTGTTTGTTGACATTTTACGCGTTAACCGTTTCCGATAACAACTTTGTTTCACGGCCATATTGCGTTTTGTGCTCATTTTACTGTTTACCGTTAGAGAGTTTACAATGTATTGAATATAAAATGAGTGACTTACCGGCAACTGAAGTCGCCAGAGTTGTAACCATGATAGAGGAAGGGCACACCTACCGTTCAGTGAGTCGTTTGTTAGGTGTGTCAGTATCTGTGATCCACGGCAATGTTCAACGATACAGACAGACGGGATTTTACGTGCGGAGGCGAGCGCAAGGCAGGAATCGGGCAACCAGTGCCACAGACGATCGTTTTATAAAGGTTCAAACTTTACGGAATCGTCGCCAAACTGCTGTTACGACCCGAAATCTTTTAGGAGAAGTCCGTGACGTGCATGGTAGTGAACGTACAGTGAGAAGACGGTTAAATGAAGCTGGTCTGAAGTCATATGTGCCAGCCAAAGCGCCCAAACTCGAGGTGAGCCACCGAGCAAACAGATTAATTTTTGCTCGTCAGCACCGAAATTGGTCAGATGAGTGGAGAAGAGTTTTATTCAGTGATGAAAGCCGTTTTTGTGTTAATTCCATTGATGGTAGGGAGGGGAAGTGGAGATATCAAGGGGAACGTTACCACCAAGCGAACTTCTCCGAAACGGTATCATACGGTGGAGGGTCCGTTATGGTATGGGGTGCCATATGTTTGGGAGCACGCACGGAGCTGGTGGTAATCGAAAACGACTCTCTTAACGCACATCGGTACATAACAGAGATCTTAGAGCCTCATGTAATGCCTTTTGCTCCATTCATAGGCGAACATTTCATTTTTATGCACGATAACGCCCGGCCTCACACGGCGCGGATAGTGCAAGAATACCTTAATGATGTCGGTATTACCAAAATGGATTGGCCAGCACGTTCCCCGGACATGAATCCAATAGAACACATCTGGGACATTATTGGAAGAAAGGTACACCAGAAGAGTCCAGCCCCTAAGGCTGTTTCAGAATTGAAATCAGCCCTGGTGGAAGAGTGGGAGAACTTGCTCCAGGAAATTATTGATCGTGTAATTGGAAGCATGAGCATACGCATCCAGGCTGTCATAAGAGTTCGCGGAGGGAACACCCGCTATTAATTTGATAAAAATGTACCTAATTAAACAAAAAAACATTTTTTATTATTTCTTGTAAAACGATAAATATGTAGTTTCACATTTCTCGCAATTTTTTCTGAAATAAAGGATAAATGAACTTAAATATTGTTTTTCTTATAATATTTCGGATAATTATATAAATAAATTATAAAAAAGTATGTCAAAGAACACAAAACATTAAAAAAATTGTTATTTTTTTATGTTCCCCTAATTTTGCCGGTGTGTTTATTTTAAGTTATGCATGAAGATAAATAAATAAACGTTATTTATTAGATTTATGGAGGGATATAGACTGTAGTTTCTATTTTTGAATTGTGTTGCCCAATTTTATATAAAGACTGTTCCTCTTTTGAGGTGTGGAAATGAGTATAATCAAGATGTAATGAAAAAGTGTAAAGATAACCACTCTTTACATTACATATGGGTATTCTTTTATGGCATTAATACTAAAGGGTCATTTATTTAGCTAATAAATTAGCTGACGAAATTCCTTGTACGCCGACCATAAATAATATTACCTTCCAGAAATAATTGTTATTCGAATGATTCTTTTCGATTTTGTAATAAAATTACATTTTTAGTACTAAATATTTCAATAGGAATCCAGATTTTTCCCAATTGGAATTCAATTTAACAGTGTGAAACTAACCCATATAAAAAATGAGAATTTTGGGAAAAACTTCACACCCATGTTGTTATATATATTTGCAATAATATAAGCAGGCAATAATGTTTTAGCGATAATGGGTCCCCAAGTTAGAATTATTCTAGCATTATAACCGCTTTGCACAATAGACCATTTTCCTTATCCGTCAAAAACATTGAACATAACCTCAAAAATATCAATAGGTATGAAAGTGATAACTAAAATAATTTTATATTTGAAACATTTGAATTTTTTCCGGAATACCAGATTGTAATATATTTTACGTTTAATATTACGATTAAACGTGGTTCTAATATGTTGTGTGATTAATTGTTTCATGAGTGCAAACAAAGACTGTGAAATAAAGTTCTTTAGGTTCACTGTCATTCCGAAGGCTCGTAAAAATATTCAAAACTTGCTAAGGAATGACAACGCGCTTGGTTAAAGGCGATTAACAGGAAAGATTTGAAGGTTTCTTCGTTAAAGTATTGCAGTTTGTGTTCAAAATATTTCTTGAATAAATATAGTGCCGCCGACATTAAAGATGTTTTAAATCCCGATTGGGTATCATCGCTTGAGTTGGGTTACTACAAGACAACATCAACAAGCACAAAATCAAGATACGAAAGAATGAAAAAAGGACAGAACGTAAAAAACTAGTAACCAGTCCCCCAAAGCCAGAACCAGTTTCAGAAGACTTAAATATAATGTCCCCCTCCCCCACCACAAGTGATAGTAGGTAGTTATTGATTATTGAAAATAGTGAAGTCAGTTAATTGACAAAAAGTTTCGTGAGTGTTATTGAAGTTGTTCTCATGATGAATATCTACATTGCTTGTGCGCGAATAGAATAGATAGATCGGAATAGAAGTTCAGTGGCTTCTTCGGCTGTACAATTTATTACCATAACTTTTAAAATTTTGCCTTTCTGATTTGGAAACTTGACCTGTTTTTAAAGACGTATGTATTATTGTACAATTAGAATAAAATATTTGAAAAACATTTGGCTGTAAAGATGTATTTGTTAGCTTGAACTTTCGACATTTATTAAAGCCGTTAGAATGACCACAATATGCACAAATTGCTAGAGAGGATTTGTTTTTGTCGTATCCTTTTATATTAATTTGACAACCAGTTAATTTGCTCAAATCTTTGTTAAATACACTTGGGTATTTAAAAGAATCTAACGTGCTATTTTGGGAATCGTATATATCTTGCAATACGCCAGGTTTAATAACAAGAACATCGGACATTTCGATAAATTCGTCTTTCCTTGGTCGTTGCAAGTTCAAAACAGATTTTTTGTTACAATTGCTCAAATCAGTTATATTAGCATAATTCAAAGTGTTGCCAGCAACCTCTTGGTTTAGATTTAATTCGGGTTCAACAAATAACTTTCTCGGTTTTTCATTGATTGCAAAATCTATTTCGCTTCTAAAAGAATTGTTATGGTAAAAAACTAATTTATTTTATGACGCATTTTGTCGTTGCATTTAAACCATAATTTTCTACATATTTGTGTTAAAAGAGGATTTATTAATGGATCAACTACACTATCCACGATCACCTTTTTTATAATCTCAAGTTGGCCTTGAGAATAACTAAAATCCTTCTGTAAAAAAGAGTGTCCAAAAACATGCCGGGTCAAAAGACGTCGAGTGTTCCGGGTTCGGATTGTCCAGGCATGGAGTTGCATGCAGTACCGGTGGTCCGTAGGAAGTATTTGTATATTTCCCGTCTTCATCCATCTACTATCTCCGAGTCGATCTCCAAGTACATTACGTGTAAAATCACCTCTAATCCATCAAACGTGGCCTGCTTCTCACTATTCCCTAGAGACCGGGATCCAGCAGAACTAACGTTTGTATCTTTCAAGGTTGGAGTCGTCGATAACTTGCATGGTACCCTGAAAAATCCTGATTTTTGGCCACCCGGGGTTCTAGTTCGCGATTTTCAAGAAAGACGCCAATCAAAAAACGAGGAAGGAGCTCGCAGCAAAGTATCAATTTAATTTCATTCAATACTTTAAATTGCAATATTTTAAATACTAATTTGCCAAATGCTCACATCTTATCACAGTTCATCCTAATAGTCTAAATTCATATTTATCTAATTCTAACAATATCATCAATGGATCTAACAATGTCTTCAACAATAGCTTGTCAATTTTTTATTTTAATTGTAGTGGCATGCGTTCAAAATCAAAAAATTTCTATCTTTGAATATTGGAATCAGCCGCCCCGGTGGCACAGTTGTTAGCATGCTTGCTTTAAGCTCCGGAGGTCCCGGGTTCGATTCTCGGCGGGTGATGAAAAAATCACGGCTGGTTTAATAAGGATCAATGAACTAATCACTCATTATCCGTTGTAAAAATGATTACGAAACTTCAAAAATGAAGCGGCCAAATCCCTCCATGGGATGTAGCGCCAGCGGAAAAAAAAAAATATTGGAATCTAATTACGACGTAATAATTCTAACCGAAACATGGCTTACAGTGGATTTCAATGATGCGGAGTTTTTCCCATCGGACTTTTGCGTTTTCCGTCGCGATCGGTATAACATTAGTACAAAACGGAAAGGTGGTGGGTGCTTATTGCAGTTCGGAAAATTTATTCTTGTGAATTTTTATTTTCCGATCCAGTCATTGAGTTCATGGTTGTTAAACTCAAACTAGGTACATTTTAGATAATAATTAGCACAGTCTACTTTCCTCTAGAGCCATCCGCGCCTTTTTGTCATCATTTTATTGACAAGATCTCATGTAATTTATTACCTTTTATTTCGGATAACACTGACTTTGTTATTTTCGGCGATTTCAATTTTCCAGATCTAATTTGGATGATGGTTGACAATATGTTCATTCCTGCTAATACGAATAATTCTTCAGCCTTAATCTGTGATTTTATGGCAAACATGGGTACTTCACAAATAAACAGTGTACCAAACAGCCACGGCACTTATCTGGATTTGGTTTTCTACACTAATAATAGGTCTTTTAAACTAGAATCATGCGACGACTTTGCCGGATCTTCGAGTGTTTATCATACCCCGGTTTCATTTCAGTTGTTCTACAAAACTTCTAATAATTTGAACTTCACTAAAAATTGTACCGTATTTGATTATTCGCATGCCGACCACAGCTCACTAAATAATTTTTTAGCTGAAGTGGATTGGGCTGATACTCTATCAAGCATTGACATCAACAGTTCATTAGATACCTTCAATGAATTATTGAAGGTTGCTTTTGAAAAATTTGTTCCTAAAAAATTAATGAATAAGTCTCATACCCGGAACGTCCCATGGTTTACTAAGGAACTCAAGCAGCTAGAAGTCCTGCGTAATAAAAGTCACAGGAAGTATAGGCGTACAGGGTTGGCCCATGACTATATCCAGTTTAAGTCTCTGCGCAAACAGTTTTGCTATCTCAACCGATTCCTGTATAACAATTACATAATTGACATTGAAGACGATTTGCGATGTAATCCGAAGAATTTCTGGAGATTTGTCAAAATTAAGAACCATAATAACGGCTTGCCGTCATTTTTAGAATTCCATGGTCAAAAATCAGATAACCCAGAGGCAATCTGCGGTTTCTTCGCTGAATATTTTAGCAGTGTTTTTGTTAAGGATAGCTCGCTCTCTCCTATATTAGCTAACTGCAATAATTCAAAAATTTGTTTTTTCAGAACTTGACGTGATGAGCGCTTTGAGGAACTTGGACGTTTCTAAGGGTCCTGGACCAGATGGTTTACCAGTGTCGCAATTGAAGCTGTGTGCAGTCGGTTTGCCGCTCCCTTATGTCATCTAATTAATCTGAGCCTCAACCAAGGCAAATTTCCTGATCTCTGGAAGATATCAAGTATCATACCGATCCACAAAAGCGGCCCCCGCAGTGAAGTAACAAATTATCGTGGAATTGCAATACTATCTTGCATTCCTAAAGTATTCGAGTCAATGGTTAACAAAGTGATCTACTTCCACTCCAAGCAACATATTAGCACACGTCAGCATGGAGTTTTTCCTGGCCGCTCAACGGTCACTAATTTAACGGTCTTTCAAAATAATTTAATTAATTCTGTTGCCTCGAAAGTTCAAGTCGATGTAGTTTATACCGACTTCGCTAAAGCTTTCGATAAACTTAATTAAACAAAAAATTAACTCAGCCACTGTCGATTCGTATAGCAAAATTCACCGCAATGTGAAATATTCCAATGAAGCACAAAAATGACGATGCACACGTTACAATTAGCACACAATAACGATGAAAACACTTCAGCCTTTTCGATATCAGTTTTACAAGTTTTATTTTATTTTTATTAACGTACTGCTCACATTAATTTATTATACATTTTTTTTTTATACAAATAATTTTTAATTGTTGGAACACAAAAATTGATGTTTATCCGTCAATGGTTAGCGCAAGAGAGTGACATAATTATAAAAAGTTAATAATTACAATTTTTAGCTTTTCGTAACTAACGCTAGATGTTAGTACATATTTAAAGTAGTTTACATGATTTACACATGATGGCCGCTACGTAACAAAAAGGTATAGTCATCATTGAAATATACTATGCTGTTTGTTTTCTTTTGGCTGTCAAATGGAAAAATGTAAACAAACAATTGGTAAGAAATATTAATAATTTAGATGTGAAAATTATACTAATTCTAAACTTTTTAACCATTTCAGGTTTACAATTATTCACCTAATTATAAGATAAGTATTTTAATATTCTACAAGTGAAATTCTGTTACATAATTTTGTATTATTTTTAGGTTATGAAGCCGGTTATACGAGGAAAAATCTTGTAGCAGAATTGCACAGCAGTGAACGTAAGGTAAATAATTAAAATTAATTCTAATTATGGTTTTCGTTGCAGGTATAACGTGAATGGCTTTAATATTTATCCATTCTCCCCCCGTTGATTCATCAAATTAAATTGCGTTGGATGCCGAATCATCATGTTGACCATTGTTTTCTGATTGATTTTTTGTAAAATTTTTGGGATCAGGCTTAGTGACTGGCAAAATACATAGTGAGTGGACTGCTCGTTTAACTTCTCGTTGCTTTGTTTTAATTGTTGCGACACGAATAACTCCATCATTTCCAGGAATCACGGATGTAATTCTTCCCATCATCCACTGACAAACTTTTGCGTTGCTATCTTTGATAATGACAACATCATCAACTGCTACTGGTTTCGACATTTTATTCCATTTGCGCCGCTGATTTAATGCAGTCAAGTATTCTAACTGCCACCGTTTCCAAAAACATTGTGATAAACGCTGCACCATTTGCCACCTTGTAAAGTGAGATAATTTTAATCCAGTAATGTCTTCTTCAGGAATCTTCAAATTGTCGTGACCAATTAAAAAATGTGACGGCGTTAATACTTCCACGTCTGGTTCAATGATAGCAGAAAGCGGTCGACTGTTGAGAATGCCTTCAATCTCAGTAAGCAGCGTAATCATTTCTTCCATAGTTAGAATTGTTGCACCGATGACACGACGCAAATGAAATTTCGTACTTTTGACCGCTGATTCCCATATACCACCAAAATGTGGTGCTTGTGGTGGGATAAAATGCCAGTTGATGTACATTTGTGAAGTATACCTCGATAAACTATTCGAATCAGTGATCAATTTGGTGAAAGTAGCTTGCAATTTCGTATTGGCCCCCACGAAATTGGTCCCATTGTCGCTATATACGTCGCGCGGAACTCCTCTTCGAGCGACAAATCGTTTCAGCGCTGCCATGAATGATTCGCTGGTCATGTCTCCCACCAACTCGATGTGTACCGCTTTTGTTGCGAGGCACACAAATATGCATATGTACGATTTATGAACTCTTTGACCGCGACCTCGTCTAAGATGAATATTGAGTGGACCAGCATAATCCACTCCGCACTGAAGGAATGGTCGTGACGCCGTCACACGAGGTGCTGGTAAGTTGCCCATAAGTGGTGTTTGTAATTCCGCTTTGTTTTTGACGCAAATGACACTATAGGATTAGCTGTTGCTTTATGGTTATGGTCGACTATGGACCGTCTTATGCACAAGCCCTATATATATGCTTTATATATCCCGCGTGGGACAGCGGCACGTAAATTCACCGAATTAAAATAAAACTGGAACACTGATTGTATGATTATTTAATTTCACTATAAAACTTCACTTTATTTATATAGTTAATAAATTTTTAGTTATAATTTACAAAATTATTATTAAGTCAACTTGACTTTGGTTATAAGAAAATTTACAAATCACTTGAATGAAATAAATACTTTTCACCACCAAGATTTAATTAAAATAAATTTACTACACTAGCGTGTACAAACAAAAAAAATTGATAGAACAATATTAATGGCGGATGCCTTAAAAACTTTAAAATCAAAATTATTATTTTTTAATTTAAGTTGCTCCAAACTGTCTCGGACGAGGTAGAAAATCGAACTTATTTTATATTTCGTTTATATGTATGCAATTTCGGTGTTGGCATGATATTTGTCGAAAATCGGTGTTGACATACCAACTCACCAAAAATTGGTGTTGGCATACGAGAAGAATCGTATTGTCAAATCATCGTTGTCGTGACGAAAACGAGATGGAGTACACAGAATAATAGCAAATAAGAAATATTTCGAAACTGCTAGCGAAAACGAGATGGAACAAGTATCACTAAATATGATTTTAGAGTTCCGTATCATTTACGCTAGGTGAAAATGAAATTAGTTACGCTAAGAAGAATCTTGTGCGTAAACCCAAAATGTGTATGTGGTGGCGAATGAATTGCAATTTATATAAACCAAATAATTATTTTATATGATTGCAATGCGTGAGTCACTACAGGACTCCCCCGCAAGTGAGTCCCCCTCCCTAAAGAAAAGTATCTTCGGCTGCGAAACGAACATGTTTATGTGAGCAATGAACTGATTTTGCATCAGTGGAACACAGCATGCCGTAAGCCGGTTTGAGCCGATCAATTGAAATGGTCTGATTCTTTCCATTAATTGAGACGGTAAATTGTTTTCGAAGGCGTCGAATGACTTTAAACGGGCCTTCATAGGGAGTGGATAAGCCTGTGCGAACCTTATCTGTTCTTACGAATACAAAATCACAGTCGGCAAGTGCCTTTGGAACAAAAATGTCGTCTTGTCTGGCTTGGCGAGTTGATTTCGGGATAAGATTTTGCATAGTGTCACGAAGTTGGTCGATAACTGTGTCGCTGGTTGGTAGAGGTAAAAGAGGATTTTCGACGAAGAACTCACCTGGTAGCTTGATGGTTTGTCCATAAACCATTTCAGCTGGTGAGCACTTCAGATCTTCTTTTACTGTCGCTCGGATTCCCAGTAAAACGATGGGTATTTCCGAACTCCAGTTGATCGTGTTTCCTCTGGCCATTAACGCAGCTTTAAGTTGCCGGTGGAAGCGTTCGACCATGCCGTTGGCTTGTGGATGGTAAGCCGTTGTACGAATCCGATGTGAGCCAAGGAGTTTTGTTAACTCGCTGAAAAGCTTGGACTCAAACTGCGTTCCTTGATCAGTAGTGATATTAAGGGGCACGCCGAATCGTGAAACGTAATTGTTGACAAAAGTCAAGGCAATGGTTGAGGCTGACATATTAGTCATGCAGTATGCTTCGGGCCATCGAGTGAAACGATCGACACAAGTTAATAAGTATGAATATCCATTAGAAGGAGGAAGAGGTCCTACAATGTCTATATGGATATGTTCAAAACGACCAGATGGTGTTTGGAATTGTCCATGGATAGATTTAGTATGCCGTTGAACTTTGGCACGTTGGCAGGATAAACAAGACTGAGCCCATTGGCTTACGTCTTTGTTCATACTAGGCCAAAAATATCGAGCAGTAATCAATTTACGAGTAGCACGAACACCAGGATGCGAAATGTTATGTAAAGTATCGAAGATAGTTCGACGCAGTGATTCTACGATAAATGGGCGGTTGTACTCAGTTGATGTCTCGCAGATGATTTCGAGGCCAGGCAATTGAAAAAGTTCCAGTTTCATAGATGAACCAGAGTGACATTCGGAACCAGAAAATAAATCCTGAAGTTCTAGGTCAGCTTTTTGTAAAATTGCAATTTTGTTTAAGTCGAATTGTGTCTCGACTGCGGCCGTTTCATTGTCTGTTGTGCGAGAGAGTGTATCTGCAACAACATTGTCATGTCCGTGAACATGCTGAATGTCCGTGGTAAATTGACTTATATAATCCAAGTGGCGAGCTTGCCTCGGATTACGTTCAGTTTTAGACTGAATTGCTCTAGTCAGTGGCTTATGATCGGTAAAAATCGTAAATTCCCGACATTCGACAAAATATCTGAAGTGTTTTACTGCCAGATAAATTGCGAGTAATTCCCGATCGAATGCGGAATATTTCTTTTCAGCATCCGATAATTTTCTTGAGAAAAATCCCAATGGCTCCCAACACTCATTGTTATACTGTTGCAGTACTGCCCCAACGGCAGTATTAGATGCGTCAGTAGTTAAACTAAGCTTTGAGTCGCTCAGTGGATGTGCAAGCAGTGTTGTTTTCGCAAGTTCAGCCTTAAGTGACGTAAATGCCGTTTGACATTCATCCGTCCAAGAGAAATTCTTAGGCGTTTTTGGTTTACGTAGAAGTACGACCAGATGGCTGTGAACAGGTGCGAGTATTTCAGCAAGCTTTGGTATAAATCGGTGATAATAATTTACCATACCGATGAATCGCTGGATATGCTTGATTGAGCTTGGAGCTGGAAATTCCCTAATGGCGTTAATTCGTTCTTCAGACGGCAGAATACCATTAGGAGTTATTTTGTGGCTAAGGAAATCAAGAGTTGTTACGCCAAAAACGCATTTGGAACTATTGATATGAACATCAAACTCAGATAACCTTTGGAAAAGTTGTTCCAAGTGGAGTTTGTGCTGTTCCTCAGACTGTGATGCCACAAGAATATCGTCAATATAGACGAAAACAAAGTCTAAGTTACGAACGACTTCGTTCATAAAACGCTGAAATGTTTGAGCGGCATTACGTAATCCAAACGGCATTCGAGTAAATTCGAACAGGCCAAAAGGAGTTGTAATTGCAGTTTTAAAAACATCATCAGGTGAAACGGGAATCAAATGATAAGCTCTGACTAAATCAATCTTAGAGAAAAATTTGCATCCGTGCAAGTGCATGGAGAAATTTTGAATGTGAGGTATCGGGTAGCGATCCGGTGTTGTTACCGTGTTTAAACGCCGATAATCCCCACATGGTCTCCAATCATGATCTTTTTTCTTAACCATGTGCAATGGACAAGAGACAGGAGATGCAGAAGGTCTGCAAATCCCTAATTCCACCATATGTTGAAATTCCGTAAAGGCGGCTTTATGGCGGACTTGGTCTAGTCTTCTTGGTCGTGATACAGGGAGATGTCCTTCTGTGACAATGTGATGGACCACATTGTGTCGGACTGGCAATTTATAGTTTGGTTCTGCTGTAAGTTGAGGAAACTTTTTAAGCAGAGTACCATAGCCGTTGGTGATGGAATAATGGATCGGAGTCGGTGTGTCGACATGAACCATTGTGGCGTCGATTGACAGCTTTGTCGCTGAATCAACCAGCCGTTTATTCCGTATATCAACCAAAAGTCCGAATTTTACCAAGAAGTCGGCACCAATGATAGGACGATTCACAGCAGCTAGAATGAAAGCATGCGTGAATGTTCGTTTTAGTCCTAAATCCAACTGAAGCAACTTTGTGCCGTAAGTATGGATGTGCGTGCCATTGGCGGCCGACAAAACTAGATTCGAATTACGTTTGAGTATATTGAATTCATTTTTGAAATTAAAAGCTGGAATAACCGAAAGGTCAGCGCCAGTGTCGACTAAAAAAGTGTATCGATTTATTCGGTCGAATGCGAATAAACGAGAAGTATTTGCATTGTTTTTATTTATAGGGTTCCCGCCCCCGTGTCCTGGTAGTTTTTTGAACTACCTCCGTTATCATCAATTTTATTGATGTGCTGCGACGTCGATGGTCGCGACGTTTTAAAATCGCAAGGTGGCACACATTTTTTCGCGGCTGGACCAAATTTTGTATGGTACCAGCATCTGCCGTGTCTTCGCGAGTAATTGGCGGAGCTGCGGGATCTATTCCGGGAACGAGACGATTCGCGTTGTTCTCTTGACTTATCGCGAAACAATACGTTCATTTTTGTTTCTAATCGAGCAAGTCTGGTTTCTAACGATCCAGTGTTTTGGCTCGTTGATGGAACTTGATCACCGCGCATTGTGGGACGGGATTGCCTAGAATTGATTTGTGAAATATTTGGTTGGTGTTGTTGGTTAATATTGATCACATCGAACATACGGTCAGCCGTTTTTGCTAACGCGTCGATAGCCATATGGTCTGGCTGCGCAACAAGAGCAATCTTAATAATTTCAGGCATCTGTCTTACCCAAAGCGATCTAATTGTTTGATCGTTAAAATTATTGCCCGCAAGTGTTCGTATGTGTCGTAGCGCGTCAGATGGCCAACGGTCACCCATACTTTGGCCCGTAATTAGAGCCTCTAATTGTCTTTCTGATGACGGCGCTAGTCTATCCAACAAAGTTGCCTTTAATTGAGTGTATTGTTCTGTGTTTGGTGGGGCTGTTAGAAAATCTGAGATGATATCGCATGTTTCTGGCGCAAGAGACGACAGAGTGTGCAAGTATTTAGCTTTCTCAGGCTTAACCCCTTGAAGGTCGAATTGAATCTCAGCCAAACGGAACCAATTATGAGCCTTGCGTGGCCAGAATGGTTGCAATTTAAGTACCGTATTAGTGGCTGATACCTCCAAGGGTGCTTGCTCCCCAATATCCATACCCTGAGCTGGTGGAGTTTTGGTTTCAGTTTTTGCTTCACCGTTTACCATTTTAAGCAATTTGAGAATAAATTGTTTGTTTGAAACAAATGATCACAATGTACCGAACTGTGAATACCCGAAGGATTGGTGAATGAAACTAAAATACACTGAATGTTTAATTAGATTTTACGACCGACTACCAGATATTCTCCTTTTCCAATGATTAGAAAAGTGAATGAATGAAATGCCAAAATGTATGAAATAATCAATCAATAGAGAAACATATAAAAGAAAATCAATAAAAGAATATGTAGAGGAATGGATACCTTGTTCTGAGAAAAATAAAAATAATTGTGGCACGTAATGGCCGACGAGGTACCCCCGAATTACGAGACGAGTGTGTCACTGCGTATTGGGGGGCTCGTTGAAATGTTAACCGAAATAAAGAAAATTAAATGTCGAATAAACTCGGTTCGAAGCGTACGTATCCGTAGAATGGATTAAATTCAAAAAGAAGCAAAAAAAAATAAATCAAAAATAATGCAATACTTGTTTTGAAAAACAACAATAAAAATTATGCGCGAGCAAGGTGGTAAAAAATTTACACTATTTAAATTTAACAAAAAAAAATAATTACTACAATGTTGTTTAAATTAAGAAAAAAAAAAAATATTTCTATGCTCAATTGCGTAATGTAGTGTAAAAAAAAATTTTGAAACAACAAAAAAAAAACACTTAGCTTTTGTAACTGCTGTTGCTGCTTTTGTTGACGTTGAAAACCGCTGCTCCGCTAATTTGTTTTCCAATTATTGTTGTACTGTTGTGCACGTTATACTTCGACACTTGTTGTATACATATGTGTAGGCGCGGTATTTTGTTGCACCCTTTGTTCGATTAAAATCCGTTGATTTCCTTTCTGTATGATTGTTTGTTTTTTTTACCGTATATATAATGAAAATTGTCCACCATATAGCTATATTTTATACGGTTCTATTGTTTTACGTTTTTTTTTTTTATACTGTTGTCGTAATACACCGTATGATACCCCGTTGATTTACTTCTCTTATGTGGCCATATGTGTGTTTATCTTCGTTTGTTCTCAAAGATAAATAAAATGAAAAATATTTTAGTGATTGGTGTGAATGTAACCAAAAATAATTTTGTGTGGTTGTGTTTGTATTAAAAACTAAAAATGATCACGTACCTTTGTACCTGACACATATGTGCCAGGCGCGTATTGAATAATGCGCGTATATGAATCCGTTGGACCGTAAACACGGCCGTCGTGGGTCACCAGTTATAGGATTAGCTGTTGCTTTATGGTTATGGTCGACTATGGACCGTCTTATGCACAAGCCCTATATATATGCTTTATATATCCCGCGTGGGACAGCGGCACGTAAATTCACCGAATTAAAATAAAACTGGAACACTGATTGTATGATTATTTAATTTCACTATAAAACTTCACTTTATTTATATAGTTAATAAATTTTTAGTTATAATTTACAAAATTATTATTAAGTCAACTTGACTTTGGTTATAAGAAAATTTACAAATCACTTGAATGAAATAAATACTTTTCACCACCAAGATTTAATTAAAATAAATTTACTACACTAGCGTGTACAAACAAAAAAAATTGATAGAACAATATTAATGGCGGATGCCTTAAAAACTTTAAAATCAAAATTATTATTTTTTAATTTAAGTTGCTCCAAACTGTCTCGGACGAGGTAGAAAATCGAACTTATTTTATATTTCGTTTATATGTATGCAATTTCGGTGTTGGCATGATATTTGTCGAAAATCGGTGTTGACATACCAACTCACCAAAAATTGGTGTTGGCATACGAGAAGAATCGTATTGTCAAATCATCGTTGTCGTGACGAAAACGAGATGGAGTACACAGAATAATAGCAAATAAGAAATATTTCGAAACTGCTAGCGAAAACGAGATGGAACAAGTATCACTAAATATAATTTTAGAGTTCCGTATCATTTACGCTAGGTGAAAATGAAATTAGTTACGCTAAGAAGAATCTTGTGCGTAAACCCAAAATGTGTATGTGGTGGCGAATGAATTGCAATTTATATAAACCAAATAATTATTTTATATGATTGCAATGCGTGAGTCACTACAACACATTCTCGTATTATATTTTTTGCAGCATTTTTACCCCTCGGTATCCAGAAATCTTGGCTTGTTATGTGGGCCAGTAAAGTTGCTCCCGCATGACGATAATTAATGTGGTTGTCGACTAGTATCTTCTTCGTGATATTTGAGTTTCGATGCATTATAATGGGATGTTTTGTCTCGTAAATCAGATTACTGTGCTGCAATCGGCCACCAACTCGTAACAACCCATATTCATCCAAAAATGGTGTCAGTGAACGCAGCATACTGGACTTCAGAAGTTCTCGTTGATTCTTCAGACAACTTATTTCGGATTGAAAAAATAAACTTTGGTCATACTGGCAAATATAACGCAGTGAAGTAAGTAACTCTTGTCGTCGGAGGAATCTGCCTTGTAATCGTAGCTCTTTAGGGTTTCTTGCATTCTCAATGAATCGGCGAATGTAACAAAGTTGACGTTGCAAATGACGAGTATTTGTCAATTATGTCGTCGAACCATTGATTATGAAGTATCAGCAAACATGTATGCACGGATGAAACTTCTTCTTCGCAGTTGTGGTACTCAGAACATTGCTTTGGCCAATGTTCACTTGTCTGCTTCAGCCAGGCAGGACCATGCCACCATAAACTGTGTTGCTTGAGTACTCGTGGTGACATCCCTCGAGAAGCGCAGTCCGCGGGATTCTCCTCAGATGAGACGTGATTCCAACAATCACGCGGCATTGTAGTAATAATTTCTGCTGTCCTGTTTCCGACAAACGTAGTCCAACGTTTTGGATGGCTGCGAAGCCAATCCAGCACGATTTGTGAATCAGTCCATGCATATTTCCGTGTAATTGAAATTCTCGAATAACTTAATACCATGTTCATTAATTTTGTCAGCAAAACAGCACCTTGAAGTTCGAGCCGAGGAAGTGTTAATTGTTTCACAGGTGAAACTCTGGTTTTCGCAGTAATCATTTGTATTACTGTTCCCTCTGTCGTTGTGACCCGAAAATAAACAACGGCACCATATGCAGACTGACTGGCGTCACAAAACCCATGCATTTCAGTTTCGCAATCGATTGTAGTTGCAATGTATCGTGGTATACTTATTTCGTCTACTGTTTGGAATCCAGCGCGTATTTCTAGCCATTGTGTCAGCAAATTTGCAGGCAGATGATCATCCCATTTCAAATTGGTCAACCATAGTTGTTGTAAAAACACCTTTGCAGCAATTACAACGGGTCCAAGCCAACCCATTGGATCGAAAAGGCGACTTGTGTCTGATAATACGGTTCGTTTCGTGTGATGCTCATGGTGAGGCAAATTGCAGGTAAATTGGAAATGATCGGTATCTGGGTTCCAATGTAAACCCAACACTTTAACCGATTTCATTGGCTCAACATTGTTGACAAATAAATCTTTCACCTGCATATCTTGATTTTCAATGGGCACATCGACAAGCAACTCTCTATTGTTTGCCTTCCATTTTTTTAAATGAAAGCAATGTGATCCTAACTTCTCCGTTAATTCGTGTTTTAATCGTAGGGCATCATGTATGTTGTTGGCTCCGGTCATTATGTCATCAACATACATATCTTCAGAAATGGCGCGTGCACACTCGGGATATTTCTTCTGGATTGAATTGGCGATCTCTTGCATTGTTCTAATCGCCAAGAATGGTGCTGATGCTAACCCATACGTTACAGTTGCAAGTTCATAATGTCGTAGTGGTTCGGTAGAATTGGCTCGCCATAAAATCCGCTGGTACCGTGTGTCAGCAGCAGTCACTAGAACCTGACGGTACATTTTCTCCACATCTGTGCAAAATACAAAACGATGTTCTCTAAACCTCAATACAATTGTGAATAATGATGATTGGATGGTTGGTCCGACTGCTAAGCATTGATTTAGTGATGATCCCTGTTTTTGCGGATCCGTCGAAAACAACTCGTATTTTTGATCCAGATTCTGATTGACGAAAAACTCCGTGGTGCGGCAAATAATAAGCATGCTTGGTAAATTGTTCTTCAGATACGGGAAACATGTGATGTAATGCCAGGTACTCGCTCATAAACTCTGTGTATGCAGCATGAAATTGTTTATCCCGTGCAAATCTATTTTCTAGGTATCGAAACCGTGTCTTGGCCATCTGCAAGGAATCGCCTAACTGATCTGTTGATTTCTTGAAGGGTAAACTGACAACGAATCTCCCTTCTTCATTGACGACCGTATGCTGATTGAAATGTGTTTCGCAAAATTCCTCTTCCGGAGAACGAAGCAGCGCATTAGATTGAATCGACTCAGTTTCCCAGAATCGAGTCAGCAATTCAGTTAACTTAAAATCTTCTTCAGCATCTACCGAAGCAACCAATGATGAGCATTCATCAGAGTACATTGGTGCTTGTTTGCCAGCAACCACATATCCAAACACCGTGTCCTGCAAGATCAATTGTGAGTTGTTGATCTCTATCTGATCACACCGTAAAATCGAGTAAAAACAACCAGCTCCCAACAAAATATCGACTTTACTTGGCTTGTAAAATGTTGGGTCCGCAAGCTTTATTGACTTTAATGAATCCAAGTGTGGCAGCTGCAAATTGTAATTAGGTAGCTGTGAAGTAATTTGGTTCAATATATGAGCTTCCACATCATGCACCTTTGAATGTCCACTTGCAATTCTAAGTGATACGACACCCTTCGTTGTTTGGCCTTGTGAGTGCCCCAACCCGCTTATTCGTACATCGGAGGTCTTTCTCGAAAGCCCTAAATTATTCGCGCACGCCTCAGTGATGAAATTAAGCTGCGATCCTGAGTCTAGAAGGATGCGGCATTTTTTAAAACCTCCTTGGTTAGTTATAACCTTTGCAATCGCTGTGGGTAAAATGGCACTTGTTGATGTTACATGTGAATAACAATGCGCGTTAACTTGTTGAGTTTTAACTGCAGTATTTGTACTGCCTTCGGTGAGAACGGCATCTGACTTATTGGCTTCCTGACTTTCATTTATTACGTGCAGTAGTGTATGGTGCTTTCTCCTACATTTTTTGCAACGGGCTAGGACTGAGCAAACGGATACTGCATGGTTTTGACTTAAGCAATTGTAACAGCGTCGATTCTCCTTGACGTACTCCAAGCGCTTTGCAACATCCAGCGACACAAACCTTTCGCAATTTAACAACCAATGACCTTTACTGGAACATAATGCACAATGTAATGAACTAGGTTTGTTTCGAGTATCAGTAAGACTCGCACTTGTAAGATTTTGTTCGGTTCTATGAATCGCTACGTGTCCTTTAGCTTCAGTATTGGTTGGTTTTCGTGGCACAACTGTGGTTACAGATTCCAAAGTATTAATTCTTCGTTGTAAAAAGGCTAGGAAATCATTGATTTTTGGTTCTTCCATATCAATTGAGTATTCTGCCCAAGCTGCTTTCGATTTATCATCCATCTTCTGTGATAGCAAATATATGAGCCAGGGGTCACGTGCTTCGGCAATTTCTCCCAGTGCTTTGAGGCCTCGTATAACATCATCTGATGTATCCATGAATCTCTTCAATGCCCCAACGGATCCATGACTAAAACTTGGTTGATCGACGAATGTTTTGATGAATGCGTTTATAGTATGCCGTTTCCGATCGTATCGCACTTTCAACTTATTTATTGCACCAATGTAATTATTCTCCGTAACAGCGACATGACGCAGTAAAAACGCAGCTTTACCTTCCAACGCAAGTTTTAAATGTTGGAATTTCTCCACAGGTGACAGTCTAGTTGAATTGTGAATGGTTGACATAAACATATCATAGAATGTTTGCCATTCTGTGATATCACCCTTGAATTTTGGTATTCTGAGTTTCGGCAATTTTACCTCAGATGCATCACCAACAGCAGCGGTAGAATTATACTGGTTAACTGTTTGTCTCTCTTGAAGGGAAAGTTTGCGAATCCACGAATTTAAACCACCCATTGCACTATAGTATTCTTCTTCATACTCAACATCAGGTTGTTCAGTGTCCTTTAATTCAAAAATGCGAGCTTCAATGCTAGTGAACTCTGACATTAATTGTTCCACACGATTTAATCTTGCTTGCAAACTTTCTGGAGATGTATTTATATCTACCTTTTCTTTCAAATACTGGTTGATAGCAATTAATTTGTCCTTGTTGTTTGATCGTTGTTTGATCAAGGATTTTAGTTCAGCTTCTGCAGCCATTCTGTAGCACGTTTTGATCTGTTAATAAATTTGTCACCGCACCGTTTGATATTCTCTGCAAATTCTATTGAGCAATATGACCGCAGCTGATCAAGAACAACTTAGCACCAATAAACACAAACAATTGTTAATAAATATTTGTTTGTTGTCTAACAGCATCCAAAAATAGCAATTCACTATAACTTCACTTTAGTTCACAACAATTATTATTTCTTTTGTGTAGTAGGTAAAGCAATCCAATATGGACGCAAAATTACCTTTTATCACTATTAAAACTGCTTCACAAAATGGCTGACTTACACGTAAAACACGTGTTTTGTATAATACGGAATTTGGTTTTCCAGCAGGCGAATCGACTTAAATAAGTGGATTTAATGCAGATTACCGGTCAACGCGTGATCCGGCTCGAAGGACCATAAACAAAAAATTAACTCAGCCACTGTCGATTCGTATAGCAAAATTCACCGCAATGTGAAATATTCCAATGAAGCACAAAAATGACGATGCACACGTTACAATTAGCACACAATAACGATGAAAACACTTCAGCCTTTTCGATATCAGTTTTACAAGTTTTATTTTATTTTTATTAACGTACTGCTCACATTAATTTATTATACATTTTTTTTTTATACAAATAATTTTTAATTGTTGGAACACAAAAATTGATGTTTATCCGTCAATGGTTAGCGCAAGAGAGTGACATAATTATAAAAAGTTAATAATTACAATTTTTAGCTTTTCGTAACTAACGCTAGATGTTAGTACATATTTAAAGTAGTTTACATGATTTACACATGATGGCCGCTACGTAACAAAAAGGTATAGTCATCATTGAAATATACTATGCTGTTTGTTTTCTTTTGGCTGTCAAATGGAAAAATGTAAACAAACAATTGGTAAGAAATATTAATAATTTAGATGTGAAAATTATACTAATTCTAAACTTTTTAACCATTTCAGGTTTACAATTATTCACCTAATTATAAGATAAGTATTTTAATATTCTACAAGTGAAATTCTGTTACATAATTTTGTATTATTTTTAGGTTATGAAGCCGGTTATACGAGGAAAAATCTTGTAGCAGAATTGCACAGCAGTGAACGTAAGGTAAATAATTAAAATTAATTCTAATTATGGTTTTCGTTGCAGGTATAACGTGAATGGCTTTAATATTTATCCATTAATCACAGGATATTAGTGAATAAGCTCAGTGAACTTAATTGCGACATTATTCCCATAAATTGGATTATGTCTTATTTATCGGATCGCAAAATGTTTGTCAAGATTAACGATACGTTCTCAGAATGTTTTATTGCGACATCTGGGGTGCCTCAGGGTAGTCACCTGGGTCCACTATTATTCTTATTGTTCGTTAACAATGTTGTGGATTGCTTCAAATTCGCAGAATGTATTCTATTTGCTGACGACATGAAAATATATGCAAATATATCATGTGAATTAGATCGCGATCAATTTCAGCGTGACCTGAACACATTTTGCGGTTGGTGTGTTACTAACCTTATGTTTCTAAATGTAGATAAGTGTCACGTGATCACCTATTCCAGGTCCAAGTCTCCAGTAATTTTTGACTACTTTCTAAATGACATTAGTTTGACGAGAGTTAATATGATAACTGTTTTGGGCGTTATCTTTAGCTCAGATTTAACGTTTAACTCACACATCGATGCGGTTGTTAACAAAGCCTTTTCGATGTTGGGGTTTATTAAAAGATATTCGAAGGAGTTTCACGACACATTAACTTTCAAGTCACTGTACACTTCTTTTGTTCGTTCACAGATTGAGTAACGCGACTGTCATATGGTCCCCGTTCTACCAGTCTCATTCAAACAGAATTGAAATTGTACAGAAACAGTTTTTGTTATTTGTTCTCAGAAAATTACCGTCTCTCGAACGGGACAATAATTTCAGACTATCACCATATGTAGACCGATGCCGTTTTCTGGATCTCTAATCTTTAAGTGCTAGACGTACATGCGCAAGTGCCACATTTGCACGGGACATCATTTGTGGTAAAATAGACTGCTCCGATATTCTTTCATGCTTTAATATTTATGCTCCTCAGCGCAGCTTACGCCCCCGGGAACTTCTTCATATTCCGACTGCAAGTAGCAACTACAGTTTATGGCCCTATAGCGCGTATTCAACGAGACCTCAATGCTGTAGCGGATTGTTTCGATTTCAATATTTCCAGAGATGAGTTTAAAAAACGAATCGCTAGACTTTTGTTTTAAATGTTAGATCTATTGATGTCGTTTTAACCTTATCTTGTATTGTATAAATTTGATTAACTTTTTATAATATTTTTAATAATGTAAGCCATTTTTGCATGTACATGCTGTTGGTTAATAAATAATAATAAATAATAATAATAATAATAAAACAAAAATTAAATTCAAGTATAAATTAAAAAAATAAATGCTGAAAAATCAAAATGCTACAAATATTATTTAAAAATTTACACTCAACGATGCTCACATTAGAATAACAAACGAGGTATTAAAACGATTTTTTTTTTTTTTTTTATAAAAATGTTAACTTTTATTGAACAGAAAATTTTACATGTTAAATACATATTATCTTAAGTGACAACTTATGCTAATTTATATAACTTAATCTAAGTACTAAAAATTAATTGGAAAGGCTAAAAATCCATTTTTTTGGTTTGACTGGTCCTTAATTCTATCTATGAGTGAGTTATTGCATTAAGTATAGATATAAGTATAGATTGGCACTTACAACTAGATTTATAAACTATTTTTTTTTTTTTTTTAAATTTTTGTTTTATATACAACTTTTTGCTTAATCTAGAGAAATGTCCGTAAAAGTTTATGATTAATACGGAATGGAATGACCGTTTGTTGTGAGTTGCCTAGTGCGTATATTAGTGGATTTGTTAAGGAAGTGCTGGTGGAATAGAATTTAGTGGTGAGTTTATCTAAGTATTGTGATATGGTTGGGACATTGGCTATTTCAAGGAGTTGGCGGATTAGGGTGGATTTTAGTAATGATAGAGCATTTCTAAGACATTTAGCTACGAAACGTTATAACGAATTAAGAAAAAAATTCCTTTATATACTTTTTCACAAAATTTTTATTTTACATTGTTTTATAGTTTTTTTTCTATTCAAACAGAGTAATTCGATCTACGATTCTCTTTTACTGTAGGATGGAAGAAGACCGCGAGGATTATTTCTCGTTTGTAATAATATTGTTTAGTAAATTAATATGTACGCAACAAAAATCAATTTTTTTTTAAATTGCACAGAATTTAGCCGAAACCTCAATGAATCTGACCGTATACAAGAAGTGCTCGTGAATCGCTTGAGTTATCGATTGTGTTAAAATATTCAAACGACTATATCTCAAAAATTCCAGATACAATTTTTTTGTAAGTCGCACATAATTTTTTTTTTTTTTTTTTTTTTTTTTTTTTTTTATCAATTTTTTTAATTGGATGCAGAGCGGACTTTGCAGGGGTCCTAGCTCCTTGTAACTGTCAGAGCTTCTGCACCCAATGCGCGATCCTGCAAGTAAAGATTAATAGCTACCTTAAATTTATTCATTTTATATTCCTTCGGAAATTTGAAATGTATTAGCGAATTCCACTTTTTTGATGTTCGGTATATAAATTCGCGCTTGATTTCTTCAGTTCGAGGTTTCGGGAGCTTCACCGTAAACCTATGTGCATTGGTTGTTCCTCTTGTTACTCTTGTTGTTGTAACGAATGGTGGTATTTTCTCCGATAGTTCTGCAGAACATTTACCATGTAAGCATCTGTAGAAGACGCAGAGTTCTGCAACATCTCTGCGATGCTGTAAGCTGTCTAGTCCTTGAGTAAGTCTGGGATTCCGTATTATTCTGATAGCGCGGCGTTGAACCCTGTCCAATAAGTGGAGGGTGGTACCAGACGCACCTCCCCAAACTTGACAGCAATACTCTATACATGGTCGGATGAAGGTTTTATATATCTGGAGAACTTGATGCGATTTGAAAAACCTTCTGCATCGATTCAGGAACCCGAGTTTTTTTGAAGCTGATTTAGCCAATGCAACAATGTGTTCATTCCATTTGAGTTTGTTACTTATTTGAACACCAAGCAGTCGAATTGAGTAGCAACCCATAAGGATATGGTTTTTTACCACAAATGGGTAGTCGTTGCGACTTTTTTTACGTGAGAATGTGCATATTTGTGTCTTTTTCTCGTTAAATTGTACTAAGTTGTTGTTACCCCACTCAAATATTGTACTTAAATCGGAATTAAGAGAAGTTACGACTTCTGACCGTTTATTATTTAGATCTGTAATGCTAGGCTCCGCCTCGAATGAAATAGAAGAATGCAATGTGGCATCATCCGCAAAGCTATGGATAGGGTTTACAGTGCTATCCAGCAAATCGTTGATGTATAGCAAAAACAGGGTCGGTGACAAAGGTGACCCCTGAGGGACTCCGGCATTTGGGGAGTGCGTCGATGATGATCTCCCATTAAGCACGACGCTGATTTTTCGGTCATTGAGATAGCTTTTAATCCACCTGGTGGTCATCCAGTCCAGCCCGTATGCCACAAGTTTACAAATAAGATTCTCATGCCACACCTTATCAAAAGCCTTCGATATATCCAAGGCGATTGCAAAGGCCTCTCCGTGGTGTTCTAGGGCGAGATTCCATTTGTTCGTGACATACGTCAGGAGATCGGTCGTGGATCGGCTTTCACGAAAGCCGTATTGTCTATCCGAAATTAGTTTGCTAATTTCAAGATATTTAACTGTATATTTAGCCGAATAAGTGTATTTAGCCGAAACATCAATAAATCTGTCCGTATACAAGAAGTGTATAATTTTTTTATTCAACAAATGAAACTTATTACTTCATTATTTCGGGCTGACAGTTAAAAATGTCATGATAGTTGCTAGTAATAGTAAATCCTGTCGTTACAGTGACATTTTTTCGGGCTGATAGTAAAAACTGTTGCAACAGAGATAATTTAGTGTTGCCATCGCGTTTTTTTTTTCGGGATAAGTTTCGGGCTAGCTGCACATACATTGATATGGATAATTTGCTGGGAACAATTAACAATAATAACATAGTGATCTTAGGTGATCTTAATATAAATCTGTTGAACAACGTAAGCTGTTTTAACTACCAAGCAATGCTTGCATCATATGGATTCCTCAGTGTATCTAACAATCCAACTAGGAATTTATCATGTTTAGACCATGTGTTTGTTAAATCCAGTAGTACATATACTTTTAGTATTGATAATTTACCAATACATTTTTCTGATCATAATTTAATTACTCTCAATATTTGGGCAGAATCGAATAGACCTGTGACTTGTTATAGTGAAAAAAGTTCTAAAGTTAATTATGACAAACTTAGAGATCGTCTCCTAGTTGGAAACTGGGACCTTGTTTATCGTGAAAAAAATTGTAATACAGCATTCAATATTTTCTTAAATAAATTAATTTCCCATATTGAATTTTCCAAAGATCCAATTACTAATCGCAATAACAAGAAATTAAAGCCCTGGATGAATTATTTTCTTTTGTGTAAAATTAATAAACTTAAAAAATTTTCTAAAAAATTAAGAAAGTATCCAAATAACACACGGTTAGAAAATTATGTAAGAAAACTCTCTAAGCATGTTAATATGAATGTTAAACGTGTTAAAAGAGTATATTACAAAGATAAATTTGATTTAGTAGGGAATAATCCTAAGCTTATTTGGAAGGAAATTGATGATATTTTGGGTAGAAATACGTCCCAGAACAGAATCCAAATAACGCAAATTTATCAATATCAATCTAATGTTCTTATTGCTAATGGACAGAATATATGTAATGAATTTAATAAATTTTTTATTAATGTATCATCTGATATTACTTCTAGCATTATTCCTAATAGTACTTATAATCGTGGGGAGCACAAACAATATATTTTTGGTAGCCGTGATACTGTACTTCTTGTTATTTTGATGAAATTGATTCTTTGGAAATTCTTTCCGAAATTCAGAAGTTAAAAAACAAACATTCCAAAGGACTTGATGGAGTAGATAATGGGCGCATTCAGGTCTCCCAACATGTTGGCATCAAAAATCTACTGATGGAAAAAATGACATTTAAACAATCACATTGCCATGTAATTTTGAATGTATCATGAGCGTTCAGGTCTCAACGTGTTAATTTTACTCAACATGTTGCCAACAGTTGGCTTACCTGAATGCGCCCAATGTAATTGTTAAAAATTGTTCTTGGTTTTTGGTCGACATATTAAAATTTTTATTTAATTTAAGTCTGAAGAGTGGAATTTTTCCAGACGCTCTAAAAATAGCTGTTGTTATTCCAGTTTTTAAAAAGGGTGAGTACCTTTTCCAAATTATTTGAGAAATTAATAAAACGACGATTGATCTCTTACCTTAGTAAAATTAAATTTTTTAGTGATAACTGATCACCAATTTGGAATTATAGCAGGAAAATCTACAGAAGAAGCTCTCTTAAACTTTTTGAGCAATATTTATTTAGCCATTAACAACTCTCAGAAATGCTCAGCAGTATTCATGACGTTTCAAAAGCATTTTATACTGTTAACCAAGACATACTAATAATGAAATTGTCAAGTATTGGTGTTAGAGGCAAAATATTAGATTGGTTTATAAGCTACCTTCGTAACTGTAGTCAAATTGTAAAAATTAATAACGTCAATAGTCCTCCAGGTCTTTTAAACTCTGGTGTTCAGTTTTGGGACCCTTACTGTTTTTAATTTATTTCAATTCTATTTTTGAAATTAATCTCAGAGGGTGTGCTACAGCGTTCGCAGATGATTTACCTTTGACACATGCGTCTAATGATTACGTTGATATTCAACAGTTTATTAATGCACTTTAAGCAAATGGTTTTTCTATCACCGACTTGTTGTTAGTGAAAAATCTAGAATTATGCATTTTAGACGACCCGGCATAACAGTTAACCCGTGCGATAAGAGTCCATGTTCTCGGCAATGGTTTGATTTGCCTTGCATAAATGAGTTTAAATACTTAGGTGTAACAATTGACTCACAGCTAAATTGGACCTCCCACCTAACTAATATCAGGAAAACTGTTATTACTGCAGTGCATAAATTTTATAATATTCGACCTTTGTGCCCTTATTTTATTTTAAGAAGGTTATATCATGCTCTTGTTGAATCTATCTTAATGTATGGTATAACTAGTTGGGGTGGAATTTACTTTGCTAATATTGCAGATCTTTTTATAGCGCAAAAAAGAATTATCAAATTAATTTATGCTTGTCCAAGAAATACACCCACTATTCCGCTTTTCCGCGAGTTAAACTTGTTGCCTCTAAGGTATTTGTATGTTTTTAAAGTGTTGAGAATGTTTTTTGTTCGTAGCAATAGTTATCATAGTCGAATATACCACGTGTATACTATAGAAATCCAAACAATTTTGTCGGTCTTCGTTGTAATAATGAAAGGTTTAGAAAATTTTATTTATATTTATATGGCACTTTGGTTCCATCTTTTACCTAAACATGTGAAAATGCTTCCATCTGTGCAGAAACATAAATTTAACAGGAAATTCGGACTTGGTTGCTTGACATCGATGATATCGAGCAATATTTTTAGTATAAATGTTAAATACATTATGTTCTAATGTGCCCTCGTGTAGTTCAATATGTATACCTATCTGTTTTAAATTTAATATAACCGAGCTTGTATTTTGTTGAAGTACAGGCTACAGCTATTGACAGTCATAAGGAAATTGTCACTTTTTGTTTTGTTAATTATGCCCTAAACCTCGTAGAAAAGATATTTTTATACAGAACTACTATTAATTTTTCCATTTTCATCTCAAGATCACTATTAATTGTTTGTTTAACATTTAAAAAATGAGTTTTCCGAAAAGTTTCCTAATATGCATAGCTATTGACACCTTGTTATGATCATTGACATACCTTAATATAGCTATTGACATACACATATGTATATGTATTTAGTTTCAAATTAAAATCAAACCAAAATCACTTTTTATCAAAAAAATTCATTTTATTAAATAAAATTAGACTAAAAATTATTAGCCAAATCAACAACTTTATTTTTAAATATTTAGCTATAAAACTTTAATTCATTTATTTAAATAATAATATCACAATATGACTTCAATGTCACTTAATTTGTTAAACTTAGACAGTCTTATAATCGCAATATGTTCCAATACGATTCAGTCTTTACTTAATGGGATTTCCAAGTTGCACTTCGCAGTTTCGCACATAAGAACAGTGGAAGAATTGGCATTTCTAAGAATTTAAGGCATTTTATGTGGTACTCTCTTAAACATTTGGAACATTTTATCCCTACATTTTCGAAGGTCTGTGGTTTCGTACGAATATGTACAATTTTAAAGAATGATCGATCTTCAGAATCAGCTTCAGTAATTATTTCTTCATTTTTGTCAGGACAAGATCATTAACAAGAGGAGGCACTAAAAATATATTTGAAAATTTATGATTAGACAAAAATTATTCAAGCATATGTATATATTAATTTTAAGCTTACCTTGAGCATCCGTATTTGTGTTTAGGTCATTAATGTTTGCTGGATCTTTATTTCGCTCAGGTAATATTTGATTTCTGTGGTTTGTGGTTTTATGTTTCCCGGGCTGTTTTTTTAAAATTTGATTTTACTGTTTTCTTAAAGCTTTTAATTCGGCCTCTTTTTTTTTTATTTTTTGTTTTTCCAATTTGGCAACTTTACGTGTTTCCTTTTCTTGTAAAAGCTTATTCTTTTCTATTTTCGGACCCGTTCTGCTTGGATATATATTAGAGATGTTAACACGAATGGTTTTTTTTGGTTTAGTTGATGGTTTAACAGCCTGATTTCCTGTTTTAGCTGGCGTTTCAGGCCAATCCAAATAGTCCTCAATAAACTGATTGTACATAGCGAAATTTTTAGCCGTAGGCGCAGTGGCTTGGGTATCTGTAACTTCCATGGTATCAGAGATTGTTACCGTTGCTCCAATCAGATCCTCTACTTGGTGTGTTATGCCGCCATCCATGTATATACAATTTTCTACCCCGTTAATATTGATTTCTGGAATTGTGTAACCGTCGTCTGCCGATATTCAGCTATTTCGAATGCTTCAATCGAACAATTCAGCGGTATATGCAAAGTATAGCCTTTAAGTGTCTTAAACACATTAAATAATAGTTTAAAATTATCGTCAAACGTTTCTAAATTAACTGGGGTTTTTAAAATGTCATTAAAAGTTGTTTATGTTTGGCTGTCCGACAATATCAGTAAATTGTGAAAGGTTTATGGAGCCTTCATTCAATAGTACTCTATTTGGCACGCAAAGCTCAGATGATTTCCCCAAACATTTAGAAAAATCTATTGACGCGTAATTCCACGGGTAAAGGCCGCATGCTTTAAATCCATTTGATATAATTTGCGGTGTAATGCAACCCTTAAATGCTTTCAATATCAAAGGATAAAAATGCTATCTGGTCAAAGAAGAGCCTGGGTTTTCTTTGCGCCATTGAAAAACATTTTTTGTCCAACAATGTTTAAGTGGTTTGAATGCGGCGTAATCACAGGGCTGTAAAATTCTTGTAGCATTTGGATACAATGCAATAATTATAATTCCTAATTGCACACATAACTCGCTTACTTTTAATGGCATATGGGTACTATGACCATCAACAAAATAAATTACTGGAAACGTTGTGTTGTTTTTGACCAGAAACGGATGGAAATGTTTTGAAATATATTCATAGAATATTTCTTTGGTCATCCATCCATTATCCGAGATTCCTAGTGCCCAACTCTGAGGTAACGACTTCCGAATCTCTTCCGGCAACCTCTTATAAGGATAAATTATCATCGGCGGAACAGTTTGACCATGGTCACTAAATGTGCATATAACGGTTAGCTTCGATTTGGCAGCCCCACGATCAATCTCGTAGATATTTCGAGCGCCTTTAGCAGCTAAAACAGACTGTGTTTGGGACACAGCAAAAAGTTTATTTCGTCCCCATTGAAAATTCGATCTGGTGATTCTAAAATGCTGAAATTTTTCGACTCCTTTAGATACAGATTTATAGAATCAAACCATCGCTTAATGTCACTAGCGCTTACTTTAGAACTCGCTGCTGTGACCGGATCTGAAACTCTTATGGTAATATTTGGGTTTCGCTGAAGAAATCGTTTAAACCACCCTCTGCCTGGTATGTTGTTTTTAAACGGTGTTTGCCTTTTGTCGGCCTCAATAAATTCTTTTGCTGTTTCAAAAACGTCTTCTTTACGCTTGGGAAAACCTTTCGTTTGGCAGGTGATAAGCCAATAGGCGATAGTACTCTCCTCACTTGTTGTCAATATAGTGCAAGGACCTGGTATGTTCTTTTTGAACTTCTCTCCCAAACGGAAAATTAGGGTTGAACGGGGTATATTATATTTCTGTGCGGCTTTCCTGATTTCGTTCAAAGCTGCTTGAAGTGTTTCCTCTTTATATGTTCCTCGTTTCTTCGGCATTGTTGTAATCCTAAAACTAATTAGTTATTCATTTAATTACTGATTGACAATAAACTGTACGAAATAGGTATATTTTTACACTCCTGAGTCAATCATTGTATCAACGAAGAACATTTATTGACATGTCCAGTCAATAATAGAAACTATGTTAAACTCGGTTACATTTATTGACACCCAGCATATTTAATTATTTATAATATATACGATTAATTTCTTTCGTTTTCGTTTTTTGTTGATCAAAACTATTATTTTATGAAATGTAATATAACCCTAATAATTTATTTATTTAAATAATGTATTAAATCTACTTACGTTTACCGCATTCCTTGTGCAAATTCAACAAATTTTCACTGACAGAAGAAAAAAAATGATACGATGTTTTCACATCAACATTTGGCGAGAGACTAAAATAGCTAACGACAAAACTATTATAAAAGAGAAAGAGAAACAGTGAAATATTAGATTAGTCTCATCATTTATAATTATTAAGGTACCAATCGTAAGAGAAACGCTAAATAGCGCGATGGTGCCAAGCCAATTACTGAATCAAAAATTGGGAGTGTCAATAGCTCAGTGATGATATTTGATTATGTATTTTTTGAAGTACATACTTTTTGTAAGAGTCAGAGAGTACTTTTTCGAGTTTGAAAGGACTATTCATAAACGAAAAATTTCTCTAAATAAAACATAAATACGGTTTAAGATTTTTATAAATTTTTTTGTTTTATTATAAATCATATACATAAGTGGTAGACATTGGTTTAAACGCACTGTGTTTTTTGAGTGTGCTTCTAAGAGTAAAGTGTTTTGATTTGTTTGGGGTGGTCTGGGTTGTGACTATCATCTTAAATCTGTTACTGAGATGTACCAATGGCAAAGGGTTTGATGTTTAACTTTAATGAATTGGAAAATTTAAGTTTTGGGTATACATTCGTTTAAACGCACTTCTGATAATGTACTAAAGTAGAGGACGGAATTGACAATTTTTCATATATTATTTTGTTTAATATTTGGTCTGGCCCCCATCTTTTTGAATGGCTTCGGAAATTCGAGTAGGCAATAAATTTGTTGGGTTTTTGAGAGTGTTCGGATCAATTTTGGCCCAACATTCACGGATGGCACTTTTCAAATCGTTGATTAAATTGTGTTGCCGTCCATTTCCATAAACTGATCGAGCATGGTCCTCTAGAAGTTTTCGATGGAATTATAATCAGGACTACAAGCTGGCCGTTCAAGAAGAGGAATGTTTTTCTCGAGAAACCACTGTATGGTCTCCTTCAAAGCATGGATCAAAGCATTATCTTGTTGAAAAATATAATTTTCATTTGTATTATTATCCAGATAATTTATCAAAACGTCTTCCAAAAGTTGTACGTACGTACCGAAGTTCATTCGTGTCGTTATAAAGCAAATGAAAACCTTCGCTTAGTAAAAAAATGCTCCCCATATCATTACTCTTCCTCCACCAAAATTACGCTTCGACTCAACGACGCCATGTTCCTACAAATTGTGCCAGTATCAACTGTAACAGCCGGGACCATCCAGATTAAATTTTTTTCGTCAGAAAAAATCCCTTTCTGCCAATCCGTTGTCCACGGCATGTATTTTATAAGCAAATTTGAGCCGATTATTCGTATGCATGGTGAGTTTGCTCCGAAGTTCTGTCCATTTTATATTCGGTGAATTATTTAAGATCCGGGCAATATGTCAAGTCGTCACAAAAAATCCAAGTTTTCCTTTATTTGCCTGCATGACAGACAGGTTCGTGTAGTTTCTTTGCTAATTAGATCTTTCTGGCTAGCTGAGATCTTGGATAGACAATGGTCCTGATTGCAATCCCATCTAAAACCTTTGAAGGGCCATGCCCGATAAGTTTATGGAAGTGGACGGCAATGTAATTCAATTGGTGATTTGAAAGGTGACATCCGTGAACGTTGGACCGAGATTGATCCGAAAACCCTCGAAAATTTGACAGGTTCAATGCCTGCTCGGGTTTTCGAAGTTGTTCAGTAAGGTGGGGGCCAGACCGGATGTGAGTGGAAAAATGTGTGAAGGATTGTTAATTTTGTTTTAGTACATTACCAGAGGTGCGTTTAAGCGAGTGTCTGCCTGAGGTTTGAATTTTTCAATTTATTAAAGTAAACATTCAATTTCTTACTGATGGTGTGTCTTGGCAACGGATTTGGGGTGATAGACACAATTTGGATTGCTTGAAACATATCAAAGCACTTTACTCTTGGAGGTGTGTTCAAGAAACATGGTAAACACACCAACGAATGTCTACCACTGTATAAATTCAACTTGTTTAAAGGATTTTTATATTCCATATCAAAAATATGCAAATTCTCTAGAAAATAAAGCATAACAAAGAATTTCTTCATATCTTCATCATCATTCCCATTTCCCATTAACACAATAACCACCTGTACAAAAATATTTCCAAAGAGTAATACACAACATTTATAAAGTCAAGTCATTAATCTTTATGGTTAAAATTATTTGTCGAGAGTTCAATTTAAAAATATTGGAAGGACTTTTTTAGGGTCGAGAGGACTTCGGGACTTTTCCAATTCCAAAGGAGCCAAAAAAGTCCCAATCCACTCAAAATATCATCCATGAGCTGTAGCCTTTACGCTATGTTTTCTTCTCCAATGTTTCAATTTATTATCTGTATTAATGTAACCAAAGAATATTATATAAATTTTAATTATAATTTGTTTCAAATTGCTCCACTACAGACATAATGTCTATAGGAGCTGTACTTTATTTCATATTTTATTATATTGTTTTAAAACTAGCTTTTAATTTTGTATTTATTTTATTGGAATAAAGATAGTAAAAATAATAATAATAATAATAATAATAGTAATTTGAAATTTTAATTATTAAAATAATTAGATTCCACCATTACACACAATAATTAAGGTAGAAATTAAAAAAAACACTTTGAAATATAATAAACCGACAATAACTTCATAAACGCACAAAATATAGATTCACCTATCACAAAACAGCTGATTTTATGTGTCAAATTTTTTGGAGGAAAAAGGTCTATATCAAAAAATACAATTTTACTAAAATAATTATTTTTAAATAAATAAATAAATTTTGTTTTACTTTGTACATAAGAAAGTTAAATAAATTTATTTGAACGTATATAATTTCATGGAGGTACGTTTAATTATATTGTAAGCCTGAATAATTACCTTTTTAAATTGTCAGTCAAAATTAATCATGTTATGTTACCTAAATTTAATTTAAAAGATGTAACCCAAACCACTCAAAGATTATTCACAAATTATATTAAATTTGAATAGCAACAACACAATATATACTGCTTATTCAATTTATTTCATTCATTCATAAAAAAAAAAAATCAAATTATTTATACATTATAATAAAATAGATAAATCGTCAAATGATTTTTCGTTGCAAAATGTTACCAATGTAGTCCTGCTCTACAGCCAATATGCATCCAAAAATAAAATTCTCACGAAAAATGGGGAAAATAAATATTTTTATATAATACAGTATGCTCACTCTCATCTTGTCTTGGTTCTTGTCTACGCTAATATAAATTTTCACTTTGCTTTTGGTCTATTTTTATTATGAATTACATTTTGTGAAAATGTTTTCATTTTTAACAATAAATGTTTTCTTCATTTGCTTCTCTGTATCGGAAATTTTTATAAATTTTTGTTAGCTAGCTATTTATTAGTTTTTTTTTTTTTTTTTGAAATCATCAACAGCAACAACAATACAAATAAATTTCTAAGACAAATTCTTCAGTCGAAAATGAACTCGCGAATGGGATACATATACCCATAGTAAAATAAATGTACTATGTCGACACTCGATTTTTATTTTAAGAAGTGAAACGTATTAAAATAATTTTTTTTTCGAAAATCTAATATTAAATAAAAAAATATTAAACATTTTTTTTTTAATTTTTTAATGTTAATACAATATTTTGATTGTTCGTATTTAGTGAAATTAAATTGTGATTAGGTTTAGTGGTACATAAATAATCAAAGTGTTTTTGTTTTGGTGTTACAGTGTGTATTATAAATATATTTTTGTTTTGTTTTTAAATATCAGAAAAAGTGTACAAAAATTTAATTAATTAATTTAATTAAATATTATCTGTGTATAGTGAATCAGTTTATTAATAGTTTGTTAATGAACACAGTGAAAAATTTGTGTTTTTACAAGAATAGTGTAGGTCAAGTGTTATTTTTGGGTTTTTGGTTTATTTGTATTTATTAGAGAAACAAGTGCTTTTAATTGATAAAAAATAAAAATAAATTTGTTGTCTGTGTCGTCTTAATAGTTCGGTGGTGATGTCGTTTTGTGTATACTATAAATACATATCTAGTTATTTTTAAGCAAGCGGAAAAGGAAGAAGTGATTTGTAAGCGTTAAATCTTAAATTGTTGTGTAAGTTTTTATTTAGTCTTTTATATAAAATTTATTAAGTTCTATTTTTAAAAGTGGTTTTTGGTTAATATTTCTATATTTGTTGTTAGATTTAATGTCGTTCCAAGGCTATTTACGATACGGTTTAGAATATGCTATATGATTGTGAAATGATTTATTTGACCATAAACATTTCTTTATTACGCATCGATACATTCTTACTTTTAAGAGATCACAGTTTGGCTTCATTAAGTTTATTGAAAATGATTTTTCCAGCATTGGATGAACGAATATGATATCCGAGTAGCGAGTACCACAAATAACAATAAAATTGCTCGTTACACCTGTATTGTCTGAGGTTCCTAGTAGGAGCGTTTATATTTAGATTTCCAAGTATAAAAAATGAATTGTTCGTCTATTCAATACAATTTAGATTAAAGAATTCAAACATAATTCATAACTTAGGGGGAAAAATAAATCTTTAGTATACCTACTACTGATTTCAATGAAGAAATGTTTCGGAATTTAATAAGATACATTAACAATAAGCAGTAACTATTTACAAACTTCGAATAACTCTTCAATATCGTCGCTATTTTTGGTTGATAAGTACGTTTTTAGTAAATGTAACAATTTCTTCAAAATACGTTGTTATTTGATATCAAGTGGCAATTTGTTAGTTGTCTCTAAAGAATTCCGTTCTGGGTTTGATATAATAACAATTTGACTTATTTCTTAAATTATAACTTACTAGCTGAGCCCAGTCCGCCTTGCTGGCCCTAATTAAGCCTTTTGTGTTGTTTTGACTGTCGATTTAAATAGATGCCACTGCATGTAGTTATTAAAAATTAATTTTTCGCATATCTGTACAGTTCCTTCATGTGCGAATACGCATAATGTTGACGGTTTACCAACACGTGAGCAACCAACGTATAATCATCCATTTGAGATACATGGTGTTTTAAGTTTTAATCCACATACTTGCAGTGATTTTGATGTACCGGAAATTGGATGCGTTTAAATTCGCACAACAGAATGATTGGCACACCAATTTTTAATTGTAGGCAAATCAAGGGAATTTAAAAATTCAATTGGGTAATTCACAACTTCATCTGGATCCAAAACGCAATCAGTGGATTTGTAGGTTTTTGTTTGGCCACAAATCTTACTTTGAATGTCAATATTAATTAATTAAATTAAATTTAATTAATAAGATATTGATTTTTTTTGGAGAAATACCAGCGTTTTAACTTTCTGTGGTTTAAGACAACTTTGACGGTCACTTAATATTTCCCCGGATACTTAAAAATTTATTTCTAAAGGAAGTGACGTAGCAGGTATTGTAATATGATATATTTTAACGGTATACTGGACAGAACTTCAAACTGGATTTATTTTCGTCTCAGAAGGAAATAGGATCGGACGTTGGGTTATTTATAGATCGCTCAATATTTTGCCGGACGTTTATTATAGCATCGGAGGTTGAAGTTCGTAATAATGGTGGGCCTTTCTAAAACAATCGACAGCAATCCTGGTCTTGTACATCCAGAATGTGACGCGGACATTGATTGTTCATTTAAAGTACTGATGATAAAACCTCGTTAGTTAAAAATGTTAAGGCATTGTATGCATTTTCTAACGATCTAAATGCAGTTTTCTTTTAAATCGAAGATCAACCAAGGTTGCCAACATGGCGGTGGTTCGTTGAGCATATGGAAACATTCGTGTCACTATAGATTGTTTTAGCTCATTCATTATTTGCTTGCCGATGTCAGTCTTAACGGTGGAAACTAAGGCATCAAGTTTTAGGACTGTTCCGTGTATTCATGGAATTACTAATAATATTGTGACTTACTGGTCTCCAGAGATTTCAGTGGTTATATTTTAAAACGGCTCCAGTAAGTAAGTCAACAATGTCATTTAAATTTCGACACCATTTGGTGTTCTTATAGAGTAGACTGTAGAGGATGGTTAATTTTTAACGATATTATTACCGTAGTGGTTAATTCTGGTACTACCATATTATCATCATGTTGCAATTTGAGTAGATTGCCACTCGCGATAGTGCTTGATTTAAAAATGGTGATTATCTCCTTTATTCGTTTTATTAATAATTTGAGACAAACGGTATGTGTTGGGCTGAAGGCCCAAAAATCCCTAATATACAGAAACCACCCCAATCAATAAAAGATCTTTTATCAGGCAGTCATCACTTATCTGCGCATTTTTTAAATAACACACGCAGGTATAATACATTGTTTCAGATGATGTCATTCGGTGACAAAGAAATTCGCGAAGGAAAATTTATGCCTACATTTAAGGTAGAAGGGCAGGTGTACCAATTGATTGGTAGTCTCCTACCACCTTTAGCTCAAAGTTCGCAGTTTCTACAAATTTATTTCATATTTGATGCCGATCAACAGTGTATGTGTGTACGAAACAGTCAAAAATGTCAATAAACATACAAACTTTACCTCTTTTTAATATTAGTATAGATAACGGATTCTTTATTGTTCAGATAACCAGAGCAACTGAAAAATAATTTTAACACCTTAAAAATATACAAATTATGCACCGGTAAAGTTATATCTTTAACAAAGAGAGGATAAACGTGTGTTCTTCTATTTTTGAAATTCATCACACGAATTAACTGTTTTGGGATGGTCATAATTGTTTTGAGAGAGATTTTATATGTTCCACCTCAGCCAACTATACCATACTGAATATGATAAGAATCAATTAATGCGAAATAAACCATTTTCAATATTACAAATGACGCATAAGTTCTTAACCGATGTAATTTTATATTAGCTAGCACAAGGGTTTTCTTTAGTTTATCAATATGAGACTTCCAGTTTAACTGATTGTCTAAAACTACACCCAAACATTTAAACTCAGCAACAATCTCAATATCTAGACAAAAATTAATGCGTTTGAAATTGTTACAGTTTAGTGAATGACATTTAACACCACGGATGGGTATGTTTCCTGTATAATCAAAGGACATCACTTTAGTTTTGGCACTTAACCTTAGCAACGTGCTCATACAAAATAACTTAATATCGTGTTTAGGGGCATTGGGCACCCCCATATATATTTCAATGTATTTTCATTCATGTTGACAGCACTGCCATGAATAATTCTTCTGCTTCTTCGTTGATAGACACTGGCTTTGCATTTGTCTGGTAACATTTTTGGCAAACCCGAATATAATGTTTCGAACATTTTGAATGCGAACATTGCATAACGCAGTCGTTTTGGTATCCCCTTTGTGCTTTTGCGATTAACCTTGCAGTCTTCATAATGCTTAAATACTTTGTTATTCTCGCGAATTGGAGGACAAACGTTAATAGTTTCGACAGCATATCCACTCAATTTTATGGCTATCATTGCAGAATCGTGTAGGTTGCCTTGCTCTATTCGATTTTGTATATGTCGATCAGCAAGCTTCGTCGCCAATGATTTTAGAAAATTCTTGCGTCTGGTGGACTTAGCTCGAGACCATGATGGATTACTTAAATCGAATAAGCGATAAGCTGCCAGTGCTGCTGTATCGATTATATTAAAAAACAAGACCATCGGCCAGCGATTGATTTTTCTCTTACATGTGTATGATTTCACCATCTTATCGAAAGTGTCTAGAATTATTTTTGGTTTTTGTTTAGTATCATCAATTTCCCATGTAACGTGCGCTGTAGACAGCACCACCACATTATTTTTTGTGATACTGGTGTACCTAACGAGACAAATTGGACCTGAGAAGCAAAATATCGAGCTCAAGGGGCCCCTTTTTTTTTGCTTCATCAGCGTTAGCGAAAGAATATGGCAACTCCGGTTTTTTTGGTCTAACTGTTCTGACTAGATTTGTATCCTTTTTGACCAATTCCTTGCCGAGCTCAATGCTGGTAAAAACAATTTCCATAGTGATGGTATAACTATTATTCAAATAATTTTCTGATAATCGTAAGGCCAGATATGTTGCCACATGCTTTGTTCGATTCTGAATTGGTTGTGTTCCAAGATAAACTTCACCAGCTAATGGGTAGTTAGTGCGCGCATCAACCAGCCAAAATATTTGTTTGCCATACTTTCCCGGTTTACTAAGTGTATATTGACAAAAGAAGCACCGTCCACGTGTAGCAACTAGTTGTTCATCTATTGGTAGTTCTAAAGATGGCTTATACAATCCTTACAAATTGTCAAAGAGAAGCTTCCGTATGTATCGGATTGCAGCTAATTTGTCATCTTTCAATCGTATAGTCTTGTGTGTGATTCATCAAGTCTAAGGAAACAGTTTAGCTGTTGAAATCGTTCTAATGACATTTTAGTACGGTAGGATGGCATATTTGTTTTATCGTATATATCTTTTACTGGATCTAATGATCCTTTTTCAGCACCTGCATAAAGAACAACCGCAATGTACCCATACATTTCCTCCTCATTTATGTTGTGCCACTTTCTAGCACACGGGGTGGACATGACTGGTAAAACCGCCTTGCCTTGTGATTTGTTTCAATCACCAAATTTGCTATAATACTTGGTGTTAGTAACTGCTTGAATGCATTGGCTTTTGTATCGAAAATTTGCATTACGACTGGGTTGTTGTACCCTTTGCCATTCTGTTCCGCTCCAGCTGTTCTTTGCTTTTCAGAAACACTAGATGACGCCCACCACACTTAGGAATTTCTTTTATTTTGCGCTACATATTTTTGTACTGGTCCAAATAACTGATTAGCTGCCCCAACTTCATCTGCAACTTTTGCTTCTTCCTCAATAGTCACATTTTCTTGCAGTCCTTCTACTATATCAATTACACGTGAGTCTACAAAGATCTCTCCTGTCGTAGAAAGATCATCCATATTCGAATCAGCATTCCGCTTCACATCAACCTCATCATTACTATCGCAATCACTGGATCTTACTTAATTAGTTCTTCCTCTTCTTCTGCTGAGATTTCTCTTCTCTTTTGTAGATTCAAGAGCGTCATTATTTAGTTCGATTTCCATTTTATAAAAAATTTAACTTTCTAATGAAATCTAATATTTTCCAACTGATAAAATTCTTGAATTGCATTTACGTGTGTGTTCATTTCACAGAAAAAAACGTATAGACAAAATTTAGGGGCACTGTGTACCCCTGAACACAGTTAACGCATAAATTTTGATAATAAGTGTTAGTGTATATAGTTACTAATCCAACAAAAAGGGGAATATATATTACTGCAAATACTTTTTGTTTAAATTTCTAAATCAGTTGGGGCACTGAATGCACCAAACACGGTTCTATGGTTAAAAGCATTTCATGAATACTGAACCATTTACGAATAACAACTAAATCATCTGAAATTTGCTAGTAATGCATGTTTTGCAGTAATATGACCTAACAGATTTAAATGAAAAATGGATTCGATATATAAGTAAGAGAGGCCCAAGAACAGGGCCTTGAGGAACTCCTATACTAATTGGTAATACGTCGCTATGGATGTCACTTATTTTAATTTTCTACGAGCGATTTTTTAGGTAAGATTTAAAAAAAACTATGTGAATTGCCTCGAAAACCATACTTAAATAATTTCTTGAGAAGGATACTGTGGTTGACTGTGTCGAAAGCTTTTATAATATCTATGAAAAGGGCAGCAACTTTTTAATCACTATTCATATGAGTAAACACTGGAGTTAAAAAATCCAGTAGATCATCTTCAGTTGATAAACCTTTCCTAAAACCAATCTGAAATTAATAGATCAACTAAAGGGATAATGTTGTTTTTAATAACCATTGAATAAATTTTATCAATTTCTGTAGAGTTGGTGTTTTAGGTGACATTGCTGCTGTTAGTAACTCATTAGGTGAGGCCGGAGGAAAAATTATTTTAATAATTAAGATTCATGATTTAAATTTAATAATTCATTTGCAATACTTGAAAAATAAGAATTAAAAAGGCAACCAATATCAAAATAATTGGTCACCATTTCACCATTGGGATTTCTAATAGACGAAATGACTATCATTCTTATTTGGTGCACTAATAATCTCTCCAACGAAATTCCATTTATCATTAATTTTAGAGATATTCCTGAGTTTACGGGAATAGTAGTTTTCCTTTTACTTTTAGCTTAACTTACTTCTTGACGATTAACGATAACTTTAACTTTTTAATCGCTGAGTGGTAGGTACTGTTGTTAATTGAAAAGTTTACTAGCTAAGTCAATTCTTGTATTAATTTTATTTAATAGTGAATCCGAGATCCATGGTTTGAGCTTTACACATTTTTTATTTCTTTAGATTTTTGAAGTATGTAACATCAGCAACATACAATTTAAATTTGGTAACGAAACTATCAAATGCATATGCAATGGATGGATGATGCTACTGTACACTCAGATCAGACCAGTTTTCGTTGATTAAAGAATTATAGAATTTTTCATTATCAATTTTCTTAGAAAACCTGAGACAATGATTTAAATGTGTACTTTCAACATTACTAAGGACATCTTTAGCTATCTCGATTAAATCAAAAAATCATCAAATATAAGAGTCAGTTTAGAAGGGACTAAGCCTGCAAAATACATGGTTTACTTCACTTTCAAAGTCAAATGAAGAAAGGACAGATAGATAAGAATCACAATGTTTTTTCTTGGATTTATCCCTAGAACTACCTTTGGATTTACACTCCAGTGTAATCTCCAGTGTATCTATGTAGTTAAAGTCACCTGAAAAAATGAAATTTTTACTTTTAATATCAGCACAAACAAGACCGATTTTATCTAAAAATAAGGAAACTGGTTCAAACTGAAGTCGATATGCTAAAACAAACATTATTGCAGATTGCAGATTCTTCAGATCAAAAGAATGGTTTAGTTTCCTTTTTGCAAATGCAGCAACTCCTCCCACACGGTAGCTATCATTGCAACAGGCATAAAAATTGTAACCGTCAGTCTCTTCACTTCATTTCTTAGATATTTATTTTCCTCTAAGGCATTGCCTAATTTTTTCTCAATTTCGACAAAGCGAGTGTAACGGCACCCTTCACAAAAAAAAACATGAATGAACAACATGCTGAACACAATTATTTTTCTATTTAGTTCAAACACCAATTGGTAGATCCAAACGGGAATGTGTCAACATATTCCAAAAAAAAAAAGTAAATGTTACATAACCTTAAATTCGACATGATTCTATTGATTTAAAAATGGATTTAATGAGGAAATAAATGAAAAGAATTCACCAATTTATTTACTGTAAAGAAATTAACAATCAATATAAATGTGAAAATTATTAAATATCCTTTAACTCCGGGTTGGGCGCCACTGTACCGTTAATTGTCGTTTCCATTGCATTCACCATTCTTGGAGCCAACCCAAAAAGGTTCCAAAAATCGATTCCTAAATATAATTTTTATGTCAATCCTGGTGCAATGTATAAGGTCATTCTCCTTATTTTACCTTGAAATGCAACTTGAACCGAAATGTAACCTAAGATGCGTTGTTTCTCCCCACTAGCCGTAGATAAAGTGGACGGCAGATGAAAAATATTTACTCCTGGTTGCTCTAGAAATTTTTCTGACTCGACACACAATACACTTATATTTGCCCCGCTGTCCAAGAGTCCTTTGTACGGAATACCATTAATCAAAATATTTGCGTAGAGACGATTATCGATTGGAGCTGAAATAATACTTTCTGCCACTAGTTTCTTGAGGTTTCTTCGGAAGTTAAAAAATTTAATTGACCTTTGCAAACGAGAATTACTAGTTGCTGTGACCTTTGTTGGCGAATCGAACAATTTTTTTGATGTTAAATATGAATTTGATTTTAAAACTGTTGGCGGGAATATAATTCTGGATCCGTGTTCGTTGCCACTGTTGTCGTGGATATTTTGGGGGGTTCAGTAGACCGTTGTTTGGAGCTCAGACCCCCAGATCCTGTGGCTTCCATTCGAGAGTTTCCCGGAACTGTACTGTTGCAATTTGGGCAGTTGGGTTTCAATGTATTAGCAGCTCCACATCAAAAACAATATGGGTGTCGCTGGTTGGATAACCCCCCCCCCCCCGCAGAGTTCCGAGGAATAGTTGTTTTAATGGGCATACGATGGTGTGAATCCGTTTGTACTGCACAAACCGAGCTAAAAGAGTCCGGTTTTGCCTCATCAAGATCTACCTCGTTAAATGTAACCGAGGGCACGCGTTCGCTGTGTCGATCAACCTCACTAACCTGTCTTCGGTTACTCATTAATAGTTCGGGTGCCCACCCAATTCGATTCCAGGTATCTTCGATTGCGACGCATTTATTTACAAGATCTGAGACGCTCTGGAAAAATTGACCTGCTTTTGCGGCTTGTAGGCCACTACGCATATTTCTTAATAATAGGTTTAAAAGATCAATTTCTGGCAAAGGCACCTTGAGTGACATTGACGTTTCACGAAGCACCTGGTACCAAATCCATAAAACCTTCTTTAAATCGTTGTTTACGTAATTCTAAAATTTGTCTGATCTCTCCGTCAGTACGACGATCCTGGAAGCGTCGTACCATTGCATGTTTAATAATCTCCCAGTCCGTATATCCATAATCTTCCTTTAGAACCCAATACCAGTCAAGAGCATTCCCTCTTAACAGAACACTAATATCGGTAGCTAGTTTATCATGACTGACCCCGTTCGCTTTAGCCAAACTTTCAATACGATAGAAAAAACGTTCTATTGCCAAGCTACCTGGTTCACCAGCATATGAAATATTCCATCTATGGATATCTAGACCTTTCGAATTACTGGGAATTTGGGGAACCGAATTTGGAATTTGTGCGGGTAAATGAAAAGCGTTATTTGGAGCATTAGCATTAGGCTTATGTAAAACATCGCGATTGACATAGTTATAATCATTAGGTAATGTTGAATTTTTAGTAATGGTTGGAGCAGTAGTTTAAGGTAGATATAATTTAAGTGTTGTCTTCTCTCATTGTATTGTACTGCAACAGGTTTCGAATTGGTATGATAAGGTTCACGATCAGAGAATAGATTTGGATTAATAGCTAATCCCAAAATTTTTGCAATTTTACCAGCTAAGCGATCAAGATTTCTTCGTCAGAATCATTCGAAAGCTGTTTATGATTAATATCTGAAATAAGTTGTTGCCTATTTCTCGCCGTTGTATGCGTACCTTCAGCTTGTCGATGATTCTCGTTGCTACCTTCACCTTCCATCTCTAGTGAACTAATTCTATTGGAGCTTCCTGGAGGCTATGAGAGCTCTGATCACCGAAACTGACAATATTTTCCAGTTCTCCGAGGGCTTCATGGATAGAAGTTTCCAAATTAATATCCGACGCTCCTTTTGATTTTATCTCCTCAGCACATTTATTTATGGGTTGACCTGGGGCCTATTTAACCAAAAACTTATCACTTTGCACTTTGCAAAATTTTGCTAAGTGCTAAGAATTTAACTGGTCATATAAACTTTGCAAATATAAATTCGTTGCTATTGATCTTATATTAATGATTAGTAAAGAAACAATCACCTATTTGTTAATTTTACGAAATAACATTTATATAAACATTAAATTATTAGAATAATAAAGATTTTTTACAATAATCGCAAATTAACTTACTATTTCGATCGTGCAGTAACAATATCAAAAATGCAAAGTGCAAAGTGATAAGTGCTAAAGACTGCAATTATAATACAAAACCAAATAGTTATTGGGTTTTTATTGTTCAGTTATTTGATATCTTTTTCATGTTTCTTGCTAGAGGAAAATTTGCATTGCATTTTATGATAAGTGTAGTTGATATACTCGTATAACGCACATTTAGGTCGTAAAAATGATTCGACGTAAATTATATTAGTCGGAAACGATACAATAATTGGAAATGTTTGCCGTAACAGGATAAATGTTAGTTTATAACGAATATGGGCTTAAAGAATCGCTCCGAATAAATTATAATCAAGCAGAATAATTTTACAAAATATCGGGAATGTAATTAGGCACCTGCACAACTAGGGTTTCTGATTCGGATATATCCGCAACCGGTATGCGCGGATATTGGTATCCGAAAATAATTTTTTTTTTAAATAGTTAGAGACGCCAAACCTGCTGCTTACGGTATTTTATCAGTTCTATTTTAAGAAATAAAATGGAAGCAATTAATTCCGAAATAAGTCGTGATTTGCTTAAATCAGAAAGAATGAGAATTACTTTACGAAAAAATGACGATATTTCAGCGTTAATAAAATGTCTTGTTAATCCATGTGTGAATCCACCAAAATTCGAAGGATGACGAAGTAGATCATTGCAATGAGACTACTTTGACTGTTGAATCAGATTCAGAATTAAAACGATCATAACCGAAGAATAAAATTCTTATATTTCAAATGCGACGACCATTAAACAGGTAACAACATCGAATTTTCCGAGCAGTTTAAAACAGTAATTTAACATCTTCAATAAAACTGGTAAGACAAGCCTAAATCTTGATTTATTATTTAAGGTATTAAAAACTGCAAAGCCAATATCGACAGATTCAGAAGAAACCTTTTCGGTTTCAAGTAATTTTTGCACCAAAGTTAGGTCCCGTCTTTCCTGCGCTTCTTTTTCCTGCGAGAAATATTAAAAATGTTGTAATTTATTTTTAAAATCGTACCTGTCTTAGGTAATGGAATTCCATAACTTATGTTTATGTGATCAAAATCAACTCTGTTATTATTTAAATATACAAATATGAAATATAAAAAATCATTTACATAACTTTAACTCCTTTTGTTTATTCTTTACGGTTATCCGGTATCCGTCAGATACTTCATAAACTTCAATTCAATATCCACGGTTACAGAAAATCCGGATATTTGAAAACCCTAGGCACAACACAAAAAATAAAGCTAAGAACACTTTGTTTTTATTGTGAATCGAATAAAGTAAATGTTATCTAGTTGGTCATGAAAAAAACACATTAACGCGCAAGTGTATATTTGCTTTGAATTCTACTGAAAATTTGCTAAATGTTCATTGTACAGAAATGATTATCAATTATCACTTAGCAAATAATATTGATTGCAAAGAGATTTTCGTACAGCGGTATTAATATTTCTGTGGCAATATGGCATAAGGGAATAACTCGAGTTATACCCTTTTACATATTATTTCAAATTCGAAATCTCCATATTCGAATTCATATCATATCAATTTTTTGTAATAATCCGGCAACTACAAATAACCGTAATAATCATTTAAAAAAGCAAGAATTCAAAAATCTCATACGATTTTGAACGACTCTAAATTTTAAAAACGTTTTCCTGAAAAATGCGAATTTTAGAGTTATTCCCTTATGTCATATTGCCACAGATTTAATTAGGTATATAAATCACATTAAACCTATAACATTATTATCTAAATCTCATCGACGCTTGTTTAATAATGTATTCGAAACTAAACATGTAATATTTATACAATAACGTTATGTAATTTTCTCTTTATGGAACAAAATAGAACTTATCAAAATAAATTTTTGCTTAGCAAAATTGTGAAAAGTGATAAGTGCTAAGTTGCAAAGTACGATGGTTAAATAGGCCCGTTTATTTATGGGTTGGCTATAAAAGTAACCAGATTCTAAATTAATAGCCGTTAACAGAATTCTCTAGCAGCTATGTTTGATGACGCAGCACAATTGCCAGGCTATGACTTCAGTGAGAAATGGGCGTGGTTTTTGTCACCAAAACTGCGTAGAGCTAGATAGTGCTGCTTCAACTGTATTATAATGTTGCATCTTAAGGGTATCTATCACAGAACAAAGAAAAGAAAAAAAAACGGAACCTAACTGTCATAAGAATTTTAAATTGAAGAACAGAACAAAAAAAATACACCAAACCGTATAACGTTTGGCTTTTCATATTAATTTCACAAATTTGATATCACGATTATGTAGATGTAACCTAGACGACTGCTGTTACATTCGCCTTTGGGTTACATTGTTATTCCCACCCCGTGCTAAAATATCATTGCACGCCCAGCGTTGTACGTCCATAACATCCGGAATCTACTTTTTCTTTTACCACATATTTATTTCACTGAGCACATTTACCGAACTAGATAGAAAACCATTTTAAATAAAAGCACTGATTTAAGTTAGTCACTGACACTGATTATAGTTTAGTGTAGAATAATAAAACAAACAAACTCAGCGTTTTACGAAGACATACTGTATTAATTTTAAACTTATAACTGCTTTGAATACGATACGAGTATGAAAATATGGATATTAATACATATGTATGTCTTAATTCGCAAAATTTAATTATTATATAGCACTAATATTAAATAAATAGATAAATAATAATAATAAAAAAAATATAAGTAAATTTAATTAGCAAGAAACATATTGCTAGAAAATAACTTACATTAGATATTACCGCTGATGTGGATTCATGGCTTTGCTCAACGTAGCGTAGTACTTAGTTTTAATTAGTGAAATTAATAAATTTACTAAACTTTCTTATACAAAAAAAAAGGAAACAAAATGATCTTACAAACTAAACAACGAAATATACCAAATGAATCACAAAAACTTAATTTAAATTTACACTAAATAATAATTTTAACTTTTCTCTTTACGTTAAGATATTTCTTTTCTTAACTTAGCACTATTCACAAAATTGTTCTTTTTTTGTTTAGAAGACTTTAGTTAATTACTTGCTTTCCGTTTTCCTTATCTCGATCCTCTTCTTTTAAATAAAAGTCCGGAATACCGCTTATGATTTGTGACAAGTAAAACGCACCGCGTTATCCGTTAACTTCGTGTCAACAATACCGATTTTTAGGAAGATACGCCGTTTGTATAAAAACGGCGGAAAAGCCGCGAAAGTTCTGCGTTTCCGTAATTGACGTATTTGACGGTTTCTTTAAAACTATACCGCGACTATATATGGAAATGAAGACGTAAAAAAAATGATTATACGATTGTACTTTTAAGACTTCGCCAAAGCTATATTTACCTTATTCCGCCCAGAATGATTATACAAAACTTAAGTGCAATCGCACTGCCTCGGTTTATATTAGATTTTCTAATATTTTTTTTGTTTTTGTAATCGAATATTAGACTAAGCCGAACGAATAAATGTATATTATTTTGTAATTTTATGTTTAATCATTTGATCGCTTGTCAACAATTATGCTTCTCGATCGATTTTAAAAGAATGAAATTATTATAATTTGCACGATGTTCCAAATCAGAAACGGTAAAATTAAACGAGGAGAGAAAAAAAATCAAGTAATTTGAATAGTATAATCACAAATTAATATATACAGATGCTTTATGCCTAAGAAATTTATGAAATTTTACAAAATCACTGATAAAAGCGACAATTGCGTGAGTAAAAAAAGAAGTTTGCCATGTAACCCATTGTCTTTGCTAAGATGGTATAAATCTTTACTATTTATAATTATAATATTCAGTGTCTGCATCTAGCGTAAATATTATTCGTTTTGTCAATCTTTTGTTCTTGCATAGCTCTAACCATTTTCATGAAAAACCCCGATTCATATTAAAACTGAAATAAACGAAGTGCACGTATGATTTGCTTTAAGTATGTATTTATTACATCTATAGTACGCATAGATATCATACAATACATACATATTTAGCTTTTAGTGCATTATGTATTTTACAATTTGGTTTTTAAAGAAATTTCCGTAAATTATTGTATGCAGGATAAAAACAAAACAAAGAATACGAGTAAGACTAGGTACGTATGTACTCTCTTAACGTATTCTGATTTATAATTTATTTGAATTTTGAATATTCGAGATAAATCTGTGGCCAGAAGGAAAAACGGCAAATTCATAAATTCACATTTTTCAGGAAAACGTTTTTAAAATTAAGAGTTACTTAAAATCGTATGAGTTTTTTGAATTTTTATTTTTTTAAATGATAATTACGGTTGTTTGTAGTTGCTGGATTATTACAAAAAATTTATATAATATGAATTCGAATATAGAAATTTCAAATTTGAAATAAATCGATTTTATAGCTTAATCCAAGGAATTTTCAACATTTCTAATTTCAATCCATATACTTCCTCGGTTATATGTCTTAAATCATAATTTAATTTTTGACGTGTAACAATAGAAAATATGTAGGTTTGTTGCCAATAGATAAAGCAATAGATGCCAGTATTTAAGTTAACTAACCATTTCTGGCACCAGTTGATTCAGAAACTCAACAAAATATTAAATGGATCACACTTATTTCATTGCTAGAGATTCCTAAACATATCTATCAAGCAATAGTGCGGCGCTATCACCACATCAACACTGTGATCTTGAAAGAGTGGGTACGCGCGTAAAAATGAAAATAAAAATAATTCATTAAATTAAAAGAAATTAAAAATACGTGCATCACCAAATAAAACTACAAATTAATATATTTAAGAAAAATAAATTTATTTTCCTTGTAACAGAATTCTCCAGTGCGGATCTTGGGTATTTTCTGCGTGCCGACTATACAATGTTTTCTAATTAAAACTAAAAGCTGATGGAATCATTTTAAAAATTACTGTCTCTTTTTAAAAGAATGCATTGCTTATAACAGTAACTTTAAGGGGAGGTTCTCACGAAACTCGATCCGAAAATCCAGTTTTTTTTATTTCATTTTTTGATAGCCTATTATGTGTAGAATATATTTCCCAAACCGTTTGACTGAAATAAATTTCATAGAAAAGTTATGGCATAATAATTCGACCCACTTTTCTACTTTTCAACTCAAAAAATCGTTAACACAATCTTTAAATTCATTTCCTGAAAAACGATGTTTTTTATATCTGCCTCCACGATAACTCAAAAACTACTCAATGGATCACAATTTTTTGTTTTTATTGTGAAGTTCATTTAATTTGTTGGAGGATAAACCTAAATGCAGATAATATTTGACGTTTTTTTAGTTTTTTATAGCACTTTAAAAAGTGAAAAAGGCGTGAAAAAACGATTCCGAAAAATTGAACGTCCGCCATTATTTTAATTTTCGACTTTTTATTGATATTGTTGGTACAACCTCCAGCAAATATTATATATTTTATAAAAATCTTTGGTTTTCTGATTTTTGATAGTTTTCGCAAGTGGTGTACAGTGGAGACCGATAAGTCACCTTTTTTGGAGAAGGTCACGTTACAATACGTATAAGCAATTCCCAAGACGATATTATTCTTAAATTAATTTTTTTTTTTTGTACTCTAAAACTCAATAATTAAGTGTCCAAAATCATTAAGTTGTTTATTTACGTCAAAAATTGAGAAAATCACTTTATTTTTTGGTCGCTTGATGAGAACCTCCCCTTAAGACGTCGTTTTTTAGGATGATTTTTGAATATTCTTGAAAACCAACAAATTTGTTCTCTGCAAATTTTGAAAAACGATTCAGTTGGTGCTTTAAGTTTACCAAACTCGTTTTCAACACTTTTATTTTTGTATTGAATCAAATATTCTGACGATTACATGATAATTCTTTTGACATGTTGAATGCAACATACACAGTAAAAAAAATTGAATTTTTAATAAAAATTTTGTGAATTTCTTCTCATAAATTTACATTGTTACTATAATATTACATGAAAACAGCAATTTTTCAATATTCAATAAAATTGGTGATTAAATGTATTTTTCAATCAGAATACAAAAATGCAAGAAATTAAATCGGAACAAAAATTATGCTTTGGAAATCGAAAACGATACAGACCTAATAAAAGTAGTTTCAAAATGAATTATAAGTCAAAAGTGGTAAATTTAAAAAAAAAAATTCATAACCTTTGTTTGCATAACATAAAATTATAAATTTTATTTTTTTTTCAATATGCATCATTAAAGTTTTGCATACGTTTACATATTTATAATAATGATTTATAATAAAGTTTGATATACATAAATGAACGAAATTTAATATTAAGAAAATAAATGAAATTAGAAACATGGAGTTTCATTAACCCTCCGAAAACACACAGGGCAACAATTCAATAATCAAAAACCAGCTGTACCACAAGATGATCGACCGCAATTACAAAAAAGAGCAAGATGATCAATTTGCCCTTAAGCGAAGGATAAAAAAACTAAAATGCAATGTCCGCCTTGCTTGCGTCCTATGTGCGATGAACATCTTGCACCGAAAGTCATGGGCGGATCCCGATTTTAAGTTTTGGGGGAAGGGAGGTAATTATTTATACGTAAACAAAAATATCTTTTAGGGGCAGGTTGTTAATTAAAAAGCAACATATTTTTTGTTTAACAAAACCCGGTTTTAATTATTTAAGACCTGTTTCGGAAACCTGTGATACAATTTTTTTAATACAAATTTAACAATTTTTTATTATGGTGTCCGAATAGTGTAATCATTTTTTGGTACATTTCCCCGCTTCACATTTTTGTTGCTTCATTTTAATTACTATAATATTCGAGAAATGGATAATTCTTTGACAAAATATTTCATGAATGGTATATTTATTAAGACATAACTACGCCAATTAAGTTATATCGGTACAGTACGTCAATCACACTAGTAAATCATAATGAATTTATTCTGTAGCGGTCACAAATTATCATAGGAATTGACTATGCTTATTTGGATGTGTGCAGTTTTTTCAATAAATGTCAAAAATTAGTACTAAAAATTATTTATCACATGTTTCAGACACAGTCAAAATATATTGTACATATTATGATTATGCATATGATTATGTGGTTCCAGGGAAATTATATCAGGTTCTTTTGCAACTGGGGTTTCCTTGGAAAATTTGTAAATGGGTGGATGAGGTTATGAGTGAGCGAAAGTTTGTTTTGTGTCGGAGGAATCAACCATGCACTTGTAGTATTAGTGAATTTTACAATTCCTCTTTAAAATCTTTTAACAAATTCAATTTTATTGTATTTTACATTAGTTTATTCCGGAATTAACTAGCCGGATAGATAAAGAATTTTACAAAGTGAAGAAATTGGTAAGGGTTTTGCAATTAACAATTTCTTCACTTTTGAAAATTATTTATCTATCCGGCTAATTAATTCCGGAATAACCTAATGTTTCAATTTTAAATTAGTTATTCATCGTGTTGTCAATTAATATGTTGTCGTTTTAGGTGTTTTTATAGGTTTTTACTTCATTTTGGAAGGGGTAATTACCCCGTACACCCCGCCCCCCCTTCTTTTCGGATATATCAGAAATGTCAGGTTCAAAATGATCCCATCTTCTAACGAAATCTCATCAATATCATCAAACATAAGCTCGCTGAACTCAAGATTTTGCTAATTTTCGTTAGAAATTTTATATTCGATTCATCGGGCCACTTGTTTGATTTTGACCGCATATTCAGTAAAATTTAGTTAAATGTTTGGCGTTTTCAGACCTCGACTCATATGGAAAAAGGGCTTAACTTTAAATAAGCCCAATGCGAGATTGTATCTAAATTAAGTAACTTAAACACAAATTTTCAGTGGGCTCTTACTCTCAAAATTCAGATAAAGTAAAAATTTTGAGAGTAAGAGAAACTTGAAAATTTTTGTTTAAAGTACTTAATTTAGATACAATCTATAATCTCGGTTGGGCTTATTTAGAGTTAGGCCCTTTTTCCATATGAGTCGAGTTATGGTCGTTGATATTTAGTGATTTTATTGCGCTTAATTATCTGGTTGTAATTTTTACAGTTTAGGTGTAATAGAAAAGTTTGTTTATTTTTAGGCTACAATAATTTTAAAACCGTGAAATATTTTAGATGATAAAACGGGTAATTTATTATATTTTTAATGGAATTTGCACACTATGAGGATTTCTCCAGATCATTGAAAATTGACTCAAAATTTTTCAATTACGAAAATTACAAAAATTGTATTGGCGTTCTATGAAGTTAATGTCTGATTCTAACGTAGCCTTTGAACAAGCCTTTGTAAGTGCAATTGGATGTAAACAGTAATGCTGCAAATGCTGCTTTCGTTTTGGTTGTATACCAGTTGTAAAATTGTTACCACTGAAGAACTACTCGACATTTCGTCATCATTCTCATAATAATACTGAGAGAAATACCAGAAGTAACAGTATGATTAACCGAAGGACCATTATTAGATGAAAAAAGATTGTGGGAACGGAATTTCGTTTTAACTTACTCGTAGAATAGCACCATGGTTCGAAATGTTTGCACATATTTTGACAAATTTCAAGTCGTTATTTTGTAAATTACAATTGGAAATCTATTCGTTTTATTTTGGGCTTTTAATGGTCAATCTAAATAATCGGATATTATGCCGATTTGAAGATTTGTAACCTGCAATCGCACACTTTATTCCAGATTTACGCGAATGGGAATTCAACTTCAATTAAAATTTATTAGATTTTATTTACCTTTAACTATCCGATCTCAAAGTTCAAAATAAATATTGCATAATAAAAACATACTACAAAAGAATGTTTAATACTAATACAAAATTATTCCGTATTTATATACATACGTATTCAATTCATCATTTTGACATACATTATTACATACCTACTCTAGGTTAGTGATTTTTGCTTCACTGTGCCTACTATATACACAAATTTATTTGATTTTTCTCATCAATTTTTCTGTTTATTTTTTGGTTATTTATTTATACTAGATGGCTCTGATTTGTGTTGGTTTGTGTCTAATCTATGTCACCCATTTATAGTACCAAAAAATATGCAGGTTCAAAAAATGGCGCTACCAATTTTTTTCATGTTTTTGTTAATCTTAATTCATCTGTATGTAATCATTTGTGGTATAATGTGCATACCACTCAAACGCATACAGATCAATTATACCCGCTTACTCTACACAGATTATCGATGCTCCGTGGCGTAACGTCATCAAACACCAAATTAAAGCTTGGAACAATTCATTTGTTACACGATCATTGTTTTGTACAAATGGATCACACAGCAAGCAATGTGTTTTGACTATCAAATTTAGAGTTTATTGAATTTAACAAATAAGCAATGGTGGAGTGTTCGGTATTTCTCACTTCAACTACACCTATTTCAAAAAGATCACACTTTTTACAAATCCAGTCTTTTTTTTAGATTGCAAGTTTCGGAATTCACTTTTAGTTAAATTAGCACAATTTTCGCTCCCACAAAAGTTATTGTAGCAGACACATGAGATACACACATCAACTCTCAAGGAAACTTTTTTGAGCAAGAAAAACATTGATCTAACATTATTAAACACTAAATGAAATTGATTTAAATTTTTTTATTTTATTTTAATCTATAACAACAATCTGCACCCAATGATCGTCGAACAGAAACTGACTACATAGCATCGGCGTCTTATACATAATACATCTGGTTGAATATGATGGAAGACGAGCAACGTTTAGGTGGTAAGAAAAGTCATGGTCATAATCCCTGAATACTTTATATTCTATCAATGTGAGATTAATAGAATGCCTTAGTTTTTTATCTCACCCACCCTGTTGATTTTGTTGCCATTGATATAGTATATAGTTTATATTTATAGAAGATTTGTTTCAGTGCAACGGCACAGTTTTACAATTGCTAAAACTAGGGGGAAGTTGATTGGCACCACATCACCGATTGAATCAATGCCATCTTGTAGTAAAATTTCATCATGAAAATTGGCAATGACTTTGAACGATACTATCAATAAATATTGGGAAAATTCAATAGTCTACATATTTTCATCCTAGAGAAACTCCGGTTGAAGGTTTTACTAGATTTGATTTTCGTCCACCAATTTCGATAAATTGTGGTCTGTCTGGCTGATGGAATCGAAAGCTTTGCTAAGGTTGGTGTAGGCTGTTTCAACCTGCTACTACCTAGTGATAAATTCAAATAAATTTGTTGTGATCGATTTATCCAGCATAAACCCATGTTGACCTATTTGTTGCCAACTGAGTATCGAGGGCTTTGATTATAAAAATATTGTTATATACATACATATGTTGTAATTTACAGTTATCCTTTTGAATCTACACCAACAATTTAAAAATTATTTTGTTTAATTTCGACAACTTAGCCAGGCGCCAACCCCAAAAAAATAAAAAATCAGTTCTAAGCACTGATGCCCTAAGAAACAGTTCGAAATTGTAGTTTTCAACTACTAAATATCAATTGACTGGATAGAAACAAAGGTAGGTCTTACAAGAGCGTACCTGGCCAAATCATATGCTATTTCATTACCATATGCGTCAGAATATTAATTATATAGATATGGCAGTGAAACAGGTTCAACACTCCATTTGAGTCTCATAGTGAAATTGTTATTTACTTATCGAAATCGATTTAGTAAATACAAGTAAGATTTCAAAGAAAGAAATTTGACGATAAAACAAAACAAAATGAAAACTGTTTGTTAAATTAAACAAAAATTTAAAATTAAAAAATGTTATAGAAATGTCAAAAATTATTTGAAGTTGTCATATTGTAGTATGAATTAAAAATTTGGAAGAAGAAGTCTTTAAATCAAATTGATGTTCCTCAATCTTAAATGATTTTGCCAATCTATTAATTTTTTTGGAATGGTGTTCGAGATCTAAAAACCGGTAAATCGGTGATCGTCCTATAGAATTTTTATAACCTTTGTCTCGGCCGATGAAAAAAATAAATATACAGGGTTCAAAGTGTGATCCTTGAAGAACATCAGAGGTAATTCTGATAACTTTAGATTTTGTATTTCCAATTAACACTTCTTGAGTGCGGTTTGATAAATACAAGCTGAACCATTTTACAAATTTGGCAGAAAATCGAAATGCTTGAAAATTATGAAAGGCCTTTACTGATGCCTGTATTAATTACATCCATCTTATAGTGCTCTTCTATTTCGTTGATGGTTTTTCAGTCAATCCCATTAAATTTGTGGATGTTAATCTTGGCCTGGAATGAATCCATGTTGTTTTACCGATATATAACTGCCAATATAACTTTGAATGTGTTGCACACAACCAGCTCAAATAATTTTGTAATGGATGATGTCGTTGAAATCCCTCTATAATATGTACTTTTTTCTCTTTTACCTTTTTGTAATCCCTTCTCTTGCTGACAAGCAAGCCACTTGCTGAAGAGCGATCACATCTAAATATAAACCACATATTGTTGTTCAAAACAGTTCACTCTGCAGATACCAGTGTTAAATAAAATTTTGCAAATTACGTAAATTAAGTAATTTGAATTTAAAATAAACCTGTATAATGAAAAAGCTTTAGATGCGACTTTCTTTACATTTTGATAGTATACTGAACAGGCTTAACATTTTCTTGGCTAGTTTGTCGCATTGGTTTACAGTTGGTTTGATAGCTGATGAGATCAGGTCTTCACCACAAGCGAAAAAACAACATCTGTGTTTTGATATAGCAACTATATGTAGTATTGTATAGTATGAGGTACAGTTCAAATAATTCATTAGATTTAGGATTTGTTCTTACGCAAATAACATTTGGCCATGTTCAACCTTATGCTTTATGTATCGCCATGATCTTAGTGATTGTATGGTGAGTTTAGAAACTAATTGTTTATTCACCTTTATGAAAGTTAGATGATATGCATTATCTAAAACCGGTAGCATCGACATTGGTGTTGGCAAATTAAAGAATTCAACCGAGGTTTCCACGGATTTTTTAGTGTGATAATAGGGTAAAATTCCTTTTGAGCAAACGTAACATCTACTACCGAGCATCTATATGTGCCATTTAACGATTCAACGTTTGTTAAGAATAAATTTTCATCGAAAATTGCATTTGACATGGTGTAAAATGTCAGTGTACGGGTATTTGATTTTTATCCCCAAAAAGAAAAACTTTTGTACATTTGTTTAAAATAACCACAAGTCAGATCATAAGAGGCTATCGTTTTGTAATTACCTTTAATTTTATTAAAATCCATATTTTCTTTTACACATCGAGAAATGAATTTTAATTTTAGATCAGCTAGTCTATGTTTAGTGGCTCATAAAACAAGATTATCCAGTTAATGGTTGTTTATAATCCAGGTAGATGTACCACAACCAGAAACACAATGGAAATTTGTTAGAGTTGTTAACGTGATTTTTTCTTTATTGGAGATATTATGTAAATGGTTGTAAATTAGGCGATCAAACATGATTTCTATGCCCTACGAACAGAATATGTATTTAAGAGAAGTTAGAAATCTATTGGAGTGCTAATAAAATTTAAGCAGATTTTCACCATCAAATTCATGTTTATTGATCGGCAAGGAAGAAGCTTTAGATGAATATGCTTACTGTATTGTTTATGCAGGCGGCTTTTAATAAGATTAGTTTAATGTTCCTAATAAAGCATTATTTCGATTATTGAGTTTTTGTAATAGTATTCGGCAGATGAAATCCTATAGACTGTGGGGGATGCTACTAGAAGCTCATCCATAAGATTAGATTTAAAAAAAAAACTTTGATTTTGCGGTGCCATATTTAATGGTGTATTTATGATCCATTTGATGTTAAGGCATGAACAGTTTGTTATATAATTTAAATTAATTTTTAATTTAATTACAAGACAGTTACCATCCATAGAAATAGTAAAAGATTTATTTTTCTTTGATGTAAAAGATGTTAAGATATTAAAAGAATTAATTAAATCGTGCCATCTGTTTAAATTAATTTGTAATCACTAATCACCATTAAAAACTTATCCTCAATTTTATAAACTTTGGTGACAGCGTTCATAGTTTTCATGTACAAATTTCTTAGTTTAACATCCTTAACAATTGATGAAGTTGGTAAATGTTTATCGTTTATACAGGTTGCAATCTGAGGAGCATAGAAATGAGGTAAATTATTAAGTTTTGGATGGAGTTGATCTAACATGCAGGGCATCTTGAATATTCTTGATGTAATCTTCAGAATGTGAAAAATGTAGCACGCCTTCATTTGTATCACAAATTGCGTTTCTAATGTTGGTGTTGTTTATATTAACTCAATTAACTTTTAAAGACACACATCTAATCTTCGGCAGACAGTACTTCGATGGGTCGAGATTTTTGAACTTTAATCATTCAAGGTACCTTGGAGGGCTTTTCAGTGCATGAAAAGTATAACAAGTCCCATCTACATCTAAGTCGGCTATGATTTGGTTAAGTTACTGCATTGGTTGTCCCGGTATTCCAGAAAAACATTTTTAATTGCGTAAAATCAGACTCTTTTATGAAGTTTTCCGATGGGAACAATTTTGAATTCAACAATATAAAAAAAAGCTTTATCATCTACTCTAAGGCGATTTGATAATTAGTTGTAGTGCATTCTATTCCTGGCGTTAGGAATCATTCTTAAAGCATTTAAGGTAAACGTACCAATTACCGTCAGTTTAAGAAACTAGTACATATTATTTTAAGATATTTTTTGAGCTCAAATATGTTTTAAAATAATTTACCTTCTAATAATATTGCAATTAATTGTCTAAACGATTAATTTTAATGTTATTATCATATTTTTATTGAAAATGTGAAGGTTTTGTAATCATAAGTTTGCGCTCTTATTACCAGCATATTCGAATTATTTTTGTTCTAATTCTCAGCGACCGGAGTTTGTATTATTGGCATATTTAGATTCATCTAGAAAATATTGAAAATAAAACAGCAAAATAGTAGTTTTATAAAAAAAAATATTTGTTTATTTCCAATTTTCTAAATAATGAATAATTGTCTGTAACAAAACAAGAACAACGAGTTAAACAACTAATATTTAATTAGAATCAGAAAAAACAGCAAAATATTCTTTCAGAAGGCTTCACCTTCAGGTACGGCTATATGCCTCTTACATTTAAAATTGATGGTGGGCATGGCATATAAAACAAGATATTTCTTCATATTTATATAAAATAACACCGTCTTTATTTGGCCATCTCCAGTTTTGGCCAGTCGTTTTAATGGTTTTTACATATGCTTCTCCAGCTCTTCCCTCCATTACAACTGCAGGAAAAAACTACCATAAAATCACACGGTTTTCTTAATTTTTTTACAACTGAATCTTCTGTCTTGGAATCCTCAATGTTATTTTGATTTGATGGTCTTCTAATAATTGGTCATTCCATTTTCGCTCCCTTCTTTAATTCTTTTTCATTCATCTCTCTTTACCGCTATTTTCAATTTTTCAAGTAATTCTCTCTGGTGTTATTTTCCTTCTTACATTTTCTTCTTTTTTTCAGTAGAAGGATCCGGATAGTGAAAAAATGTATTGAACGCTGTAGGAAAATCTTCTTTAAACGACAAATATGAACAATCAGCCTGCTGAGTTGTACCGATTAGAAGTAGATTTGTTCATATCTGCTTTTATCTGGCATACTCATTACGAGTGCATTTGATGCATTCTGCTGTTCCTGTAGAGCATCATTACTCAAATTTAAATCCGCGAAAAATCCTGCCGTTTCGTCATTGTAAACGGTACAATTTAACACCTGATTTCCTACCCATAATTTGTCGTCTAGTACAAGATCTATTGATTAATTTACTATCAATTGTGGGTTACTTATAATTGTCCTTGCTTGTTAAATTAAAATTTTCTTCTTCCAGAATAGAAAAAGATCGTTCCAGAAAACAAAAAAAAATTCCATCATTTAACTCAGCAGTTCAGACTTCATCATTTTTCTAGAACATTAATAGCTTTTCTGATGGAAGTCTTTTTTCCATAATTGCTAAAAAAGCTGGTTAGTTTGAAGCTTGTTGTCATCATTTTAAGTGGGGATCTGAATGTGTTCAAAAGTAAAGTCGTAAAAGTTTTTTTTTTGTCGTTTCGTTGAAGGGCACACAACAAATTGACAAAAAAAAATTAAATTAATTTTTAATACCATTAAAATTGCTGCAATAAAAATAAAAATAAAAATTAAAAAACATAAAAAGAAAAGAACATAGAAACAGTTTCATGCTCGTATGTACATATTTCAAGTGATAGTTATGTAAATAATGTTCAAGAAAGAATTGAATGAGATATAATGTTGTATTAAATTTAACCAATAAATATAATACTGTAGTTAAGTGTATACGAGTGATAATACATACATATAGATAATATTCGTCTGCAAAAACTGTACATTATGACCTCTTGTGGTAAATGTGCATTGAGAGTGAACAGAGAAAATATTACAAATATTTTATTTTGTTCTGAAGTTTGGATCAGCAGTGCAGAATTGGGTTCATACAAACTAGACAACTACTTTACTGTTAATGGGTGTAATGGTAAATATTCGTCTGGCGGAATTATTGGATATATACATATATGTGATGCTTTTCAAGTAAATTTATTGCTTAATAACGAAACTTTTTATATATGTAGTTTGTATTTATTGGTTCCATTTTTGCACAGCTAATCATTTCATTGATGAGTTTCCTAGTGCTTTACAGAAAATTAGAACCTCAAACTTAATTCTCATAGGTGATTTCAATATTGATATTTTAAAATCAATCGGTAAATTTGATTATGTTAGTAGTTATCTTTCAATGATGTCAAGTTTTGGATTAACTTCGATAATGAATGAGTCAACGCGAGTGACAGATAGCTCAGCAACCTGCATAGGATCACATTTTTGCCAGAGTAAAACCATTTTTGAATTTTGAAATTACTGCTGAGTATTTGGATTGCAAACTTTCTGATCACAATTTAATTTCCTTACGAATAAATAATTTCTAGAAAAAGAAGCAATTGCTAAAAATGAGATAGTTAGTAGAATTAATTTTTCAAAACTAAATTTACTCTTATCAAATGAGAATTGGAACAATTTATACTTATTACATGATCCAGATAAAGCAATGAGCTTATTTGTGAAAATGTTGAGCGTAAAGATCGAAGAATCTACTATAGTTTCAGTGAATTTAAATCAAATAAGCAACCCATTAAGCAGTGGGTGTCAGCGAGTTTATTAGAAGTTTTTACAGAACAAAGTTAAAAATTAAATTCCTTTGGCTAAAGAACATTATTAGAATTAGAATTAGTGTTGTAGGGCTATGTGGGCGTTTAGCCACCTCGCACTGCGACCTAAAAGATTTTTTGTGCTCCAAGCCCTGCTTAATTAACCGTCCAGTCAATATTCAAGCTCTTAATGAACCTGATAATACTGCCGGCCGGTACGTGATACATACTATCTAGGCTCATTGCTCTCCATCCTAGATGTTTACTGTTAGAAGTACTATTGGTCCTCCCTGCAATAAACGCTTTACCACCTTGAAAATTCTAAAAAAGACGTAAGAACTCAACGGAGGTTACTTAATGAACTTGTTGGTCAAAACAATTCAAAAACAATATTCACTCAAATTTTGAACCCAACGGGTAATATTATTTCTGATCAGTTAGCCATTGCAGAAATTTTTAACTGTTTCTTTATAGACGTTGCCCACAAATCACTTATAATAGATTACGCCTTCGTGGATTTAATTTTCGTAGTTTACTGCGCATTACGTCAACTGAGAGTTGCTAGTAAGTTATTGCAAAGGAAATGTATGAAAATTAAGGAATTTGTCTAATAAATGCATAATATATCGATGTATTATGGTTGAATATTTCTTTCCTCTTACGAAATAGGATCCATGCTTTCAACAGTCTCTTATTTGTTGGAAATGAATGAAAACTATGTGGACAGTTATTTATATTGTTATTACAACAATTAAATACGGCGCATCACATTATTTATTTAATTTAATTTAATTTTTGGATTCAATTACACACAACAATATTGTGAAACAAAACTGTTCACTCTCATTTGACGTCATTTTCCATAGCCGTTTATTTTATGATCCAAATAGGTAAAGTGGGCAAGGCGTAATCTATTATAAGTGATTTGTGGACGTTGCCAATGACATGCAATCTAAAATTTCTTGTTCAGGGTATGATTCAGCCACTGAATACAAATTGATGGTGCATAAACATGAAGCAAAATCTGCCTTCTTTGAGCCGATAACAATCAAAATTTATACCCTAGTTTAAGAAAAATAATCCGTTGGACTTAAATACATACCGTCCTATTAGTTTATTGTCGGTTTTCTCAAAAATGTTTGAGAAATGTGTTAAAACAAGGTTAAAAGTAATTCATTTTTTTCGAATTAGCAATTTGGTTTTGGTTATATTTTATATATAGATAAAAAACTAATGTTTTTTACTTTTATATACATTTTTAAATATTTAAAAAGTTAAAATCTTCTTTTAGTGATAATTTGTTTTTTATTAATTTATATTTCGAAAAAACTAATTTTCGGACATTCGTCCATCATCAGTTTCTTTTAACAACTACTTATATTAATTTAAAAAAATTTTGTCGTTTTTATACGTTTTTCTTGTCCATAACGGTATAAAAATAATGACTGCTCTATTTGTTATGTATTATGAATTCGTAAATACTAGTTGTTTTTGTATTGATTTTATCATTAAGCAGCATCGGATTGTTTCGGTGCTCGTAAATAAGATATTCTTCAAGCCTGTCCATTGTTTTTCCTTTTGGTAATGTGTGTATAATCTGTAGGTTTGTGTTTATATCCGTGTATGAATGTTTTTCCGTGATTATATGTTGAGCGTAATTTGACCTGAAATTGGTTTTTGTATGTGCGTATTTTATTTCGTATACATGTTCAGCAAATCTCTTCGCGAATGTACGACCAGTTTGCCCGATGTAAAATTTATGGCAATCATTACATACCAGTTTTAATATGCCACAGTCTTGGATATTATTTTGTTGTATACGAAATTGCTTCTGTAATTTTTGATTTGTTGTATGTGCGAGTTGGTATTTGTATTTTTTAAAATTTTTGTCATTTGCGTGGAAACTTCGTTATATTCAAGTGTGATATATTTTGTGGCGTTGCTTTGTTCTGTGTGCAATGTGGTTGTTTCTTGTAGATGTAGTTTGTGTTTTATTTTATTATGCATCCGATTCACCATTCTTCCGTTGAATCCATTTTGAGTTGCTATTTGTTTTATTGTGTTATATTCCGTTTCATAATTAGGTTTACTCATAGGAATGCATTAGAGCCTGTTCAACACATGATTGTAAGCAGAGGGTTACAGGGTGTTCGGCACATGGACCGACACAATTTTTTGGGGGATTGGTTGGGTCATTAGCTAGTTTTCACCCATATGACCCTACGTCCTAAGTGACACGGTAACTGAGATATGAATTTTTTTCGTGTTTTATTTAAATTACCTGAAATTTCGCCTTTAAATCGTCATATTTTTTTTGTTTGTGATTGTAATAGCACGAAATAACTTTTATTGTATTCTGCAATATATTTTTAGTCTAAATAAATCATTATTTGGTACAAATGGCTTCAAGAAAATAAATTATATGAGCTTCAAAAGTCTTGAAAATGTGTAGATGTATGAAAACTTTCAACTTCTAAATTCAATATAAAAAGAAATAAACATTATTTTGAACATAGGTTTGTTTTAAAAAGTTGTCTAATTTATACCCTTTCCAACGGTATGCCACATGTTGGAGAAATTATTTATAGTATGGTCAAAATAAGAGATAGAAGTTGTAGGGTCAAGAAAATTCTTTTTATCTTTATTATGTTTTTATTAAATATGAGTTATAATATTTGTTCGAATTGTTCTCCTCTACTCCGTATGCATGCACGACACCTTTTCCTTATTTCAAATGTTGTTGTGCGAAGTCGCATTTCTATTTTCATTATTTCAAATGCAGCTGTAATTCGCTCCATTAAAATTTCTCGTGAGGGCACCTCTGTTGCATAAATCAATTCCTGAGCACGTCCTCAGACGTAAAAATCGAGGGGTGTCAGGTCTGGGGAACGTGCGGGCCAAGAAATAGGCCCCAATCTACCAATCCATGAGTTCGGAAAAGAATTGTCTAAGTACTCACGTACCATTCGATAATCGTGTGCCGGACAGCCATCATTTTGAAAGACGATCGGCACATCTTCTTCCAAAACTGATAATAAAAGTTCGGTAAATCATTTTGCAAAAGTTAGGAACCGTAGGAACCTATTTATTACATTTATTCTTTTGTTTTATTTAAATCTTGTTTTTGTTAAATATTTTGTTCTTCTTGTTTAGTCTATTTTAAACTGTTATCAGAATTGTTTTTGTTGCGTTTGTCTTCGCTGTTGTGGTTACAATGCCTAATTTTAGGAACGAAGAGATCTGACACCCCTCGATTTTTACGTCTGGGGACGTGCAAAGGAATTGGTTTATGCAACAGAGGTGCCCTCACGAGAAATTTTAATAGAGCGAATTACAGCTGCATTTGAAATAATGAAAATAGAAATGCGACTTCGCACAACACATTTGAAATAAGGAAAAGGTGTCGTGCATGCATACGGAGTAGAGGAGAACAATTCGAACAAATATTATAACTCATATTTAATAAAAACATAATAAAGATAAAAAGAATTTTCTTGACCCTACAACTTCTATCTCTTATTTTGACCATACTATAAATAATTTCTCCAACATGTGGCATACCGTTGGAAAGGGTATAAATTAGACAACTTTTTAAAACAAACCTATGTTCAAAATAATGTTTATTTCTTTTTATATTGAATTTAGAAGTTGAAAGTTTTCATACATCTACACATTTTCAAGACTTTTGAAGCTCATATAATTTATTTTCTTGAAGCCATTTGTACCAAATAATGATTTATTTAGACTAAAAATATATTGCAGAATACAATAAAAGTTATTTCGTGCTATTACAATAACAAACAAAAAAAATATGACGATTTAAAGGCGAAATTTCAGGTAATTTAAATAAAACACGAAAAAAATTCATATCTCAGTTACCGTGTCACTTAGGACGTAGGGTCATATGGGTGAAAACTAGCTAATGACCCAACCAATCCCTCAAAAAATTGTGTCGGCCCATGTGCCGAACACCCTGTATTTTAAAATTGTGTTGTTGGTTGACATTTTCTATTGTTAAGTCCAAAAAATTGATTGATTTGTTGTTTTCAATTTCAATTGTAAATTTAATGTTCGGATGTATGTTATTGATATATTTCTGCAAGTTTTCAAGTTGTCTATGGCTTCCTTTGAATAATAATAGTATATCGTCCACATATCTGAGCCAATATATGATGTTGTTCTTGAATTTGTTTTTATGGCTGTTGATATATGTTTTTTCAATGAAATTTAAATAAATGTTAGCCAAGGTGCCTGAAAGTGGACTTCCCAATAGTAATCCATCTGTTAGAATATAGAATGCACTATTGTGTTGAAAGTAATTCTGACGAGTAATTGTGTTTAAAATATTTACGGCTTCTGTGACTTGTTGAGTATCTATTTGATTTTTGATTAGTAATTTTCTAGTTATTTCAATCGTTTCTATAACTGATATAATCGTGTACATATTTGTCACATCAAATGATGCGAGTTTTGCGCCTGTTGGGATGTTAATTGATTGAATTTTGTCGACAATTTCTAAATTATTTTTTACAGAACAATTATCTTCTAACTTTATGTTTTGGGTCAGCCATTGATTGAGAAACTTTGCGATTTTATACGACGGTGCTGTGGTGAAGTTAATCAACGGACGAATAGGTGTATTCTCTTTGTGCAATTTAGGTAATCCCGTAATCATTGGTGCTGTTGGTCGTATCATTTTATTGAAATATATCTGATGTTTGGTTTGGATGTTCGTCGAATTGTTGATAGTTTTGTTGATTTCTGGGTGGTAAGAATTCGTTGGATCGCTTGGCAGAATGTTGATATTATTGTTTGAAATATATTCGTCGATTTTTAGAATGTATTCGGATTTGTACATTATTACTATTGTGTTGCGTGTTGCCTTTATCGGCCTTTGTAATTATAGCAATGCTGTCAAATAATTTCTTTTTGATATTTGCTACGGTTCTGGGTGTTGATGTATTTGTGTTCGTTGTTTGGAATGTTTCGTTTTCTTACACATTTCGTTTAGTACCAGTGTTCTAATTTCGTCGTGGTGAATTTTATCCGTCTGTAAGATTGCATTTTTTATCTCGAATAAATGTTTGTTGTATTGTTTATTATTATTCTTAGGTTTAGTGTTGTATTTTAGGCCTTTATTCAGCAATTTTTCCTCATTATCGTCTAAAGTAATATCAGTGAGATTGGAAATACGTGTATAAAATTGATGTTTGTAGTGATTCGTTGTTTTTATTAATGCTGTTGTGGATATTTGTTGCTTTAATTTTAATTCTTTGAGTTTGTTTGATACGGTAATTCTTTTTTTGCGTATGGTTTTCTCCGTTACTTCATCTATCTGTTCTATGATATTGTATTCTAATTGGTGGAATATTTTGGACAGGTGTAATTGTGCTTCGTAGGTTTTTGTCGTTAATGTGTTAATTTTTGTATATATCTCCTTGATGTTTTGTGACAGCCATAATGACAAAAATTTGCATCGTTTTGATCGAAAGTTTGCAACGATTTGCACAACACTTTTCTTGTAAAAAATAAAGAAGCGGAATAAAGTTCTCGGTAAAATCACTTTCACTTAAAACAAATTAAATTTTTTATTTTAAACAAATAAATTTGTATTTTATTTATAACCAAAAAAAAATGTTTTTAATTTAATAAAGAAAAATAATTCTAGTTATATATTATAAATTTATTTAATTATTTAATGTAAAAATAGAGTGAAAAAATTATATAATTATAATAAATTAGATTTTACCAAAATTATGTTTCCAAAATTGTTGTTATCCATTCGGCTGTCTCGATCAGAAGAGAAATTTTATTTATTGTTTACTATGCAAATTAATACAACAAAGCCATTACCAAAAAAACATATAATTCATAACGCGCGAAATTCAAACTCGTGGTGAATAAAAAGAACATCGAATGCATCTTTCTACGAAATTCAACGTGATAATTCCCTGACGTCGATAATGCAGATCAATATGCATTTGACAAACAAAATAATAATAACATAGCGGCTTTATTGTTGATGTACGTATAAATTGGTTGTACATATATTTTGGTAAAATCATTTAATTTATATTTCCTTTCTTTTTAGATATTTTAGCATTTTAAGCGTGAACACTTTCTACTGACACTTTTGTTGCCCGCGTTGCTAAAACTACTTGCGATAAATAATTCAATTCTCTATCCGTTTTAGGTTCTTCTGAAAAAGCTTAATATATTTGTGTTGTCGAATAGAATCTTTTCTCTATTGCATAAATTGTTCAACTTGCTTTCTACTGTTTTTGAAGTAGAACTTGTGGACGAAAATAACTCCTCTTCTCTTATTTTTGCTTCAAGTTTTGAAAGCTTGGTTTGTGAAGAAACAGTTTCCATTAAGAAATCGAAACTAATTGCGCCGTCATTGCTGTTGATTTCTTTTAGATAATCCCTCAGTTTGATTAAATGTTTCTGTGAAAATAGTCAAATTTAAAATTAAATTTAGATAAATAATCAATTTTTGTAAACAATATTACCTTTGCCACAGAAAAAAATTACGTATATGTATGTTATTTTATATTTTCTTTTCTTATATGCTAGCTATTAATCCTGTCAACAACAAGTTTTCCATTAATTCGTTGCTTTCGTTCATATCTTGCAACTTCAGCTCCGGTACAAGCGATATTTTGTATACAAGTCTCCGAGTACAAGTTGTTCTTCAATGTACTTTGTATGATTTTGATCTGCTCGATGTGCCTTTGAAATTGAATATACAGATCATAATTATCCTTTAGCAAAATATTTTGGATAAAATCCGCATCTTCTACAATTGTTTGTAACATGTTAAATGTAGAACTCCATCTTGTTACTATATCTAAGCATGGTATTTTGTTATTTACAGCCGAAAATTTGCTGCAAAAAGTTTTGGTACGAAGTTTTTTAACGATGTTCCTTGTCTTATTAACATCGGCTCGATAAAGTTTGTCATTCATCGTATCTTAAACGCATAATTGCAAAGTGTGTGGAGCGCATTTAATAGACTGAATAGTTCAATTTTTTTCAGAAAATATGAAATCTTCTTCAATATTACAGCCATCTTCAACATCATAGTCCCTTGATTAATCATATCATTCAATACTCAGGAGCTCAACTGCCTTTAGCATATTAGCTTCATTATCCGTAGTAGAAGAATAAATTCTGTTTATTGGAATATTGAAGATAAATACTTCAAGTATTTCGGTTTTTAATCTCTCTCCAGTTTGGGATTCGCTAAGCTCCATTATTGAAAGTGTCCGTATGTATTTCAATTTTTCCATAACTTATATATTGGATATTTATTCAAAGTATACTCCGGGCTTGCCTCGTAGCACTACCCACTTTCAGGCATACTAGTTCTCGACCAAATTTAGCTGTACTTGCGATTATTAACAAAATATTTGATGGGCTAATATGTTTAATACTTCAAATATAGAGTGTAACAAATCTGGACATGATTTGTAGCCAAAAATAAACAGAGGTAGTCCATCTTCTGTAACCAACCTGACGAGATTTTTAATTACAAGTTACCGATTGAGTTGAACGGTATATTGTTTGTTTGAATGCACCTTCAGCCAATTATTGGAAACCGCAACAACTTCATGATAAGCGGCAACGTGTCGTTTAAGATTTATGTTTAGTTTGCTGTTCAATTTTTTGCCACAACATTTAATTTGGCACAATCTTAAAATTCTAAATTCACCACGTTGCGAATAAGTATAATCATTATTCAAAAAATTTTGTATTTTGTGTTTTCTCAATTTCGTTATACATCTGTTCGTGAATTTTTGAATATGTGGTTGTTAATTAATTTTGTAAAGTATTTAAATTTTGGTCTTTGTCAAAACCAACACTAATGTACTACAAGCCTGATTCAGTCCAATGCCGTCTTGAATATGCAGGCCTATGACTACAAACAGTGACGACACACTAAGTCTCCGCCGCTACGTGGCAGTGTAGTAAAGTAAAGATTTTTTTTTTGTTTTGTGTATTGTTTTGTTTCATCTTTCATGTTAAAAATTCATTTTTCGTCCCCTTCTTTAATCTCTCTCTGCGGAAGGAAACAAAAAAAAAATTTTTTTTATTTGGAGAACGAAATTCAAAATAATCAAATATCTCTTTCTCTCCTCGTATAAACAACAAAGGGAAGGAAAGGGATAGCGAGTGAAATGAAACAGCGACAGCGATCGATTTATTTATTTTCTAAAGAGAGGAAACAAAAATTTATTTATAAAGAAGAAACAAAAACAACTAAACAAAGGAGAGAAGCGAAAAATAAACAAAAAATCGAAATGATAAATTTTAAATTTGTTCGCTGAGTTTTTTTTTGATTAGCGCATTATAATTTTACGTCAAAGGGAGATGTCACGCGTTTATTTTACGCTTTGATTTGTTTTCAAATCGAGTACATAAATTAATTTTTATTTGATTTAATTTATTTTCAATAATATTTTTAATATTTTATTATTAAAATACATAATACCCTACATTTATCTAAAAAAATTTAATTTACATGAATAAATAAAATTCACATGGTATTCCTCTTTGATCAGAAAGTGCATGTCTTCCTTCTTTGAAGCATTATGCTGCACTAAAAAAACTAAATCAATTGACGATTGGACCGTGTGCTCTAGCGGAAAAAGAAAGGACCCTAGGCTCTGCATAAATTTGACATATCTTGTTGATTTTTTGTAGCATTTATCCAAATTTGTTGTCCAAAATTAGAATTATACTCTTTTCTGAACGTAATTATTCTTCAATTTAAATTACAATGGATTCCGGTTTCGAAAAAGAAATTAAAAAATCTCGAGATCATTGTGGGGTGCCGCAATGCAACAATTATAAAACGGAAAGGATATCGATGTATAATCTACCTAAAGCGGTTTGCGAATCTCGTATGTTAACAAAACAATGGAGTGTCATTCTTAAAATGGCTAAACAATTTCCAAGTCAGTTCAAGATTTGTAGTGAACATTTCACTGAAAAAGAAATTATGATACCTACGCGCCTTGCAACCAAACGACATTTAACTAGATTGGTTAAGGGTGCTTTTCCTAGTCTAAAGTTACCCGTATCATCGATAAAAATAAAAACGCAAAAAAACAACCGAGGAAAACGACTAGAAGATCGCTTGAATAGAATAGAAAGGTAAACAAAATAATCTGAAACGGGTTATAATGAAACGGGCTTTCCAATCGACCACCATTCAAATTGTCATAATGTTCAAATTAGTAAATCTAGCAAAGGCATGAACCATAAGTGCTTATAAGTACTTGCAGTGATCGATTGGAAAATCACTAATATTTAATAAACAATAAAATACATCAACACTTATAATAAAATAAAACAACACAAAATTATTTTAGTTTCGAGGTGAATAATGCTATCGCTGTCATTGAGAACAGTACTGAAGCATTTAGTTCAGATATACTTGAGTGTCAACCTCATTTTGAAGAACTGACTACAACGAGTGTGTCCGTTCAAACAGAAATTCATACTGCGAGCAAATCAATACAGGCTACTAGTATGAAGGAATTTGTCAGTCCCATTCTTTTATGGGATACGGACAAAAAATTAAATACTATGACTGGTTTACCAAAAACTAGTATTTTAAACAGTTTGACTAAAATTTGTCAAGACGCTAGACATAACGATGACTGTTTCATGCCAATGAAGGACAGAATACTGCTAACGATGTATAAACTTAAAAACAATTCCTCATTTTCTCACCTCGCCATTTTGTTCCAAGTTTGCGATAAAACTGCTAAACTGTATTTTGCTGACACCATACAGTTGTTAGCTAAGAAAGTTATGCAGAGACTTATACATTGGCAGTCACGGGAGCAAAACCTTCGCAGTTATCCGAAATTCTTCGAAAAATTTCCGAATGTACGAACTGTGCTAGATTGTACAGAATTTAAAACGGTGACATTCCAGTGCTTAACTTGTCGCACTTGTACATATTCACATTATAAGGGAACACACACCTTAAAACTTCTAATTGGAGTCTCACCATCGGGCTCATAAATTATATTAGCAAGGTTGCAAGTTGCAACAGGTAAATCCTCAGACAAAGCCATATTTAACATATCGAATTTGTTAAGGAAACTAGAAAAAGGTGACGTCGTAATGGTCGACAAAGGATTTTTAATAGCGGATGAATTGGCAAAAGCAGGGATAGAATTGGTAAGGCCGGAATTTTTATTTAACAAATTTTCGAAGGAGGATGTGGACAAAAATACGTATATCGCATCAGCTCGTGTACATGTGGAACGTAGAATCGCACGACTTAAGGTGTTTAAGGTGCTTTCGGATAAAGTAGACGTAGCCGTGTTACCTTATATAGATTTTATAATTACTGTTTTGAGTGGTTTATCAAATCTTTGTCCCCCATATTAACCGATGATAAATTTTGAATTCTAGCAAATCAAATAAAACACGTTCTACATTTTTGTATTTAAATCTTAAATAAAAAATTTATTAAAAATGATTAAAATAAATAATAGCTATATATACCAACGTTTTATACAGCTAAAAAATAAATATGTATAAAAAAAATCTTGTTTTCAATTCAAGGAACATTAAATTTCAGGTATCCCAAAGCTAAAAAATAATAATAATATAGAATTCTATGTAACAAACTTAGATAATTTAAATTAGTTCAGGTACTTCTCTTCTTAATAATATAATATACATATGGTGAAAAATACGTGAAATCACAAATTTTTGTAAGTCATATTTGAGTTTTATGATTTTTATGTTTTGAATGTGTAGCCTTGGTTAAAAAAAAAAATTTAAAATGTTTTTTTTGTTTGTTGTTGTTGTTGTTAAAGATACAGGGTGGCAAATTTTGAGAAAAATTATGAATTTGAGCTCATTTGAAAGGTAAGTTAATAGTGATTAATAAAAAAATATAAAAATAGTATGTTGTTTAATTTTTTCTGTTTTAAATTTCCCGCCAAAATGTTCTTTTTCAATTTTCTCAAAAACCTATTTTTTTTTTTTTTTTTTTTTTTTTTTTTAATGAATTTGACAATTCATATTTTACAACATATTAAAAAATTGGAACACCGTTATTTTTTGTATTCTTGCAAAATACATTTTAGTATGACAATCTACAAATTTATTATATTTAAACGTATTTTACACGAAAACAAAAAATAACGGTGTTACAATTTTTTAATATGTTGTAAAATATGAATTGTCAAATTCATTAAAAAAAAATAAAAAAAAATAAGTTTTTGAGAAAATTGAAAAAAACTGTTTCGGCGGCCATTTTGAAAAATAGCAAATGAAAGATGGTACCATTTTTATAATTATTTTATAATCCTTATTCATTTATCTTTAAAATGAGCCCAATCCTATAATTTTCGAATAATTAGTTTTATTTCTATAGCAATAAATACAATACCAAGTCCATTGAATTTTTAAATATTTGACACCCTGTATCTTAAAAAAACAACAACGACAAAAATCACATTTCATAAATTGTTCGTTTTACTCAGTGCTTCACATCCAAAACATAAAAATTATAAAATTCAAACATAACTTCCGGTCACATATAAAGATATGCAATTTCACGTATTTTTCTCCATAGTGAAAAATTTGTCAAATCAAATTGGTTTTGAAGTCATAGTGTGTCAAATATATAAAAATTCAACAGACTTGGTATTGTATTTATTGCTATAGAAAGAAAACTAATTATTCGAAAAATATAGGATTGGGCTCATTTTAAAGATAAATGAATAGGGATTATAAAATAATTATAAAAATGGTACCATCTTTCATTTGTTATTTTTCAAAATGGCCACCGAAACAGTTTTTTCAATTTTCTCAAAAACTTATTTTTTTAAGTATTCGACAATTAATATTTTACAACATATCAAAAAACTGGAACACAGTTATTTTTTGTTTTCGTGTAAAATACGTTTAAATATAATAAATTTGTAGATTGTCATACTAAAATGTATTTTGCAAGAATACAAAAAATAACGGTGTTCCAATTTTTTAATATGTTGTAAAATATGAATTGTCAAATTCATTAAAAAAAAAAAAAAAAAAAAAATAATAGGTTTTTGAGAAAATTGAAAAAGAACATTTTGGCGGGAAATTTAAAACAGAAAAAATTAAACAACATACTATTTTTATATTTTTTTATTAATCACTATTAACTTACCTTTCAAATGAGCTCAAAATCATTATTATCGGATAATTAGTTTTCTTTTTATTGCCATAAATTCAACATCATGAATATCATTTTTCTCAAAATTTGCCACCCTGTATCTTTAACAACAACAAAAAAAAAAAAAAAAAACATTTTAAAATTTTTTTTTTAACCAAGGCTACACAGTCAAAACATAAAAATCATAAAATTCAAACATGACTTATGGCTCCATATAGTAAATTTGTGATTTCACGTATTTTTCACCATATGTACATTATATTCATTAAATATACAGTCAGAAACATTCAGATGTATACGGCAAATTAAAATCAACGAAACACTTTTTTTTTTTTCTTACTTTTTTTATTTTAAAAATACATAAATATGAAGTAAATATGTATATGTGATAACATTATTGATAAAAAATAAAATTTTAAATATGATATCTTCTGTTTGGTTTTTAACTTTATCTTTAAATTTCCCTCTAAATATGAGCCGTATACATCTGAATGTTTCTGACTGTACATGAATAAAAACTTACATTTCATGCATACTCTGATATATATTGTATATAATTATTTATAAAACAGTCTTTGACGTCATACGTGAGGATTTGTTATAATAGCAAAATATGTAAAGATCATTTTAAAATTAGTTCATTCAGAGAGAACATATTTATCATAGATTTCTCATTTTACTAAAAACATAAAAAAAAAATATGAGAGATCTACGATACATATGTACGTTGCCTCAGGTTCAGGTAATCCATTCTAAACGATTATAAAAGAAAATAACAACTACATACAAATAGTAGATGATAGGTGAGGTATCACATATTTAAAATAAATATCACATAGTTTAGGTATAAATCTGTCTAAGAAACCATCGTCTCATTAAATGAAGAAATGTCGAAATTTTGAATGTGGGTTAGTCCCTCATATATTCGTGTGTACAAGTGTATTTACAATTTTTATTCTTACCTGTAAATGTGTATAAGGCATGCAGCAACATGCTTACATTGTTGCCCTTCCCCGGCTTTACATGAGCAAATACATTTCCAGCTTGTGTGAACACCAGTTAAATTTTCTAATTTTACTTCATGGGGAGATGAAGTTATCGAGGACGCCTGTATTACCAGTCCTAGGACAAAATTGGCATTTGAATAAGGCACAATGCCTATAGAATAAACCCACCCAGCATTTACGATTTGTTCTCCTGCTTTAATGGACCGTTTAAATCCTCCAAAATATTTAATTATTTCCGAAAAGGAAATAGTAATTTTTTCATGAATGTCCGTGCGGATTGTTGTACTTGCCTTCTTCATACTTTTTGCTAAATAAAATATATGAAAATAATTTGTTAAACTATATAAAATGATTATTTAAAAACAAATGTCACATCACAATAACATATACATATCAACAATAATGTCCTTAAGGTTAGATCAGATCTAACCAATGTTTACAAAAATGTTGTTAGGTAAATCTAACATATTTATACTTTTTACACTTTCTGCCGTAGGCACTTGGCGAAACACACTTAATACACACATTTTTAAAATTTTTAAAAACCCTTGCTAAATATTTCGCAAAATTACAAAAGGTTGATAAAGTAATACAGATGATACAGTTTAGTAGATACTCCTGATGATGGCCTAATAAGCCGAAATCGATCGAGTGATTTTTTAAACCTTTTGTAATTTTGCGAAATATTTAACAAGTGTTTTTTAAAAATTTTAAAAATGTGTGTATCTAACATATTTATCATACTAATTATATACATCTTTGTGCAATTAAAAACATAAATAATTAATAATTAAAACTAACAATACATTTTAAATTTATGACAATAATAAATACACAAAACACAATATTTAATTTACCAAATTTATTTTTGCCTTTAAAATCGATGGTGAAATGTCATTTCATGCAGAGCCTAGGGTTTAGATTATTTTCGATAGGTATCGCATTTGCAGTTTTCCAATCGTCAATATTAAAATGTTTTTGGACAAAACAAAAACAAAAAAATATCTTTTCTTTATTATACTGCCGCGTAGCGGGGAGACTTAATGTGTTTCAATTTGTAAAAATTGCTTGTAGTCATAGGCTTGTATATCTAGTAGGCATTGTTCAGTCAGTGATGACGCGTGAACACGTTTAATCGCTTATACTTGAAAGTGTTGGTGCAAAAAGTAGTGTATATAGTCAGAGCCCTCTGTATATATAAGAGCCCTAATGATGCCGCAATTTTCTAAACGTGCTTTCTATAAGAGGTGTAGATTTTGTGATGTTCCATGTAAGCCGGTGTAAAAAAGACTTTTTTAAATTTACATTTCTTGAATGAAAACTGATTATTTTCGGAAATTTTATTTCACCCATTTGTAGGTGAATAATCATATTTAGACATACATATATGAAAACCAAACTCGGAATCTATCAATTAATCCGTAAAATACAATTTAAATTTCCCTAATTTTATTCACAACTACATGCAAAACTACAAAAGCTTTTTAAACGAGAAAAATAAACAACTCATATAATATTTAATATATTGGATATCTATTAGAACGACAAGGATGTCTATTGTTCTTATTTATTGTATTTTTACACGTGTTTTTATTTTTATTTTATCGTGTTGTCGCCTTTTTGTTTTCTATATGTAGATCAGACAAAGATATCTATACCTTTTTTGTTTTATATTTTCGTGTTTGTCCATTTTTACATTGAAGTGTTCTTTGTCATTTTTAATGATTTTATATTGAAAAGACAAAGACAATCTAAATACTGTTTTTAGTTTTTTATTTACGAACTTTTACTTTTACGCTTTCTTTGTTTTTTTGTTAATTTTATATTGAAAAGAAAAGGATGATGCTATTTGTTTACATTTTTTTTATATAAGGATTTAATGGTTTGTGTGTAGTTGTTGAAAATGGAAAGGTTTTCTTTTTTCAATTTATTTGAAAATGTAGACATATTTTCTTCTACGATTTTAAAACCATATCTACGAAACATATTAAACATGCAAATTAACATATAGAAAGCTTCTATTTCTACCTTACGGCTATGATATATGTAAGATGGCTATGATATAGTGTATCCGATCACCAATACTTTCATGTATAAGCGAAAAAAAAATTTATAATATTGGTGAACACTCAGGCTTGTAGTACAATATTATTGGTTTTGTCTTTGTTCATAATACATGTATAATTAATGAATGCAAAACGAAATTCTGTATTAAAACAAAATAAAAAACGCGAGGCACAATAAGAACATTCAGTTTTATGAAATTCAAAAATTATACCTGAGTATTTTTGATGTTTTTATTAAAATTAGAATACAATTTACGGTTAGGGGAAAAAAATGAAAATATATTCACGAAGTTGCAACGGAATGTATATTTTTCTTTGGTAGAAAATAGTACGTCAAAAATCAAAGTTATAATTGTATTTTCGCAGTAAACGCGGATGTTTGAAGCAGACTTTAGAAGCGATGCCATACATTGATGAGGTAGCATGTGAGACAAATGGTAAATCAGCGTCAGCAACAAATCAAGAGGCTTTAAAATTATGATAAATTTGTTGGTTAGGAAGTCGGCCTCTTCTGTCACTGTGTGGATGTTTGAATATCGATTCCATCCGCTAGAGGTGGAATACTAGATTGTTTGCTGCCCCGGAATACTCGTGAACAGTACGGGCAATCTAAAATACTGGCTGCTACTAGTCGAATGCAAAATAACTCGTAATTTTTCTTTAACCCTATGTATATGGTCTGGTTTAAAATTATTAAAAAATTATGAAACTAATTAAAATAATTAAAAAATTTAAACGAGAAAAATTGAAAACTTGGCATTATTAAATATTTTATTTATAAATAATAAAATATAAAATTTACAAATCATACAAATTCAAGTGAGTAGTATCTTTATTAATCAAAAATTGATTCAAAATTATTATCTGCGTATTGAGGGTAATATCGTAGCACCATTCCTCTTTTATAGCGACTGTCCAATATTTGTAAAAGTAACGAATTAAAATAAAACTTTAAAAGAATAGGAAGCATTTCTTTAAAAAAAAACGGTATGATGCGGTATTTTTAAAAATATCATCCCCTTCAAACTTCAGATAACGAAAAAACAAATCTTTCTTTTTGTTATTTCCATTTGTCATTGCATTTGGTAATAATACGGGTGTGCTTTATTAATCGCAAACGTATAATTTTCTTTGTCGTATTTAATTTTTTTTAGTTTAATTGCTTCTAAAGGATGCAACTCCCGGGACTTTTATTGGCACTTTGCTTCGACAACCACATCAGTACCAATTATTTGGACTCTAAAAGCTCAGTCTCAGTCATGTTTGGCCGTTCACATGTTGCAGTTTCATAGTGAGCGCCTTCTTCTCTAGAGGCCGTTCTACGTTTTCCGCCTTTACTGTCCTAGAAATGAATATATGTATTATCATATAAAATTGTATCATTTCATTTAATACTTTAAATTCCCTTTGTCGAGCCTTTTTTTGGCAAATCCTTTTCTTTTTCTTTCAATTGAAATAATTCGTTGGTTAGGACTTCTTTTCAGCAAAAATCTTTCATACTAATAATGAGCACTTTTGGTATTAGGCTGTAATACGGCAAATTTTGCACGCGAAGTATACGATTGTTCACGAGAAAAGTTTATGCGTTTTCCACCAACTGTTTTAAATACATATGATCGAGTGGAACTGTTCAACAGCATTCGACTCTACGTCATAAATCAAACTTGTTGAATTATATTTTAATCTTTTAAATAGATCGGTAATATTAGTGATCATTACCGATTTTTCAAATTTCTTGAAAGTTTTTGTAACTTCAATTTTTTGTTGGTGGCAAAAATAGGTGGCACAATTAGTATGTTTTCCATAAGCATAATACGGAACATTTTTTATATCATTTGCGAGATATTTAATTTTTTCTGCGGTGGAAGTATTTTGTACCTGTCGATATTTGACTGCAGATCGAACTCCAATAAAACACCGTAATAGCCCGTTTGGAAACAGCTTCCGAATAGATGGATTGAATTTCGAATTAGCAGAAAAATCCCTTGCATGTTTACGAAACACTCGCATAAAGAGATTTCGGCATTAAATTTTTTCAATATGAGTACTCGCATATGGTCTACTTGCCTTTAATATATTAGCATAAATACAATAACTTTATTATATCGTACTCGAAAGTTGCTCGCTTTTGCAAAAACCCTCAACTATTGCGGACGTTTCAATACAGGTTAATGGACCACAATAATTTTGATTACAGTCATGCTATTTTACGACTGAGTTTTGATTTTTAGCGTTTTGGCAAATACAGCAATTTTTATTATGGAGCGTACTCCAAATTACCTTTTTCGTGGAGTGTGCTACTATTGTGTCTACTCCAGACAGAGAAGAATAGTTGCTTCCAACTCCATATGTCGTCTTGGAGTAACAGCCATCTGCTTTTGCGGTGATTAGTTGGACACCATCTTCAGCTACATCGCCTTGTTCTATATCTATTTGTTTTACCTCCATTGCTGCTTCAAACATTTCTGCATCACTTATTTTTTGTATGTCCTAGTTCTGGCCACGTTTTTGAATATTTTGATAGCTCCGAGATGATATGTATGGAATATTCCACACTCCAAAAAACTCCTCTGTTTGCTAATATCCAATTCCTGTTGACACTCCTCGCAATACGCTCTGATAATTCAAATTGTCCAGAGAGTTAGAGTCATTATTATTTTCGGTCGATACATTTAACTTCATATTGCACATATTACATCGAAAATATAACTTAGCAACTAGGCCCATTTCTTTTCACCAATAATTTTCAAATTTTTCAGTGCACACCCGAAAGCATTGCTATGTTCGCTTATTGTTACTAAAGTTTAATAAACAAAGACAATATTTACAATTCTGTTCCCTCCCTGCTCGCACTATTTTATAATTAAAACACACACAATTTTAATGTTTATGAATTACAAGTTTAGTCAATTAATTTATTTATTGATACATTAATTTATTGATTGTTTTGGTTTAATTACATACACCATTGAATTTATGTTTTTCACCACCGCAATACGAAAGAAGAAAAATAATCGAATCTAAAAAAAATTTGATTTTTTTTACACGACCGAAATGTTGTACATATGTTATGTTGCTTGTGAGGAAGCGTTAAACCGAATGTCTAAAAATCTGAAATTTGAAGAGGATGAACAAAATGATTTTAAAATGAATTGTTTAACTTTTATGCTATGTTGCTTTTTAGGTAAGTGAATCATTCAAGGTAGCAACAGATACCTTGCAGATGTTGCAGTGCGTTGTGAATATATGTAATGTGTGATTGGCGTTGATATATTTGGTATTGTAGCGGTGAGCGAATGTGTGTATTTTAAAAGTGTATTTGATGACTGTTTTTGAATGATATAAAAGTGAGCCGCTACACCTTCTAATTTCATATTGAAACAATAAGGAACATGTAATTCTTCAGTTAAAATGTCACTGTCATCTATTTCAATTGAATTAGTCGCATTATTATTATTAATGTCAATACAGCCTGTTGAATTTTGGTCATTGATAATTATTACATCTACGTAATCGCCATCGTTATTTTCTTTTCCAGTTGTGAATAAATCTGTCTGATTCACTGTTACATGCTCTAAACTAGCTAAATCAATACAATTTTGATTGTCAAAACCCACATTATAGGAGGATTCAATATTTCTTCCCCAGCGTTTCCTGTTACAGAATATAAATATGTACAATGAAGATATAATATGTAATTAATAATTCTTAGTATTTTGATTATATCTTTCTTATTTTAATATAATTTTTTATAATCGTGAATTAATCCCTCAAAAATATCTTGCTGCATACAGCATAGGTCAATATAAAAAACATACATACTGTAGCTATATGGTTTAGCGAGAAAAAGTTAAGGAAATTAAATTTTCCGTAAGCAACTTTATCCAAAATTTCGTCAACTTTAAATTTTTATTACGGATAAACTATAGATAATTTTAAAATAATCCTTTATTAATCCCTCAAAAATACCTTAAGCTTTGTCAATAAAACAAAAATATGTCAATTGATAAATATTTGTATCCACAAATTGATTTTTACGATACCCTTATTTTAATAAAATAAGTACCGAGAACAGCCTTAAGGTCAGAATTTATGTGTCCATGATACACAGTAAATACCTCGAGAGTTAAGTAATTCTGGTCCAGGAATTACTTGTACAATTTCCTGAATGAGGTAAGAAGTAAAATCGGTATAATATATGGGACCACTCATTCTTTCACTGGTGTTCAATAGATGATATTTCCAGAACCAAACTCGGGAAATATTCCCCCTCCTATCGAATTATGACGTACCTAGTACCAATCTTTAGTTGCCCTATATATACAAAAGTATTATCTCCAGATGGTTTAGTTTCGATTTTAGTCGTTTTGATGGTGCTGTTTTCGTTTGGTATCTTTTGGCTTCCCTTTTTAGTGCCCGTTCCAATTTGTTTTTTTACCTCTTGTTCTTTATCAGTCTTTTTTCTTTGTATTATCAGTACCGTCTTGATGTAAATAGAGCCGGATGTGAAAAATGAACTTAAAATAAGGGATATAGAAACACTAAAAATTCATTTATTTTCATAGAGTTTGTATGAAAAGCGCGATTCTGATTGACGATAAAACATGAATTAAAAGTTAAACCCAGTTGAATAATTTTTTCTGAAATCGCTAACAAACAACTCAATGTCGTACTCATTTAAAACACAGATTCTTAAATTTCCCTATTTTCCTGCAATAATCAAAATAAAATAAGGGAAATTAAATTAAAAAACCTTCTACAACAATAATAGTATGTAATAAAAAGAGAAAATTCAATATAATGACGTCATCATATTCACATCTAACACACAAAAGACTCGTCTCCGCTCAACAATCAAAATTGACATGGACATAGCACCTACAAATTTTTTAAAAATCGAAATTTTTTTTTTGATATAATTTGTTAGGATAAACCTTTAAGAACATAGTTTTAATAATATAAAAGTGAAATTCATTTAAAAAAAAAAAAAAAGATCATATATAGCAAAGCGCGTCAACGCCATTTTTTCAATGAATTTTATTCAGTTCGCTACTACATCGACTTTCTTACAGTAACATCTGCTTTATTGTTCTCTTACAGAACGTTGGTGGGCAAGATTAAAAAAAAATATTTATCCGATCACTCTGAAATTTTAACACGTTAATTTACACATGTTAATGTTCAGAATGAACTACGGATGAAAAAATCGGCGTACAATTTTTTAAGTTACAGCAGGTTTTCTGGGGCAAAAAATGTCGATTTTTGAAAAAACACCGCCATTTTGTTATTTGTCAACCAAATTTTTTCTTTTTAGTTCATTCTATAGCGGCTTTGTTGCTGATTAAAACCCCGCTTTTTTTTTGTTTCAGACTTTACTGAAAGCGGAAATCCTGCCCACCGTAATATTTTGGTGTTTTTTTGAAAAAATTCTAGCAGACGACGCGGGGCCAAAATAAATTAAAAAAAAATTTTTTTTTGTATAGCTAAATACTAATAAAACATATGTGCAAAGTTAAACACTAGGTTTACGGAAATTTCTTATATATCTATCTCTACGGCACACCGTCAATTTGACGCGTGTTAAACAAATAAATATTTTGTAAAATAAATAATTTATTTTTAAAGGAACATTGTCATACAGGAGTGGGATTTTGCACAAAAGGCGAGAAGCGAGTTTATGTCTTTTTTTGAAAAAAATAAGTTTTAACTCTATTTCATTCGGTGAATGTCGCTTTTTCTATTGCGATCTCCGTCTATCATGTTATGTAGAAGGGCTATCTCTTTTTTCCGCTTCGACCACGTACCTTCGTTGGTGAGAGACACAGACGAATGAAAGTTGAAATAGAATATCATTTTATTCTGGTTAGGTGAGATCGCATGCTTCAAATATATTTCTACTAAGCGAAATAGTGTTCATATTTAGTGTAAGTAGGTTAGGTTAGGTTAAGTGGCTGCTATCGCACACTTAGGCCAGCAGTGGCCCGTTGTGATACCACAGGATCCCATCTCCCCATTACTCCCGTTGAAACCAACCAGAGCTATTTATATAGCGTAACAAATCTCGCACTCCACAGTCCGCGAGTTCCGCAAGGCTGTCCATACCGTACACACCCAAATACTTATGCCTTCTGTATGATAGCGCCGGACATGAGCATAGGAAGTGTTCCAAAGTCTCCTCCTCCTCTTCGTCCATGCGTGTCCTTAGTGTAAGTAAAAGAGATACAAACTCGCTTCTCGCCTTTTGTGCAAAATCCCACTCCAGGTGTATTGATATCAAAATCATCATAATAATAAAAGGACAACTCGCAAGCTGATTGGTCAGTTCGGACAAAAAAATAAAAAAACTTTTGCAAGATTTAGTAAGAAATAAAAAATTACATATTGTTATGCAATTTCCATGTTCCGACACGTTCTCAGCCATCTTGTATTAACGGTATTTAGAGAAAATATTACTTCCGGTTAAAAATTAATTTTTTTTAGCTCCTACTGAAAAACGCGCCTACGCGGAAATGACAGAAATAAAATAGAAATTAAGAACAAAGAAAGAGTAAATTGTATCCGTAAATTTTCCGTTTCATAAACGGTTAGCGCAGCTTGTATCTATATAAAAATTGTACGGTATTTTATAGGTCCTTTTGTGAGGAGTAGAATATTTTAAATTAATTTTTTTTTAAATTAGTTTGTAAAAAATAAACGAAAAAACTATAAACACTAATATTTATTCTGCGCACTTTTTACATACATATCCAATTTTATGTACATACATATACGTTTTCCAAAAACAATCTTGCAATTTCTACAAGCGTATCTACTTCTATTTCTTTTGCAAAATCCAACTTCACAAGTTTGACGCTGTGCTGATGTATGAGGCTATTGAAGGTCAATATTTTCCTCAATTTTATTTTCATTATTCCTGGCAAGTTCTTCGGCTAATTGAAAAATAAAATCCTTTCTTGGTATATTTGATCCGGTACATTCTTTGTACAGTATCCACGCATTTGTGTGCGAAAACCTTTTTGCGTTGTTTTTGGTTGTTTTGATTTTGATGTGGATACGTCTTTGGTTTTGTTTCGTTTTTTATCTCTGCTTTCTACACTACATACATTACTCTATACATAAGAACATAAAGTAACCCTGTAACAGCCACTGAAGACGTGAGATAACGAAGTATTTGCACTGCCTTACCATTGTGTCAAAGTGACGCGTCCCCGTAGTGATAGGTATACCACATAGCAAACTTCGAAATTCGAAGGCGTACAAGAAAATAAATGTTGACAAATATTCGTCTCGCGAAATGCATAGTTGTAAGTAAAAGTAGTAAGCAATAAATCTAACCGATTTCCGAATTTTTCTATGTGAAATTAAAAAAAAAACAAAAAAAAGTGAAATTTGAAGGTGCTCTATCCCCTTAAAATAAAACAAAAAGAGACAAACATCAAAAAATAAGTCAATACAATGAGTGCGAAGAAAACAAAAAATCAAAACAATCTAGCATGCTTTGCAAATTCAAATATAGAAATATATTCGAATTCAAATTTGATTGGAGGCAATGAAAGAGATGATTATTATATTGTTTATAAATTGCGAATAATGTTTATGACAGTGTTCAAATTTAAAATTTATTTTTCGAATATACTTTGGTTTTTTCTTTCCTCTCCAAGTTTCAAATATTTTTAATATTTTTTGTTTTCCACTCTATTGACACGAAACTTTACGATCACTATTTCATTCCTTTCTTTTACTATGTGCGATTCGTTTTGTTTATTTCTCTTTAAAGCCGCATACTACAAAAAAAAATTCAGTAACTTTTTTGGTAATTTCGCAACAGAAGAACTTGACGAACATAAAATTTTCTCATATAATTTGTAAATTTTTTCCCCTCCATACCAACTTAAAAAACATATTTTTTTTTTCTCGTATGAAAAAAAAGAATTGAGGGGAAAAATATTACCGAAAAGTTGAGAAAAGTTTATGTCCGTCAAGTTCGTCTGTTGCGAAATTACCAAAAAAGTTACTGAAATTTTTTTGTAGTATGCGGCTTAAGGGAAAGGAAAGAAATAAATTAAAATTTATTTCATTTCCTTCGAATGAATGTAAATAACAAAATAATTTTTTTCTCAAAGAAAGAAAGATTTTAAAATTTTTATTTTTTATTTCTTTTATTTTTACTATGCGTTAGCCTTAGCATAGTATAAGTACATACTTTGCGGATGAAATTATAATAAGATTCGCTTAAATTCATTTAATTGGGAATAATTATGTTAGTTTCTTATTGTTACATGCATAACAAAAATTTAAAATTGCAATAACTAACAAAAAAGTAAAATAAATAATTCAAAAATATTTAAAAGATATGCAGATTAGTAACACTAAAAACCTAAAAACTTTGTTGATATTCAAACTGAGAATTACATTTAACTAATAATATACCATTTATTGAATCCGCCGACAATTTATTTCTTTGATCAGAAAGTAACAGTTTAAGCGAAGAAAAACATCGCTCAACGCTGCATTGTGTTGCAGGAACCGCATGAACGATCCTGGCTAAGGCACTTAAATAAGGCAATCCCACTTCCTTTATCAACTATGTAGTAACCTAGTATATTAATATTAATATCCAATGGCTGTGGATTGGAATTTTTGATTTCTTTGTTTGCTTCTTCATTTACATTTGTATTGTTGTGTGTACGGAGTTGTCGCGCGATATAGGCATTCATTAAAATATTTAAATCTGGGGCTGAAGACGATGCAGATGAACATGGGAAGGCGTTGAAATAGGTAGATTATTTACTAATGATTCTGGTCGTTGCTTGAGCAAACTATCTCGATGCTCATAAAGTCGTTGTAGATGGATCATGCTTTTTTCTTATTAGATTTTGTCATTGTGCTGTGGAAACGGGGATCTAAATACACCGCGGCTGCTACTACATTATTTTGTAGTAAATTCGTTTCTCGTTTTTTAATTTTGTCCAGAAGAATTGATGCCATCTGATTTGAAATATTTTCAACCGATAATTTTAGCTCGAGCCAACATTTAAAAAAATCTCCCATGCATAACTGTTCCCGTTGTAATTGCAATGTTATTTTTTTAATTGGGCTGAACACTTGTATGAACTCAGCAGCAAAGTTCCACAAATGGTCTTCAAGATTTAGTTCGTTGTAAATGTGTTTGTATGTATTACAATATTCTTTGAATTCGAGGAGTCGCTCAATCATATTATACGTTGAGTTCCATCTCGTAATAATGTTTATTATAGGCTGCCTTAATTTATTTTGAATTAAAATGTTTCGATGGGTGGGAGTTCTCAAATATATAGATAGATTTCTAAATATTGCAATTTTTTCCTTTACGCTAATTTGATCCTTTAAAAAATCGCCGACAGCTAGCTGAACGGCGTGTGACGCGCATTTTATTGTATTTACAAGAAATTCTGATTTACTTTGATATTGTTGGATTATTGTTTCCACTGCTTCATTTAAATTTTCAAAATTGTTGTAACCTTCATCTGTTTCTTCGATGTCATTATCAGGGAAATAATCTAACTCATCATTGATAAGATTGGATGCTTTGATTATGTTTCTGCCATTGTCACAAGTAATGGAATAAATTTGTTCATTTTCGCTTCGTAAGATTTTAACGTATCGATAATAATATGTTTTAAATATTCGGATGTGTGCCGTTCAGTTAACTCTATCATGGCTAATGATTAACAATAATTGTATTAGATTTAATATACTGTACGTTTATTCCTAGTATTGATCTGTTTAACCTAGTAGCTTCGTCTATTTTTATGGAAAACACTGTATTTTTCAAATCAATTTTTAGCGACGTTTTTATGTCTAATGATGCTAATGATACTTTTTCCTTCAATGTGTCTTGATTGATCGTTATATTTAATGCAGATGTGATCGGTCCTATAAATAAATTAGGAGAATTAAATAATTGGTATGTGCAACCGTTAGCAATCAATCGCACGCACGCTTGTTTTAATTCATCTTTATTAATTTCAATTTTAACTGTCTCCTTTCCAATATTGTTATTTTTAGTAAATTCTAAGACTTTTAATTGATATTCGGTGTAAACATCCTTGTGTTTAGCTTTTATGTGCCGTCGTAAATTAGCTATTTGATTATTTTAAATTTTTACTCCACAGTTTTTGACTAAGCACACTTGTTCCTTAGTTTGTTGATTAATTTCATAATATTGTCTAATTGGATCGGTTTGCTTTCTACCCATGTTTAATAAATCATGTTTTAATTTTAATGAATTAATAGGCCCGATTCTGCCATCCAAAATTTTATGTTATGTTATGTTATTTTTGTTTTTTCAATACAAATTCATATAGGAAGCGAGAAAATAAAATAACATAACATGGATTTTATCGTTCCAGAATCGGGCCCATTAGTTATTATTTTAAGTTTAAAATAAACGAACACTTTGTTGATGAACACGTTGACGTTGATCTATTTTATATAACCACGAGAATTAATAAGCAAGCACTAATTATATTTTTGAATATCAATCTTCTGTATGTACATATAACAAATTTATTTTCTCATCAGAAAAGGACGAAGGTATTTTATCATATGTACTTTCATTTTCACCATACAATTCAAATTTCTTTTGTTTTGGCTTACTTAGTTAGTTAAAATTTAACTGTTAGATCCATTCAACAATAATTTAAATTTTCCAAATGTATTTGTTTTATATTTTTGAGCAAAGAAAGGGAAATATATAAAAAAAAGATCGCGGTTGCCTTTGCGAAAGAGTACGAAAACAAAATAATTTTGGAATAGTAAACAATCAGAGAAAAGAAAAAAATAAATTTAATGAGAGTAAAATGAATACAAATTATAAAAAAATAAAAAAAAATCCTCTGCACGGAAACATATTTTTTGTTTTTTGTATTTCTTTCCCAGGAATCAAATTTTATAAAAGTTTAATTCTTTCCCGAAAAAAAGAAAGATTTGGGAAAGGAAATAAAAATGAATTTAACCTTCGTGTCAACACGAGAATAAAACCACTTTTACCAACACGTTCAACCCCTGTGGCACTATTCCGGTTTTCCCGGGGAATTGGAATTTTATTATTGTGATTTTTTTGGTGTATTTTGGTATTATTTTTTCCAAAGCGGCGATTTGCATTTTTTCAAATTTTGGGAGCAAATAATTCCATTTCGTAGCAATTTTTTTGTTTATTTTTCCCTAAACATTTTGTTGGGAAATGTTTAGTAGGCAGTAATGTTAAAATGGAATTATTTTTTTCTCAAAATTTGAAAAAATACAAATCTCCACAGTGTGCTTTGGAAAAAAAAATACCAAAATACACCAAAAACATCACAATAATAAAATTCCCAATTCCCCGGGAAAACCGGAATAGTGCCACTGGTGTGTATGAATTTAATCAAGAGTTTTTCATCAAAGGCGGATAAACAGTAAATATAGAAACGATATCATAAAAAAAATTTCATTTAACTTTATTAGAAAAAAAACTTCATTGAATTACAAAAAATCAAATACACACCCAGGTGTGTCGTGTTGACATGAAGGTTAAACACTGGTTTATGACGTATATTACAAAAACAACAATATTGTTAAAAACAACCATTTCAAAAATACCTTATTTTTCATGACGATTTTCATTATGAAATAAGCATTTTCATGATTCGATTTTTCAATCAAATAACATTACATGTTTTATGAACATTTTCGTATAAAAACTTAAAAACAAAAGAAAAGCTTACATTTCTAATAAACTAAAACTATAAATGATAAAATCGTTGTCCCATATATTTTCATCCATAGAGTGTCGATTATAATACCATGGTACACTATAGGGAAAATCCCAATATTTTGATTTTTTTTTTTAAATTCAAATAGTAAGGTAAATGTACCATGGAACACTATTTGGGTTACAATTTGAAATGACAAAAAAAATACGCTAGGTTTGAGAGGTGGAATAGCCTTCATTCTGATCGCAAGCCGTTTTTGAATAGATAATTGAAACATACAACGGTTGTAGAAATGATATGAATTTTTCAGCTTCTAGATGGCATCCATGTAGAGTCTTGTCAAAATAGCACGAAGTTTCATCCATATTAAAAATCAACCGTTTCGAAATGTTTATGTTTTTCTGGTTAAATGATATAATACAATTTTGGACTTCTCTCCTAAACAAGTCGTAGTTCACCACCAATTTCTTTACCCTTTGCTTTTAAAACCACTTAATGGCCATAGTTTCTATTTCAGGAAAGGCTGACTTTCGCCCTAAACTTATAACTTTTCTTTGTGATTTAATTAAATCATTTTCGGAAGAAACCCATTTCCTTATTTGAGAGCGTTGATACCTAGTAAGTTTTTCGAAATAATTGAGCGACTCACCACGTTTCGCTCGATCCGCAACTTACTTCCAATTTCTGTTAAAATTTACATAAAAAATAAACATACTTATATATGCTTAAGCAATAAACTTTTAAATAAAAATAAAAAAATCCTACCTAAAAAATTAAAACATAAACAAAATACTTATAGCATCTACTTCAGGCTATCACAAAAGAAAACTAAATAATAAAAACAAAAATATAGTAAACGTATAAATTCATAATTTATCAAAATTAGTACGTAAAATATGATATTCTTAACATTTATATTTCTGGACTTCAGGTGCACAATAGATTCCCCGAGCGTTAAGAATCTCAGGTTCAAGAATAATTTCCATTGTATCACGCATCGCATAAAAAAGAATGTCATCTTTTTCAAGCCACTTCCAATTTGCGCCGCTCATCTACATTACTTTAACAGATGCTTTATTTTGATTCATTTGTACAATAAGTCCCGGAAAATATTCTTCCTCGTACTGGATAATTACATAATTGTCTACTTTTAATTGGCTGATATTTGTTAAAATATTTTCAGAGTTTTGTGATGTACGGTCTGGTCTGGTCTTTTTTGCAGTGCTATTTGATATCCTTTTAGTTTCCTTTTTCATTGTTCGTTCTAATTTATTCTGGTTTGGTGGTCCTTTTCAGTTTTTTGTTTTAATTTATAATTCATATATTCGTCGGAGGATACGATCAACGATGCTTCATAATTCGGTTTAGTTTGTGGCCAAAAAAGCTGTTTTTAAATGGCGTTTCAACGTTGTATAATGCTGTCCGTTCGTTTACTTAAAGGGTTTCCGAACTTTCAATACATTCAATATTTTGAAAACCAATATTCCCGCTCTCCTGATTGACTGGTGTTTCCAGGGTTGATACAACTGCCCGCTCGCCTTCTTCAACAGTTTCTGTATTCAATAAAATTCATTATTTCCCGCTATTTCCTGCCCATATTCACGAGTATCTATGGAAGTGTCAATTGTTAATGTAATCACTTCAATTGTTAATGTTCTCACGCAAATCATCATCATGCATTTTAAACAATTCATTAAAGTCTATGTTACCCAGAGTTTTTTCTCCAATTACTAAATTAGAGTTATTTTGTTGCATCTCATCACTCATGACACTTCTAAGATTAATCCACATATAGTTCAAATTTCCATCCTCCTTAATACCATTCCATGACTCTGAGGCGTCCTTAAAACTTTGTAATTGACTTTGTGACAAGAAGGATTCAAATATTTCTAACAAATTGGGTGATCGTGTTTAGATATTAATTTTAGGAGTTGATGTTGACACTATGGCCCGATTGTATGAACGAGGATAAATGATTAATCTTTATCTTTATCTCTTTATCTTTATTAGCTAAAATTTGGGACGCTTCTTTTTGAGCTTAAGCTCATTCATAAAAAAGCGTCAGTGTTCAAAATGTTGTGAAAATCCTGAATAATAGACAGCAACATGGCACTTCGTCTTTAGATCCTCTAATTCTTCTTGAAGAACCTCTTGAAAAAAATTTTCTATTTCTGCTTGAAATATCCCTGCAGTTGAGGCAGTTTAGTCCAAAGATTTTTACTTTAATTTAGGTTTTGAAAGTATTTAAATTTATTTTTTTTTTTTTGAAGATAAAACAATATCGCCCCGCCTGCCTGACTGGAAAGTCATGATACATGAGCCGATAAACGGAACAAATCAGTTATTCACACGAACCTAATACTGCCAAAACTATTTTATTAAAAATATACAGCAAAACCTCCCACTTTGGACACCTCTCTATTTTGAACACTTTCATTCAGTTCCTTGAAAAAATGCTCCTTTATATATTGGGCAACCTTTATTAATTGGAAATTGGACAACAAAAGTAGTCAGACAGCAAAAATGTTGAATTAACTATGGAATTAATCTGAATTCAAAATAAATAATTGATATGCACGTAAGAATACATCTACATACATATTACACAAGGCACTGAGTAAAAATACCTGCCCCCCAAAAAGCGGTTATGAAACTTCATCTTCCTTTATTTATAAATAACAAAACAACAAATACAACAACAGAAACTTGGTTTTTATTAGTAATTATAAGTAATTAATGCATTACAGCAACCAATCATTGAAATTTAAAGAATTTAAGAATAATAACTTATTTAACCTCTCTGGGAGCAAACGATTACGAGATTCCTCCATGATATTATCTCCTGTTGAAAATAACCTTTCAGATAATACTGATGTTGCTGTAATGGATAAATATTTTTGGGCTATTTTCGATAATTCGGGATTTATATTTTTGTGAATTGGCCAATATGCTAAAGTACAATTTGCAAATCCATTGGTGGGTTAAGTAGTGGCTAAGCCCAGGATGTATCCCATCACCTTGATATTCCAAAATTGTTCGTGACGTGGAAGAAACTAATTCTTTATCGAATCTCCATAAATCAAATTTCCCACTGATCTCAGTTTCGACGATTGATCTTTGTGTATATTTGAACTTATTTTTATCACTTAAATTTATTTATGCTTTCGAGCATGACATAAAATCTTTAAAGTGTATTTTTGTGAAACGTGAATCTAAAATGGTCGACATTGCCAACAACTGGAATTTTTCGATATTTTGAAACCGTTTATCATTGGGCCTTAATAATTTTTCTTTTAACATTTTTGATAAAGTGGTTTCATTTATAATTTTTGATATTTTATTAATCATGCAAGAAATAAGTGGTATCACTTTACTAATGATGATGGTTTTATCACCACAAATTTCTTTTGTTAGTATCTCAAGCGGCCGCAATATTTTAATTATATCTTCAACTGTCGAAAGTTTCAATCCTGAAATGAACCAAAAAATATCTTGTTAAATATACATGAATTAAAGTCATTTATATTTTTATCACTACCTGTTAGCATATCAGGACTCTTGGGAAGTCTTAGCAGAACTGCTCCAACTTTTTCCTTAAGTTCATGGAAACATTTGAGCTGAACTACCTCTAGTTGGAACTTCTTGAATTAGCCTTAAGGGCTGTCCGGTTTGAATATTTCTTAGTTCGACTGCTGCTAAAACACTATGTTTAAAAAATTTCACAATTTCCTTTACCTTCGACAGTACATTTTTTAATTCTGGGAAGTCTGACATAACACCTGGACCTACAAGATTGACGGTGTGAGCGAAACAAAGTAGATGTTTTTCTTTCCCAAAAGTATCGGCATTTTCCTTGCTGGTATTCGAGTCACTATCAGATACCACAGCCAATATACTATTTATTAAAATTTAACGAAGTAAATACAAACATATTTTGGATAGTGAAATTCAAGTGAATTATACCTTTTCGTCTTCAATATTCCATTCAGAACAAACTGTTTTTAAATGCCGAGATAAGGAGCAACAGAAATCACAGCTGAGTATAATGAATTTTAAAAATTAAATGAACTGTAACTTCTAAAAAGTTCTGAGTGTTCAATGTCTCAGTCCAAATATCCGTAGTAATGGTGAAATAGTTTACAGTGCGAATTTTATTTTTAAGAACTGAAGAAAGGGCATCGTATTTTTACGTGCGGAAAGCGGAACGATTTATTTGGTATATAGTGGAATGATTATTGACTTATGAGTTGCAAATATGAAGTAACAGAAGCAGGGTTACACTTTACAAACATTTTCTGAGGGGCTCAGAACCATAGTGGCTTAACCCACATTCAAAATTTAACCATTTTTTCATTTAATCGGTCATAAATGTACATTGAAATGGTAATTTAGTATAAAACAAATATAATTAACCTGAAAATAACTGTTTTTGGAATTGGAGGTCAGTATAATTAGATTCCATTTCCAAGAACATTTATGGCCGATTAAACGAAAATATTTCAAAATGTGGGTTAGGCCACTATGGTTCTGAGCCCCTCTAAATGTATTTAGCAATCTTTAGTATTTTTACAATATCTTCTCATATATGTTTTATGAATTGGGTAAGGAATTCCGTGCAAAATTAGCACACCGTTGGCGTACCCAGCGAAGTGCAAATTTTGCACAGAATTCCATGTCCGATTGATCAAAATAAAAAGACAAAAAATTAAACACAGACGTTTTCCTAAGAACAAATTTCCCATTTAAGGTTAAATGATTGCATACATATTTTTAATTTAAATCAATATGAAATAATAATTAATTTAAATTAATTATTAAATTTAACAATTTTTATTGAAAGTATTCATTTTTCAATTAAAATAGTCAAATTATTGTAAGTTATTAATTTGATAAATAAATTGTGTTATTTAAAATCATTTCACATTAATTTAAATCAAGATACTGCAATCATTATTGTTGTTAAATGGAAAATCGGTTCTTAGCCTCGAAATTAATGTTTGTTATATCCGAATCTTTGTTCATTAGCAATATTAAATGTTTCTTCAAAATGTATGCATCAAAAATATAAGGCCAGTTTATTAAAAGTTCGTTAATGGTAGGCACTTCTTTCTATTATTTAAAAATAATAACCTTTGTTCAGCAAAGGTGTCCTTCATATAAGTTATGATTGTTTGACGTTGTTCATGTTCAGTTAATACTTCCCTATTATTGATTTTTTTTTTTATTTGTTAGAAATAAAATGAAATAAAACACTGAATATTTTTTATCTTATAGTAATAATTTAAATTGTTCCCTATTGTTTATTTCTAGTTTTTTCTTGAATCATTTTTATATTCAAGCGAACCTTCAGATGTGGTTGCCAATTGTCACAGATTGTTTTTAAGACTTTTGAAATCCTTCTCTCTTTCAAAGAGATATTTAAATTTGGGACTTTACGTTTTGGGACACGGTTTAAGGTATTGTTTCTATTTTTGATTTTAGTTATTTTTTGATTTTGGTTGACTGGATAAAGCTTCCCCATTTTCGTCTTTTTCAACTATGGATTCAGGATATTTCTGAGCTGCCTGTTCAGCAACAGTATGTAAGTAAAACTGACGTTGGAATGTATAATGAAAATGCCCTTAGTTCATCAATGAGGACATTTGCAAATGGTGTTAGTCTTTTACCTAACATTTTTTTTATTTTGTAACACTTCCAACACATCGTGTGGCATTTTTTCCACGGAATTTTAAATTGTGAAAATAATTTTGAGGATTGCGTTTTTTACTTCCGATGATAAAGAAATCGATGATGAAATACTACTACCCATTTCTGTAATAGTATCTAATGAGGTCGGTGGGTGGATTAGATACAAATTCATTTTCAGAAACATAAAACAATGTTTTTTCATTTGATATGGCTTGAACTTGACCATGTTGGTCAATTGTTGGTTCTGGGTGTGATGGTCGTTATTCTTTATGACTGTTCAACAACATAAATGTCTCTATCTTATCTTTAGTTTTTGAATAATACTTGAGCACAGCATCTTCACAAATAGCTGAACTATTACTTACCAAAACTAATTTACTGCCTTCCATACCAAAACAGTGTGCTATCCATAAATGTCTAATAGAAATAATTTAAATATATATTTTTTAAACAATTTCTTACTTTTATACATTTTTTAAAATTGCTTCAACCGAAGCATTACACATAAAAACATTTTGTAAAATTGGTTTCGACAATTAAAAATATTTATTGGTTTTACTTCCAAGATTTTTCAATTTCAACTAGACAATATGATTTTCAATGTCATAGCTTTCATTTAGAATTAGGTTTTTTTCAGTGTACCACATTTTTAATAAAAGATTACTTTATCAAATGATATATTAAAAAAAAAAATTGCTTTAATTAATAAAATGTCTAAGTTGCAATTTTAATCAGAGTTAAAGAGTAACTGAGCCGCCCCGGTGGCACAGTGGTTAGCATGCTTGCTTTAAGCTCCGGAGGTCCCGGGTTCGATTCCCGGCCGGTGATGAAAAAATCACGGCTGGTTTAATGTAGGATCAATGAATTAATAACTCATTATCCGTTAACCAAATAATTACTACGAAACTTCATCATGAAGCGGCCAAATCCCTCTATGGGATGAAGCGCCAGCAAAAAAAAAAAAAAAAAGAGTAACTATAGCATCATCTTTTATGTCGTAATTTTTTTAGTAACAAATTAATTGTTCTGGAATATCTACATTAAACATATTTTTGAGAAATACTCAACATGGTCAGTGTTATCATTAAAGTACAATTTGAATTCAAAAAAATTCTCAAAAAAAAAACACCGTCACAATCAATAACGTAACTTTTCATCAGGAAAAACCCAAAATGGCATTTAGTAACCTCATCACGACAACGTATCCCAAAAAGTACTCTCGGTCACCGTTTGTTCGCGAGCTGAAAGTTCTAGAAAAACCTTAAACTAAATAGCACTTCTAACTTTCCTCATGAGAAACTTTTACAAACTTTCTTTTGTTTCACAAAAATCACGTTTATAACTAATATTTTTTTTGTTTACTTTACACTTCAAATCTATCATTTGATTTTACTTTTTTTTAGAATTAATTAATAGAAATAGAAAAATAAATACCAAAAAATTACTAACCAAAAAGTTTACTCCCTATTGTACTAGCCTACAATAGACTGCTACAGGCTGTATATAGGATACTGGATCTTAAAATTGAAGATCTCGCAGCTTCTTTAATTTGGGGGCAAAGATAAAATTGCATGGCTGCCTAAGTTATCAGGCCACGATTGTGTCACTTTGCCCGCCTAATTATGAACCCGCTTCTGATAAACGAACTTGTCACCCGTTGCCTCCTAAACGGGTTCCCATTCACTAGGTTCACTATCTGTGTTACGCCTCTATAATCTAAATAAAACCATCGTTTATTAATATGTTGCTATTCCTTAAAATACACTAAAAAACCTTACGAAATATTAACCTAAACCACATTGATTCAATTCTATCGAACATGAAATAACCTGTGTAAATTCCTTTGTATTTAATTCCAATAAAAGAAATTAATTTAAACTTTATTTCATACAACACTCCTAATATGGTGAACAGCTTAGCCTCTCAAGATAAAAATGATTATAATGACACAGGTTTCATTACACAAAAAAAAACGAACTCCTCTACAATTATTTTTCGAAGCATTTTTGTCCCCCACTAACGTTGACAAATTTTATATTATATACATAATATCGAACGAGATTCTGTTTGTGACTCACTTGATATGTACTTGCGTAGCAATACAAATGTACCTGGTTAAATGTTATGTACATAAAACAAAAACTACGGTTTATATGACTAATAACCAAATTGGCCAATATACACCCTGCGCCATTGAAATGTTCGGTTTGAATTTTTAAATAAATTTTGGAAATACCACCGTTTGCTTCAAAAGTAGATGGCAAAAATGATAGATTCTGATTATCAAAACAATTTTTACACTATTCCGAATATATTCAAATAAAAATAACGGTAATCCGACATTTTAGACCTACATAACGTCGGATAAGGAATATTACCGCCGTACCTCGTAACAATTTGGTATAGGTTTTTACAGTGTTTTTAACAAAGTTTTTTCAATTGAAAATTAGTTTTTTGTTGACAATGGTAATTTTCATTCAAAATAAGAATTAACAGAAATAAAATAATTCATCTCAACCAAAATATTTTGAGAGAAATTGAACTTTTTAAAATCAATGATTAATAACCCAGCCCTTGGCTTTTATGATGGCCTTAATCCCGATCAGCATTGAATTCTAAAGTTTGATTAAATAATATATTGTTATTTTTTCAAACCAGACTTTTTCTATAAGTTTTTTCGGTCCTTTGGCTCTTTTCAGCTTGTAATTTGTAATCTTCTTTCCCATGAAGGACCAAAAATTTTCAACAATACAGGACTATTTCCTGTCCAGGGTAACGACTAAATTACCAAGCTATTGTTAAATTCGGCTACCTAAACAAAATAGACATTAAAATTAAGCACTCTTACTTCACAAATAACGTCAATAACTCACGGAGAGTAATCGTCCTGGAAGAGTGGAATACCGATGTATTGAGTCGGGTCCTCAATAGTCACGATTCAGGTTTCGATAATTTTTTTATATTTGCCTCCGTTTTCTGAACTATGCAGAAGGCATAGTGATCAAACTCCGAAGGCTGTTATGGCTCTCCAGGCCATAACATATGATGAATTTTTCACTGTCGGCGAAATACATTCTGTTAAATACCGTTTGCCTTTTCGTCGCCGAACCCTTGTCCTTACAACGGGCCCAAAGATATTGAATTTGGATTTATTCGAGAATATGAACCAACGCTAGTCCCTGGGCATTCAGTTTTTTCATTCTATTGCGAATTTGAGGCTTGCAGCTGCCATTTTTGCTATCAGTAATGATTTTCTCGCAGGTCGACAAGCATATAAACCAAGTTCCTTTAATAGTATGAACTGAAATAGTGTCGGTTAATGCTATTAGAAGCTATCTTCTCAGCTCTAAAGTCGTAGCAAACCTTTGCTTAAGATCTAATTATCTGAAATTCGATTTGTTAAAACAGAAGTTCTCCTCTTTGCATCAGAGCCAAATTATCGTTTGATTTTCGGAATAGTAAAAACTTAAAAACTTTATAATTGCTGTTTGGCTATACTAAATTATTCTTACAATTTGTGAATGAGTGTACTTTTTGCCTTTGCTTGCAAAATTTTGGCTTTTTCGTTAGTATTTAATTTAGAGCGACACTTTGTAAAATTAACTCTTTGACTACTTAATTGAAACCGAACGAATATTTCATCCTTAGTTTGGTTTTAAATGCCTAATAAGGCGTGAAATATGCTGAAAAATAAAAAAACAAAAAAAAAAATAGCGAATGAGGTAAAATCTATGAGAGAATTGCATGAAATAGTAAATAATCGAAATCGAACATTTCAATGGCGCAGGGTGTACATAAACAAAATTGACCGAAGATGCGATCATAAACGCCCTATATCTATATGTGCATAATGGATTTGTTTTTTTTGTTGCTGTAATTATGATCATCGTTCAGCATGTTTTGATCGTCACGAGGATCGTATATATTTTAATATACCGTAACACACACACACAGCCGTAACACTTGGCAAGTGTGCCAGTTTAATTTTTAAAATGTTTACATGATTTAGCTTTGTTTTTAAAATTTCTTTATTTATTATCACCAATTTATTTTACACTGGTTACATTTATCAAAATTTAATAAAATTATTATACATACAATAATTCAAATACAAATATAAATCAAATATAAAATATAAAATTTACCAATGATCTAAAAGATGCTTCGACCTCAATTTCTTAAATGCATCTCTAGACAGATTAAAGTCAAAAGCCGACCATACTTTATTAAAAGAGGCTGACTCACATTTACCGTAGTTTTGCTTGCAAAGTGCAAGCAAGCTTGATTTGGAAATCTTGGATTGGAAAGTATGGAAACCACTAGAGATCTCGCGGAGTATGCCCAAAAAAAAAATCGAGCACGGTTTAGGTAATTATCAACAAAAAATTTAATGGTGGGCTTTTGTGACCTTGACCTTCATCTAAAAGATCATTTTGAGGTCAACGTCATTTTTTTAAAGGGAAACTCCAGTTTTTAACAGCGATAAATTGTACTTTAGAATATGTATTTTCCATGACCTCGCAAGGTCACCTGAAGGAATATATGTATTTTAATTGTAAAGCTTATTAAAATAAATAAAAAAGTCATAAATCACATAACTATGCTAAGCTTATGATTTGCTATGAAAATTATAAAAAAAAAATAAAAATTTTAAAAATAAAGAATTAATTTTTTTAATTTTAATTTTTTTTAATGTTGGTAGCAAATCATAAGCATTACATGTCTTCAGGTGATCTTGGGAGGTCATTGAAAATACATATTCAGACGTACTAGTTTCCCCACAAATTAATGACATTGACCTCAATATGACCTTGAAGATGAAGGTCAAGGTCACAACCAAGCTTACCGTTAAATTCCTTGTTGAAAATTCCCTAAGACTAAACCTTACTTATTATATTTTTGACATACTCCGCGAGATTTCTAGGGGTTTCCATGCTTTCACCTCGCAATGTAAATTACTTCAGATGATCTTGGAAAATACATACTCGGGCGTAAAATTGATTGCTCTTTTCGATTCTGTCATCAAAAATAGGGGTTCTAATTTAAAAAAATTGCTTTGACCTCCAAGTGACCTTGAACATGAAGGTCAAGGTCATAACCAAGCTCACCATTAAACTCCTTGTTGAAAATGACCTATGAATGAATAAACCTTGCTAATTTTTTTTTTGGACTGAACTTCGCGAGATTTTTAAGGGTTTCCATACTTTTTCCTCACCATGTATATCGTGCAAACACAATATTTCTGAACAATAGTCTCGAACAAAGTTTGCGCTGATTTCTATCCTACGAAAAAAAAGAGGCTCAATATTTATTAATTTACATCTACCTCGATACGGTGGAAGTATGAAAGCAGGTACGCTTATATCTCTAGGTAGATTTCGTAGAGCGTACATTAAAAAACGCTTTTGTACCCTCTCTATGCGATCTGAGTATTTAATATAATACGGACCCCATACGGCAACACCATATTCCAACAATGAACGAACAAACGAGACGTATAAAGTTTTAATCACGTAGGGATCCTGAAAATCTTTAGAAAACCATTTAACAAACCCAAGCATAGAATTCGCTTTAGAAATGCAACCCTCAATATGCTTATGAAACGATAGATTCGGAGTAAAAGTTATACCTAAATCCTTAAACATATTTACACTGTCAATAATACAACCGTCAAAAAAGTAAACATAACTAGCGAGTAAGCGTAATCGAATAAAATCCATTGTTTTGCATTTAGAGATGTTTGGTATTAAATTATGAGATGTACACCAAGCTTTAGAGTTTGTCAGATCAGATTGAAAGTCAATTGCGTCATTGGCGCAAGAAATAGTTTTGAAAATTTGTATGTCGTCCGCATAGATTAGAATGTCGGAGGGACTCAGATAATTTACCACATCATTTATAAAAAGAATAAAGGACATGGGGCCCAAATGACTACCTTGAGGTACTCCTGAAGAAACATCAATCACTCTTGAAGTGAAACTATCAATTTTAATAATTTGAGTTCGAAATTCCTTATAAGATCTAATCCAATTAATTGGCAAAAAATTACAATTCAAAGAGCCAAGATTCTGCAGCAGTAATTCATGGTCGATCTTATCAAAGGCCTTGCAGAAATCAGTGTAAACCACCTGTAGAATGTTACCTTTTAATAGTACATTTGAAATACAGTTTGTAAATAAAACTAAGTTAGTAACGGTTGACTTACTAGGGAAAAATCCATGCTGTCTGGGAGAAATAAAAGTCTTAACATGAAACCACAAATGTTCTTTAAATATTTTCTCAAATAGTTTTGGTAAAACTGAAATAATGCAAATAACTTTATAGTTCTCCACATCGCTACGAGACCCAGATTTGAAAATCGGCTTAATAAGAGAGCGTTTGCATAGGATAGGGAAGCAACCTTCAACGAGACTTCGATTAAACAAGGATTAAGTAAATATGGCCAGAAATTGCATTACTCGTTAATTTCAGAAAAATGGGTGGAATGGAATCGAATCCGGCACTTTGATTAATATCAAGATTTGACAATTCGGATAAAATAGTATCTATACTTCCAGACGAAACATTGAAAATGTTAACTTACTTGCAACATTATTCAAATTAGAAACATTAGATTTTGAATTATACACACTCTCAAAGAAATCGGCAAACAAATCACAAGTATCCCGCAGTTATCGCACGAACGATCGTTTAAAAAAATCGTAGAAGGGTAACCATTCGATTTTCTTTTGTAATTAACAAAGTGCCAATTTATTTGGCTTTGATTTAATCGTTGATTCAACTTCCAGAATATAACTGCTATAAAGAAATCGATATACTTCTTACGAAATACGACGAGCGAGTTGTAAAATTAACAACATTAGGACGTAATTTATATTTTTTGTGAGGCTTGTCTTTTCTATTTTTTAAATTTATCAACTCATTATTATACCACGGCTTCTTCTTTGCACATGAGGTTTTCGTCTTAGGGATAAATCTCTCAATACGTAGGTTAATGACCCGATAGAATTCGCTCAACATATCGTCAATATTAACACATGCATAAAAAAACGACCAATCATACTCATCCAGAAATGCATTTATCGAACTGTAATCGCCTATTTTAAAATAAAAATTCCATGAGCTCAGCGGAGAGTGGAAAATACTAGACGATCCAGTTAAATCCTCACAAGCAGAAACTATCACCTCATGATCAAACGGTACAAAAACTAGATCCAATACGTTACCACTATTATTCCTAACATTGTTGCATTGTTTTAAACCCAACGAAAAAAATTTCAGAGATGAAGTTTTCCATCTCGTCGTTCATGTTAATAGGGGTCAAATTGTGATCAACAATATCCCATACAATATCTGGTAAGTTAAAATCTCCAAAAATAAAAAGACGCTCCTCCGGCTGAAGCAATGGAACAATATTAGATTTCACAGTGTCCGCAAACCTGTGATAGACTGCCATGCTTGAATGACAGGATATATATGTGACACAGATGATCAGCGAATGGAATCGTACACGAACAGCAACAATTTCATCATCGCAATTAGCCAACGTTATCCGACTGGATGGATATTTATTAAAAACTGCCACTACAATACCACCACCCTTGTTATAAGTGTCCATTTGCATATATCTATCTCTCCGAAAAACAGCATAAGACGACGGAAAATATTCCTCCGTTTTGGAAATGGACTGTTAACGACGACTCAACGAAGCAAATGACATCATAATATTCCTCTAAAATTGACATATATAGAAATTTTGATTTAGCTCGGAAACTATTTGAATTGTGGTACTAGATATTTAAAAACCGCTTCACGGCTACAACGGATATGTGATGATGGAGTGTTGAGTGCCAGAAAAGTTACTTTAGATATTGAAAAGTGGCCCAAGTCCGGATTTTTGCTATGCGAGGATAATTTGTAAACGGCCGGATTAATACACCAGCAGGCCAAACGTCGGAGTTATTGAGTAAGTCGAAATGGGACTCCTTCAATCCAATTTTAAAGGAAATGAACGTCAGTGGATTGTCCATTACCCGATCTTTGGAGAGTAATAGTTTATAATTTATTTCCTCCGGTGAACAGTTTTGCAATTTTTCACAGATGTAACTAACAATCAGGTCAGGTGACACAGATGGATCAATACGACTGATATATAAATATTTCTTATCAGGCAACGAAACAGTTTTAATCGAATTGACGTGTGTACTCGTCCCCACGACAGCTTTCACTCGCATTCGCGGATTGTTCTCATTGGAGTTGGAGCCAGACTGAACAACTTTTGTCAATAAAGGCTTAGTGGTGTCATCAAACCTATTTATCAAAGCATTGATTAATTTGCGATTTTCAGCAACCTCCGATTCAATATTTTTTAAGTCCAAATTTTCGGTGGCCCTGTCCACCGAATATTGAGGTCCAAATTTTTTTATAAGACCCGTGTAATGATAAGTTTAATGGTGCTTTCGTCTTAATGGTGCTGTGGTCCTAATGAAGAATGATTGTAAGATAATAAAAAATACCATTATCAGTTATCATAGGTGCAAAAATGTACGTTACATTTGAACCATTTTCTAGAAACTTCCACACTGGCTGCTCGAAAACATGAATTTCACCTTACATTATTAATGGGATAAGAGTTAAAGTGTATGTACAATTTGATTATCTTTTCCGGGAACTTTTTGATTTTATTTTCTATAATTGGAAAATTTAAATGAAGTTGAAATTTTTTCCTAAAATAAGACAAAGATTTATAAAATCAATTGTGATGTTAAATTTCAAAATAAAATGTTTTATAATCAGCATAAGGTCGTTTGGAATAATTCCTTCATATAAATCATGACCCAAACAAGGAGAAAGTCCAGAATTACTTACATTTACTATTCAAGTGTGTTGAGACATGAATCAAATTTTATTCCCTTTATAATATTTTCAATCCCAGATCGTACATCTGCAACATTCAAATTATAATTTTCTGCATTTTGCGCTACAGAAATCGTTAGACACTATCTACAAAAGTATTGTGTGCTGCTAGAATTTCCATCTGGTGGCTGCCCAAATCATCTAGCATGTCATGGGTGCCAAAATGTCGTTCAACTAATTTACTACAAGCATCATACATTTCTATTCCTGCTTTTTATAATATATTAACATCTCTTATGAATGACCGGTTCTAATAATTTGTGGAAACCAAAATTTTTTGCGAATCTTTCATCACATAAAAAAACAAGTTGAATGTTTTGAATTGATCTATATTTTGTATACAAATTTCCTATTATTAAATAACATCCGATGAGTTTTTTTTTTGTTGAAGATGCTAGAGGACTACATCTTTGAAATGCGTCATGGAATAATATTATTTCAAGTTTTTTGCCATTTCTTAAAAAAGTATTTTCTGTATAAATAGATCCGTCATTGTATTATATATAAAAAGACATAAATGAATTTACATAAATTGTTAAAAAAATTTACTTTATTTTCAACACGATATTTACAAACGAGTAAATAAATAAATGAATTAAAACATGTAAAAACTTTTTTATTGTGATGTAAATTTATATAAGACCGGTTCCGGACCTTCGTCCTTCTTCAGTTCTTTTTCTACTGATGAAATTTTTCCTCCATGGTATGTACCTATGTGGGTTTTCTCATTCTTTATATATGTATATATATTTTTCCATATGCGCCATCGTGTTTTGGATCATTAAATCGAAAAGTTTATTTGTTGTCGAATTAATTTTGTCGTTTAACAAATGTGGGTCGTTTCGATATTTGTAGATTTTCTACTCCTCTATCCATTTTATTACCCTTATGCAGTTTATGGAGAATACGTAAATTTTTTTCAAAATCCGTGTATGTATGTTTCTCGGTCAATAAATAGTCACGTGAGTACTACTTTGACGTATATGCCATTTGTAAAATTTTATAGCAATCGAATTTTAAAGGTTAAACAAAAAAAACGTTTCCCAATTAAATTTTCAACGGTTGTTAATTTTCATGTGAAGGCCTGACATTTCTTTATATAGTTCAATAATAAAAATGGAACTAGATCTTATGCTGGAGGTCGAAAAAAATGTTCAACAAAAAATGCCGAAAATGGATATAGGACAGTTTCTATGTATATGTTAAATAGAGTTATTTTATTTTTACCATAATTGAAGAAACCATTGGATATAAAAAACAAAAAGAAAAAGTAAAAGAAGAAAATAATTGATTGATTGATTTGAATGTACGATCAAGGATAAGCAAGGTTCCCGGTAAGACGCCGGGTCCACCGTACACCCTTTTTACATATAACAAAACCGAAGGAAAGCAAAGGTATGTTAGTAACAAGGAATCGACCCGGTTCCAGACACCTAAGTAGTCGATAGTTAGTATGTTTTTGTTAGTAATATACATATATGATAAATAGTTAGCACCAGACAATACAATTTCTTAACTACATGTTCGCTGGATTCTTGAAGTTTCTGCATGCTGACTGAGGTTTTTCCGCTATTTCTGAAAATCCAAATAGAAATTAATTGCTTATCGCTAACTACTACTTTAAAATAAACTAAAGAATTATTTAAACTCTGAAACCCTCATGTTTTAGGTTCAGATCAGATTTTCGGGCCCTTCTAATAAATATAATTAGTACCCGCTACCTGACCGCTGAATGCTTAAAAGGTTCCTTGTAAAACTTATTTATTGTTCAAGATTTGAACTCAAGACCTTCAGGACATGAAGCACACAATTTACAGTTAACCTTCATACTCAATCCTAAAACTAAAGTTTAGCTCAAACTAATATTATAAAAATTTCCGCTAACCTGCCACTCAGATTACATATACGTAGAAGTTTGATCTGTGATGAACGCTGTCCTGAAATGAATTATAATTAATGTCACCAATAACCAAGATTAAAATGGTAAGACACTAATTAGTTTCTAAAGTATGTATTCCGAGCTGAAGTTCCTGTTAATTAGGAGGACACAAATTAAGATAGCACAATTTCTAAAACTACCTATCCGCTGAATACTTAACGTTTTTGCAAATCTGTGTTGGATTTTTACGAATATTTCTGAAAATTAAAATCGAAATTAGGTTATTACCGCTAAATACTACTGTTAAAAATAAACTAGAATTATTAAAGCTCTGAAATCCTATTCGTTGTTAAAATTGAAATAGCATAGTTAATTAATTAAATTCATCATCGTCATGGTCATTTATATTCCTGAAAATTTAAATCAAATTAATCAGTTTTCCGTTATTTCTAGGAAAGTAATCTTCATTAAATCAAACTGCATTCAAAACTTATAGAACAGTAGCTCAGCTATAACCTGGTATAATAAATCAGATTCGCATCTTCCACTCATTCAAAAAATCCCCGCCACGCTAATCACTATCGTAATTCAAAATACAGTTGCCAACCTTTCGCCAAGACTACAGAACTGCTGAAGTCTACCCTGTGATGAAGGTGTGATAAAATGTGATAAAACAAAATAAATCAAACCAATATTTACTACAACTATTTGCATGCCCACACCATTTAACTGCAAAAACCAAAAGTAATATATTCACTTACTTTGGTAACTGGAATAGCCATTTTCACAACAATGAAAATGCAATTCATGCTCAAAATTTTTCCGAAATTCATTTCCCCCACTTTTATCAGTTAAAATTAACGATTTAATAAAATAAAATTCCAAAATTATTGCTAGAACAATTCCACACCAATAAACCTTGATTTGAAACCATTCCAAATGGCATGAAAAACACGGCCCTATTGTTGTAAAAATTCCCAAAGCAAGACTACAATCGCATATAACATATCGAAATATTATATCAGCTAACTGATAACTTCCTTCATCATCGCAAATCGTCATGTGAGCCCCCTATTGACCCACACGCCATTTGTAAAATTGTTCAGAAATCGAATTTAGCAAAAATATGGTTAGGTTATCTTCTCCAGACAATTTAAAATTAATTATTATTAATAAAATATAAATATTACAATCAATATTTAAATAATTTGATTTCCGTGAAATTTAAATTAATCAGATCATTGGTGCAGTATTTTTAAATTTATTCTGTAAAATTCCAGAGCCTCTTGTAGCATGTAATCAAACAAGGATTCGATGTCTTTAATTTTCTCCTTCGAAAGTACTCCAGGCTAATTACCGATGACGACCAATAAAAAAATTATATTGTGCGTAGCAAGTTATTACCATTGGCAAACCTCACCGACACCGGTCACGCACGACCAACCCCAAACGTTCCCAGACAGGCAAAGTTCCCCTCAACACCCGTATCCACGTGACAGTAAATTGACATCAACGATATTATAATGTAGGTACATATATGATAGTTGTATTCAAAAATTTAATTATTTAATCAGAAAGCTAGCCGACATAAATTTTCTCATTGATAACACAAAAAAACGATTTTGATGTAAATTTGTAGATGTACGGTAATACATTGTTGGCATTAAAATCTTAAATAGAGTTTATGGTTTATAAAAATGGTCTATAGGACCACAAAGAACTTACATGATGGAATCATTCCAATCATTTCCCATTTATACTCAAATATACATCACCTAAAAATGTAAACGGTGAAACATGCAAACTCAGCAAGGTACTACTTGACAGATCAAATTGCTATAGTATAAATAATTACTTAATTAAATGCATCATCATATTCCTTGATATCACCGTTGATTGAATATATTAAGATAATACCACCGCGATTTTCGCCGCTACGATCGAGTAACGTCTCCACTGTCGCTTATAAATAGAGACAAAATTGTTTGAAACTATTTTAGCTCTTCTAGCAGCTTAGAAACTGCAAAATAGTTTTTTGCTTATAATATTTGTATTAATATTGGTGTAAATGGGTGTATCTTTCGGTTTCGTTATTTTTTCGTGTGTTTTGTTTTTGCTTTCGTTCCACAATTTAATTATATTGGAAAATGTTACTCACGTTTGATAAAAAAACAACTGAATACAATAAAAAGGAGGCTACTGAAATAGTTATTTACGTCACAAGGGCGGTAAATGAGTTGTTACAGTACGAGTTCGACGTTTATGGACGAGGCGACGAAGGAGCCGAGTCCAGAATTTTGAACGAGTACTGTAACGATCATTTAACGTATGTGTAACGTACAACGTTTTATTTCATACTACATGGGACATTAATTCGATTTTTTCATTTAAAATTGAATTTTAAAGTAAAAACATGAATTTGAAATTTAAAGAAAATCAATCCAAATGCTTTTCAAATTATCAAGTTACCCTAGTTATTTTTTTTTGTTTGGTTTTACAGTCTACTCTACTGTAATAGCTCGTTTTCCGGACACTTTTGTTCTCTGACGTAATGATTCATTTCCCGGACAGAAATCAATCACGTAAACATTGATTTTCGGTATAGTATTAAATAAACGAATATAAACAACACATCAAGTGATGCAATTGTTTTTACTTTTCGTTTGCTTTAAACATCTTAAAGCATTGGTTTACATTTTCCTTAGGATATCGATATTAGTGAAATATTATACAACAAACTATTGTAAATTGAGCTTCAACGTGTTAATATTTAATTATTTTGAAACTTCAAGGAAAAATATATTTTTCTTTATTGCTTATGAAAGAAAGAATAAAACATTTGATTTTGTATTTCTTTATTGCTTGTGAAAGAAAGAGTAAAACATTTGATTTTTTTACAAAGCATGATTTTTTTGGTTTAGTGTTAGTATAATAAAAATTAAACAAACCAAAAATTGTTTTTATTCCTTTCTAGCTGCATTGTTTTATTGAAACCTGGCGTTTTTCTTCTTAAACCAAAACCAATATTGATTTGCTCTTCGTTGGCCATGTGAAAGATGAAACAAACAATTTAAGTTGTTGTTGTATTCCGCAGTGATACTATCTATAATATATTCAATCAACGATATCACTGAAAATGTTTAATAAATTAATCAGTTATTTCTAAGAAGTAATCATAGGCGACCCAATATATGTATATAAGACGTTCAATTAGTATCGGCCACCTATTTTAATAATCTTCGAAATCCAAGTCACCTTCGCCACTCAAAATACAGTCGACCACCTGCCACTATTACAATATAAGTCCACTCCGTGATTAAAGTGTGATAGAATGTGATAAAATAAATAAAATAAACTAAAACAAAACAAATAAAATATGTACACAATCAAAAAATAGCCAAAACTCCCCTTACCGAAGCAATACTACAAAATAAAACCAAACAAAGCAAATTAAAACAAGATAAAACACGAAAAGATTTTATTACATATAAATATGATTCAACGTCATTTTAGAAAAATAAAAATAAAGTTTTACACAATCATATCACATAATGTATATTTTTATAACAATAATACAATTAAGAAAATGATTTTTAACAACAAACCAAGAATTGGTCGCCTTTCCAAGTCTGGCGTTTATAAGATCAATTGCAATAATTGTAGTTCCTCTTTTATTGGACAGAGTGGGCGCAATTTTGAAGTTATAGTTAAAGAACATTTATCACACATCCAGTTTAAACAATTTAGAAATATTACATGTACAACCAAAAAGCAGACGTTTAGACAACTTAGAATCTTACTAAATCCGAAAAGCTATATTTCCTAACCAAAATATCCTCAACGAACGGAGAGAAATCCGTTTCTCACCAATTACCGAACCCGCATTGTTTTATTCACATACTCATACCATTCAATAAAATTACTAATACGTCGGGTTATAATAAAATAAAGAAAGGGGGAAAAAAAAATACAACATCTGGAATTTTGTTATTCGACCGTTGACTAATCAATAATCATATACCCTGTGGTTAACTCACCCCCTTTTAATTTTTAATTTTTAATGTTTATTGCTCTCACCAATTTTATTGTTTACCACTCCCACATTTTTTATTTGTATATTTTGGTTTCACTTTTTGCTTTTTCCAACTATATATATAAATAACTACATTTTTATTTTTAATAAGATTCTTTCGGCTTTTTATAGACACAATATATTAATAATAATGGCATTCACAACATTTTCGACTTGTCAATCAGAAAAATGAAGAGGCCAGTCATTTATAATATATCTACCAAAAAAGTAGAAATATCAAAATTCCCCCCGTACTTTAAACCGAGAGTTAATACAAAATGTATTTTGACTCTAAAAATGAAAACCTTTCCTTGCATTTTCTGTGGGTAGTTTGGTTTCGTACTGATAATCTCAAAACAAAAAGTTCGATCTACTCATCAGGTAGCTACGACCAAACTACAAAAATACAATTCCAACTCCATACATTAAGTATGAGGCAAGAACGTAGTTGACTTAGCGAATTATAAATAAATTCACTAAATCAAAAAACACAAGGAAAACTTTTCATTTCTGTGTGTTTTATGCCAACACGAATAATAGAAAGAGAAGTTTAGTTGTCTGTATTAAATCAACAAGATTCTTTCGGCTTTTTATAGACACAATATATTAATAATAATGGCATTCACAACATTTTCGACTTGTCAATCAGAAAAATGAAGAGGCCAGTCATTTATAATATATCTACCAAAAAAGTAGAAATATCAAAATAATTCGCCGAAATCGATCGAGTGATTTTTTAAACCTTTTGTAATTTTGCAAAATATTTAACAAGTGTTTTTAAAAAAAAATTTAAAAATATGTGTATAATGTATATTGTATATAAACCAGTATATGTGAATATGAAAATACCTTTCTAACGGTTTCTGGCCAGTACCGTTATTTATTTTATGACCACGTTTTCCTATAAAATTAACACAATTCATTAATTAACTACTAATTGGGCGCATCTAGCACACGTAGAGTCTACATTTGAGATAGTCTAAAATGTAGACTAATCTCATTTGTAGACTCTACGTGTGCTGGATGTAAATATCTACGTGTCTAGTTTGGTTTTTGTCTTGGATAACTTGTTGAAATTATGTAAAACATACTATCGTAAATATAATAATCTTCAGAATGCGTTGAATACTGTTGATCAGCCTCCATGTTTATTTCTGGTTTATAAATGAACTGGGTGCATCTAGCACACGTGGAGTCTTCCGAAAATATGAACTAGTAATAGGTTTGGATGGCGGTCCACCAGGACCAGGCATAGACACAAAAGGTCCGTAGCCATATGAACTAGTAATACAAATGTCAAAAAAAAAATCCAAGTCTCAAACCAAAATAATCTACATAAAAATGTAGACAAAAATTTTCAGTCTCACTAAAACTCGTAGAGTCTACATATTTTTACTGAAATTTTTTGCATCCAGCACATGTAGACTTGTAGAGTCTACGTATTTTCCATAGACTCTACGTGTGCTACCTAGATGCGCCCATTATTTTTAATACCACACACTGCACTACAACACATATTATTAATATAATACACACTGCACCACACAACTCATAAAAACACTGTAAACTAATTATTTCACAATACTACTCTACTTTACACCACACTAAATAAATAAAATAAATTAAATTATAATTAAATTCTCGAAGAAGACGACAAAAACGGGTCCCATTTGAAACGCGATGTTTTAAAACGTGATTTGACAAAACGCGATATTTCAAAACACGATATGGTACAAAACGCGATATTTCAAAATGCGATATGGTACAAAACGCGATATGGTACAAAACGCGATATTTCAAAATGCGATATTTCAAAACGCGATATGGTACAAAACGCGATATGGTATAAAATGCGATATTTCAAAACGCGAGTTCCTAGTTCTGAACGGACATGTTCAATTGCATCATAATGGTGAAGGCATATTTTATTAAATGAAGGAAGATTAATAATTATTATTATTTTAAGATAATATTTTTATTATTTTAATTTTTATTATTATTTTAAAATTTTAATTTTAAAATATCGCGTTTTCTACCATATCGCATTTTGAAATATTGCATTATTATGTTCTTATATACTCCCACATATAACTTGCAAAGAAACAAGATTATTCAAAATAAAAAATAAAATTAAAAATAGTACGAATGGGGCCAACGAAGAATGCATAAATTAAAAATCATTTATTTATGTTGCTTTTTTTTTTTTTTTTTTTTTTATAGACGAGACATTATTTTGTTTACGTAGTACATATATTTATTTTGTTTTGGCTTTTTATTAACGAAAACCAATGAATATCGTCGGTTACAACAGCGATAGAGACAAAAACTTGAATTCCTCATGTTAGAAGAAAGGGAAAAATTACTCAAGGCGAGCGTAAGCACCAAAAATTTGAACTGATTTCACCCGCTTCGCTTTTTTTTGATACTTACACACCATAGACATTCATGCTAGATTTGTCATTTCATTATAACTAAAGGAAAAAACAAAACTTCTGATAATTCCAATGTTTTCGTTGTGTTGTGTATTTTATAAGGCAATGATTTTAGAATGCGTTGCAAATATAATACGTATATGCAATACACCGATAACATTTGAATGGATTTTTTTTTTTTTGTGTTTTTAGTCAAATGAGAAATCTATAATGATTGTCTATGCTTACACCATGAGAAAACGCATGAGAAAATACACTAATACAATAAAAATATTTGACGGCACACAATAGCAAATTGTATATTATACACCGTGTACATATACAAAATTCTCAATCCTCAATTCTCATTTTGCGACCAAAATCGGTGTCCTGGAGAATTTAATAGCTGAACCTTTGGTAGCTTTGTCACTTCAACGATATTTTTAGGTTTGGTTGTCGTAGCGATACTTTTAGATTTGTCCCGCTGATTTCCTTGTACAATCAGTAGTTGGGTATTTTCATTTTCCAATTCTCCATAGTTTACCTTATATGTACTTTAGTATTAAAAGATCCTTTTTTTCGTATTTTATTCCCGTTGCACAAGTAAATTTTATCCCAGTAAAATTCAATGCCAAACTGGCATTATTGTAATTTGTAATTATAAAAATCACAAGACTGCATTTGCATTATTTTTAACTTAACTTTTGGTTTTAAATTACAACATATTGCCCTTAAATTACGAATCAAATAAACTGGACTGTGATAGCTGGCTACCTTATTTTCGAAAATAAAATATCGCAACAAGAACATCGCAGTAAAAATATAGCAACCAAATTAAACCCTTGACAGAAATCTCGAAAGCGTTTTCTTCGAAGGGAAAATTAACCGCAAGGATTAATATAGCAAAAAAAAATGTTGCGTACATACTTACGTATCGCAAGGCAAAAATATCGCAAACACAAATATGGCAAGCCAAAAATATTGTATATGAAAGATCTAAATTTTGTTTGTTAATTTTTGTCGTTAGTATTGTGTATTAATTAAAAATAATTGCTTCGTCAACCTAGCAGACAAAGATCAAAGTGGTTTTTTCTCCCTTATCTCTTCTTATGATAGTACCACAAATATTAACAAAGTAATTTTTGTAAATAAAAATGTTTTAAAGTAATTTTATTTCGTTGTATACCTTAGAGGATAGGGGATGCCACCCACAACCCCTGCTTTTTTCAGAATTTATACAATTCTTCCTGTTGTACCCCAATTACAAGTCAAATTATTGCTCACAACGTAAAGCGATCAAATTTGTGGCGAAACATTTGCATGCGATACTTTTTGCAATGAGAATTTTTGATGTTGCATACGAGAACCATGTAACTTTATATTTCATCATAAATTTGTTTGTCTGCGAAATATTTATGCTGCGATATTTTTGGTAGATATATTATTAATTGCGACAAAAGTATGTACATCCACATTTTTGTTGCGGTTTTTTTTTTTCGGTGATGAGGTAGGTTCCCGTGATAGCTTATATACTTTAGGTGCCTGTCTATAACACTGTGAACTGCATCAAGTTCTTGGCTTCGTGAATGACCAGAAACTGAACATATTTTCGTAATTGTTGTTATGTTTGTACTTTCACAGAATTTCAACAATGCTAAACTTGTGATCCTATTTCTATTTTGGGGCACACACATGTATCCGACCATAATATAATTTTATTGATGTGAGGGTTGTCATTTTCGATGGCCCTTAAAATCTTAATGAGGGCACTAGCGATACGTTTCCCATTTTGCCGCTTTGGCTTTCGTACTATAGTGAGCAATAAGTCATTTTACGGAGTGAGAAATTATCAAGAATTTTGCAAGTACAGTTTCGATCTGAGTGAGAATAACGAAAAATTTAATTTTTTACCAGTCAAGCCATTGATGAGTTTACCAGCTATAGCCTGATGAGATTGACTGGTAAAAAATTAAATTTTTCGTTATTCTCACTCAAATCGAAACTGTACTTGCAAAATTCTTAATAATTTCTCCCTCTGTAAAAAAATTGTTTGGCTAGAACCGATAAACCTAACATTTCAAAATAAGTCATTTTCTTCGAATGGCAATATCCCGTTAAATTATACAAGCTAAATTTTCTTTTGTAGCAAAAATTTGAGGTATTTTGTATTTTCCCTTCGGCAGTGTGAAAACATTTTTCAAATCATAGGAAATGAGAGCTGTTGTTTTGTCTTGAAGCACAAGCATCTTGTCTATAAATTGTTTTCGGCTTTTTATAGACAACATACTATTTGTAATGACATACTCATTATTTTCGATTTGGCAAATCAGAAAAATAATGGAGTCATACTCCTAATATATCTACCAGTCTATATATATGTATATAGTTCGGTCGTAGCTACCTGTACCTAAATTTTGTTCGCAAACCGAGAATTGAGAGTAGAATAACCGCAAAGTTTTAGTAGTGGTAGATCGTGTGTGTATTAGTGGCCACGTGAGTGTTGTTTATTTTTTTATGAAATTGACATCATTTAATTTTCTTCTGTTTATCAAAAGTGCATGTATGTTAAAAAACATTAAACAACCGAAAATATTTTATTTAAATGTTTTCTTTAATAACAAACACGAAAATTGATTTATCCTTTAACTCAAAAAAAAAAAAATGTTACTCCATAATCAAAAACAACAACAAATCAAGTCTCTCAAAAATTATTTTGTTTGTAGAATGACAAATCTCAACTCAAAAGCAAGAGAGAAGTATAAAACACGAGAAGAGAAACGAACATAAGCACCAAAAAAATTCAACCGTTTCACCCGATTTAATTATTTTTGATGCTTACTGTCCTAAAAAACGCACAAATACAACAAACAAAAATAATACAACACAACCACAAAAATGTATACCATACAACGTGTACGAATACAAAATTCTCAATTCTCGTGTCTCGGTTTGCGAACAAAATTTACGTACTGATGAGTAGACCTTACTTTTCTGTACGAAACCGAATTACCAACACAAAATCTCAAAGAGATTTCTCATTTTTGAGAGTTGATACACTTTGTATTGACTCTGCGGGAAAGAAAAGGGGGGAGGGGATGAATATTTTCTACTTTTGCTGGTAGATATATTAGGAGTATGACTCCATTATTTTTCTGATTTGCCAAATCGAAAATAATGAGTATGTCATTACAAATAGTATGTTGTCTATAAAAAGCCGAAAACAATTTATATTAAATCAGACAATTTTAACATCGTAAATATTAGTGCGGGCATTATACGCACACAAATGAGATTTCTGCTTGGGATTTTGAGTTCGACTTCGAGTTCGAGTTAGTGAATATAATTCGCTAACTCAATACCCTCTAGTTAAATACTTAATGTATTTTTCGAGAGTTGAATTTTTGTAGTTCGGTCGTAGCTACCTGATGAGTAGACCTTACTTTTCTGTACGAAACCGAATTACCAACACAAAATCTCAAAGAGATTTCTCATTTTTGAGAGTTGATACACTTTGTATTGACTCTGCGGGAAAGAAAAGGGGGGAGGGGATGAATATTTTCTACTTTTGCTGGTAGATATATTAGGAGTATGACTCCATTATTTTTCTGATTTGCCAAATCGAAAATAATGAGTATGTCATTACAAATAGTATGTTGTCTATAAAAAGCCGAAAACAATTTATATTAAATCAGACAATTTTAACATCGTAAATATTAGTGCGGGCATTATACGCACACAAATGAGATTTCTGCTTGGGATTTTGAGTTCGACTTCGAGTTCGAGTTAGTGAATATAATTCGCTAACTCAATACCCTCTAGTTAAATACTTAATGTATTTTTCGAGAGTTGAATTTTTGTAGTTCGGTCGTAGCTACCTGATGAGTAGACCTTACTTTTCTGTACGAAACCGAATTACCAACACAAAATCTCAAAGAGATTTCTCATTTTTGAGAGTTGATACACTTTGTATTGACTCTGCGGGAAAGAAAAGGGGGGAGGGGATGAATATTTTCTACTTTTGCTGGTAGATATATTAGGAGTATGACTCCATTATTTTTCTGATTTGCCAAATCGAAAATAATGAGTATGTCATTACAAATAGTATGTTGTCTATAAAAAGCCGAAAACAATTTATATTAAATCAGACAATTTTAACATCGTAAGCATCTTGTCTGTATTTTTCCGGAATTTTACTTTTTCATTCAACTGTTTATGTGTCTGAAAGTCAGAAATTTGATTTTCGGTTGGTTCGGTAATATTTTGAAATTTACTGCATATATCACAAAAATCCATCTTCGGGGCACAAAAAATGATAAATTATACTCAGTTTTGAAAATTTTCCTATAAATGTGATATTTTGGTTCGCTTCCTTATATGACTCGTAAATCTATCGCTTCCTTATATGACTCGTACATTCTTTTAATTGACAGACCTGCCACCGAGGTACTGCCTTTGCGTGCCGGGAAGTCCGGTAACCGTTGATCAAATTGTGTATTATAACACCAGTTTCCTCAGTTTTACATAATTGGACTGCGTTATTAATATTGATTTTCGCTCTTACAAGCCTATCTGTTTTTAAATTGAAGCTTAAGTAGTTACACGTCAACCAAGACGGATCAGGGTGGATCAGGCACTTCATTTTCGGCACTGTCATTTGTTATTTTATTGGTTAAATCGGTAATTTTTTGCTAGCAAACCTTTATGTCACAATCAGGGCTAATAAAATGATGGGGACCATCATTATTTCTTAATAATTTTCATATTGCAAAATGAAGCAATTTAGCCAAAAATTGGGTTTGACGATTTTAAATGCCGGTTTTCCGTCTTGCATGGGGCATTGCCTTTATCGTACGTAACAATAATGGCCACGGTTTACAATTACAATAGTAATTTATTGTACCAATGCCAATGTAAAACTCTTATACACAATCCTTTAACAGGCACAAAACACAGTCACTATTGATACAATTTTGTGTATACAGACACACGTTCACTGCGGTAATTTTATATTTAATTTTTCTGCTTGTAAATTTGACGACGACCGACGTCTGAAAGTGGAATGACTAAGGCAACTTTAATTTTTAATTTGTTATTTTTTTGTTGTTGTTCATAAAAAAAATTGAATAGGGCAAGATAATAAAACAAAACAAATGGAAAAAGGTAGCAAATCCAATATTCATTCGCCCAATATTCATTGGTAATAATGAATCCGTCAATTAGACCATTAATCAATCTGGCAGAGCAGCACACACACACACCGTGTAACCAAAAAGAATTGTAAATTGTATTGTTTAAGTACGCTTCACGATAATGTTTAACTGACAAAATTCAACGACTATTTTCCTGGAACATTGCTAACAATGTTACAACCTCTTATTTTTCAGCATGTTCAAAAGTTGTTCTTTTATATTTATCAAACCGACTTAAGAATCCGAAATTTGTGCAATTCATGTTTGTATTTTAATAATTTTAGCTAGATATAATTAATGAAGCTGCTTTAAGCCGACTAGGCTATAATTAAATCTGCATGAAGTTTAAGCGCTCATTCCGTTGTTTATGTCTTTATTTAAAAACAACTTGAACTTGATTTTTCTAGCTCTCTTCAATGATGCAATTAATACTATTGTAAAGCCACTTGTTTGTCTTGGTACCTAAACAATGAATTTTTTTTTTTTTTTGGTAGAGTTGATTTTTTCTATGAACATGCGTTCGTTGGCCACCACTGATTATTGTGCCAGTACACAGCTAGCTCATAATTAGTAATAGACGATATAAATTTTTACAATTGGTTTTTTCATTGCCATCATTTATTTAGAGATTTCGTCATAATTATATCGATTTTACGACTTACATATAACAGAAACCATCATAATTCAATGTTAATTAACATTTTTCATGAAAATTAAAAAACTTTTTCTTCTAAAAAGTTATTTCTTCTTTGAACGAATTTCTTTGTTAATTTTAATTGGGATTTTATTCAATGAATTGTGGATATGATGATCGTTTTTGCTTATTAGCTCAGTAGTTGACTCAGGGTATAGGAATTGACAAATTTATTATACTGAAAAGAAAATATAGTTACTGTCGCACACAGTGTGGTACGACCAGTGATTGGTACTCCTCTTGAAACACCGCCACAAGTTGCGTTTTACTCTGCTTTTGGCTTTGCTGAAAGAGTTCAAAACTTTAAGTAAATGACTTCTTCAATGCAAATGGTTTTTTCAAGTAGAGTAAAATTTGATTTCCAATCCGAAGGTTATTTGGAGTTTCATGAATAGCAAAAGAAAAGTTGTTGGATTTCTCCTGCCTGAATGATCTTTTAGAACTATTTTATGTCGAACTGTACGCTGAATTACTGAACCGTCCTTAAATTCATATTAATTCTTAGATTCGCTATGAATTTGATCCAATCGATTTAATGAAGATGAAGTTTTCGATTGATTTAAGTTTACTCTCTATTGAAAGCTTACAATCCCTATCGGAATTTTTCCTGATTTTTGGAAAGTTTTATTAAATCGGGTAAAAAATGTGAAGTTAATAACTACTGTGGGATTGTGATTCTCTCTACCGTTCTACGAAATCTTTTTGAAGCCGTGGTAAACAGTGACTTATTTTTTTTAATGAAAAATTCGATTTTTGGCAGTTTAGATCAAAACTCCGATTCGTTTTTATTTTTACTTTGGGCATCTCTTCAGATGAGTTTCATATAGACCGCAACTCGAATTGTGGTGTTCACTGGATTTGAAAAATATAAACTATCAGTATATGTACACTTTAAAGTGAATGCATAGAATTACAAAAATTCTTCTTATTTATTTCGGGGAAACAAAATAATCGAATGTGCAATAAAGTTATGCAAACAACCTTGGAACATACGTTCCAGACATTTAATATTTTTTTCACACAATTAAAGACATTGTCATAATAAATTCTATAAACACTAGTAAAAGTGGCTAAACTCAATTAAACCAAATTTTGAGAAAAGCGATTTGAAATTTGTAGGTATACTCAAAAAAAGGCTTAAAATTGTTTTGTTATTTTGAGGGTATTCATCGATTTTTCAAATTTATAGGGCTACGATGTATTAGAACATCTTTCGTTTAACGAAAATTTACCTAATAAATTTTTGTAATTTTGATAATCAGAGTCAGACCCGATTCTAGCTATTGTGTAAAAATAAAATATTATAAAATAAAAGCGTTTCAGCTTCCAAAAACTCTTATTCCTGAGAAATAATAATCTAATAATTTGCTCTAATAACGCATGCAGATATAAATCGGCACAAAATGAAAAAATTTGAATTAAAAGAAATTACCTACTGAACTAACGAAATTAATTCCATTATGTGGCTTTTATTAAACACTACTTAATATTTTATGCTAGCAAAAAGAGAATTTTATCTTGTCCCACAAATGTTTGATAGTTTTGGACCTATAATTATTGGTATATACCTTCCGATTTAAATTATCCCAAAAATCTTTAATCGGTCTCAATTGTGGTGTCTTTGGCGGCTTTCATCTTTCGGTACAAATGGTATATTTAATCGAGTCATTTCAGCCAATGTGTCCTTTGCGTAATGCACGAAGTGAGGTCGGGCCAAAATATTACATTGATATTTTTAAGCTTATTGTAATCCACACTTTTGCATGACTTGTTTTGAAAATTTTGTAAACTTCATAAATTAAACATTGTCGGGAGTTTCCGTAGAAGAATGATCGTAGTAGTGGGTACTCTGTCTTCATTACCATGAATACCATAGTATTCATTACCATCCAAAGTAAAATAAGAGATGGCTCGATTTTCTTCGTACAATATACAAATGTGTTTTCGACGTACGTCCTGGTTAGTGACGTTGTGAGATTCCGAAGAAGATGTTTTAAAAGTAATATCTTCACTTGTTATAAAAAATGTGCTGGCTCTGATAATTTGTCCAATTATTTCATTTATAAATTGAAGTCTCCGCTAACCAAACCTTTAGCATTACTTTTTAAGTTGTCGTTGGGAATGGGCGTATTTCCTTTGCGTTGGAAGAGGGCTTACTTGGTGCCAATATATAAGAAATCTGATGCTAGTAATGTAATGAATTGTAGGCCTATATCTATATTAAACAGTTTCAGCAAAATTTTTGAGAAAATTGTTTATTGTATCATCTTTGATGATGTTAGTTAAGCATTTGATTAACCCTTTGCAACATGCTTTTTTCCTGATCGTTCTACTACTACTAATTTAATTGATATGTCTAATTTTATTTTTACTAACGTTGATAAGGGCGGACAAGTGGACTGTATTTATACTAATGATTTTGAAAAGGCGTTTGACACAGTATCCCACCGAATTTTAATTAGGAAATGTGCTGATATGTATCTCTCCGGGCAAATTCTGAGCTGGTTGCAATCATATCTTTTGGGACGTACACAACAGGTTAAATTCTATGGATTTTTGTCACGGACCATTGTTGCTAAGTCTGGAGTGCCTCAGGATTCCACCTTTGGCCCCCTTTTATTTCTTATTTTTATCAACGATTTGCAACCGTTCTGTCTACACGATACTTACTTTATGCTGACGATCTAAAAATGTTCACCAACATTGTTGACGCCGCTGACTGATCTAGACTTCAGTATGATTTGCATCATCTATCATTGTGGTCGAAGGATAATAAGCTAAAACTTAGCATCAGTAAATGTTTTGCAATTTCTTATACGCGCAAACTTAACTACATTAATTTTTCATACAATATTAATGATACTGTTTTAGTCAGGGTTTCCGAAATCACTGATCTTGGTGTAATATTTGAATCTAAACTCAAATTTGATCTCCATATAGCAGCCGTCTATGCTAAAGCACATAGATTACTTGAGTTTTGTGATCGACGTTATTTAAAAGCTTAGTGCGTGGTTGTTTGGAGTATTGTAGTCAAATTTGGGGCCCTTACTACGAATCTTATAAGGCTAAAATTGAGAAGGTACAGCGGAAATTTACCATTTTTTAAATGTATAAGTGTATGCCTTTCAGTAGTTGTCCTAGCCATGAAGTTAGGCTTAAAATATTTGAACTTCAATCGCTTGGGACCAGAAGGCTTCTACTTGATGAAACATTCCTTTATAAATTAATTAACAACTTGTGTTAAGCGTCCTTAGAAGTGAATGTTATTTTTTCCGACCTTTTCAAGAACCAATCTTGGCTCAGATTCAAGATTACAGTCAAATCATAATGAGTTTTTCCTTGATTGTGATTTATATTTGCTTTCACTAAGTCAGTTTAGATCTGCGATTCTCAGCACTGTTTCAACGTTTGGTTCTTAGTCGCATGTTTGGTAGACGTTCAATATATGTGCGTATGCGTGCTTCTACATGAGTTATATCTACTGTCTCTTATTGATGATTGACTGGCTTTATGTGGAGGCATATACATGCACTTTTGTTAATTTCTGTTTTATTAGATTATTATTAATATTGTAATTGTATTTGATTAAGTTTTTGTTTTCTAAAATTGATTTATTACAAAACTTTTTTGTGCTTTGTTGTGGCAGCGCATAATTGGACTTTTGTCTGTCCGCTGCCCAATTTTTGGAATAATAAAAAATAAAAATAAAAATTACGATAACAAAAGAAACCAACTTTTTATCAAAATGAAAGTGAAGCCTGGCAACTGTTACAGTACCACCGAATTTTACTTTTTCTCGACTGCTTGTTTTTAATCAGTGTTACTGATTTATATCCGCATTCCATATTAGATTGCTTGACCTAACTTAAATCTAAAAGGAAACATATCAATTCAATCTGTGGAACAAAATTATTAAATACAAAAACACACATTTAACTAATTTAATTTTTTTATAATTTATTTGTTTTTAACATTATTATTTTTTACCATACACTCGTACCAACACCAACCATTGACGTGTTTACCGCATTGAAAAAAAAAACAAATGCAAAAAGCCGTGTCGCTATTGGTTGAATAATTGCGACGAGAGCCAGTGGTGGCATCGGAAGTATTCAACGCGCAGCGAGTTCATGTTGGCGCTAGATTTTATAAAATCGTGGTGGAAAACATCCCATCTGCACCCAGATTCCGGTTCTATAACAAATGAGAATGGGAAATATTACGAAATATTTTTTCGACCAGTCAGTTTCCATTCTCATAAAAATCCCGATTCTGATTAGACCAATGTGTTTTGATTTGGTATAAACTGAAAGCATGACTTATTTTGGTACATTGGGTAATTTTCTAAAATAATTATTAGTTTTTGACATATGCTTTAATCAGAAATTTTTCAAATCGTCTACATATGTGTAAATCAAATATTTTTGTAATATTTCTTGTATTAAATCGAACATTTTGGTTAAGCGGATTCAGTAATTTTATAAAACTAACTACGGTAATACAAGGTTTTAGCTTTATAGTGTGAATATATAGATTGTGTTTTATATTGTATTAAAATTTTGCGTTTCCTAGCAGTCGGTTGCTACCAACGTCCTATAGGTCCAGATTATTTTATCGATATATGTCCCAAACGTCGGTGTCACGATGCATTTATGAACTTTGATAAATAATCGAGCAAAAGTTAGCAAAAGAGTACGTACAATTTAATTTAAACTCTGCCGATGTTGTTCAGATGACACAACAGTTCTACAACTTACATGAATTTCCAGGAGTTGTAGGATTAATAGATGGGACACACATCTCCATAAGAAAACCTGACTATGTATGGAGGATCGGCGCACGATAGCTTTGTTTGGAATAATTCCTTAGTGAAACAAAAAGTGATGGCAAATTTTGAAAACGGTGGAAGGAACAAGTTTTTACTTGGTAAACTAAGCTGTTATTATTTTTAATGTAAATATTAATTTGGTTTTTTTTATATTAAACAATTTTAGGTGACAGCGGGTATGGGCAGCAACCTTGGCTGATGAGTCCATTTGCGGAACCAAGAAGCTCTCAGGAGGAAGCTTACAACATTACTCACAAAAAAACTAGGAATATAGTTGAGCGGGGTATCGGCGTACTTAAATCCAGATTCCGATGGCTTAGTAAGCGACGCGTGTTAATGTATTCACCCCAAAAAGCTGGCCTTATTATTAATGCGTGTGTAATTCTACACAATATAATGATAATGCATGGAATACCGCTACCACCGGAGGACGAAATTGCATCTGAAATGGAAACGAACAATGAAATTGCATATCATCCGGAATCTACCGTAGATCCCGCAAGAATTCTCAACATTGGAAGAGCAATAAGAGACAGTTTGGTCACATCATTTATGTGATCAAAAAATTGAATCATTGTTATTATGTATAAAATAAATTCATTTATTTAAATTAAAATATATTGCGTTTTTAATTATTTAACCTAATATGACAATAGTATATATACTATATAAAATAAATTCATTTTTTTTAAAATACCAATTCACATGTGTTTTTAATTACTTAATTTAATATGCTTTAATATATATCTTAATATGTTAACTACTCATACGTTAAATATTCTCCATTTAATGCGGGTAATTTTTTTAAAATTAGCTCTCGCTCCCTTATATCTAGTTCTCTTTTTTTTAATTCCAAGTTTTCTATTTCAAATTTTTGATATATTTTAAGTTTTTCTAGTTTTAATTTTAATTTATGTATATAATGTTCTCTATTACTTCTAATTTTTGTTTTTTTAATTTTTATCGATTCCTTTAAGTATGCCGTTTCTTCTAATGTGGACTCCCCCGTAAATGTTGACGTCCTCTTTCTTTTTGGTGTGGGATGTTGTGTTTCCTAACGAAATGTTATTTTATTAATTTTCAACAAATCCAATATTTTTACTTGAATATAATATACATACATTCATTAAGGTCAGTTCCAGAAATAGTACGACTGACTACTAACTCGAACTTGGTCACCTCCCAGTTGATCGCCTTCTACAGCATCCTTGGAAATTATAGAAATAATATGATTTTCCATTTCTGTGAGAGCCGGTGGACACTACTCCGTTGTTACCACTTTCGTTTTGAAATTGTTTTAATTTCGTGTATTTGTCTTAGGTTCTTAATCTGTAATGTAAATTAGTACAATTTTCATCTAATATAAAATTTGATTTTAATATTATTTACCTTAAGTCCTCCCAATACTTTTTCCATTTTTCTCCAGTTTTGTTGGCCCCTCCGATTGAATTTAAAGTATGAGCCACAGCATCCCATTTTTTTGCATTTGTCAGCCGACCATCTACGGCTGAGAATCGCAATTCAAATTATTTGTATTACAAAACTCAGGCTAAAATATTATTATAAAATACTTACTGATTGCGGGCTAAACTTAAATCTCCTTCCAAATAGCTAATTCAATAACTTTGCTGCTCTTTGCTAGCTTTTTTTTTTTTTGGTTGAGCGGTCACCATCTAACATAAATAAAATATTATAAGTATTACCATAAAATATTATATACAAAAATAATTTATTGCTATAAATTACTTACTATTAATTAAGTTTTGAATTTTTTTTTGATAATAATAATTTTTAATACACATAAAAACAAACTTCTCATATAAAAAAAAAATACAGTTTTTTTACGTTTGTTATGGGTTTTCATTTGCCACTCATAGAACCGGAATCGCGATTTCTCAGTTTTTATACCAATTAGAATTTTTAGTCGAGTAAAACCCATATGACAAATTTCCCATCAAACCGGAATCCTGGTGCTGGCCGTGTTTATTTTACGTTTCCAATATAGAAACCTCCATTTGACCTAAAGGACATGAAACATGTGAGGTTAACGGCATGACCTCATCCCTCACCGCTTCATAGACACTTCCCTTGTACTCTTACTCAACACGGCCATCGACTCCTGCTAGCTCAGCAGGTGAGGGACGGTATGTCCTTGATATAGCCGCATGGGATAGTTTAAATATGGGGACAGATAATCTTATACGAGATCAAACCCAAGGGACTCACACAAAAAAATACGAATACAGACAATATTAATAGAGAAAACCAAGAACGATGTTGGAAGGGGGAAATTATTAGGACTAGCCCATTATTTTGATTAAATTAAAAAAAACAAATACAAATTTCCACATACGTTTTTTTCATTACACTTACACTAAATTAGTCGATCTGCTGGAAATGACACCACCTCATAACATCTTAGGTCCAGGCAGGGATGATATTACAACATATTCAATAGTACCTTTTCCATGCAAAAAATAGTACTTTTCTAGACAAAATCGCTTTTGTATTTAAATAAAAAAGAAACACTGTCGCGTTTAATATTTTAGCGTATTTTTATTAAATCATTCTCTAAATACTTTAAATACATAAAGATTAAACATAAATAAATACATAATTCAGTTATGTCTAAAAAAATATAAAACACAGCATTTAAGTAGTTGAATTTTTTGTTGAAAACTCAAAATAGGAACATTTTGTATTTTTACGAACTAATAAATTATTCTAATAATTCTTCTTCTATTTTTGTCGTTAGTAAGACCTACTTTTATTAAATTATTTGGCATTTTAAAGATATGACAACAATCGCCCTTTATAAAATCTTGTGATTGAATTAAAGACCAACATGTATTCCTTGAGCGATAAGATATATATTTTCAAACATCGGTTCAATTAGTTGATTCTTAATTCCAGCAATATTACTCCAAAATTGATTAATAGGTAAATTTCGAAATTGTTTTATTTCATTATAATCGGCCAGTGCTCTAAGTATATTCATTGTTTATATATTCTACCCTTTTTAATTCGGAATCGTTAAATATTTATAATATAACTGGTATAAACTGCTGATTTTTCCTTATATTACATGTTCTGGGAAAAATTGGGGCAATAAATTGAAAACTTCATCGTTAAAATTTATTCGCTTTCTTAAATCTTTACAGTAACTTATATAAAAACGTTTCACTTTTGTTTTGAATTCAAATAAGTCCAATTTAAAGTTGAAATCGAAAGACTATCTACAATTTCCTATTAAAATTTCTAACAAACTGAGAAAATAAATGCTTCATGTGTGATATAAAAATATGAATTTTTGCATCTTCAGTTTGCATCTCTTGGTTGATTTTATTAATTATTTCTAATGCGTATGAAAGAAAGAAATATTATAATTTAATTATGTTATTTTTTAGATTGTATGAAATGAATTCCACGTTTTTATTTCCATACGATGACGATTCAAAATTGCCTAGTTCAAAATAATAGAGGAGTGGTTCTCACTGTTTCAAAATTCTAAGAATTGCAGCCTAAAAATTTACAAATAAAATTAAGAATATACTTTAAGGATATGAAATATGTATTAATATTTATTAAACTGACGAGAAAACCAGCGTGTCGCAGCATATTTCAGTATTTTATGAAAAAACTCTTGAAATTGTATAAAATAATAGTTTTCTACTCGGGCTATTACAAAAGTGTTGATTTATTTCTCGTAATAGTTTGTCGATATTGTTGGGCAATTGAGATGATGCGGTCATAGCGATTAAATTTATATTGTGGCAAATGCACCCGTTGACAATTAACTTTGGCACCAATTCCTTTAATTCTGATTGTACCCCGTTATGTTTTCCCATCATAACATTACAGTTACCTGCTGTAAATTCTATTAAATTTGTTAATGGGATATTATTTTCCTCTAAATTTTTTAATAAGGTGGTAAAAATGCCCGATGCCGTCGGATCTGTGACCGATGTTAATTTTAAACACATAAAAAACGTAACGTTTTTGTTGAACTTTCCGGGCCGGTTACTTCTGTTGTTATCTGTTGGTCTTAAATTCGATTTATGTTCACTTTTTTTATAATCTTAGAATCGGCTATAGAATATTTTAATAATAAATTTAAATGATTCAAAACAGCAAACGGTGGATTATGCTCTGCGATGAATAAACACAGAGATATTTCAAATTTTGTTGCGTCATCTTCAATTAATTTCACTGTCTTACCAGATACCTGATATAATTTTACATTTTTTTTTTGGCAATATTGACCGATTTTTTTGTGAATGTTTTAATTTTTGTCATACGATTTTTCCTTTTTGCTTTCTGGTTCATCACTAACATTAGAACACTAAAACATTAGAGTAATTCGCGCTTCGTAATAATTGTTAAAAAAAAAAATACAAATAAATTTAGGATATACAAAATATGAAGAAAATTTAACAAAATATATGTACATTAAAATAATTAAAAAAAGAACTTACTCATTTATCATTAGCACATGCCCATCTTTACCTTTGCTATCCAACACCAACGGTGAATCCCCCGTTATATTATTCTCCATAACATTATCAGTAGCATTTTTTAAATTAATCATCTACAATAAAAACAACAAAATTGCGAATAACTTATAAAATAACTTATTAAAACACTACATGTGAAACGATTTTAAAATATTTACCTATCCAAATCCATCATTAAATTTATTTATCATCACCAAATAAATTATAAAGATTGATTGTAATACCGCCAATTAGTTGGAAAATTATTATAATTCAGATCACCAAATTTAATTTATATATTTAGCACTTTTTAACTGTCACAAAGTCTGCGCGTTACACTTTTGTGAACTGGAAGAATGAAATGGACGAAATGAACACCAAAAACAATGAAGGTGGTATGAAATCAATCCATTAAACACATTTATGGATTCGATTAGGAATTTTGTAATGTTGGAAGCTAAAAATGTACTGAATTCGGATTGAGTGTACTGTGTACTATTATATTTTCGCAATCGAAAAAGTACAATCGTACACCTGATTGTACTAACATACTTTCGGAAAGTCAGTTGTACTGAAAAAAATCATTACTGAGTCCAGGGTACAACAATTTAAACCAAAACAACTATACCCACAAAACTGTTATTTTTATATTTTCCTTAGTTGTTTATATTCACTTTTAAAACAAAACACAAGAAGTCAACACACATAAAACAACAACAAAACAAAAATTTATTCATAAACCAATCAACGAGAAAAACTAAAACTACTTTCTTTCCTTTTTCTTTTTTATTTAAAAAAAAGTCTTTTTACATGAAAGCACAACTTTTTGATTTTGATTTTTATACTTTTTCTCAGAAAACATAAAACAAAAAAAAAATACTAATAGTAATTAGTAATTTTACAAAATTACTATTTTCCTTCTTTTTTTTGTCAAAAAACTCGTTAGCATAATTTTTTGTATTCTTTCAATAAAATATTTTGGTTTTTCTTAATTCCTCACCTTTAATTATTTTAATTAAATTACAATTAACGAGATTTATACTGGTTTTGGCAGTGAAACACAAACGAATACCCCAAATTTTCAAAATCTTATTCAATTTAATAATTATCTCGATTTTTTCCGCTTGTGTAACGAGTGAGCAAAAAATACCATCAACATCATATATATATCATCAACTAAAACAAGATATGGAAAATGAGATGACCATTTTAACTAACTAGCTCGACACTTAAGGACAACAATCGACACGAAATTGCTGAAATAACATCAGAAGTCTGCGAAAATGTTATGAAAAATGTGCTTAAAAGAACTTGCCTTTCCACCACGGCCAGAGACGGCCACTTGACCGACATTATATTCCATACCCATACATACCGTTAAAGACCAATAAAATATAAATTATAACCTAGTGTTTCATTTAAAAGCTATTAAAAAAAAACATCGATCTGGAACAAAAAACGCACCCTTACTTTGCTTTACTTAGACCAGTTAAAACAGTAAATTGTTAAGTAAATTGAGATTTTGGGTAAAATTGATCAATTAAATTTAGCACTCCTTTCCGGCGATTTTACATAATATCAAGCCCAAAAACTACCCCCTATCCAGCGGAATAAATTAGCCTGCGATTTGACTAAAATTGTTAAATGTTATTAACACCCCCTTGTCCGAGATTTTGACGCGAATTCCGTTAGCACATAATGTAGATAAACTCTTCATCAATTAATCCCAAAAATGTCCCCTACTCCAATTCAGAATTAATCTGGAAGTTTATATTGCTAATGCGAGTTTGACTGTTAGATGACTAAATTGATTTTAATCGTTCCTTTAAATCTGAACTGCATATAAAAGGACATATAAAATTAGTTAGAATTCAAAATGATTTGTTTTTTTTTCAAATAGGATTTGTATACGTATACGTGTGGGAAAAGTGTGAAAAATTTCACATCCATAAAAGTATTATAACATAAAATATATTTTTAGAAATAAAAACTTTAAAACCCACAAAGTTTTGAGGCCAAAGATTAGAGAATTAGAGTTGAGTTTGAGAGATGTTATAAATGAAATGGCGTTATAGCCGGGGGCGTTATAAGAAAATATTTCTTTATTTTCAATTTTCTGTTTTATTTCTAAATGTATTTAATCAGTTAGAGATACAAAGTCAAGGTGATATTATATTATATTCGTTAATATAACACACTTAATTTATGATTGGCTAGAAAATAATTATTTCCTATTCCAAAATTAACTAGATTTAATGAAGGTGCCCTACAGCTTAAATTGTTGCACACTATAGTTAATAACTCTAACAAATTAGTTTAGGGTAGTTCAACAAGTGTACGGCAATAATTATACATATGTATATTGCAGGTTATTAACTACTGTTTGTACTAGTTGCCGCGAGGTCTAATTTAATTATTGAAATCATATATACTAAGTATACATACAAGTATGTATATGAGCTCAACAAATTGCTAATTAAAAACAGCACCTGACGCTTCACATCATATCTGTACACTATCTACTGATTGCAAAAGCATTTATGTATAAGCAGATTTTTATTTGCATATATATAAATAGATTTAATATTTTATTTTTTTTTTGTTGATAAATTTCGGTTAAATATTTATTTATGTATTTAATTATCGATTTTAGTAAATTGCGTAGTAGCGATTACAAAAACAACTGTTATCGGTTATTTAAACCTTACAGCTGTAGTTAGAGGGGCTTGTCAAATTAAAGGGCGCTGCATGTTGGCTACCTCGTTCCTAACGCCGTAAGACCCTGTTTCTTTGTGTTTCTCTAAACGCCGTTTATGAACGATATACGGTAGGAAAATCTTCTGTATCAAGTAATTTTAACCTATTGGCAGATTTAAATTTTACCTTTACTGCTTCAATCAGGGAGCATTTAGAAATAGATACATAAGTCTCCGGCGAAAAACAATAACCTGCATTTCTGGTTGGAACGACACCATTTTTAGATGATAGATTAATGTCGTCTTATCTAGGACGCCAAACTTTGCTAGACAAGAAAAATGTATGGAAACCTGGATGTTAAACAGTGCGGCACGGAAATGTTTTCAGAAATTGTCTTAGATTTTTATATTGAAAAGTTTGAATGTTTTATGATTTATGCAATTGAATGTTTTCAGAAAATTCATTTTAAAGTACATATTTTGCACGACCGAAAGACGGTAATACTGATTTGCATAAAATCCAAATTGTCAGATTTGTCCTCGGATCCGGATCTGAAAGTAAAGTTTTCTCCAGAGAAAAGCTTTGCGAAAATAACGTAATATAACTTCAATTTCTGTTAGCACGAAATTTTCATACCGAAAATGCTTTTTCAAACTGTGTTGAATTGAAGGAAATTTTCACCGCCAATTTCGAAATCTCCCTCTGAAACGGCGTATATTATCAGACTTCTCAACACTCTCAATATAAAATACGGCCTTCACTAAGAAACGACGAGGCTTAGCAATTGGAGTAAGAATGTATTTTTTCCCAATGAAATGAAATTAACAAAATGGAATTTCAAAAATTAACTAGTCACTTATTTTAAAATTTTCGTTTATTTTATTAATTTTCTCAAAATGTAGTGTGGTGAAATTTTATGAATTCCTAAGTTGCCATGCACGAGTGTCAATCGTCATATTTATACCAAGTACCTTGGCGACTGACATAGCTTACGCAGTGACCAGAAACGTAGTCAATAATAGAGGCCAATATATAAATTTTGCTCTCCTAGAGAAACAATGGTAGTACTTAAGTTATTTGTTCTGGGAAGGCGTTTGCCGTGTGAATAGAAATGATTTCGTTGTAAACTAGAAATCTTCTGCTCGTAATGTGTGAACGACTGCTACAATTCAATCTGTAGTATTTACTAACGTATCAACTAAAAGATAGCTCCTGCCTTCAAAATAAATAGTGGAACAATTTCTCTACTTTTATTGTAATGTAAGGCTGCTGAAACTGGGTAGTAACTTATCTAATTACGGGTGGTTAATGTAGGATCAATGAATTAATCACTCATTACCCGTTAACAAAATGATTACGAAACTTCATCATGAAGCGGCCAAATCCCTCTATGGAATGTAGCGCCAGCGAAACAAAAATATTCTCTAGCATGTCCAATATGTTAAAAGTACAGTCTTACCTTTCTCCAAAAACGTTAAATAAAATTTGCTTCGTGATTATCCAAGCTCTAAATCATTATTGATAATTCTGAGAAGGAGCTGCTTTGGCCGATCATCATCGGGGCATGCATCAATAGTAAGATAATTTATCTGGTATGCTGCTGAATCCAACGCTTGAATCTTTAGTCAAAATTCTAATGCTGGTTTTGACCTATAAGTTATTCGACCGCGGATGCTTTGGCAAACTGATGGGACTATGTATATTCAGCGGTAGCTTAGAGGTTAATTCTTATTGCAAAATGCTTAAACTAAATTTATTTTTTAAAGAAACTTTAGCTATATTGCCATAAATTGGTTTCTTAATTGTTTAGTCATTTAAATTAATTTCTCTTAAGAATCGACCTGCTTTTATTGAAATTTTTAATACTTCGCTTAATATCTGCGAAATAATTTTCTACATGGCTTTTCCTAAACAGTTGACTTCTGCTTAATAGTCCGGTCCACACTGGTGCAATGGTCACGTATTTTTTAAAGGCTAGAATTACGAACGTTGCCATATAGTATACTTAAACTGTTTTCCCCACTAAGTTTTGGTAAATTGTTTAACACGTTCGCCACTCATCTGTTTTTTTGGTGTTTGCTTCATTGATTCTGAATGTACGACCAAGCATTTAGCAGGATCTCCCGGTAATTCTAAGAATTTTTGACGCCGGGCCCACCGTACATCCTTTTTTACATTTATTTGGAAGGATAGGATAGGATTGTTAGTATAGGATTGAGATCGACCCGGTTACAAACACCTTGACGGTCAATTGTTGGTATTTACATTTTTCTAATAATTACTTTACTACATTTTTTCTACAAACTGCTTTCCATCCTTGGCATCCTAAAGTCAATATTAATTAGTTATCAATTACTTCTTTTATACCTCCTACACTCCACTGCCTCCGGCCGCTTTCCATTGATTGATACTCTCAACCAACCATGACAACACATCTTAAATCTACTCCCATGCTTTATTAAAATTAAGATTAAACTGCATACTAATTTCTAAAATTCAAAACGCATTAATTTAATTAACTAATCTCATCCTCTTAATTAATTAATTTTAAATTTAAGTTTAATATAATTTGCATAAATTGAATCCAATTTCTCGTGATCTCTGAAACAAAATCAATATTAATCTATTATTAGTAAATAATTACTACTTGATTAATATGAATTAACTTATGTAAATTGTTCATAACCCTAGATTTTCATGAGCCTGTTACTACACATCATTAGTTGCTACGGACAATCTTAATATTAATATTAGTACCTGTTTCTCTTGGTTTTTTAAGCTTCCCGAATCTGTGAATTTTCTGGTTTTGATACTACTGTCAAATTCTGCAATCGATAAACTATCATAACCCAAAACATATATATAAAAATTGAATTTACGCAAGAAAATGATTTTGCTAATAAATTTCGATTTGACTACAATTTACCTTTGAGGACATTTTTAGGAAATAAGCCACCTTCACAATATTTTTAGGAATCAATTCAATGAATAAAGCTTTACCTGTAAAAATTATATTAATAATAAATTCAATGATAATAAACAACTTTTGATGCTATGAAATTAAGAAACGACCAATGATTTGCACATTGTCATACTGCTTCACAGTTATTTTAACTGTCCCCTTCTAATTACCTATGGAGGAATCAACCTCCTATTTATGATTCCATTTTCAGCCTTCATGTTTATTTAATAATACAAACCATACATATAAATAAATCACTAAATTACACGAATAAAATTAAATAAAAGTAAATCAAATAAATTACTTCTCCCAAAGGATTTTCCATAAAGTTTATTAATTTTATAAATTTTATAAACTTTATAGATATCAATTACCCCCAAGATTAATATAGCAAAATCAAGGAAAAGGAAAAATAGTTTAATTAATTAAATTTTAGTTCAAAATTAATTTAATTTTCATTACCCAGTTATGAAAAATTCTTAAGTAAAGGGTTTTCCAATAAGGACTTGACAACTTTTTTTTTAAATTAATCGCAAACCATTAGAGATATTTCAAAAACTTTATTATCGGTTTGAAGTACAATCAAAACATTTATGAATGGAACTCTACTTCGTTCATATGACCACCGCGGGCACGTTTGCAGCGGTCGATTCGTTGGACCCAATTTTCGATGACTCGGCCACAAATTTCGGCCAAAACGGCCGCTATTTCGCGTTCAATGTTGGCTCTGAGCTGTTCCAACGTCGTCGGCTTGTTGGCATAGACCAATGACTTGACGTAGCCCCAAAGAAAATAGTCAAGAGGCGTTAAATCCCACGAACGAGGAGGCCAATTGACTGGCCCGTTTCTTGAGATAAGACGCTCATCAAACTTGCTTTTCAGTAAATCGATTGTAACATGTGCTGTGTGGCTTGTGGCACCGTCCTGTTGAATCCACATGTCGTCCAACTCCATATCTTCCAATATGGGCCAAAGATAATCGGTAATCATGGCGCAATAACGATGGCCATTCACAGTAACGTGACGATCGTTATCGTCGACGAAAAAATATGGCCCAATGACGCCGCCGGCATGCAAACCGCACCAAACAGTTATTTTTTGTGGTTGAAGTGTTGATTCATGAAGCACATGTAGATTTTCACCCGACCAATAACGCATATTTTCTTATTGACGAACCCATTGAGCCAAAAATGAGCTTCGTCACTGAAGATGATTTTGCGATGAAATTCATCATCTTGGCGCATCTTATCCAGAGCCCAATCGGAGAACGTACGTCACTTCAAATGGTCCATCGGCTTCAATTCTTGAGCCAGCTTGATCTTGTATGGGTGTAAACCAAGATCCTTATGCAAAATTCACCATAAAGTGGTCTGGGCGATGCCCAATTCTTGAGAACGCCGTGGAATTGACTGTTTTGGATCGTTTGCTACGGACGCCTGAACGGCAGCGATATTTTCGACACTTCGACCAACCCGTTGTCTGACTGGTACGGCAACATCACACAACGAATATGTAGACTCAAATTTTTGCACTAAACTTGTTATTGCCTGTCTACTAGGCCGAGAATTACGACCGAAAATTGGATTTAACGGTCTTAAAGTTGCGGTCACCGTCACCGACTCCGAATTTCGGTAGTAAATTTTTATAATTTGCAGACGTTGTACGTTCGTGTACTTTACCATGATGAAAATGTTGAGTTTATTGAATAAATTGACAGTGACAGTTCGATGATTAGTCAAAGGGTACGTTCACAAATTAAATTCAAAGTTGTCAAGTCCCTATTGGAAAACCTATACTACCAAAATTTAATGATATATCAGTAATCTGTTTCTCTTGATTACTTTAATATGTTCCAGAACTTGTTCCTGTAAAATTTGATGTTTTGCTTGCACACTATCTAGAGCTAAATATTAACTACCTAAATCTAATTTATAGTTTCTTAGGATGACACCTGTTATCGCCGGAATTATTTACCAGCATTCCTAAAATAAAACATCCAAGGTGTACCTAAAAATACCTAAGGAAAGCGTTAAATTGTATTAGAATTGCTTTTATTATGCTTATACATATATTGTAGGATTTATATTTATACTATTATTAATTAGAATATTTAAGTTCATAATACATACTTAACTTTGTAAATTTCCATATAATCTTGATACATTTAGTTGACAAATTTATGAATGAAATGTTATAAACCAATTTATATTTATATACAATTCGTTCATAAGTCCATTATAATTGATATGTTTCATTATAATGAATAACAAAATGTAGTAGTTCTATTGTATTTCATATTTTTGACAGCTACCAACGTATACCTATATCGTGTACGAGTCTTGTATTCGTGCATCTGTTGCAATTTTGTATTCATTAGCTTTTAGTTATTGATTTTGTAATATACTTGCTTAATTACGTTTTTAACTTTGGTGATGAAGACATCGTTCGATGCGATGATCCATAAAATAAAAATGTAGTTTGCCACTTATTTATGTGTTGTATTCTAAACCGTAAACTGGAAATGTAAATCGAGTTGTTTTTTAAGAAGTTTAGTGTTCCGCATTAGTTCGTTCTTTGAAAGAAATAAAGAGTTTTATCATAAGAAAACTGAAAACATACAGTCCATTAATATTTTCATCAATCCAACTAGTCAGTGGCGAAAAGTTTTTATCCAGCGTCCCCAACACCTGTATTTTGAAAGACATCCATTAGTTAGGCAGCTCGGACCTCAGCTCACCTCTCAGCATCAGCAACATTGCCACCCCAAATTTCACTTGAAACCAGCAAAACAGTAGCGCAGAAACGACCTGGCTCAATAAATATAACTAGAATCGTACATCCATCTATACTACCTTCGCCATACTGGCCACTGATTCAACCCAAAACCACCGCCCAGCAGAAATTATCATTTTAGATTAAGCAATATTCATCACGGGATTTAACCTATCCAAAAATTGTTTCGACTTTAATTTTAAACTAAACTCAATTACCTAATTATATAGGTACGTAATCGTATCAGTATACATACATGCATTTACAAACCTAATTACAAACATAAAGCAATATAAAATAATAAAAAATACAGAATCAAATTCAAAAACCCAAAGATCGTTAAACCAATACTAACATCCAGTATTAAGGCTGCTTTCCAAATGAAAACCTATCTGTGGAACCCAACACATTACCTAAGAAATTGCATTGGATGTCAATAAGAATCAAACAAGAAACACTTGGAAAACAGCCCAAACACCGAGAAATAGAAATATAATATGAAATCTGAAAATGTGAGAAAGAGCAGAGTATTTCCAATTCCAACTCAAATTATACTTGTGTTGTTATCACATGAAACAAAATACAAATTTATGTCCAAGTATGCGAAAAGAGACAAATACGTCTGAAAATAAAAATTTAAATTTACTGCGTACATAAGTATATGAATAATCAAACTTTTTTAAATTATTCTGGTATATTCCAGATTGATAAATATTGTATGAAGAGGAGAAATTGTTAAGACCATTGTCCGCAACTCAGCCCCGATCTGCGAGCATGCGAAAAACAAACCATCCCCCCGCACATCCCACCAGGCTACAGCGACCGAACTACTAACATATTACACTGATTTTAAGTGTAATAAATTAGCCGCTCAGTCGCTACAACCCGACGAGATGCACCGACAGATGATTCACCCTTCACACGCTCGCAGACCGAAACCGAACCGCAAACTTCCAACAATTTCTCCTCTCCTCAATATATGAAAAAATTGATTCAATTATAATACAATCTAAACTTGTTAATTTGTTTGTTGAAAATTTGTATTCAATCTTTATGCACAACCTACACAATTATTAAATTAAAGGCACGCATTATGCATCCCGATGGATTACATTTTTATCCATAATTAAATTTTTCTCTGTATTCACTTTTCACATCATTTTAAATTAAGTTACTTTAATTGCAGTTATTTTAATTTCCAATTCAGATAAATTAATTAGTTTTAATAAAACTAAAAGTTTAAGGAAAAAAATTAAAAAAGCACAACCATTTGACTCGAAAGTCATGGCCAACTCTCCTCATCTGTTTTTTTTGGTGTTGAAAAAAAAACTCACGTGCTAAAATAAAATGCCACGAATATGAGCAACGACTGGGCTGCCCGTGAAACTACTTGGCATAAGTATGTGTTAGATACTTCTAGAAACACAGCCGAATCGCAAATAATTGTAACAAAAATTACTACAAAATTATTCTTGTATTTCGTAAAATTTTGCGTCATATATTTGGGACATAAGTTTTTTTTTTAAACTAGCACGTTAAGTGGCGAAAGTGTTATTTATGTAGTGACATGTCATTTATTTTGTAGAAATGTAGGAAAAGGGTTTTGTAAATACAAAGGTATTATAACATTTTTCGGATGGTCCAAACGTTTAATTTAACTATTATCATTCGTATTAAAATTAATATTTCTATCTAGAATCAAGTAGATATACATTTTCCGTTATTATACTGTTCTGGTAATCAGTTTTGTCGCGAGTAAATGGTGAAAGTTTCCCAAATTTGTTTTAATATACTGTAATTCGAGTCCAAAAACATCGATGCAGATACCTTCTGTAATTAAGATTTGGTTAGTTTTGGAAAATTAATGTTAATATCATTTGCCAAAGTGTACGACAAGCACAAACAATATAAGTTTCTACTTAAGCCCCGTAATTTCTTAATAAGAGTCGTGTTTTTAATTGTCATAAGTCGGATACCATACGTTATTTTAGGTTATGTATTATGGGCGACTGGAAAAGCAACTTGAACATTAGTTATACAGATAACTGTGTAACAATTACATAATAAGAATAGGTAATCTACTTTGTATAGTTCGAAGAAAGGGGTTTTAAATAATACATTCAAATAAATGTAATCAAACCTACAGGAAACATGTTTTTTCAAATTTTGGATTATAAGGCAAATCCAACACATGTTAAATTTTGTTGAGAAAAATTTGAATAAATCTAGATTTGATTTAATTTTTCCCCTTTTCTTTTATATCTTCTACTATGATTTAAATAAAAGATTTTGTTTACTTTATTTAAATCATGCGATGCTTTATTCAATGTAATTGTTGTTGTAACTTTCACAATGAAATACGCTTACATAGTCTAAGCCCATGAATCAACAACACAAAAGATTTCGACGCGTGCATCTACTAAAAAGAGGTGCTGAAAAAAGGCCGGTAGTTCAATGTTAGTAGTTTTGTCATAATATATTTTTGATTTTTCTTTTTGTTTAATTAAGTTTTGCCTGGCTATTTCATAAGAATTTACCAGTTTCACTCGAAGGTTTTGCAAGTAGTCGTCTGGATTATATAGTATTCGATTATTATCTTTTAATGAAGATGGTAAATTTGGTTTAAATCCGTGAACAATCTCAAATGGCATTAAATTAGTAGAAGAATGTGGAGTTGAATTATACATATGTGAACATTGCGTAGGGTAGCCAATGGCACCAACTACCAATTGTTAGGGCCGTTATCGGTATACGTCCGTAAGTATTCAGCAAGTGTCCGATGCGACCTTTCTAGAGCTCCGTTTGTTTGCGGATGATAAGCAGTAGATTGTAATTTATTTATGGCTGGCAATAAACCGGCACACAAAAAATGAATATTTGAGATACCAAAAATAATAAAACTGCACAAATTAATGAGCAACAAACAAAAATTTCTTGGCATCATAAAATTAATTTTTTGGCACTATTCGAAGGGAAGGGTACACAAAAAATTATTTTTTGGCATCGAAATAAATATTTTGGGCGACAAAAATAATTAACTGGCAACAAATTTATAAATAAATAAATTAAAAAATTGAAATTAATTTTAAAATATTCTGGAAAATGGAGATCCTTAATTTAACTTAGAATTGTAGAGGCTAACGGCTTCGGTAACTCTCACGGGCACGCGGGAAGTCGCTTCGCTCCCCCCCCCCCCTTCCCCGCTTAGCCCTCCGAGGGGCTTTAGATTTGAACTTTGAGGGACGTAGGAGCGGGATAAACAAACATGTCGCACTGCGTGCCGCACGTAGGAGCGGATTATATAGAATCTATTAATGACACTGTAATATTTTATATCGATCCCCCATCAAATATTAAATAATTTGTATCGATTAAATTTAATTTTTTGTCACGATTTTTTTTTTTTTTTTTTTTTACTACTAAAAATTATTTTTTTCTGTTCAATATTATATTTGTCGCCAATTTATTAATTTTGATGCCAATGTTTATCGCAATAGTATTTAATAATGTCCTTCAAAAATATTTGTTTGTATTCTCATATGTGGTTCCAAAATATTATTTGTGATGCCAATTTATTATTTTTGATGCTAATGTTTGTTGCCAAAAATTTTTTTCTTGTATGCCCGTTTAAATTGTCCCTTTATTTATTATTAACAATTTGCCTATATTTTGAAATAACTCGCTAACTAAATTAGTTCCTTGATCGGTAAGTATGCTCAATGGAGCCCCAAATCTACATATAAAGTTTTCGACTACAGCTTTAGCAATGGTTTCCGACAATTGGTTTTCGATAGGTATAGCCAATGAGAATTTTGATAAGTCATCTTGTAAGTATGTACCGATTGTAGTTGTGGGATACGTTTAAGGGTCCAACGTTGTCTAAAAATATTTTTACAAAATGAATCTCTAAAGTGGTTGTCAGTACCATAGGAATTTTGTTAATTTGGAATTTTATTTTCCTGACATGATTCACATTTTTACTTTTCCCACTATAACGAAGTTATATTGGGTAAGTATTGTAATCGCGAAAAAAAATTTGTTCCAGATTTTCACATTTATCGACGAACTAGGTTACCAGGACCCCGAAACAACGATCAGAAAAATGTCGTGTCCGTCCTTCCGTCCTTCCAGTTGCACATTTTTATTATTTTTGTATCGCCTCCCATTCTCACAAATATTAATAGATTTGGTCCAAATTTTGCACAAAGATAGATTTTAGTAATAAGCAGTTTGTGTTAACTTTTAGGTCCATTCGAGTATAGAATTGAGGTGGTTGCAGTGGAAGAGAAAACTGCCAAACAGATTTTCTCAAAAACGGGACCGACGATTTTTTTGTTATGTTGATCATAAATTTGACAATTTATCATCTACTTGTTCACAAAATTTGAAGTCGATTGACGCATTGCGTCGGGATCATTTTAACAAAAAGGAGTCATATAAATTAGTTTATCTGTTTACCGAGGTAATGTCGAACGTTCCGAAGAAACATTTTTCTACAGTTAATACACCATGCAAATTCCAGCAATTGTTCCCTAGGTGTCTTCAAGAAAAAATGAATAGATTACCGTGTAATATGGAATTTAAATTTTCAAATTTACCTAAAATACTTTACTGATGGCAAATAATATTGTCAACATTTAAAAATAATTATATCTAGTGAGCTTTTAAATATAGCAAGATAATGGGCCAGATACTCAATACTCGAGCAATTCGCAAATGGGTAGATATGGCGTATTTGCGAATCGTAAATTTATTTGCGTAATATGATCAATAAATATTTCCACAAACATTTACGTAGATGCGCATACTTTAAAACGCTCTCAAAATCTCTACAATTTGCTTGCTTGCTAACCAAGAAAAAATATCGTGTATACCATTTTTTAGTTTGCTAAAGTATCGTGTATAACATTTCTAGCAAATTCGCAAAAAATAACTGCTAATCTGCTTATCTGAGTATCGAGTATCTAGCCCAATATTCCCGTTTCTACGATATTGACATTTCTGACATTGATATTTATGTGACGTTTTATTGACATTTTAATTATTGAAACTTCAACGATATGTCAACGATCGATACATTATTTGTGAATTGCTTTAATAAAATCGCCTTTAAAGTTATTATTTCTGAGTAATAAATTTTTTTGGGATTCAAAGTCGTATATACATAACTCTTAATAGCAAATTACTATGGGAGACTTTAAAATAATACCACGCCATAGGAGGCCGCTGGTTTAGGCTGGGAGATATATAAAATGGAATGCTATATGACAAGGAGGTGGGATTCGGTAACAAATGATAATTAACGTTAATTCTGATTTTGTATGGCTTGTGTTTAATTATTTTTTATTTTCGAAGGGGCCACAGCGATGCCCCGTCCAGACTGAAGTACCGAGGAAAGAATTATAACGGCACAAATTTTTATGAGAATAAATTTTTGAACATTTTGAATGCTCTCTGAATGGAGTAAATTAAATTATTAAGGACTTTCAACGGTATATTAGAGATGTATAACTGGATTTAATTGTTAAATTTCGAAGATGAAAAATGGTGAATGCGAGTTTGATTGCCGCTCAACACGCGTTCTAAATAATCTAACATTATTTGTGAGTCCGTGATTTGGCGGTATGAGAGTAGAAGATTTATATTGTCGTGACGAATTGTGATATTGAAGAAGAGGTCTCCAAATTTAAGAAAACCCGTGACATATTGTGCCTGCCCAAAATAACGAATAATGTTTGTAAAATATAAATGGTTGATTTGGTGATCTTTAACGGATGCTTTATGGGAAAAGTGTCGTCCGAGAGTCGGATAGACCCAATTGTTTTATAAATTTTCGAATTTGGGTTAACATTTTCCGGAAATAATAATATGATTTGATTCTTTTGAAAGTCCTTTCTATTCCTTGGTATCCTCCTAACGGACAATTATTAAATTCTTTGATCACGTTAAGGATATCAACATCATTTTCTAATACCGTGTTCGGAATTTCCTGAATTTCGTGAGACGTTTGATTTGATGTTTTTTCGTTACGTCATTTAGTATCGTTTCCGGTTTGGTCGATATTTAGTTCCGATTCCTTGACTTTAGTTTGCGGACGAGTAACAATGTTAATTTTAGTAGTTTGATCGGCAGATTCTAATTCAATTCTACTCAAACTGTCCTTTCCTGGCTTAAAAATTATGTCAAAGTCGTATTCATCCAACTCAATTCTCCAGCGCATTTATCGTGATGATAAATTGTTGGCCTTATTTAACCAAACAGTGGTTTATAGTCAGTAATAATAGTAAACTTGACGCCGTACAAGTAATGTCGAAAACGTTTTACAGCAAAAACCATGGCAAGCAATTCCTTCTCCGCAGTAGAATAGTTTCGCTCAGCTTTATTTAGTACCCTGCTTGCGTAAGCCACAGGTAAATCATCATCGCCTATTCTCGGCGAAAGAACCATGCCAAGTGCTAAATCACTAGCATCCGTTGTAACATAAAAGTCTTTGTCGAATTTGGGATATTGTAATGTAGGAGGTTTAATTAATTTATATTTTAATTTTTAGAAACGATCGAAACAGAACGCATCCCATTTGAATCGTGCATCTTTTTTAAGTAATGCATTCAATGGTTGTGCTATTTCCGAAAACTTATCTATAAATCTTCGATAGTATCCTATCAAACCTAGAAATGATTTGACCTCTTTTTGGGTTTTTGGAATGGGGTAATTTTGGTTCGCGTCAATTTTCGATGGATCTGGTTTGATTCCGTGATTCGTTATAATGTGACCCAGATAACTCTTTTCTAAGAAAATACATTTTTTTGGTTGTAATTTTAAATTGAATTTTCGAAAAGATTTAAATACTTGAATTAGTTTTTTGTTGTGATCGTTAAGGTTGTAGCCGTAAATACCACATCAAACCGTTCAACCCGGATCACACGTTGTTAAATTTTCGTTGAAATGTTGCTGGTGCTGGGAGAGGTAAATGGGCTGCTACTTGAGAAATAATTTCCAACTTGGCTGAATGAGGAAGACGATATGGTTTCACATTGACAGGCTGTGAATCAGGTTTTAATGTAATATGGTGACATCCAGCATTTGTAATTGACAGTCTATCGCCTGGTAAGAAGAATATATCATTAAACTCACGACATATTTTTATGATAGATGATTTTTCTTCTGTATTCATATGAGCTATCTCAATTTGATGTTCTAAATTTTCCAATCTGTCTTTTAATGAGTCTGACCAATGATTTAAGGTAAAAATTTGATATTGTTCTAAACTTTCCGGTTCTAAGTATATTTCATCTAATTTCACGGGATAATTATTTGTGTTTATAACGCTTACTGTTGCAAATGAGTTTATTATTTTAATGATTGCGTTTGCTATGTGCACACCTGGTTTTATCATTTTTGATGGACATACATATTCATTCTCTTCTGTTGTTTTAAATCTTATTTTAACTATCCTTTCTGAGCGACTGGGGATAACTATTGGAAGATTATTGGCAGAGAGAAGTAAACTAGAATATTCATTGTCATAGTGATTCAGTATTTGTAATATGTTACGAGAATAATTGATATGCATTTATTTTTTTTTAGAAAATCGTTTCCAATGATACTCGCACAATTCAATGGAAAGTCGGATGGTACAATGTGAAAGTCATGTGGAATTATATTGTTTTACGAAATTTTAATTTTAGAAGAGCAAATAGCTAACGTATCTATGGATTCGGCAATAATTCCTTTTAAAGTTAATTTTAAATTAGGTTAACACAAAGTATCGGGCTTAATCAATTCTTTTTTAATGACACTAATGTCAGCCCCAGTATCAATTAGAAAATATTGAGGTTCGTTTGAGATATCTAATTCAAGGTTTACAAATTTTAGATCGTCGGTATGAAAATGAATAGAAAAAGAAAGAATTTTGTTTGTTGCGAAATTTATTGGTGGTTTATCCCACCGCTGTACAATTTTAAATCTTAAGTTTAAATATGGTTATTTTGGGTGTTCAACTTGTATTCCACTATTCGACTGCTTTAGTAATTGATTTTTGGTTTTAATTACACCTCGGTTTACGGGTGTATTTTATTTACAATATTATATAAGACTCATACAAGTTGAATAGATAATAGGTACATTTATATAATAATAAGTATATAATGATTTATTATTCTAGGTCAGGGGTATACAACAAATTCGAAAGCATTTCTATCTGAATAGTTATGATAAAAGGGCGACCAAATAACAGCAGCATACTCGATATGGGATCTAACAAATGCCATAGTGCGCAGTGTGTATGGATCTCTAAATTACCGGCATTGTCTTTTCAGAAAGCCTAACATACTGTTACCCTTTGCAATGATGCTATCAATATGAAAATTAAAAGACAAGTTAGGTGTGTAAAGAACACCTAAGTCTCGAATTACAGAAACTCGTTCGACCAGTACTCCGCCGATTTTATAATCGGTTAATACAACATTCCTACCTCTTCTAAAGATCATAGTTTTGCATTTGGAAATGTTAAGACATAAAGAGTTTGTACTACTCTACACCATTCAACGAAATTATTGATATCAGTTTCCAATGATAATGCATCAGAAATGCCCTAATGGTTTTATAGATTTTTAAATCGTCCGCGTACATAAGAACATCTGAGTTAGGCAGGCAACCAATCACGTCATTCACAAAAATATTAAAAAGGAGTGGTCCTAGGTACCTACCTTGGGGTACTCCACACGATGTTAAAAACATTCTGTTAGTGGAGTTGTTGATTTTAACATTTAATTATTTAAACAAAATTTAATAAAACACAATTTGGTCTATAATTAGCAACTAATAAAAAAGTAAAAATTAAGAGACTATTAACCAGTGATTAGTTATTATTTATATATCGATAGTCTGTAAACGGCCGTAAGCAGCACTAAAAACGTTACACGCGGTGCGATAAGCTCTTTATAAAGTAAGTTTTTATTGTGAAAATTATCTCTGTTAAATTGGAGTCCTAAGTTATATTATTTATAATTTTCTTCTTTTCCCCTACTTCATTGGCGGCAATTTTCACAAATAAAAATATTTATTTTAAAGATTGCTTCTAGCTGCATGTAACAGTTTTTGTTTCATTATAATTTGCAAATCGGTTATTAACATACCATACAGCTTAAAACAAATCACGGCCTCCAAATCAGCCAAAATTTCGATGAGACGTCACCAGCTTTCTGGCGCAAAGAGATACATCATAATGCCCACAACATTTTTTGTGCGAAATTTCCTTCTCTATCATTTTTTGCTACCAAATATCTACTTAAATCTAGAATTTCAGCCTAAAGCGACATTTATTCACGACTGAAAAAAAAGAAAAATGTAAAATTTGACCGCCACCATGTACAATTTCGAATCCACATTACTGATTTTAGGCTTGTTTGATTCATCTTGGGATGTCCGTTTTTTGAAGTGAAACTTCTTTAGTACAGGGGTGATTTTTAAAATCGATGAAACAAAACAAAAATTATAAGCAAAATATGAAAAAAAAATTCTCGATATGAAACGAAAAAAGCGACAGTATTTCTTTTATTTTTGAAATTTTTTTAGGCAGGGTATGATTCGAAAAAAACAAAAGATATTGAAACGAAATTGAATGACTTTGCAAGCAATATAAAAACAACGTCTACGAACAGTCGAATCAATGCCTCCTAGATTTATAGTCTAATGAAGTTTTGATTGCAATTTACAAGTATATTATGTATATAAAACAAGTATAAAAATTGTGTTCGTAAATAATTTGCTTGTACACAAATATCTCAAACTTAATGTTTTTGTACTATTTAGATGTAGGCGGTTATTATGTTAAATAATTTATTGTAAATTTACAATAAATAGAGAAGTGAAGTTTATAAAACTTAAATTTGTATAAATATTTAAAGGATCTTAAAAAGAGAGTTGGCAAATTAAGATTAAATTTAATACTTTTAAACTAAATACAAAATGTATTTCGTTTTCTCCTGCAATTCAAAAAAGAAACAATTGGTTTATGTTAGCTACAAAATGAGACATGGAAATTAAACTCTGCAATAGTTCCAAATGACATGAGAAAACTACACCCATGCATCAATCGCTGGTTGCATTACTTTAGGTAAATTATTTATTATTCTGAATTTCTCTTGAAGGAATGTTTGTCTTAAGCATTATTATTATTATTACTTGAGGGCCATGTGGGGGCTCAAGCCACCCCGCACTGCGACCTAGAAGATCTTTTGTGCATTAAGCCCTACTTAATTATCCGTCCAGTCAATATTCAAGCTCTTAATGAACCTGATAATACTGCCTAACGGTACGTGATACATACTATCTGGGCTCATTGCTCTCCCTCCTAGATGTTTTAATTATCCGTCCAGCCAATATTCAGGCCCTTAAAGAACCTGATAATACTGCCGACCGGTGTGTGATACATACTATCTGGGCTCATTGCTCTCCCTCCTAGATGTAATAACATTTACTTCTGTTAGAAAAGCGGTAGCATTGGGACTCAAGGACTTTGAGAGGGCAGACCCACTCCCGTGTATTCCTTCCCGTGCCTCGTCTACCGCTTTGATTTCACTCTTGCGAGTTGCTGGGAATAAAAAAGTCGCCTGTAGGTCACCCAGGTTTACTACAGGAAGGCTAAATAAAACTGGAGGGTGCCTGGTATCCAGAGTCCGCATATATAGACTGATTAACCTATCAGCCATTCATCCATCGGCATATGCTGTTCCACCTTAGATAAGGGATTTTTTGTCAAGGTTTTCTCCTTTAGCGTCGTACTTTAGCCTGTCACCAAAGGCCACATTCAGCCTAATGGTTACAGTTACCGGTGGTTGCCACGAGGAGGCAGTACGTACACCTGCGCCTACTGGAAGTTTACGGAGCCCCTTCCAGTAGACGCCAAACCACCTTGTCTTAAGCATAATTCACTTTAAAATATAAACCGAACAATATACCATCACAATTTCGCTAGCGTTCTCAAGCTAAACTGTCGCTTTAATATCAGTATTAGTAAATAATATTGCTTTTGTTTATCGTACCTTTATAGGTAGATTTTGTATCGAGTTATGATAATCCTATTTTACCAGAACATAACATGGAGTAGATAGTATAGAATGTGCAATTATCTAATTTGGATGTATCTACTCTGACTTTGAATAATACTCCTATAACACTATAAGGATCAATTGACTATTTCTTCAATTCTTTCTACGGAAAACCTTGAACGATAAATTGTAGTAATTACAAATTTACAGCTTAAAAAGTTTCACTTCTGTCGCGCGTGGAGGCTACACACATTGTTTTTTTTTATGTACTGATCTGCAATATTTTATTAGCTCTACTTAACAAGATCGAGGAATTCGGAAATTTAGTTACACATTCGCCGCTTCCTTGCTTTTTCTCTCACTCTTGTTGCGTGTTCCACAGCTATTATTTGAGTGGACTATATTTGATACGTCTTAAGATGATACCCCGGGTGACTTGCTTTTAATATTATGTAATCGACCTTACTGCGCTTGATCGATTAACACTTTAAACGTCCGTATCGGTTGAGATCACTTGGAGTTAATCACCTAAAATGACCACCGACAAGCGCAGAATTATGACATTATTTCAATTGCACAAGCGAAGAAAGTACGCATTCGTTAACATGATTGCTGTGTACAACACCGTTTTAGAAATGTATTGATCCCCTTAGTATCTAATTTTGTCTCACACCTTTTCAGGTGTACCTCTTCTGCAAAAACCGGTCACACTAAAATTAAAAATAAAACATATCGAGGCTCCCATTTTCCCATAGAACAACCACGCTTCAGTTTGGCTTCTGAACATAAAGTGGCCGGTCAGATTTTTGGTATAAAAAATAAAATTCTGGCATGCAATTAAGAAAGAAGTAGTATGCAGGTTTTTTTTTGGTCAATATCGAGTACAAATTATACCAGAATTCATCGGAATTCTATATTTGGTTGTATTCGAACCTTCCAACTACATTTGGTTAAAACCCACCGTGTACAAAAAATTGTCTTATTGGTTGATTGATTTTAAGTGTACGATCAAAACTAAGCAAGGTTCCCGGTAAGACGCCGAGTCCACTGTACACTCTTTTTACATATAACAAAACCGAAGGCAAGGAAAGGTATGTTAGTAACAAGGAATCGACCCGGTTCCAGACACCTAAGTAGTCGATAGTTAGTATGTTTTTGTTAGTAATATATGTACATGATAAATAGTTTGCACAAGTTTACATGTTCGCTGGATGCTTGAAGTTTCTGGATGCTGAGTGAGGTTTTTCCGGTATTTCTGGAAATTCTAATCGAAATTAATTATTTATCGCTAACTACTACTGTAAAATAAATTAGAGAATTATATAAATTCTGAAACCCTCATTTTTCAGGTTGCTGAATCAGATTTCCGGATCCTTTTAATAAATATAATTAATCTGTTTGTTTCTCCAAATTTTTCTGAAAATCAAGTTCGAAATTAGTTAATTATCACTAAATACTACTTATTAAAATATAAAAATTATTATAGCTCTGAAATACTCGTGGTTTAGTTGTTAAAATTGCTATAGCATATGTAATTAATTAAATTCATCATCATGGTCATTAATATCCCTGAAAATTTAGATCTAAATCAAATTAATCAGTTATTTGCTATTTCTAGGAGGTGATGGTTAAGTCAAACCACATTCAAAACCTATAGAACAGCAGCTCAGATATAACCTAGTATAGTAAATCCAATCAGTATCATTCACCCACTCAAAAGCTCCATGCCACATCAGACACCATTGCAACTCAAAAATACAGTTGTTCCCTTTCACCAAGACTACAGAACTACAGAAGTCCGCCCAATTTACAAAAGGATAAAGATGATACAAACTATAGTTTTGCTGCAATTGCTTCATGACTTGACCACAACTTCTTCCATATCCTTCATCATCTAAACTGCTGGAAACACAGGAGCTATTCTGTAAGCAGCAAAATTAGAATACACAAGTTTAAATGAAATGAAATACGTCATGTAGAATTCTGCTTCTGCGAATTTTCTGCGAATCAGTAGGCTGCATTACGTAAAAGATAACAAATCTAGTACAATTGTATACTTTTTATTTTTTCAATCAATTTTTTTAATTTTTTGACAGAAAATAAGTTTTGTGTGACAAGTGACAAAATGGAGGATATAAATGATTTAACTTGTGACAAAATAAGGTATCATTCGTTTAAAAAAATTGTACATGCATTAAAATTAAATATGTATCAAATAAATGCCACAAAAAACATTCTGCTTATCAAACACGACGCTCATGTAGTTCATCCGAATTTCTGCCGGCAGCGATGCTAGCAGAAATTCTGCTCATGTGTTTCCGGCATTAATACTGCAAAAACCAAAATATGTATGCTATGTATGTATATGCCGACTTACTTTGGTAACTGGAACAGTAATTATTATAAAAATACAAATGCAATTTGCGGTCAAAATTCAAACCGTAAATAATTTCTTTTATTTTATCAGTTGACATTAAATTAAATTAAAATAAAATAAAATTAAAATAGAATTTCAAAATTATTGCCAGAACAACTTTATACCAACAAAGCTTGGTTACCATGTACAAAAAATTCACTTATTGCGATAATACGCGTCACCAACGCAGCTGCCATTTTTCCAAGAAAGTACTCTCGAAAATGGTCAAGTCATCAAACCAATCATACGGGGCTTAGTCGTCTGATTGATCTTATGGGCAATCATCTGCCCGCAAATCACTCTTTTGCGAGCCCTTTCGCCTTATTCCACTCGGTGGGACATTTTATTGAGCAAGTAATCTATCGATCTTTTTATTGTGCATTTACTGGCAGAAATAAGCTTAACTTTAAAATGATCAACAAGACTGAAGACGGTTACTGTTATACCGCACCTACATTTCAATTACATTTTTATTAAGTCAAACTTAATAAACCTGTAACTTTATTATGCGTGCGTTTCACTCAATCTTACAGTGCATCACAGCAAATGGATAAAATATATTATTCAAACCCATCAAGATATGCACCTGAGTTATGAACTTAATAGTAATTTAATATACATATATACCAATAAGCTAAATCGATATTAGATACATAACCATGTTATGATTAATGATGCACACATTTTAGTTATGATAACACGTATGTATATATTTCTTAGAAAAACCAAGATAAATTATTACTGTTGAATACTTGAATATTGGCTATGTCGTCATCGTTTTAGTCGAAAATCGTACTAGGCGTGTGGAACGTGGAATGCAAACAATTTATAGATCATTGTTTTTGGCAATACAAAACGATGTAATAAATTTAGTAGTGTTAACATGTGCAAGTGTCAGCGGCGTAATATTCAAATACGCGCAAATAATAGATACGATATTTGAGCAGCAAACTTTCAATAAATTCTTAAAATTCGAAATAATATTATTACAACATATTTTACTAAAGCGTTATATAACCGATATAGACCGAGATATCAGTTAGATACCACACATAAGAAGAAACAACGAGTAATAGATTTCCCTTCTAAAATTGTTTTCCGTTGGGATGTAGTTTTTGCCAACATACAAACAAAACAAATATACGAACACACACACACACACAAATAAAACACAACACTGAAAATAACAAAATGGTTATCTAGATGAAAAAAAAAAAATTAAATTTGTAAATTTATAAATAAAATAAAAAAATTAAAAATAATTTATCATTTTTATCGTTACCGCGCGCAAAGTAGCAGAAACCTAAATACACACACTTGTAGAAATGAATTTTTTTTTTTTAAGATAAAAAGAATTGTGCAGACCTTGAATTTTCATTTTTCAGTTTTAAAATAAAATTACGGCAAAAAAAAAAAATTTATTAAGTTTATAAATAATTCTTCAATTAAAAGAGATCCCAGCATAATAAATAAATAAAATAAATAATATAATCGAAAATTAAGGTCGTATTTCAGATAGAACGACGACAATATTAGACGAAGAAATTATAAGGAAAGTGAAAATGTCGTAAGTTCAAAATCATTAGGAAACTAAGAGAAAAGTTTCAAGGATAATTGTTTTGCCATTTCATAATTTGTTTTCTTTTACTTTTACTTTCTTGATGTAAGAAATTAATTAAGTTATTCGGACACACACATCATCCATATACTGAAACTAATTAATTTCAGTTGTCATCAAAATTAGAATTTGATTGAATTTTAGTGATTAAATTGGAATGAATCAGACGAACAAACTAAATCACTATGTTTTGAGTATCATCCGTAAATACTACTAGAAAAAATAAAAACCTTATAATTTACTGTGGTGCTATTTGTGAATTCGATTCGAACGTATTCGATTATTTGAAGTATAAATTCGTATTTGATTTAAATAAGAAACGAACGAATCTGATTCAATTTAAATAAGAATTCACAAATATTCCCCCTTGTACACCAAATAAAAAAAATATAAACATGTGTTTTTATGTTATTGAAATTTTTAGTAAAATATGCATTACTTATTCCTAATGTTTGAGTTATTTTGCATTCTCAGTGAATAACAAAACATTTTAAAAATCGTAGAGTTTGTTGTAAGATGAGACTAAGTTAAATTATTAGCTTTATGTTTAGTGTATGAAATGGGCCATGTGCTATTTCCAAACGGAGGGTATGCACATAGTTTTTGTTGTTATTAAACATAAAGCTACTCATTTAATTTAGTTACCTCCTCGTTGTAGGACTCTAGATTTGTAAGATGTCTTGTTATTCCCCGCAACTGCAAAACTATTCAAACTTTATAGGAATCGGTATGACGTAAAACAATAAACAATTATATTCATCGCATCCATTTGATACACCAAACATAAAGCCACTAATTTATCAAGTAACTAGTAGCTTTATGTTAAGCTGCTTTAAGTTAAGAGTAGCATCTTACAACAAATTCTAAGAATTTTAATATTTCTTATTATTCGCCTAGAGTGAAACTATTAACTATTCAAACAAATAGGTAGAAACGGTAACATTTTCAAAAGAATAAAATAATCTTTCGTTTTTAAATATTTTCTAATATGTAAAATAATTTTTTCAGTGAAATATTTTAAAATCATGAAATAAAAGTATAGCTTATACCAAAAAGAAAATCTTGAGTGAAATATTTCTAAAACAATAAAACAACTCGGGTTTAAGTAACAAATTAAATTAGGAAAGGGGGTTTGGGACCAAGAGTTTATTCATTGATTTAGAAATATTTCATTCAAGCATTTTTATTTGGTATTAACTTCACTTTTACTTTCTTTTACGTAAGTAAAATAAAGTATAGTAATCATAAAAATTTTGAAACTTGAGATTTTTGGAGATTTATCTGTTTTGAGGTCCCCTGTCCGAAAAAGTCAGTTTCGAAATGGTGTCTGTCTGACAGTATGTCAGTCTGTGTCCTGTCTACAGTCTAGATGGTTTAACCAATCAAACAGAAACTTCAGATTTAAACTTTTTTGATAAATTGGGAGGTCCCAGATCCCAGTGAATTTTACTCCAAGTCGACTAACCGGAAGTGACACTCCCTTTGTCCAGAAATTTTATTTTGTAAATACCAAACTTCAATTTTTTTTATAGATTTTAAAATAGATGATATATTAAAATTCATGTTATGTTATTTTATTTCCCCGCTTCCTATTTGAATTTGCATTGGAAAAATAAAACTAAGATAACATAACATAAAATTTTTGAAGTCAGAATCGGGCCTATATCTCTTTATAATTTTATATATCGTTCTCACTTAATATGTGTCTTAGCAGTGTAACTGATCAACATAACCGACTAACATAAAATTCCAATTGAAATCGTATACGCATATGTGGGACGTTTCACGTCAACCGGGCCACCTTTATGCCCAAAATTTGAAGCATCCAAAAAATATCTGAAGGGCACCAATATTTTCGTTGAAACGTCTACTTTCGAATGCCGAGCGCCGTTTTTAGAAACAACAAGATAGATGACAGCTCAATATGGTGGCAAGAATCTATATAATCGGTGGTACATCTGTTAGTGATCGTCTAACTACTGAAGAACTTGACCGATTGAGGTCTTATTCACACAATTTATTTGATTTGTCGACACGATGGCTCATAGCTATGTCAAGTTATTAACAAATTCTATATTTATGGAGCAAAATTACTCATATTTACAACAAATGTTGTTTTAGTGCCAATAAAGAAACTCACAAAATCTGGACCCAATAGGTGGCGCTGTGGTCGAGTTATTAATAAATTTTATATTTATAAACCGAAATGATTCATATTTACACATTACACAATACGTTCGCATGATCAACAAAATTGTTTTGGTATATACTGCCGTCTGATATTATAGTTGCATCTTATATTTACGCCCATAAAATAAATTTTTAAGAATTTGGGGTCTTCATCAGGCATTGGTAGTAAAAGTAAACAGCCGATTCGATGGTAAATTTGACCTTGCATTTTAAACGTTGCTTCAAAATTGCGACCATTATTACGTATAAACTATGTTTGTTGCTCCAAAAGATGTCATTTGAAAGCAACAATTAAATTTTCGATTTTTTTTGTTTTTTAACAATTTTGATTATGTAGTAAGACCAGTGGCCCTATTCCGGTTTTCCCGGGAATTGGGAAAAAATATTACCATAATTCCAAACTACAATAATTCCCAACTTTTATTCCCCATTTCGCAAAAATGTATTCTGCGGGTGTATTCTGGTTTTTCTTAGTAATAGGAAAAGGAAAAAAAATTAACATTTGCATAGAAGTTTTATTTTTCCCCTTAAAGCTTATTCTGGCAAGCCTTAACAGGAATTTTATTTTTCCTACTACTTATTCGCCTTTTAACGTAAAGTGGCTGACATCTGGTGAACGGTTTTATAACTTAGCCAATGGTGGTCAACCGGTAAATGTATGCATAATTAGACATGTTTCTTAGTGAATTTATTTCAAACTAATCGTTTTTTTGCAATTAAAAAATTTAATTCATTAAATAGTTCATACTTGAATTTAAATATAAATGCGGTACAGAAATAACCGGTTACCACCATTGGCTCGTAAAAATCGTAGTGCCTCTTGCGGCGCTTTAAAGGCGAATAGCAGTTTTGATTTATTTTTTCTACAATAGTGAAGTAACCTATGCTTTCGATGATGATTTTTGAATATCAATTATATAAGAAAAGGAGTTTTTGCGTCGTCTACTAAAATCGTGTGGAAATATTCATTACACAAAGATTTCTTAATATTGCCACTCGATTTGTGAAAATCCAAACATTTCAATTTCATTTTGTGTTGCGAATAATTTTTTTTTATCGTAGAAAAAATAGCGTGTGTAACTCGTGTGAAAATGAGTTATTGCAATACTCAAGTGAATGCAGCCCTCGCTATCGCTCAGGCTGCAAATTTCACTTTCGTATTGCAATGACTCGTTTTCTTCACTTGTTATACAATATACTATTTCCTTGCATTTTTTGATACGGTAAATTAATTCCTATTTAACTTTTTATTTTAACACTAAGTAGGCATTTTGTTTATGGTCGCCGAGACGTCAGATAAAAAAATAATAAAAATGGGTATAGCTATGTATATAAACGACAAATTTCAGCATAATGAAACAAATCCGTTTAATTATATCTTTATAATGTATAACAAAGTACAACAAATTGTTTTTATTTATTTATATTAACAGAAAATTGTATTTTACCAACAAAATGTTTGACGTTTGATTACCTTTAACTCACAGAGCCTTAGCGTAGGGAATTAAAACTAACAAACAAATTCATAAGTGTGGTTTACACGTTCCAAAAATGTTGGCCAACAAAAAATGAAGAGATTAGTACATCGAGAATATCATTTGAAAGACAAGAACAAATATGTATATAAACAATCAAAATTTTGTTGGAATATTTTCTTTTATCTTTTAACTTTGTTTGCATAAAATAATTGTTTGACTATAAAATATACTCGACCCGAGTATATTTTATGGAAACAAAAATAATCAAAATGGCGATTTGTGAAATTTTTATAACGCTTTATTTTGATTTTTAAAAAATTGTAATTCATAACTATAATTGCAAAAAAAATGGTAATTTTGATAGATAAAGCGGAATTCGTCAAAAATTGCATTGTCGGTTTTACACCGCCAAAAAATTATAGCATGTCCGACATTTTTGTTTTATCTTTTTAAAAATTTTGTTTAAAACTTGAATTTTACGTTTGGAAAGTTTTCATGTTAGCCAAGAAACGTCGTAATTTTGATAAATAAAGTAGAATCATCGCCCTTTCGTCCAAAATATTACATCGTCGATTTTATTCCGCCAAAAAGTTATAGCATGCCCGACATTTTTGTTTTATACTTTTCTCTTTTTATCGCATGAACATTTTTTCTATTGCGTGTATCTCTAAGTCTCCAAAAAAAAAAGTTGGAAAAACATTGTTGGAACGTGTAAATCACGCATTATTCATTTTTTCTTTCTTACGCCAGAATAAACCATAGGAAAAGTAGTATAGGAAAAACTGCTATCAACAATAATTCCTATATAGGAAAAAAATTCCAAATTCCTAAGTAAAACCAGAATACACCCGCTGGTAGATAGGGAATAAGTTATAATGGAATAAAATTGTAATTCTAATACTTATCGCTAGATAAACCAAATTCACAGAGGAGCTGTCATTTATATAAAACAAAACAAGTTTTTTCTTAATTAAGACCGAATTTCGTTAAATTTATAAAAATATTTAACAAATTATAATAATACTAGTAATTGCCCGTCAATACTGACGGAAGTTTCTGAAAACTCAATAATAACCTTAGAAGTAAAATTTTTGTTTTTAGAAGAAAGCGAATTAAGCCAATCAACATAATCTGCACACATCTAACGCAACATAATGTTAAAGTTAAACTAACAGAAATTTTCGCACAAAAAAAAAAAAAAATTAAAACTATTGAAAACTACAGTGACTCTCATAATTGATCACACCTAATAATTTTTTTGTTAATTTATAATTGATATTTTGTGATATTGAAAATGAATTGTTTTTTTAATTTGTTAAATAAATATTTAATAAACTGTTGAATTTAAAAAGAAAAACTAAAAAATTTAATTTTATTTTGGTGTAGTAAAATATTAGCATCTTATGAAATCGTGATCAATTATGAGAGTCACTGTATATACTTTGAACACAACTGAAAAACAAACTGAATTATTTGTATTTTTTTCAAACATACAAATTACAGCACACACAGAAATTTTCATGTCATCCAAACATCGAAACAAAAATATGTGCATATAGCATATATAAAAGAAAAGCGCGGCTACTGCGATAGTTTTTTGTGTTTTATCCATACAAACAGACAGACGACGGTATTATTTAAAAATTAAACCATATTTATATTTGTGTGTGTTTATAACAAAATAAGTGTACTACAGTGAATTTCAAAACAATTGTGGTGAGATTATATTTCCATAAACCAAATGGCGCGTCGTTTACTTGGTTGTATGATTGAGGACAAGGAGGAAAGGCGGTACAATTTACGGATTCAAAGGAAATGGTTACGCGATTCATCCGACCCTTTTGATGTCCCAGAAGCGGAATTTATCAGTTTCTACAGAATGCCGCAAGAACTCTTGCTACAATTAAGGGGTCTAATTGTTCCTCACATGAAGGATTCAACAGTACCAAAGGAAGTGAGATTGCTGATTACCGTAAATAAATATACTTACTTTATATATTAGGTACTTTCCAGAAAAAAATCAGACTCAACTATTTAACGTGCGTTTCTCAGAGTGTGGTTTGCAGAAGCATTGAGGAACTTTGCAACATACTCGACAGCAAATGAATGCCTATCTTTATTAAATTTCCTCAAACGACACAAGAAATGAACAACATAAAGAGGCAGTAAGATATGAATTTATTCACTAACAGAATTTGAATTTACTTTATTAATCATTAATTATGATTTTCAGATACTATGAGAAATTCAACCTTCCGGGGATAATCATAGGTGTATTGATGTTTCAATGTTCATACCGGCATCACTACCATTCTAAGAATGTCCAATTGGTAAATTATCAAAATATTTTCAATATTTTTTGTAGTATTGAGATTGACCTTGATGCGAGTACATTGCAAAACACGTATTTGTTAAGTAGTTCTTTAATTTTTTATTATAGTTTCGTTTTCAATACGTATGTAATTTAAAATCACAAAATTGATTTAATCAAACAATTTCAATATAAATTTCGTATAAAACAAAATAAAATGTAAACTTATGATATTCTCTAAATTTATAACGTAACTTAATATCACATTATCAACTTAATTATTTCAAATAATAAACAATACAATCTTAAATCTCTAAATTAATTCTGTAATTGCTTCATTTTTGGATTTCGAATTTCCCTCGTAGCTGAAACAAAAAAAAAATCATAAATACATATGTATTTATAAGCATGTTTTTATTAACAATTAGTTTCAGGTGATGGTGGTTACCCTTTGAACCTTGGCTGATGATCCCCGTTCAAAATCCCGCGAACGATAGCGAGGAGAGATATAATGCGAAACACAGAAAAATTAGGAACTGTATTGAGAGACTCAATGGTGTTTTGAAGTCGAGATTTAGGTGATAGAGAACAGATGCATCAAATATTCCCCTTTTATGATGGGGCTTATTATAAACACTTGTTCCACCCTGCATAATTTTATAAAAGAGCACAGTTACCACGATGGGTATGATGAAGCACAACGCGAGAAACAAGACATCGGTCTTTCTTAGTAGAAAATTATTTTTCAAATTAAAATGTTAATAAAATAAAATTTTAACAACAATACTTATTTGCCAGACAAGAATATTTATTTTAAAATATTATTTCTTTCTTCCATCGCTGCAGCCATTCTGTCTTTTATCCGGATCTCAGCCTCCCTAGCAGACGCTAAACTATTAAGCGCTAAAGCTTTATCCCGCTCGATCATATTTGCGTCTTTTACAATGTTGTCACGTGTATAAGCGAATCCTGTAAATTCAAGAAAATTAATTATGATTGTATACAGGACAATAAACATGAAAGATGTATTCTGTTATTGTTAATTACCTCTAATGCATTTGGACCGTGTGTGCTTCGTTAATTCGCTGTTGTCATTTGAAGTACGAGTGTCATCAAGAATTGTGGCGTTGTTAGCTGTTTCAAAAACTAATTTTGTTGCTGAAGCCGTGGCTAGAATGGACATCGTGGTGTCGGACCAGGAAATTGCTGTAGAAATTAGGAAGAAAAAACATTTTAGAATGTTTTTTTTAATGTTTATTTTTATTTACTGATGATGCAGTGGGAAGCTCGATACCTCCTTCAAGATTTTCAGTTCCTGCTCAACACTCTGGAGCTAAAATGTCCAAAATTATTTGGTCAACAGCGCTTAATTAGGCGGGTCTCCTAGATGTGCACTCCAACCCTAATCCGGTACGGTTGTCATACTCTTTGAGTGCAACCCACTGGCTCCTAGCATATTTCCTAAAATTAAATAATATAGTTAGTGAAAGAAAACTTTAAAAATTTCATATCTATACAAAGTTCATGTCATTCCACGCTCTTCTCCACTGCTCCGCATCTTTATGGGTATGGGCGCCACCAATACAATTTACTTCTGTAGCAACATTTAGCCATTTTTGTTTGTTTTGCTGCTTACCGTAAATTCCAGTAAATCTATTAATTTGAATTGTAATATGTAACAAATTACTTAAAAACCAACAAATTTATAAAATACCATTTGGCAGCTTCGTTCATGATTTCTACCAAACGTTCCTTCTGCTCCTTAGTGATATTTCTACCCTAGAAAACGTATTGAGAAATTATACATATTTAATATTACGTTATTATTATCCATTTCAAATTGTAGTGTACTTACTCTGTTCACTGCTGCCATTATTAATTTTTTTTTTTTATAATGTTTTTGTTATGTATGACTGTTGTCATTAAAAGTTCAAAAATAAAATGCACAAAACTTAATTCCCTACAAATATTTCGGGACAAAATACATGTCAAAACTGCTATACAACGGAATTTTTTTTCCCCTCTAACCAAAAATTCCTGATCGCCAAAATGCACTTTGACTACAGTCTGACTACACTTTGACTACAGTGGCGCTCAAAAGTAAATTTACAAATTATTTTTTTCAATATTACGCTCTACTCATGGAATATTTACGATTTTTCCTTTTCCTTAAGTTATAATTTTTAATTGCACCGGGTGCCAAAATGTCTGGGACCGGCCCTGTCAATAAGAGTCCAACAAGAAACACTTGGAAAATAGCCCAAACACCGAGAAATAGAAATATAATATGAAACGTGAAAATGTCAGAAAGAGCAGAGTATTTCCAATTCCAACTCAAATTATACTTGTGTTGTTATCACATGAAACAAAATACAAATGTATGTCCAAGTATGCGAAAAGAAACAAACATGTCTGAAAATAGAAATTTAAATTTGCTGCGTACATAAGTATATGAACAATCAAACTTTTTTAAATTATTTTGGTATATTCCAGATTGATAAATATTGTAAGAAGAGGAGACAATTTGTTAAGGGTCCGCAACCCAGCCCCGATCCACGAGCATGCGAAAAACAAACCATCCCTCAGCACATCCCATCAGGCTACAGCGACCGAACCACCAACACATTAGACTGATTTTTAGTGTAATAAATTAGCAGCTCAGTCGCTACAGCCCGACGAGATGCACCGAAAGACGATTCACCCCTCACACGCTCGCAGACCGAAACCGAATCGCAAACCCCCAACAATCCCTCCTCTCCCCAATATAAGAATAAATTGACTCAATTATAATACAATCCAAACTTGTAAATTTGTGTGTTGAAAATTTGTATTCAATCTTTATGCACAAACTATACAATTATTAAATTAAAGACACGCATTATTAAGCGCTAAATCAAAAGTTTATTTCTACAGCTTTAAAAATAAACCAAATCCTGCAAATGCATCCCGATGGATTACATTTTTATTCCTAATTAAATTATTCACTGTATTCACTTTTCACATCATTTTAAATTAAGTTACTTTAATTGCAGTTATTTTAATTGCCAATTCAGATAAATTAATTATTTTTAATAAAATTAAAATTTTAAGGAAAGAAAAAAAAATTAAAAAACACAACCATTTGACTCGAAAGTCATGGCCAACTCCGCTAAAAATATTCGTTGATAATGCAAGAAAACCAATTTTACTGGAAGCTGCTATTGTTCTTCATGGTTATTCTGCTACGCTGGTTTAGCGTATTAAGGCCATTAATCTTATGGATACCGGATGCCAATGCACGATGAGTTGCAGATTAGTTGTGACTTTAAACTCATCACAAATTTTAAACGCTCAATTTTGCTTTGTCGCTATTATGATTGGTGCAGCAAATTGAGTAGCGTATTTGTGTGTTACGGCAATGTATTTGTGAAAAATTAATGGTTTGAAACTTCAAATATTTTGTTCGGACACTTTATTTCTTAAACCGAAATACATATCAAATGTAGTTAAACATATATCAATTCCGAAAATTTGAATTTTTTTCATTTTCAAATTTTACACCAACCCAATTGATAGAATTAAGTTTTTTAACCGTGTTATACTAGGGCACGCAAACTGTACGTCTTTATATCAAATCATGTAATGCAAATTTTGCAAATAGTACATTATTGCAATAGGGGAGGGATATACAAATTATTTGTCTGTCTATACTAATAATGAAATTCTGTATGTATGTATGTAGGTACATATGTGTGTATGCGCTCTTTACACGTTTCAATGCCATTCATCATACCAGATTTAAACTTTGCGTAGTGGTTTCACACGAAAATTAGTAGATGTTCGTAGTATTTTCGAAAGGGTCTAGCTCCTTGGCGTTGGTTCCCCCACTAATTTTTCTAAAATTCCATAAAAATACAGCACTGAGTTTAGATAAATGGTTAAATGAAATTAATCGTATAAGCGGACCCGAAGGGGCAGATTCCTTTATTTAGGGGAGTTAAAATAAAATGTTTTACCACCTTTTGCAGAGTACACTGGGAAAACGATACAAGTTAATATTAAAAAAAAATGAGATTTTGGTGACATCTGCTAAAATAATAGTTATTTATGGTACTACTGAGCAAAACGAGATAGCGGAGTGGGACATTATCCCGCGTGGATAATATCTCTTTGCTCACGAGTGGCATACAACGTGTTATCCAATTTTGTTGAAATAAATGTAAATAATCCTAAATTAATAAGAAATACTTCCATTTTGTGTTTTCAACTGTAGCATTGAATTTTGAAATACATTTTATCATAGTGACCGTTCTTTAATTTTCCAAACTACTCAACATTTTGTTATACAAAATATAACTTATGTTGCCCCTAGTAACGTGGGTTATACGCTCATGGATAATATCTCTTTTTGCTCACTAGTACCATAAATAACTATTAGTTACCCCGTGTAACAACGAGTACCTCATACCGGGTTTCAATCGTCAATAGTATAATAGCAAAATAGTATAATACTATTTTTCCTTATCGTGTTTTCATCATTTGGAATCAAGTTAAAATCGTTTTAAATTTTTGTGTGGGAACTTGGGTGCAATTCATTATTTTGACAGCGAAAAATTATTAGAACACATATTTTATGCATATACTCAATGAATATTACTTGAAGTAATAGAAAACATATTAAAAGCACACTACGCCCGCAGCCTAAAAAAATTATTTGAAAATGAATTCAAACAAACCTATACACTGCCATGTTTGCACTGTTAAAATTACAGTTTGCTACCTATTATATTTTTGGTAGCTAGTATAATGAAATATTATAATAAACTATTATACTATCAACTTCGGATTTCCATCATCATAGTATATGTAATAGTATAATACTATTATGCTAATATTATATAGTAGACGATGGAAACTCGGTATCAGCTAGTGCAATATAACCAAAAGCTTCAAAGAAAATGAAAACATGATGACCGTTCGAAAAAAAAATATCATTCCTTTTTGGGCTACTGCTTTTGATCGTTTTTCGTTGTGACTTGGGATAGGTTTGGTGCTTTATAGCGTGATGATTGATGAGCAGAAGGATGAATTAGGAGCCCTTTGCCAATGATTATGGTTAGTAATTGAGCATTTAACAAGCGAATTGGCTCCGAAGTCTGGGTCTGTTGGAAATACACCTTTCCCGATTTAATGAAAGTTTTAAAAAATTGTATGGCCTCAATAAATAAGTGGTTGGCTTTAGTTGTTAAACTTCGATTGTTGTATAATAGTGGTGCTGAATTAATACTAATATTATTAAATGATAGTGTACCTTTTATTTTATACAGGTTGTAAAATTCAATTGCTGACGCTTTTAAAGCAAATTTAACGATTATAGGTGACTAACAGTGTGCTATATATATGTAGCTATACACGTATTTAGGAAACTCTATTAATTTTAATCAATCATTATACCACTGTTTTCGATATAAAACACATTTTAATTTCTTTTTAAACTCCTATTAAACTTTTGTGAATACGGGCACTATTCTGTTATGTTTTCAATAACAAAATACAATTGTTAATTAACACCCATGTCATATTGTTTTAATTAGTCTGTTCAACAACATGTTCTAACGGAAAAATCTCCATTTGTTTATCTATAATCTCCCCCCCCCCCCCCACTCCTATATTTATGAATCGAATTTTCTGTTGTGCGGTACTGCTGGTATTCTTCAATGGTGTTATTGTTTCTGTTACGAGAAGAACAAATCAATCAATCAATTATTTTGCCTTAAGTTTATAAATTTTTACCAAAAATATATTTAAAAAAAATTAATCAATTTGTTTATATTATGATTTATTAAGTGAATTTTTTTTAAAATAAATTTTTTGTCAGGAGATATGATATGATTATGTAGGGTTTAATTCGAATTCGTGTCACGCTAAAATATTGGCTACCGTAACGAGTTGTCTAAAAAATTCATACAAATTTTTTTAATTTAAATTTGTCCACTACTAACGTATAATATGCTCATTATACGTTTGTTTCATCACTTATAATGATATCCATTATTCACTGCTAGTTTATCTAAATAAATTATTTAATTTTTGAAATTTTATCTAGTAGTCTCTTGCCATTTTCATTATTATTAAACTGTGACGTCAACATTTCGACGAAAATTATTTGAGGAGTATTTAAAGGATTTTATTATAAAACATAATGATATTTGTCGGTCGTGGACAAAGTATCGTATTCTACTCGCATATAATGGCTGTTATTCACTCAGATGATTTACGACACTCGCCTATCGGCTCGTGTCGGCAAACTTCATCTTCGTGAATAACAGCTATCATTATATGCTCGTTGAATAATATACTATTATTCGATAGTATTTATGTTATCGATGTATTTATTGAACGCAGAGTAGGCTAAATATGTTTGTATAGGACTATCCTATAATATACTCATTATACGTTTGTTTCAACAATTATAATGATATTCATTATTCATTGCTAATTTATCTAGCAGTCTCTTCTCTAAATACCTAAATTTTTCATTTAATAGTATATTATTCAACGATCATATAATGATAGCTGTTACCTGTTATTCATGAAGATGAAGTTTATCGTAAATCATCTGAGTGAATAATATCCATTATATGCGAGTAGAGTACGATACTTTGTCCACGACCGACAGATAATATTGTATGATATTTTATAATCAAACTAGTAATTGCCCGTCAAACCTGATGGAAGTTTCTGAAAATTCAATATAGGGGCCACATATTTGTAACGTTGTTTTTTGACCCCTCTCTCCCCCCTTCGTAACAGATCGTAACATATCCATGATCATTTCTAAATTATTTTAATCACGTAAAATTGAATTTTTCAATAAACAAAACGGGCTATCAATTATATGATTTATTCTCTAAATACCACTCGTTGCGTGACTCTTCAGAAATGCCGAAATAACGATGAACTTGCTTGCAAATTGGATTGGAATTTGTGTCAACAAGAGAATAAAACGACTTCTCACTAACACGTTCAACCCCTGGTGTGTATGAATTTAATCATGATTTTGTACCAAAGACGGATAAACATTAAATTTAGAAACGATATCATAATGAGAATATCATTTAACTTTATTAGAAAAAAAACTTCATTCAGTTACAAAAATCAAAAACACACCCGGGTATGTCGTGTTGACACAAGGTTTAATTAATATTTCGCCTTGGTTTTGAGGAATTGTTAATCAGCACTCTAAGGTTCTCATGATTTCGTACTCTCGTTTAAAGCTACATAAAGCTGGCCATAAGCAAAAATAGATTTCCGCAAAACAACCCAATATTATCGAACGATTGTCCCTGAGCCTTATTAATCATAATTGCAAAAGCCAAAATGATGGCAAATTGTCGTAGGTTCATTCAAAATCCTAAGCTGCTCCCGCTTGGAGATATATTTTTCAATTCGCAATCAAATGCCGTTATAAAATAAAAATTGAAAAATTATGCAAAACGTCCTTGGTATGAGGATCGATCCTGAAAGCTTATTGGAAAAAATTGAATATCGAAATGGTATATTAACAAGTGAAGAAAACGAGTCATTGCAATACGAAAGTGAAATTTGCAACCTGAGGGATAGCGAGAGCTGCACTCACTTGAGTATTGCAATGACTCATTTTCACACGAGTTACACACGCTATTTTTTTTAATGTAAACGAATGTATGTCGGACTTGGTAAATTTTGTCAACAATTTTTTTTTGACATGTTCACATCGCAGGGCATAATTAAAAACAAACAAGTTTTTACAAACATTTTTAGTAATGGCATTTTTAATAATGGATTATAAAAGCAAAAGCTGCAACCAATGCGGCAGTCATCGTTCGGGCATTTGATTTTTTCCCTTGTTCACATGTTTACTGCTTGATGAATAATGAATAATGAAGTCTATCCATCATGTTATTCAGTGTAAAAGCAAATCAAAATTTACCGTTAGTTTGCCATCGTACTTTGTCTTACAACATGTAGTATCGTATAAAACCCCCTTAATAGGGGTGAATGTTTCGTCTCTTTCGTCTTTTATGAAATTGTAACTTGTTCTAAAATTCAAAATCAATGCTATCCTGATTATATTTCTTTTTTACATAAGCATTGTAACTGGAGAATTAAATATTTATTTATAATAAAGAAATATAATCAATGCAACCTTGATTTTAAATTTTGAAACAAGTTGCAATTTCATAAAAGAAGAAAGAGACGAGATATTATGTATTTAACTGAGGATTTGCTGTTTTGTTCTGAAATCGGGCACTAGTAGTCTCTTCTTTCATTATACAATACTACCAAGTAAATTATTTAATTTTTGATATTTTATCTAGTCTCTTGCCGTTTTTATTATTATTAAACTGTGACGTCAAAATGGCGACGAAAATTATTTTAGGAATATTTAACGAATTTGATTATAAGATACAATGTTGTTTGTCGGTCGTGAACAAAGTATCGTATTCTACGCGCATAAAATGGCTGTTATTCACTCAGATGATTTACGACACTCGTCTATCGGCTCGTGTCGGTAAACTTCATCTTCATGAATAACAGTAACAGCTATCATATGCTCGTTGATGGTAGAATTGAATAATGAAAGAAGAGAGTAAGAGACTACTAGATAAACTAGCAGTGAATAATGGATATCGTTAAAATTGATGAAACAAACGTATAATGAGAATGTTATACGTTAGTCGTGGACAAATTTCATTATTGAAATTTTATCTAGTAGGTAGACTCTTGCCATTTTCTTTATCAGAAAAAGGGGTACCCGAAAATTCTACGAAACACAATTCTACGCAAGCACAATTCATAAAACAGCAATTCGTCGCAAACAATTCGTATAACAACACTTCATAGCAACACCGTTTTACGAAAAAAACAATTCTACGCAATAACAATTCGTCGCAAACACAATTCGTCGCAAAAATTCATAATAAAGAGTTGTTCAAACATGGGATTTGGTTTTGATTGAGTTTCTAAGATTTTTCCGTAACAGTGATTGAATAAAATTACAAAAATTTAACAATTTAATTATAATAAATATATAAACAATATAATTGTTTATTAATTTATATTTATTTGTTATAAACAATATCAAAATAAATAATTATTTAATTTTGTTGCAAAATATTTGAATTAAGAAATGGAATTATGATGTTCAACGTTAAAGTTATAATTGATTTAAATGATTGATTGAAAGTCCAAATGAAATTATAAACAATTAAAATTTGTTCTTAAAAATATTGATTTATTTATAAACAAAAAAAAATGTTAATAACAATTATGGTTAGGTACAAAAATAATTCTTTGAGTAATTATTATTCTCCGTGTTACAATACAATTTTGTTTGTGCAATGAAAATGTTGTCCAAAAATTCTAAAATCCATTTAAAATTGTTATAAACAAAACGATTTATTATTAACAAACTATTGTTTTTCAAGCAATTATTTTTTTGATTAATAAATAGGTACAGTTGAATTTCTAACGATTAATAAGACTTGTTTTAAATATTTGATTAGACATTTTATTTAATTTTTATTAACAAATCTGCATATTGTTATAAACAATTTAATTTTTATAACAAAAATTTCAAAAAGTAAAAGATATTTCTCTATTTCACTGCTTTGCACTGATTTCCGATATAAACTTTGCGACGAACTGTGTTTGCGATGAATTGTTAAATTTTCATATCAAATTTCTGTGTGGCGCGAAAATTCATAAAACAACAATTCGTTGCAAACACAATTCGTAAGGAGCAACGAGCTCTTTTACAATTCTCTCGCCTTGATTTAAATCTCTGGTATTACCGACTTTTCCGGTGTAAATCTGGCCATTTAGTGGATAAGAGGTTGCTGAATCACATGCCCACCAAAGCTTAATCCCATATTTCGCCGGCTTGGAGGGCATTTACTTCAAAAATTTCGTGTGTCCTCTATAACGAAACAACTGCTCGTCTACATTGATCGACTCTGATGGTCGGAAATAATGTTTTAGGTTGGAGTTTATCACTTCGAAGACATATCTTATAGGTGCCGCTTTGTCATCGATCAGTCGAATCTTGTTATTTCTTTGAAACTTTGCACTGACATTGTAGCGCGATAAAGCGGAAAAGCAGTATTTCTCCAAAACTCATTAACTTGTTCGAAGTTCGATTTGTGGCATCCCATTATCAACAAAATCCCCAAATAAGCCGAAAATTCTTCCGCGTTTAGTTTTAAGTAATTATCAGTTGATTTCTATTGGGATTTTGGCTATTCCATTCATTGTAATCCTTTTCGGCTTTTTTATTCGTATTTCTGCAAATTATTTCTCGTGTGGAACTGCACATTAAGCAGTAAAAAGTGTCCTTTTTTGTCATATTTTTAGTAATTAGATTTGGACCCACAAACGACTCATCACGAAAAATAGTATGCGCCCACTGACGTAGAAGTCCTGTCGGCGGCGTTTTATACCACACGGTTCCATCTTTACTAGTAAAAAATTCACTATCATCAGAAGGAGTTTCACTTTCGTCGTTTTCGAAGGTCTTGTCTTGCAAACATTCCTCGTCATCAGTTTCTGAATCAGTATCTTCAATATCCATCATTTCTTCTCCATTATTCTCTTCAGCATCAGAATCAGCGTTTGCCTTCTGAGGCAAACAATCCTCATCGAAGTCGCAATCTGTATCCACTTCTTCTAATTCTCCGTCGTCATCGGAGCCAACTGCTCTTAGCACTTGCGCATAATAATCTTGATTTTCCTCATACGATAATCTAAAACAAATATCAAATCATTTATGAATTTTTACACATTGTTCAAATTTTTATTTATGTATTTTTTGTAACATTAGTTTTGAAACTTTTCTTCATCAAAACTTAAAATAAATACCTAGATACAGCAGCTTTTGAAAGAAATTTAAAATCACTTTCGTTGTTTTCCATTTCTTGGCTATTTTTGCCCAAAAAATTACGTCTTAAAACACAACCGAACCATTCAAAGTTTATAAAAACAATAAAATTATTTTACCTAAACCAGATGTTTTATGAGTAATTTCTCATTTCTCGATTCTCAATTTACTCTGTCGTTCTAAATAGATGATAGGAAAATTGCCGTTAAGTTACACTCATGGACAAAAGTTTACATACACCATCCATATATTTTGTGCCTGGGAGATGTAATTATGTATACACGTTTGTGTGTGTAATAAAATCCACACGTAAGGCAAAAATCTCCACATAACATATAATAAAACCCAATGAAACCTCCAAAAAACATATGATCGTCGGTTTGCCAGAACAGTGACACATCTCAAAATATCATATTTTTGAGGAAATCGATTTGAATTTTTTTTTTTGGTGTAAAATAGTTGAATTCATCAAATTCAACGTCACATCTATTGAAAACTATGGCTAGTTTAGAAGTGACACTATGCCAGGTAAAAGGTTGTTACATTTAAAGGATTTTTTTCCTATTATCTCAAAATTGGCCATTTTTGAGGTGTGTCACTGTTCTCGCAAACCGACGATATGGAAGCATTCACATGATATATCAAAATTTCTACCCGGATAGATACTGTTCATTTAAGTAAAATAAAATGTTCATTCAAGCGAAGGTTAAACGAAGAAATTTGTGAGGGAGACAAAATTATTTTACTGGGCACCATCTCCTCATTAAAGCTACTGTCAGAATGCAGTTGTTGGATTATGGATGGAACTTTCGATGTAGTTCCTTTCATAATGCGGTAACTGTTTTCTATACATGGAAACATCGAAGGGGAATGTACCACTAGTTTTTTGCTTAATGAGTAAAAAAACAAAGAAATGTTACGGCCAAATGTTTTTTCAATTAAGGAAAATATGCCTTGAGAATGAAATCAACATTAATCCGCAAAGAATTTTGTGTGATTTTGAAAAAGCCATTGTTTCGTCGGCAAAGGTTTTTTCCCTCAGACATCGTTTAAGGGCTGCCTATTCCATTTTGGGCAAATTATTTGGCGTAAAGTCCAAAAAAGTAAATTAGCAGCCAAGTACGGTACTTCTGAGGATTTTTCTTTACAACTCCGAATGCTTAAAAGTCTCGCGTTTGTGCCACCAAACGAAGTGACCAGTTATTACAGCAGCTTAAGCAATCAGTTTGTGGACGATGATTTGAAAAAACTTGGGAGCTGGTTTAAGCGAAACTACATAGGAAATTTAAATCAACGGCCTAAATATAACCCTAAATTTTGGACTGTAGGGAGTGCAGAAACAGGCACGGAGTGTTTTCCGCAGACCCAGAATAGTGTAGAAGCATGGCACCAAGAAGACTAAGCTATGTGGCTGGTGGGACCAGAGCGGAATTGTGTATTATGAACTCTTGAAGCCCGGCCAAACCGTTAATACACAACGCTATCGCCAACAAATGCTTAATTTAAACCACGCATTAATCGAAGGACGACCGAAATGGGCCAGAAGACATGGCAAGGTGATTTTGTTACACGGCAATGCGCCGTCTCACACAGTAAAACCAGTGAAAGACACCTTCAAATCGCTTGGATGGGACATCCTAGTGCACTCGCCGCACTCCGCAGAGCCGGCGCCATCTGATTATAACCCCTTCGCATCAATGGAGCACGCGCTCGCAGAGCAGCACTTCAGTAATTTCGAGCAAGTTGGAAAATGGCTCGAATAATGGTTTGCCGCAAAAGACAATCAGTTTTACTGGCATGGTTGGTATTGATAAATTACCTGAAGGATGAGCGAAATGTGTAGAAGCGATGTCCAATATTTTCAATAAAAAAAATTAATTTCCCTTGAAAATTAAGTGTTTTTATTTTACAAAAAAACCGGAAAAAACTTATGCATATACCTGATAGAATTAAATTGAGACGTCAACAATGTCGAGGAAAATTATTTTAGGATTATTTAAAGGATTTGATTATAAAATACAATGTTATGTGTCGGTCGTGGGCAAAGTGTCGTATTTCGCATATAATGGCTGTTATTCACTCAGCTGATTTACTACACTCGCCTATCGGCTCGTGTCGGTAAACTTCATTTTCATGAATATCAGCTATCATTATATGCTCGTTGATAATATACTAGTATCAGTTTTAGTACATATGTACAGCTTTCTTACTACATTTTCAAGCAACTAATATTTTTAGTGCTCGGTTGTAATGCAGGTTTACTACTTTTTCATAAAGCATCATGTAAAATTTATTAATTAGCTATGCTGCATATACAGTACGCAAGTATTATGGCCGATATTTATAAATTAAACTACCAGTAGGAAGTTTTAGCACGAAAATTTAGCACGAAATTATCAGAAAGTTTAATCTGGTAATACTGTACAAGAAAATAAATATATTAACCTTCCGCGGTCGCACTGGGTCGAAAACGTTCACGTATAGTTTCCAACGCGTTAAATCGCTGTGAAAAATCTAACAAAATACATGTACACTCTTGAACCCTTCTACAATGAAAATCTACAATTATTTAACTACAAAAGTTAATATATATTATTTAAAATAAACCGGTATCTGAGCGAAATCGTTAGGAAAACGTGTCTTGGCTTAAATTTCTGCAAATGGTAGTTTTGGGCAATTAACCAAATCTCCATAAGTTAATTTTAATTGAAAACATCCCGTAGCAAGAAACCTAAGAGCAATACAAATTTGATTTAAGGTGGAGATAGCGTTACATCTCTTTGTTTTTGGTGCTAAATATTGCTCACACAATTCAATTAATCCACCGTTTCCTTTGAAAATCGAAAACGCTCTCTAAACTCCACATCTGTATATTTGGTGAAGAAGCAAGGCCTTTCTGGATATCACCGTAGCCTAGGAATACGTATTGCTAAGCTCAATAAAAACCCATCATCGCTATCACAATCGTCATCGCTGTTTAATACGTATTCAGATTCGATCATTTTCACTTTTAAATGTTCACTGTACTAATAAATTAATAGTTTCATTTGCAAAACTTATGAAATCAAGAACGTTATTAATTTTTATTAACAATTGACAGCTACCATCCGAAAAGCGGCGCTAACATCAATTTAGACTCCGGCTAAATATTTAGCTGGTGAAAATCGGAGGGCTAAGTTGGCTAGAGATTTAACACTCAGTTAGTTGTTCTGAAACGGTTTCTTGACTAACAGCCGGCTTAATCAAGTTAGCCGCCTAATAACTTTTTTGTGAAACTGGGCATAAGTGAGTTAGAAAAAATGAGTTCAAATGAGTTATTTCGCGCACAATTTTTTTAATTCCACTATTATTTTCTTTATGGAAAATACCATGCATGATATTCCTACTTCCAGAGAAGAAAGAAGCACTCTGTGCCTTTAAAATTATAGAAAAACAATTGAGTTAGAAGAGTTATTGGCATTTACATCATTGAAGGTAGTGTTCCAGCTAACAATTTTGAAATGGAATTGAAGTAGGGGTAACGTTTCATTTCCGACCATATGCGTAGTGAACTTTTTTTCATAATATTGATCCAGCTACACGCCCTACTCGTTTGGACTGGTCCCAGTGGGACAGCCGGTATATACCAAAAAAGGGTACTTCTTTTTGTATTAAGTGTTTGGACTGTATGGCTTGTATGGACATTTTTTTGTTTTTGCTTGTATAAACACATTTGTGTTGGTTTTGCCTTGACGTTTGTTTGATTTAATTTTGTTTGTATTGGTGCATGAAATCATGAGATCTACAATTGGTCAAAAAAGAAAAGAACACATGGCCTTGACAAAATCTGTTTCGTGGGTAAAGGGGAAGAAGCGAGGTTGACCGGCAATCGAAAATGAACAAAATAGATGCTATCACCACTTTTAAAATGTTCACGTTCACTGTTCCCTTTACACTTGCTGTGAACCTTGGTGAATTATAGTTCACAGAAATTTCACTGCGAATAAAATGAAATCATCAGATAAATTGAAAAATATGTATACATGGTTAAAATGCTATTATTTACTCATTATTTTGGTAATTATTCGATACATAATTTTATTTTAAGTTTATTCCAATCAGTTTTAATAAAATAAGCAAATGATTTCAGATTTACCAACAAAAAATATTTTGTTCACTTTCATGTTCACGAGAGGTGTAAATTGAGCTTAAAGTTGTCTGGTAAAAACAAAAACGATTTGGGTAATTAATAAATCTTATTAATTATCGTAGATGTAGTGATGATATGTATATCCATCTACAACTAGTTTATTATACATATACGAATTACAAAAAAATAATGTCATAATTTCTAATTTACACAAAAAATTACACACGTCAACTAATACGTAAACAAAGAAAACCAAAAAAGAAGAAGAAAAAGACAACAAGATGAATGATCCATAAATGTGATTACTCATTGTTTTCGTGACATTTCAAAAATAGAATATTCATTCATTTTCTATACTAACTTCTTTAGATAAACAAACTCAAAATTAAATTTATTTTTAATTTACAAATTACTGCTTAATCGTATTTGTTTAAAAAATAATTAACTTAATTAAAAACAATAACAACACTAATTTAATTAAGAAGCTCAGAAAAAAATTGAAACAATTGGGGACATAAAGTTCATATCACAGAAAAGTTATAAAAAAATGTGTCGCGGCTGTCAAGACACAGAAAATGTATTTAAATTAAATCAAAATTCGTTGACTGGTGTAATGGGAATTTCATACATACATACAATGTACAAACGCAAATAAAAATCGCAACAATAAAACGACGTCGCAAATCCACTGGGATGTATTTTAATACATTTATTAACAAGATAAAAATAACATTAAACAAATTTTGATTTTTTTTTGCTTTTTAGTTTAGCGCACATTGCATTAAACACGGAGAAATACTGATTTCTGTAATATTAAATTAATATAAATTCAAATACACAAACACATAAAAAAAAAATATTTAAAAGAGGCGTTAAAAATTGGTATGTTTCATAAACTATGTAGATCTTGTATGTTGTATCTCTGTGCGCGAATAAAATTAATTAAAAACAATAAATCATTGTTAATTTAAAAATACAATAAAAAAAAAATGCTTCGCGTTTTTTCTACTGCTAGCTCTACACTATAGTACAAACTATTCGGCGGCTGTCAGAACTTATTGATTTATTCTGTTTATCATTGTCAATCGGTCAACGTATACACAAAAAAAAAAATTAAATTGGTTGTTTGTGTTATAACTTGTGAGTAAATAAATCGACACGGGCTGCCAAATTGAGCAAAACTTATAAAATATAAAAAAACAGGCGGAAATTTCGTTAATTCACAATTTTAAGTATAATCTTTTGTGTCATCTGAGCACACCAAGATTAAATTAACTCGCCTTCAATTTGTGTTTTTTTTTAAGTAACAGATTAAGAATTTGTATACATTTGTGGAATTTGAGTTTTATAAAATTGATTTATCTAGCAAAATTGAATAAAACTAAATAAAGAAATAATCCCGAAAGAATTAAAATATTTGTAAATTTAATTCAAGTTTTTACAAAAATTGAATTGCTGTAGGCGAGGTACGGGGGTAAATTATTAAATTACCGGAATGGGATGGGAAGAAACGTATCTAAATATTTTTTTATTATTTATTTTTCGATTGTACGTAACGTAATATAGTATACTATAATCTCCTCGAATATCAATACATTTGTGAAGATTTACAAAAAATTAATTAAATAATTTTTCACTTGAATTCAACACTGACCGTGAAACTGGATTAATCAAAACATTGAAACTAAACACCACCATTTAAACGTTTCACAAAACGTTCTCGTGTGTGCTGCTAACGCTGATTTTATTGATCGATTGTACTTTATGTGCACGATATGTTCTTTGAAGCGTGTATGTATTGCTCTTCTGGTTTGGCCTATGCACACTTTATTACAATCGCCACAGCTGATTTGATGTAGGTATTGCAGATCAAATTCATTTTTTTGCAAATGATATTCAACTTTTTGTAGTTCACTCACAATTTTCTCCAACTCATCGTCAATATTTTCCAAAGTATATTTTTTCAAAGTAACTTTAATTAAAAGTAGAATAAATTCGAATATTTTTAAAAGGAATTCATTTTTTAATATTTCAAGTTTGTTGATTTTTAAAATCATTTTTTTGTAAATCAAATCCAATTCTCGTTATTATACTCGCAATTAGATAATTTCTGCATTTCGAATGCAGCCCTTGCTTAATAGGACTGGGATTCGTTTTTTGATAACATGTTATAAGTTAATCAGATTATCCGGAACGTATCGATCATTAAATACAACAACGTAATAACTTAAAAAAAAAAAAAATTTTGGTTATTTACAGTGTCAACAGTCGAATAGCATATTACATTTGTATATGCATAATTTCCAATAGACGAAAAACCGATCCCCTCTACATTATACAAATTTTGCCGCGGAAAATACTAATATGTATTAACTTATCTAGTCCAATCACTAATCAACACCTCAATTTCTTTTCTTAAGTAGCATACACATTATCATTTAAAAAGATAATTTTTTCGTAAATGACATTTTAAATGATAGTATATCGGTTTAAATGATGAAGTATCATTTAAATGGTGTACTAATGCAGAATATCAAAAAAATTTGGTTTTTTTCGTCATTTTAAATGATGTCATTTAAAATGATAATGTGTCTATGCTACTTAAATATTTGTTCATTTTTACTGTTTTTACGAATTTTTTAATTGTTTTATTGTAATTTACATTTTCAATAATTCACATGGGGACAAGTTCAATTTTCAATGATGATATGATATTTTACAACACAGGGCAGCTGTTAAGCTGGTTTCCTATAACACCCCACGTACTGTGGTATGTCCATGTCTATCTGTCTCACATTTCCTCAAACAATGCAGCAACTGAATGACTTGAGCACATGAACTCTACTACTACTGCATTCGATTATCACCTTGTTATTCAAAGAAATATGCCACAACTTAAAGACACGATTCGGTGACCGAACTAACTAGGTATCCTGAACCTGTGAGGGTTTCTATTTCTACAGGATCGGATTTGTTATAGGAACTAATTTATGAAGATTCTACTTGAGTAGAAACTGTTGATCTACAACTTAAAGTTCTGTGTTTTTTTTCTTATAAATTTACCATCACCTATTACTACGTTCCTTGTGTTAGTTTTATGATGTTTTCATGCTTATGTTAATTAGTTAATAAGGATCTTAAAATTTTATTTCCTAAATTTAGCCTTCAGAAACTGGCTGTACATGGAGAAAAACTAAGTGTCCCTTGAAATAAGCAACCCAATGGAACTACTAATTTCATTGTTTTGAAAACAAAATATCAACAACACCAATCAAAAATGTGAATACCTTTCTATTTCTGTATTATGCTATGATTACCCTATCTTTCATTAAAATATCAATTTCAAAGAATTATATAAAACCGTGAAAATTAAGAAGATCTACGCTCTCATAGACACACCCAAACTTTTGAAGGCGATAATACCTAATTGGGTTGCCACCCTCCCCCTCCCCCCTCCCGCAACACACCATAGACAAGACATCACGAATACGACAAATTTACGACAGAAGTAATTCCCAATAAACTTCAAATATAAGCCAACTTCAATATTATTTTAAATTAAGTTTACATCCGAAATCACCATTAGCTACTCTCTACCTTTTCCTATAATATTCCCCCCGTACTGCCCTCACGAAAAGCGCCACCCTGGTATCTACATACACCGATACTTAATACTTTTTGTTTCCTTTTATAATTCTTTAATTTTCCTTTAAACCCTAACATGAATGTTAGTTAAATTTCCTAAATCGAATCAGCTGATTGACGATCCACATAATATGCTACGGAACTGCTGAAGGTATATGACGTATTATTATTATTATTATTATTATTATTACTTGAGGGCCATGTGGGGGCTCAAGCCACCCCACACTGCGACCTAAAAGATCTTTTGTGCTATATGAACGTAAAAACAATCAATAAAGCAAACAAACCATAAAGTTAACACAAACTGACTATTTATTTATTTCAGAACATATTATTTGTTTATTTAGTTTTTCCTATCTTCAATTTAATTTTCCTCATCAGTATAGTCCATTCTTCTTCCGATGTTCCTCCCAACCTTCGATGAACCTTCCTCTATACATAGAGCATTTCAAATTTTCAACCTTTTCCTTCAATGCTTTTTATCTCTAGTTAAAATTTACCAGTCTTGTTGTGCAATATTAAATTTATTGAAATCCCTCTTTAGTGACGTGTTCCAAGTATAGCAAGGGCGTCAATATTTTCTTTGATGGATGCATATATTTTATCACAGAGTTCAATATGTGTCCACGGTTTCTTCTCAATATATGCCCCCAATAACATATCCGATACACATATTCGATCTTGAAATAGTTTTAGGCGTTTTACCTAATAAAGCTTTTCTGGCACTTTTATTTGGAGGACGCGAAGAAGAAAACTTTAGCATTTCGTTTAATATTCTCCTCTCATATCTCTTCAGTTATAGCCTATTATCCTTCGTTAATGCCACTGCTTTCAGGCCATATATCAATATTGGTGCTATTGTCGTTTATATATTTTGATAGCTACATCTCCAGGAATTTTGTTTTTTCTAATAAATGATGAAAGCATTCTGCTCATCCCCAAATCCCCAATGCTTGGGGGATCCACATCTCATTTTGACTGTCTCGTTCCTGTTAAGCTCATTAGTTATATTCGTGCCCAGATATTTAATGGTTTATTTAACTTTTAAACTTATTCCTCCAATACAAAATGTTTGAGGGTTTATATCGTTGGTTAGGGGTGATCTAATTAAAATTTCTGATTTATTTTCATTAATTGTTAAACCTACGGATGCTAATAATTCTACTAATTCACCAAAAATATCCGATAACTGCATTCTATCTGTAAGAAGTATAACTATATCATCCGCATATGCCAATAGAAGTGGTAGACATATTTGTTCCTGTTGGTTTAGTTTTATAGACGGATGTATTTCAGCTAACGTTTGTAATACGTTGTCCAGGACTATATTAAATAATTAATTGAAGTTCTTTCCCACAAACATGTTTTTATTATTCTATTTATTAGGTGATGCGGAATCTTACAATGTTTTAGCATTAATGCTACTGAGCCTAGATCAACACTATTAAATGCCTTTCTTATGTCCAGTGACAAAACATACAATTTACTACCCCTTCTTCATTCCTCTTCCATTACTCTCCTAACTACAGATATGTGATCATCCGTTGACCTATTCCTTAAAAATGCAGCTTCATATCAAGCTGCCAATTGTATCATTGTATTTATTAAGCCTATTTAAGAGTAATTTCGCATATATTCTATAGCCTACGTCCGTAATTGTAATCCTTCTAAAATCTGAAATTGCTTTAGGGTTTGAACACTTTTTTAATTGGAACTTGCACTGTCTCCGTCCACTCTTCCGGCGTGATATTTGTAACCAATATTTTTTGCAGTGCTTTTAGTAATAAATTCCATCCCAATTCCGGTAGACAGTTAATTAACTGTATTGGAATTTGATCTATGCCCGGAGCCGTTCCTACTCGAATTCCCTTCACTATTTGAATGATTTCCTCCATATCAGACGGCTCTTCAATTGGCCAATGGTCAGTTTCTTCTATAAGTGATATTGGAACCCCATGCAAATTGGCCAACTCTTGTTCCCATTGTGATAATGGTATAAATGATGAAGTTTTTTGTTGGGTGTCCCTCCTGTATCGTCTAATAAATTGATAAATTTTCTTTATCCTTTCTTGTGGATTATAGTTACCGAGGGCTGAAAAGAATTCGTAACACTCCTCTCTTTTTGCTCTACTACATTGTAGATTATATAACTGCCTTTTTGCAGCTACTACTGTGCCGTCAACGATATTACTTCTTCTCTCATATATCGCTTGCTTCAGTTGTGCTAAACTTTTCCTTCTCCTCGGTGTTAGGGGTACTTGTTTCCGCAGCTCTAAATTTGCTGCATTTCTCATGGTTTTCACCAACTGTCGACAGCATTCTACTGAATCTAACTCTTCTGAATTGACCTTTTCTAATTCCTTTCCTATTTTCTTTTGGTAAGCTTCTCTACATTCACTTTCTTAAATTGCTCTAAATTCCATAATTTAGATGGTGTTATGCTTTCTTCATCATGAGTGTTGCCCAGAGTTTCCTGATAAGTAGTGTTTCTTAATGGCTTGTCGTTCCTACTTTTAATCCAAACTGCACATAATATTAGCTTATGGTTTCATAAAGACGTCCACATACCGGTTATTGACCCAATTTTAAACATTGATTTATTTTTAAGCTGTGGTCCAGTTGTGACATTTGATTGGAGTTTTTCCATGTTATTCGTACAGATTTTCTTCGCCATGACGTGCAAATTCTCAATGAGTGCTGGTATACGAAGTCGTATAATAATTGTCCATATTGGTTTGATTCAGCGTGAAATAAATTTGGGCCAATTAGTTTAAGCTGACCAGGGTAGCTACTATCGCTTCCTAGGTGCGCATTAAAATTACCATGATTAAATCGTCCCTATTTCTTGATAGTTGAACTAATTTAACTGAAAGTCTAGCGTAAAATGAGAATGCCTTATTAGCATTTAGGCCTGGTGGGACATTAACACATATTACTATTATTTGCCTTTTATTTTCTAGGCATATAGTTCCATAACATATTCTCTCCGATATACTGAAAAATCTCGTAATCTGAATTTTCCCTTTTATTCTGTCAACAAGCGCTACTCCATTTCTACTACCGTTTCTCTTTGCGGAGTTTCGATTTGCTCCGCTTAATAACCACCTGTAATTTGTTGTCAGTATTTCTGAAGCTGATATAATTGTTTCTTGCACAGCAATGATGTCTATTGCTTTTTGTGTCCATAGACGGTCCAGTTCTTTTCGTTTTGAAATATTTGAGCAGCCTCTGACGTTCATACTTCCGAAATTAATTTTGTCACTGTCACTTTTTGCATCATCTCTAATAATAAAAGCCCAGGTCAGTCGGTCACTGATTCCGTAACGCTCAATGCATACTATGATTTAAAAATGAAAATAAAAAAATTAAAAATCAACTTACTCTGATGATTTAAAAGAAAAAAAAAAAAAATTAACAAAAAATATTTGAAAGAACGGTAAAATTAAAAATGATCATAGCAATCATGATTCAGAAAAAAAAAATGCAATCAAAACAAATCGTTGAATTGAACTTTAATCGCTATTTTTCAGTTCTATAGCGCTTAAGCATGGTTTCCACGATGGCGAGGCGAAAAAACTAGTCAAACTAAAAAGAGGAAGGACTAAAAAAAATAACACGAGAGTGAGTGAAACAGCAACAAGTCGTTACACCGAATTTGTTTTCATTTATTTTTGACGTTTCGAGATTTCATCACCTATAACTTTGTTTGTGTTTGGATTGATATACATTTGGAGACATTTCATAGTTTAACTTACATTTTTTAACTGTATTTACATCCATTACTGGATTAATACTTTATATTTAATTATTGTCTTTACAAAACAAAATCCAAATTAACGGTTCTATTTTGAAATTTATTTTATTCCGAAAATTTTCTTCACATTGACATATGAATTCCGAAATCGGCGGCTAATCCGAAAAAAGATGATCAATTTCATCTTTTTTTCGGATTGGACGTCCAATTTTGGAGTGCTAAATTACAATATTAAAAACTGGATGTCCCAATTTTTCTTTCAAAATGGTATTTTGTCTCTATCGTTTAATTGGTGAATTTTTACTTTCCCTTTTTAATTTGACAAATTTTTTCGCCTCGCTATCATGGAAACCATGCTTTATTCAGATATCCAGATTTTCTGTTCTATTAAAATTCTAGATAATTTTCATCTATTATCCTGTAAGATTTTAAAATCAGTGAAATTAGAAATTCGGAACTTTAAAATGATAATTTAGAATTTAAATGAAATTCTACAATTTAAATTTTAATCGTCGATCTCTACAACTTATAATTAAAATACTAAATTCCAAATTAAAATTAAAATTTGACTATAAAATTTAAATTGGTTCGGAATTCGGAATTCTACATTCAGAAATATAAAATTACAGAATTTAAATCTAAAATTATAGAATTTAATCCTAAACCCAAAATTCTTAAGTCTTAATTTTATGCTTTTGTTAAGGTGCTGTTTTAAATAAAATTCATGTAACAGACCTTTATATTATAGATAGATTTTCGAACAAAGAAAACGGGCGCCGAAGGCGCCCCAGAAAAACCTAGTAGTTTATGTTAGGAGACGGCGGTGAATATGTATTGTCTATTATTCTGTAGTTGCTCGTATCTGTATGCACATTATTATACTGGTTGAGAATTGGTAAAATTTGCGTTGTTTCTACACATTCATAATTCTCAAAGATAAGCGAGAAGCTCAATTTTCAAATGTATAGATTGTTTATTTTATTATTTCAAAATCATAAACAACTTTTTGTAATAAAAAAAAATTTTAGACACAAAAACGCAGCTGATGATGATGTACAATTAAGATAATACTTAAAAATGTGAAGTTTTAATGAAAAAATAAATTGTTTAAATTTTATTTTATTTAAATTTTGTGAAACGTTTAACAGTGGTGTTTTCTAACGGTTTTGAATACATTTGTGATTTATTTCTATAAACCTTCATAAAATAATTCTTACCTTTGCCCTGAAAATGTTCATTTACCGCTGCTTGACGTTCTTATCTTTGTCAAAATGCTTCCCACGGAGGTCTTTCTTGAAATTTGGGAGTAGAAAATACTCGGGTGCCAATTGTGGTCTGTGGGAGTGCTCTTTAAAACCGCATACCATTATAACGCTTATTGCAACTACTTCGGTCTAAAAAGACCAAAGTATTGAAATTTTGTCAAAAATGATGAAATATTTGGTTGGTCCAAAACCACTTTTCTCGACACTTTGAAAGTAGCTGAGTCTGAAACGGCAAAAAAAAAAATGTCCGTTCGTCTGTCTGGATGTTTGTATAAGTGGTATCTTGTCCGATGTCCAAGGTGGAGATTTGGAAAGCTTTTGGAAACTGTACGTCAAGAGGGTGGGGTACCTGCCATACGAATTGACCCAAAATACCTGGTTTATAAATATTTACGATTTTTTTATATATGCTGGTATGATTATTGAATTGAACATGGAATTTGGAATTGATTTGAAGGTTAAGTTAGGGATCAATTTGCGGGTTGAGTTGACCAATACTTAACAAAAATATTTACTTTATCTTCCATTCGCGGCCTCCACGGACGTGAACTAAAAGTAATTACCGATATAATTAGCGTGACTAAGCCCTTGTATTATTTAATTGAATTCGAAAGCTCAGATGAAAAGTTTTCTATTTTTTTTTTTAAAACAAATTTTAAACGAAAGTCGGTAATTTCTCCTTTCCCTTCTTTTTGCTCTCCAAATAGTTCTATCCAGTGAAAGAGAATGCCAGATAAACAACGGTTAGGTGGTCTTCCTCGAGTTACTACTTCCGTTGATGCCGATTCCAACGCCTATTTTGCCCTCGATGATATCAACTTTATCGAATCGTTTTTGATCCCGTGATCCATTAGCATTCTGTGCTGCATTTCTGTTGTCCGAAAATTCTTCATATTTAGCCGAAGATCACCAAACCAGTCATTTCGGCTAACTATTTTCAGCTAATCAGCTGTACAATTTTCGATAGGATACTAAAAATGCGAATACATAAAAAAATTAAGTGAAACTAAAATTGTACTCCAAGTTTATACGAATTTTTGTTTTTATTTACAGCTGGATATGTCTTAAAGGAATCCAAGGGTGACATCCAGGCATCTAAGTAAGGTATGTTTTTTTATAATTTTTACATTTATTCGTCAAACTTAAATCATTTTATTGTTATTGATACTGAGTCAAATGATATTTGACTTTAAAAGGACAACCATAGATTAAAATACGGTTTTACATTAAGAAACATTTGTTTTATCTAAGTGCCGGCTTTTTTATTAGGTTGGGGAAAGTATTGAGAGATTTTTTTGTTTAAATTTTCCTTTTATTCAAAATGAATTTTATTTAAGTACATATTGGCCATTATTATCTATGACCCTTTGCCCTTTTTCGGAAAGTTTCATAATTCTATCGGTGTAGAACTTCTGTGGTTTGTCGGCGAGAACTTAGCCAATTGATTTTCGCAAAGAAGTTTTGCAGAGATCGAAACAAATGGTAGTAGGAGGGTACAAGATTCGGGCTATACGGTGGATACATCTAAACTTCTTAGCCAAACTTTTTGCCGGATCACATAATATACGATTCCCTTCCAATCCCACCATACACACAGCATAACCTTATCGGGCGTCAATCCTAGCTTTGAAGTCATTTGTGGTGGTCCACATTTCTTCCACCATGATTTTTTTTAACGACATTCTCGTATTTTACCCATTTTTCATCGACAATAATGATTTGCTTCTAAAATGGGTCGATTTCGTTGCGTTTAAGTAGCGATTCGCTAAAGGAAATTCGGAAAATCAAATTTTTCAGAGACAATTCGTGCGGTACCCAGCCTTACACAAATGGTTTAAAACTGTTTTGTGATCGATGTTTAATTCCTTAGCAATCTCAAGGCTGATCATGTGTCGGCCTTCTTCGATTTTTAGTAAGATTGCAACCGATTTTTCAGTGATTGGTCGACCAGAGCGAGGTGCATCTTTGGCATCAACATTTTCGTAAAATCCCCAGGCGTGGGCAACGTTTTTGCTTTTTGGTAAATTGTAAAATATAGCGATTTTTGACACAATAGTCACGTCAATGTCACGTCCAGTATGATCTATGATGCAGTCTGATTAGTGTTCCCCGATATACAACACCAAACACTATATAGTGATCAAAATCTCCTTTATATTCTCTTTCCAAAATGTTGCATCTCCAACTAAGCTAACTGTCAAGATAACGCGCAGATATCTCGCTTTGTCAACAAAAGCGAGTCAAGGACTGTTCAAGGTAGAAGGAACTACTACCGACATTTTATATTTCTTAGTAAACAGTACCGGCTCTGTCTTGAACGGGTTGATTCCAAGTCCACATTTGCCCGCCCGTTTTATAATTTAGGAGCACATTCGGTATTACGTCCCTAATCGTGCCAAGGTATCTTCAGGATACTGCTACCGCCATTTCATCTGCGTAAGCAATCACTTATATACCCTCTCCAGTAGTAATCCATTTATCGTTATATTCCAGAGAAGAGGGGATAGGATACCTCCCTGCGTGATTCATTTAATTACTCGCCTTCTAACGGTGGCCTCAGATTTTGTATTGTTTGTTCATATTTAAGCTTATTTCAACTCCAAGGTAAACTTAATCATTATCAAAAATCGCGAATAATAATTAAGAAGTTTATAAAATTACTAATAATAAACTTAAGAACTTCAAGAAATCCTAGAAAATACCGAAAAGCTGCTCATCACTAATTCTGTAGATCTCGCTAATCCATCGCATTGCAAATCTTCAATATAAATGAGAAACTGGAACAGACGAATATTTTCGAAAGGGTTTCATAATCTTATAGCGTTACAGAAAAATCTAGATATTACCAGAAAAATTCAAATTTGCCTGTAAATCTCAAATAAATTTAGAATCCTAGAATAACCTTGAAAATTCTAAATGTTAACTACTTTCTCGATTAAATAACCGGAAAACCTCGAACCAAAATATTGAAAATGTTGATAATTTCCAATATATTAGAAGCCGCAACCCGCAAGTAACCTAACCCAAATCTTAAAATTTCGAATTTCGAGAATCTCACCTAAACTGTTCCCGCTTAATTCAACCCAAACTAAAGAAATTCTTAAAAAATCTCGGAAATCTATAAAATAACAAACACTCAATCAAAATTCGAGTAAGCTTTAAATCTCGCAAATTTCGATGTACTTGAAGTGAAACAACAACAAGACAGAACATAACGACCAAATTCGAGAAACTCGATTAATCCCTATTAAAACAATTCAACTGTACAAAATTAAATGTAAAACCACCAAATCCATGGATAAGACTGATATAAAATTAAAATTCAGTAGGTTGACAATTTGTTTTCGGATTCTAATTCTTTTGCGACAGTTTTTTGTACATGATTTAATAACAATTTCAGTATAAACTTTCCTCTCGGTAAAAATCGCTTAAGAACACGTCGACAAACCGAAAAGTTTCCTTGATCATAGTTTTCCTTGTTCAGAAATTTCAAACGCGTTTTTCTAGAAACACGTTTTTGAAACTGGCGTCCAGGACACCTAAAAAAATTCTCGATGCTTCAAAATAATTATTTTAATATTTATATTATTTATACCCCAGAGTCCTACCAAAGACTCTAAAAATGAGAAACCTCCTTGAGATTCTTATGTTGGTAATTCGGTTCCGTACTGAAAAGTGAGTTCTCCTCATCAGGTAGCTACGATCGAACTACAAAAATACAACTCTCGCTTAATACATTAACCCTCTAATGCATGTTTTTTTCGAGCTGACAAATTCAGACTATGTTGAAATTGTGTTGAAAAGGGCGAATTTAAAGTTAAAAATTAATTTTGAGGCGAATCCACCTTTAGGCGGCCTTATACATACAGTAAGACAAAATAAAACAAATAGTAATTGAAATTTAATATCATTTATTCACGAGACAAAGTTAATCTATAAAATTCATTAAAAAATAAATTTAGGACAGTTAGCAATTTATTGTGATCGGTCACGAAAAATGCACCAATAACCTACTCGATCATAACGGACATCTACACTCCGAAGATATGCTCCCTTGTTTGGCTTTCAGGAAGCTGTTATAGATGCATTAAATCAGAGTGATTCAGCCACTTCAGTCCGAAATATTGGAAGCTTTTGCTACGTCGATAAGGTAAAAAAATACGGTTCGACCATTTACGGGTTTTCATGCGTATATGGTAGTGGCCTAACAATCCATCTATCAAATTGACACCCCCCATATGCAGGTTGTACTCCTTAATTATAGGCAGACAATCAATTTCTTACTGTTGTTTTTCCTTTTTATCCCATCGAAATTCTTTCTGCGGTCGCAAGGTGGTGGTTTTGCTAGAAATAAATGGTTTCGTGCCAACATATGTTGGCAGAAGCCATACAGTCTTAGTGTCTTGCCACAAAACTGTCGAAATGTCGACTCCATAAGCATTTCCCACATACTCCTCAGAGTATCCTCGTTCAACTTGCCCCCCCCCCCCCCTTAAGGCGGTATCACTTACAATCCGGCACACGATTTGAAAATACAGTTCCCAGGCTTTATATTCCTCTGCTGTGTTGTTAACACTCCCATGGACGTGTAAAAATTATCGAAATAAAGAATATGGTTAACAAGATGCTCCAAGATCAGGTACGTCTATGGGAGTTTTATTATCCCCAGCACCACAATGAATTTCGAATGCGTAAGAAAAACCTCTGGTATCGTAAAGCTTCCTGTCATTTTAGTTGCGCACATTTGCTCATCTACGCAAATCCTAGGTAGCATTGGCACTGAACCGAAGGTTTCATTAAAATGTGTTATAAGCGGTCGAATCTTTAACAACCGAACATAATCTGGTTGGTCTTTATCGATAGCAACAGAATTATTATTGAAGTAAAGGTATCGACGAATTTCCTCGAACCTAAGCACACACATCACTTGTGGGATCGCTTCAAACGCGTGTCTTCCCCAGTATGATCATTAGAATCGACTGTAAATTTCATTCCGATATTCTTTTGATACGCATGACAAATTGGATTGTTATGTTATGTGCCTAATAAGATCGTCGTTTACCAAATAACTGAAGCACTAAGAGGTTTTAAGGTCGTTCAACTTTGGTCGTAATTATTTGTCGCCTCGAAATATTATATCGTTGATATGTAACTATAAGTTGTGTTTTTCCAAATTATAGATTTGAATTCACCGCTGGAGTTTTTTATGTTCATAATAGCTCCAGAAAATATATGGCATTTGCAAACATATGTTCACTATGAACAGGTGTTGATGGCTCAGTCTAAGAAGGTTCGTATGCCTCTCTCAATGCATCTCAGTCAGTTCTGTTGTTGTTAAGTTGCTTAATGGATTTTCATCAATTAGCATATCGTCTTCAGCACAAACCAAGTGTTTGTCGATGGAATTTGATCCTCGATCAAATCACAATCATCTTCGTCGTAAGTGGTTTCTATATCGGATGGTATAGAAGTCATAAGTTCTTCGATTTCCTTATCAGTCATTTCTGAAATTTTGTAAGCTTGTCGAGACGCCATAACATCTAAATAAAATACAGATCTATCAAATAAAATCCAGCGGAGAGTTGTTGTTACATACCCGTACAAACAGACAATACAATATTTACCCGAAATTTGACCAAACATTTCTTCAGAAAAATGTCTGAATATCAATGCAAATTTACAGATGGGTATTACAAAATGTATCGCTACAGTGCCCCAAAATAATTTTTTACTAAACCAACACCAAAAACTGAGATAATAAAGCCAAAACTACTTACCAATAATTTTTGTACCTTCTAAAACGTCATAAAATATTTTTAATGATTATTTAAAATATGCGAACTAAAACAAAACAATTTTTAACCACTTTCTACCAAGACTCTCCAACTCGAAATTGTTGAACAAACGTGCAACTTGCGTATTGACTAGGTCAAACTAGACTAGGAATTATATTCACTAAATCAAAATCAAAAAACCCCAGGAGCAATCTCATTTGTGTGTGTATAATTCCCACACGAATAATTACGAAGATAAAATTTGCCTGATTATTAATATGAAAAAATGTTCGGCTTTATATATACGATATATTAATTGTAATGCCATAGTCAGCATTTTCGATTTGGTAAATCAGTAAAATAAAGCAGTCAATCACACCTAATACCGTAGAGTGCCGAATATAATACCTCCTCAAATAGTGTACCACTGGTATACTATTAAGTAAAAGAAAGTGCCAAATAGTATGCCATGGAATACTATTTGGATTTCAACAAAACATTTTTTTCTACTAGGTATACAAACTTAAACAGCAACAAAAGGAGTTTGTATACACATGTGTCAATGTGTGTTTACACGGGAAATGTGTTTTATGGAGAAATATCAATAAATTCCTTTTGTTTTTATTTTGCAAAAATATTATTTCTCGAATTTTAAGCTTTGCCAAAAAGCTGTAGAAATAAATCGAAAAATAAATTTTTTTAGCGATAATTTTTGATAAAATTACAAACAGTAGATTGAAGCGTTTTGAATCATATTTTCATGTGGAATGTAGAAGCATCCAGCAAAGGACAGAGTGAAAATAAATTCATTGGTAAATTGAAATACACCCAATGACCCTTCGTTGGAGTACAGATCTCAAAGGCAGAGTGGTAATTTGTTAGAAATCATAAATTCAAAAATAAGAACGATGAAGTTGAATTTTAGTAACAAAGGTTTCTAGAATTTAACATAATTTTGAAATTTATAACAGCTTAACTTCAGTAATTCAAAAATATTTATTAACTGTTGATGAATTTTGTAATTGAAACTCCGAGATTTTGCAGATTTTTAATTTGAATTTTGGATTTCCGAATTCTAAAAATTTATTAAATTGTTAAAAAAAAATTAAATTTAACTCTGCGAAATACAACTAAATGACTTCTAAAATTCTATGATTTTGTTGAATATATTTTAAGTAATAACTCTAGAATTTTGTAGATTTGCCTATTTCCATCCAAAGGCTCTAAAATTTTAAAATTTCAATTTTTACCTACTAAGTACCTAAATTTTAGTGGCTAATAAATCGGGAATTAACAGCCTCAAATTTTCAATGGTATAATAAATTTTAATGAATTTTCTTAAGAATTTAGCTTCTAAAAATTTAGTAATTTAGGAATATTGCCAAATAAAATCAACCATATTGGCTACGGAATTAAAAATTTCTAAAATTTCTGTTAATTTTAATTTTGAAAATTAAAATTTCAAAACATAACAGTCGTTTGAAGTGTGTAGTAATTTTAAAAATTTAGGATTTATGGAACTCAAAATTTTAAGACTTCACTGAATTTTAAAGACTTAATTAATTTTTCTAGAATTTCACAAAATTTGCAAACTTAAAGTCACCTTTAATTTTAAAAATATCGCTTCATCATCTGCTGATAACAAAGTTGGATATATCCCGGCCGTTAGTTGGCAGTTTCGAAGGTAGATATAGAAAACCCAACCATCCCGTATCCGGCAATTTTTAGGAATTCGGAAATTCAAATTTAAAAGATAAATATGTAACAAAATGTTTACAGAATTTAAAAATTTATAAAAATTTCAAAGTATTTACTAAATTTTAGTTAAAATGTAGTTAGTTCTGAAATTCAAACCTGCGAGAATGTTCTTATTCAAAATAAGTTTTTATTAATTTTGAATTTTATAAATTAAATTACTCTAAAATTTTGAAATGCCTGAAATGATTTGAAAAATTTAGTTTATTTTACTGGCTTAATATATTGCGGGCGCTTCAAAATTTAGAACTGAATTTTAGAATAAAGAATACTTAATTTTCGTAAGAATTTTAGTTGCTAAATTGTACTAAATTCAATCTTACTAAAATATTACAGAATTACAAATTTCTAAGAATTTCGCCAGTGTAAATAAATACGTTTTAATTCGCCACTGTAAGAAAAATTGTAGCCTTTGATGAAACGAAATGTTAAACTCCAAATCATAACAAGTCATTCTTGCTTGAAACTTGGAAGAAGAATGAATGAGAATATTTTCAGGCACTTGCCCGGTAGACATAGGACAGTAACCTATTTTTCAAGCAATGAGATTCGATGGAGCCATTTCCGCGAATTAAACCCTAGTTTAGTAAGAAAAATAATGCGCATGTATTTGCGTATATTTGCGTTTTATATTTCGTCAGCCATGTTGAGTACTAATTCGGTAGCATCAACTTTCACACTCACATACGATTAATGGGGTGATAATTTAAACCTTCAGCTTGCCAGGATATGCATGGTATTTATTTTGGCTTCCATATTGGACACTAGCTTTAAACCGTTGTCATGAGGGATAAAAAATCTCAAGATTATGAATAGAAAGTTACTTTCAAAGGAGTACCAGACAACATTAAGTATATGAATATCGATTACATCATAACATAAATTCTAATAGAACAACTTTCTAGTGAAAAACTACAAATTACATCTTCTTGAATTCTTGCAGGTTAATAGATGCTAGTGAGAGCAATACGAAAAAAATTTTTTTATGAAAAAATCATGTCTCAAAATAACCACTCGGCCGAGTTATGGGCTCGTAAAATCAAGATATGTATGATAGTTTTACGTCAACAAATTTTTCATCGTAAATTTACAGAGCATAATTTACGTTTCTAGAGTCTGTTATATTTTGTGAATATAATTTTAGTACTAACCCGGAAATTTTACGGTTATAGAACGAATTTACATAAATTTCAGAACCCTGTTAATGGAAAAATGATTTATAGCAAATTTAATTTCTGGAATTCTAATATAGACTGGAATTTTAGACTTTTTGAGTCAGTCATATCACATGTCTAGAAGTTTATAGGTAGTTGTTAAGATTAATTTCATATTACAATATAAATAACATAATTTAGAAATTCTAAAATTTACTTAGTCAATTTCTCTTAAATTTTACCAAACTACATAATATTTTGACCTATCTACCATCTCTACAGATTTCTAGAGAAATCAAACTTATTTTGCTGAATTTGCTAAATGTAAGTCAAAGTCAACAGCAGTAATTTTAACAACTTCTTAAAACTGAATACTATTTGGAAATTTTATAAACTCAAAATTACGAACACTAGACTTTCAAAATTAAATAAGATTCTTAAGTTTCGAGGAACTGGCACACGTTTGAAATTTATAATAATTTTATGACTCTAAATGACTTCCTGAATTTAAATAACTTAATATGTAATTCTAAAATTTTACAAAATATATTGTATATTTAGATTTAAAAGTTTTACTTAATTTTTAGAAAATTCAGAACTAAAATTTTAACAAACAAAGAATTTTATTCAATTTTCTAGGTCAGTACATTTTTAAAAATGTTACATAAAAATTCTAAGTTCCATGAATTGAAGGAATTTCAATGCTTTAATTTTACACCCTAGAATTTTACAGAATTACACAGATAAAATAAAAATGTAATTTTTAAAATTTTAGGAATCCTAAAGCAAAATTTTAAGGGTTGTCCCTTTTGTGATGGCATACCTCGAGACTTAAACGAGTTTTTATTTTTTTAACAATTTTATGAATGTTAATGAAATGAATAATTTTTTATTTTTGTTTTTTGTTGAATTTTGTTGTTTCTTTCTGAGTTACATGTACGAGTACGCAAGAACATCATAAATCGCAGTCAGTATTTTAATACATTTAATTTGAGCTCATTTCCCTTATTTGTATCATGTTAACCCTGTTATTCATGTCATGTTATCACTCTAAAAAAAAACGCACATTAGAACACAAGCAAACATTTACCAATGCTATTACCTGCCGGTAATTCTCAACTCAATCCTCATTTTGCTACCAATATCGCTGTTCATTTTGCAAATCATCCTTGCTACTGGCCAGGTAATACCAGGTACTGCTAGGAAGGTTAGAATTGTTCGAGGCAGGTTCGTATTGATGTTTTATGATTGATGTTAAATGATTTATCAAACTGTGAAACTGACGAAGAATCAGATTAATTAAAGCTTGTAATATATTTTTGTGTTAGATACTGTGATGTGACTAGTCTGAATTGTTATAGTCAATTATGTTGTTTTTTATTTGTATCTACAGGTAGGTATACATACTTCTTTATAATATTTACTTGTCTACCAGTTTTATTGTTGTTAGTGACTAATTTGAATTATTTAAGTGTAAATTAACTACGAGTATTTGAGTTATGTATTATTAGGTACCTGTGGTATATCTTTGTTACTTTACTTAATTTTGGTTAAATTAATTAACTATTTCCCGCCTTTCATATGTTGCACAATTTTTTGTTCAGCATTTTAAATTGCAAACTAAATAGAGTACCAAGGTATGTCGATTCAAATAATGTAGGTACCTGGATTACTTTTGGATTTTTAAAAATACCCAAATGTTAAGATTTTTCATATTGTCCAGAAACATCAATGGCATAGGAAAACAAATCCTACAACAAAACACACAAATAAATATTTTCTTAAATTAAACTTTAAATTATATAAAATTTATACTTAACTTAATATTTTGAAATTTATTGTAAATGTTTAATGCCTTTTCTGAAATTATAAAGCATAACTTTAAAACATAAACAATAAAATACTTACGTGATCCTTTTGACAGTCGAATAGTCGATAATTGTGCTACAAGTTGACATTTCGATGGTTGTTTTCATTTAGCAATCTATATTATCGACAATGATGTTCTGTATAACTAACTCCATCTACTTTACAGTAGATCAAAGTAACTTGATTCAGCAGTTAGTACAAGCTATCATTGCTAGACGTGTAGCAACCATCAAAAACCAGCACAACAAAACGTTCCTGAGCAAAGCAATAATTTGCACACCGCATGTAATCACAGATAAATAAAAGCCATATTATATTATATTGATAAGCCTAAATTATCTGTTGCTAAAGTTGTGCAAAATATTAAGATTATTGATCCAAATTAACGCTCATCTCGATTTTCATAATTAATTTATTTCACGGTGCAGTGTAACTTTAAACCAATCAAGCAAACAAATAAGTAGTGAACAATTAAGTGAACTATTTAGTGGTCAGTTAAACAAATTTAGTATAATTATAATTTCAACTCCAAAATGGAGTCTTTGAAGAAACAACGTGCTTCGTATGAATTAGCCTTAAGCAGATTGGCTTTATTCGCAAACAAATTGACAGTAGATTCCACTGAAAGCATAGAAGAATTAAAAATAAAGGCAAGTCGAGCTCACGAATTACTGACTCAATTTGGACAAATCGAAGCTCAAATATTTACGATCAAACACGAAGAAGAGTCCCGCTTAATGGAAGCAGAAAACAAATATTTTTCCGCAGTAGCAAGGATTAACGAAATCATACGGTTGCGAGGTGGGCAAGATACGACAATTATGGCTAACAACTCCATGAATGCAACCATAGGAAGTGCTGTACCCGCTGTAAAACTCGCAAAGTTACAGATTCCACATTTTACTGGGGACTATACCGAGTGGCAAGGCTTCTTTGATTTGTTTTCATCCAGCATTCACGATAACGAAAACATTTCGACTGTGCAGAAATTCCAATATTTCGTCAGTCTACTTAAAGGAGATGCCTATTCGCTCGTCAGGCATTTTAAGATCACTGAAGCGAATTACTGTGAGGCATTACAAAAATTAACGCAAAGATATAATCGTAAGCGACACACAGTAAATGCATTTATACGTAAGTTCGTCGAGCAGCCCATCGTAACAACACCCAGTTCCGACAGCATTAGAAAACTGCTAGACACATCCGATGAAGTGGTACGTGGCCTGAGAGCTCTTAGTGAACAAGCTGAGTCCAGAGATCCGTGGATAATCTATTTGATTTCGCAGAAGCTAGACGGCGACAGAAAAGTCAGTGGGCACAAGAAACGACCGAAGTCGAGTATCCGACATTAAAATTATTATTTGAGTTTCTTGGTCACCGAATTGATGCTCTAGAGTCGTTAAGACATGATCAAATACGACCGGCCAAGCAAGCCACACAGCCCAAGCCAAAGGGAGCCTTTGCAGCAATAACCAATCCGACATGTATTGCCTGCAGTAAAAGCGACCATCGACTAATCGAGTGCGATAAGTTTACACAATTTTCCATAGATGAACGCAGATGCTTGTTGGGGAAGAACAAAAAGTGTTTTAATTCCTTTAATTCAAATCATATGAGTGGTGCTTTATGAGTGCCGTTCCAGAACCAGGTGCCGTCATTGCTCCCGTAAACATCACTCATTGTTGCATACTAACGAGAATCTGTCGCCTAAATCCAGTGCACCAGCATTTTGCCAATCTGACATCTCTAATAATACTGACCAAACAGCCCATTGTACCTCGTATAATCACCAAGTGAAAACCAACCAAATTGAAGGGGTAGCTGTACTACCGACCGCCATAATAAACGCAATCGACAGCAGCGGTACACGGAGATCTTGCCGGGCGCTTTTAGACACGGCTTCTCAAGCTTCCTTCGTAACAGAAGCTTTTGTACAAAAGATGCAAGGAGTCAATTAATATTATGGCGAGATGAAAAGCAATGCATCAAACCGTTGGCGCTTAATACGGTCACATATGGGACGGCTTCTGCGTCGTTTATGGCCACCAGATGTCTGAGGGAACTGGCTCATCTTAATAGAAACGAATGCGCAGAAACATCACGAGTTATCGAGCAGGACATCTATGTCGATGATCTAATGATGGGTGCTTCTACTCTACAACAATTACAGGAGTTAAAGAGCAGTATTCTTAGAGTTTTGAGCAGTGGAGGGTTTAACCTGAGGAAAATGTCTTCAAACCACAAATTAGTTCGAGAAGAAATTCAAAATCACGACAATGAACGCATAAGGCAGCTATCAAATCATGACGAGTCCATAAAATTACTAGGAATAGCATGGGATTCTACGACCGACAGATTTATTTTCCAAGCCGATATTAATCCACTCAAGGTCCATACCAAAAGAAGCTTATTATCCGAAGCAAGCAGGATTTTTGATCCTTTAGGGCTAATCTCACCAATTACAATTCGAATTAAAATATTGTTTCAGAAACTGTGGTTGCAGAAATTGGAGTGGGATGACGAATTGCCAGTTGAGACGAAAGCAGAATGGCTTAAAATTCGGCAGTATTTAAGCGGTACATCAAAAATTGAAGTACAGAGATGGATAGCCACCACAACCACCGTCAGCTTGCATGGGTTCTGTGACGCAAGTAAGTGGGCCTACGCAGCGGTCCTTTACGCAAGAACTCAAACCGACGACGGAGTCGAAACTCATTTGATTTGTTCGAAAGCGAAAGTAGCCCCATTAAAACAAATCAGTCTGCCTAGACTTGAGTTGATGGGTGCAGTACTACTAAGCCGTATTACGAAGCAGATTGCAGGCATACTGAACCTAGAGATATCTTCCATCACACTATGGATGGACTCCAGAATCGTCCTAGACTGGCTGTCCAGTCAGCCACGACGATGGACGACCTTTATAGCTTTATCGTACGTCTGAAATTATAAGCGAGCACAAAAGAAGCTACTGGAGACATGTTTCTTCAAAAGATAATCCTGCGGATTACACGACGCGCGGTAAAACATATCATGAAATTTCGATAAACGAATCCTGGTGGAAGGGACCAGATTGGTTGTCTCAAAACGAAGAGAAGTGGCCGAACCAGCCGGTCATCCCGTCTACTACCGAAGACCGCGCCTCTTCATTATTGAGCCACACTACTGCAATCCAGAAGGATAGCCAATCAGATATTGTATTCGATCTGATAAATAAATTTTCCAATTTTTTCAAATTGCAAAAAACGATTGCTTATATTTTCCGTTTTTTCAAAAATTGTATGTCAACTCAAGCAAAACGCCAATTTGGAGCATTGACGAACTCGGAGATTGAACAAGCCAATCAAGTAGTATGCAGAAACGTACAAATGTTGGACTTCCCAGAGGAGTACGCTGCATTATTGAACAGTAAGCCAATCCCAACCCGTAGCAAAATGATGGCATTGAATCCGTTTCTCGACAATGCACAAATCATGCGAGTTGAAGGAAGGTTGGATAATGCTTTCGATTTTTTTGGATATTTGGAGCGTTGTTTCAAATTCGCACACATATAGTGTATCATGGTAAAAGTAGAAATATTATCCATTTCTTTCTGAGAGTCAATACATTGGTATAACTCTGGAGTAAAGAAAGGGGAGGGCGAATAATAGTTTTACGTTTGCTGGTAGATAGATGTATAAGGAGTAATTGACTGCTTTATTTTACTGATTTACTAAATCGAAAATACTAAGCATGTCATTACAATTAATATATGATATATTGTCTAAAAAAAGCCGAAATTTTTTCATATACACAAAAAAACGTTTAAAATTTATGCAAACAACGGATTTTTTTTCCAATCATGGTTCTTACAATTTTTTTTAATTTATGCATAATTAATTTTTTAGGTATATCTACAAACTACACTCATAAACTTTACAAAAATATTTTTTTTCGGCTAATTCTATTAGATGCTAGAGTGCATGCCGTGAAGAAAGAATTTTCAGAGGCACCTTCATATTTTTTTTAATAACTTAAACATTCATATAATTACACCAACAAATTAATTTGAACACTTTAATATGTACTATACACAAACTTTAATAATTGCAAAAATATATTGAATAGTTTTTTGTTTTCTTTTAATTTACAAAAAGTGCTTTTTTTGGCGTTCTACACCAGGTCACTCCCTTAACCCTAGACCCGCGTAATCGAGCATATAGTAAGACAACAGCGATGTGTGATGTGTGCAGCATACCTACATGCACAAAACATTACATACGTGTTTGTGAGAAGTGTTATATAATGGATGCAGCATCAGAGGAAATTGAAGAAGAGTACAATAACATATTTATTGACAATAACGCACCATCAACATCATCTGAGCCTCCGACAAAACGCATAAGAATCCACTCACCTATACGTATTTTTTTTCGAAATGTAAACAAATAAGTTAAATGAATTATTTTTTGCAATGTAAACATTTCTAAATAAATGAAATAATCAAAAAATATTAATTTCTTGTTCTTCAACGTAGATTTACGTATACGTTTTTATATAAACTTACAGGACGGGTTGTTTATCTCTATCTTTCACGGTTTCCGGGGTATTTTTGAAGAAATTAAATAAAAACGTCTACGTAAATCTACGTTGCCCCTCTTTCGAAGTTGCAATATGAAAAAACGTAAATCTACATGGCCCGTCCATTAAGTGTTAACAAAATTTGCAGAAACGGTTTACCGGATAATATCATTAACATTCAATTGATTTATAAACTCATAATTCATTTTCAGGCTATTAAAATTCAATTAATCGCCAATAAAAGAAAGACATAAAAATTTAACAGCCACATAACAAACCCACCTTATTCCAAAAACCTACTTAGTTATGTATACAGCACATACTCGCATAACAAACACAATATAAAATAATTTAATCGTACTCAATGGATATACCTACTCGTAATTTAGGGGGGATGTGTTCAAATTTCTGAGAAAAAAATTGAATTATTGGTGTTTTTTTACTAGAAATGAAAATCATGAAAATATGTGCACACATACAATGACACAATAAAAATAAATTCTATTTTCCTAATCCATCTGATCCTTTTTCATAATTCTTTTGATCCCTTTTTTGTGCTTTTGTTTTCATATAATGTCGGCAAACAACAATATGAAAAAATATTAACGTACATATATGAATATTATACATAACAGTAATGAAAGTGTAAGATTATTATTATTATTATTTACTTATCTAAATGAATTTAAGAAAAATAACGTGGGAGTGTTACAAACAATAAACATAAATACTCATCTATTTATCATAAGAAAAGGATGTTAAAACAAAGATTTATTGTCTTAAATAATCGGATCATAAAATAATTCTTTGAGAAATTTACAAAAATAATAAATTAGAAATTCCCTTCAACTTTCAATGTTTTAAAAGTTTGGTATGGGTGATAAATTATGCTGGATCCTAAAATTTGTATACAAATAGATATAAATGTTATAATGAAGCGCGAAACGAGACGAAGCAACCGGTAGCATTTTTCACTTTACATAAATTTTGTACCTTCGTTAAGATTTTCAATATAATTTAGAAAACATAAACCACCTTGTTTTGTTATCCAATGAAGCTTTTTTAAGTAAAATAAATTGATAAATTAACAGCCAAAGCACGCGCTTTTTTTTTTAGATAATTCGTGTTATTTCAAAACAGGTGTGTGTTCATAACGTGAAACAAACATCAAATTTGAAATGAGATGATTTATAAATAATACAATATTATGTACATATTTATAGCCTCGAGTGATTGAATTTGTGGGAGTTGAATTGAAAATATTCTCATTACAAGATACGGAAAAATAAATATTAAAATATTATTGTTTTAAGGGGAATGCTTTGATGAACGTCAAAAATATTTTATGAATTTTTACTTTTGGTGAAGCTTATACAATAAATTTTAAAAAGTAGTTTACTATTTACAGTATACAACCCTTAAGCGGTTTTTATACCTTCCGCCTTTTTTTTACCTATTTTTCTTACATTATACCTTGAAAGAATTTATGTTACCAATTCAGAAGGATTTTAAGAAAGATAAAATTCTACTAAATAAATAAAGCCTTCAGGTTGAAGATATTTTTGACAAGCTTAAAAAAATATTTATTCTATTTTTATACATTTTGTGTTGAGAGACACGACCTCAGTTTATGAGAATAAAAAATTATTCAAAATTAATGGTTTTTTAAATCAATCGAATCTATGTATATCTTTCATTTGGACCTAACTTGGAGGAGTTTTCCTCAAGTTATAAGACGTTTCATTTTCTGAAAAAGCTTAAATAGAATATGTAAACAAAATTGTAAAAAAAGATAAACAACCCGAAATAGGATGTCGTTCCACAACATTTACATAAGTAAAGCATTTGGTCACAACCGCAACACAACACAAATCGTTCACAAAACCGGTAAAGTGAAACAAACCCATATTTGAGATTATAATAAGCAAGACTATAATAAGAAAAAAAAAATACATGAAAAAGTTGTTCTTGAATTATTGTGGTAGGTAATTGACTATTCCAATCAAATTTTTCATCTTCATTTTAAATTTGCTCTATTGTCTATGTTGACCTTTTCATTCCTTTTTGTTTTATAACCCTTGGACTCGTCATTTATTTTAATGCAAGAGACAAATTGTTTCTCTCGGTTTTCCTATTAGTTTTAGATCGTAAAACTCAAAAATTCAGTTTTCAGAAAAATTTCGTACCCCGTGGGTCCTATGGGATAATGTACCCAAATGTGTACATCCACAGCCAACAGTAAGTAGATCACCATATTGAAGCTATTTCTGATTTGAAATACATAGCTAATAAAAAATAAGATAAATTTCAAATAAAGCTTTATGTTAACAATAAAGGAACCTAAAAAAATAATTCAGTCGAAGTACAATTCTTTTAGAATTTTATTTTGTGTGGAATTGTACGAAGCAGTTTCTATCCTTGTTGAGACAGAGATGAACCTTTCATTTGATACACATTCTCCCTGACAATTTTTATTTTTGCACCGAGTAGCTTGTTCGCATCATCACGTGTTATAGATGCGACCGATCACCGCTAACTAGTGATAAAAAATCTGGCGGAGGAGTACTCATTGCGGTTGATGCATCATTATCGAATGAGTTAGTTAAAATATCTAACCTATCCATCGAGCAATTGTGTGTTAAGATCGCAATCAACAAAAAGTCAATTTTTATCTACGTTGCATATGTTCCGCCTGGCTCACCGATATCATCTTACACCGCCTGCTGCGACACAATAATGGAAATAAACAATGCTGCTAATTCAACTGATACAATCTTGATCACGGGGGATTTTAATTTTCCAACTATTAGCAGGTCATATGACGAAGAAATGGATGAAATTTTACCATTGAACGTGAGTTCTGAAATTGAGTGTCTGTTTATCGATACTGTTTTCGATATAAATCTTAGCCAAATTTGCGAGGTGCAGAATGGTCTTGACCGAATTCTAGATCTAATTTTTACAAATGAACGGAATCTATTTAAAGTAAATGAATCACCATTACCATTCGTTATTAATGATATTAACCACAAAGCCCTAGAAATAATTTTTGAAAGCAAGGGTAGCAATATTATTGATAACCATCAAAACAGAGAGTCGTATTACAACTTTAGAAAAGCCGACAGAATAAACCTTCATCTTTATTTTGAGCAGATTAACTGGAAAAATGAACTAATCAGTAGCAACATAGATATTAATGTGGAGAAATTCTACAAAATTATATCTGAGGGCATTGCACTATTTGTTCCTACTACTGCTGCGGCCAAATCGAACAAATATCCACCATGGTACGACGATAAACTAATCAATCTTAAGAACAAGAAAGACAAAGCTTACAAAGCAAATCTCAAAATCAGTTCAGACGAAAGCAAACATAAATTCACTGCGTGTAATCAAAATTTCGAGAGATACTTTGAGATAAAGTATAAGAGTTATATAAGCCGTATTAAGGAAAAAATAAGAAACGATCCAAAACATTTTTGGAGATTTTTTAAAGAAAAACGTGAAACTAATGGTTACCCAGTGTGTATGACATTCAAAGAACGTAAATCCTGTGACCCGCAGGTTATATCAAACATGTTTGCGGAGTTTTTGCAATCAGTTTATAAACCGGAAGACATTGATAAGTATGAACATCCAAACAATGGTGAAAACAACGTAACCATACTAACACCAAGGATTGAAACCGAGGATATTCATTGAGCTTTAGAAGTATTCGGAGATGGATGTGGTCCTGATGGCATTCCAGCTTCATTATTGAAAGATTTCACATCGTTGGTAACTCCTCTGTGTCTTCTATTTAATCAATCATTACAACTAGCCGTATTTCCAACGAAATGGAAAGTAACAAGAGTAACACCAATTTTCAAAACAGGAGCAAGAAATGATGTCTCTTGTTACAGAGGAATTACATCAATATCTTCAATACCCAAATTATTTGAACTGGTTGTATGCAACTCATTCAGATCTTTGGTTCCTCGATTCATCTCACAGTGTCAGCATGGTTTTATACCCAAAAGATCAACATCATCAAATCTTATTGAATTTACCAGCAACACCATTAAAGAAATTGAAATGCATAAGCAAGTTGATGTGGTGTATACTGACTTTGCCAAAGCCTTTGACTCCATCAGTCATTGTAAAACGTTGGAACAGTTATACAGATTCGGTTTTTCTAAACAGTTTGTTGCGTGGTTTAAATCATATTTGAGTAATCGCATTCAGTATATTGAGCTTAGTAATAGAAGATCAGAATCAATTCAACCTACTTCAGGAGTACCACAAGGCTCTCATGTTGGTCCTTGGATCTTCATAATTTTCATCAATGACGTTACTGAAGTAATACAACATTCTAAGGTATTAATGTTTGCAGATGATCTCAAAATCTTTAAAACAGTAGAAAACATCGGCGATACCCATAAGCTACAAGAAGACATCGACAATCTAGCGAAATGGTGTGAGTCTAACCTCCTCAGTCTCAACATCAACAAGTGTAAGAGTTTATCGTTCCATCGAAAAGTTAACCCTGTTACACAACAATATCAAATAAATGGCGTACTTTTACAAAAAGTATTCGAGATTAAAGACCTAGGGGTTACTTTCGTTGAAAACATGTGCTTTACTAAGCATATTGAACAATGCGTTGCTAGAGCCAATTCCATGCTTGGTTTTATTAAGCGTTGGACTGGGGATATTCATGACCTAGAGACAATCAAGATCCTGTATTATGCCTACGTGAGATCTCAACTTGAATATGCTGTCAACATCTGGTGTCCTTTTTACGACGAACCTATCAGAAAAATCGAGAGTGTCCAAAAAAAGTTTATACGGTATATAACGTGTAAAGACGGATGGGATTATGACCATGACTTACCGCACCACGTTAACCTGAAGCGATTACCATCATATGCTACTGGATGCAAAACCTATCAAATGACAACATTGGCAAATAGACGAGAGCTTTTAAAGTGTTCGTTTATTGGAAATATTTTACTTGATCAAATCGATGCACCATCCATACTGGAATCAATTAAAATAAAGGCACCGAGTAGGAATTTAAGAGATCATGAGTTCCTTCATCTAAATAAACACAGAACAAACTATTGTGACAATGAACCGGTAAACATGATGTCGAAGAGTTTTAATAAAATCGACCATCTGTTCGACTTTTACTTAAGTAAAAACAGCTTTAAACGTAGGTTGAAGCAACATTTTGCTCCAACCTAAAAATATTTTTAGGTCAATTTTAATTCTTTTTTTGTTTAATTTATGATAATTTTTATTCTACCATGTTCAGTATGTTATAAATTCAAGTCATATTTGTAGACTTTTCTCAGTATAAATAAATAAAAATAAATAAAGTAATTTATACCATCAACCCGCACTTCAGTTAATGGCCGAACTTCGCGTTTTACAAACAACCGAGTTGTCGATGGTCTACTTCTCTAGGTGAGGAGAATAAACGTAAGCCCTAAAATTTTTCCACAATAATTTACATAGGACATTTTCAAAATCGCGAATATTTCGGTACCTAAAAATTTCATTACCAAAGTTAATCTCATTTAATTGAAGTTTCACTACTTTCGAAGCGGTGCAAAAATCTTAAGTAAATCCATTAAAAATGCACTAAAAATTGATAGTTGCTCATTAATATCGCATTCCGAATACAGACTATTCCAGTTTAAAGAGCTGGCAGACAAAAATAAAGCATCCCTGTGAATATTACGAAAGTTTCTCACAAAATTAAATTGCGTGTTCTCGAGCGACGACTTCAAGACAATGTTCCTCTTGCCCAAAGAGCTTATATTATTGATGTAGCTATCATCCATTATTACAGATAATTAGATATTAAGACCACAAATGCAATGAGATGTATGGTACGTGGTGGCGTTAGGTTTACCTTACGCAATAATAATTCTAATGCCGGCCGAGGCAATGGACATCTTGCCGGCCGCACTAGCTATATACTTCTACCGATAGGACTAATAAAACTATCACTCAAAATATCGTAGGAAATGTCTTTTATTTACTAAGCGATAAGGTACACTACTGGTATACGCATGAGAAATTGAGAGCTAGTCTCTTATTTATAATCTCGATGATTGTACTATTCGGTATTGACCAAGGTCCAAGGTATATAGAAAATATGGTATAACATTGCGCATGTCGCATCCTGTCTCTCTCTTTTTAATACGTCACTCACATCTCACATCGTAAAAATATTTTATTGTTATGGTGTTGCTATGGTGATTTGTGCAACAAAAATATTATTTCTCTGGTAATTCATGGGCCTATTTTTTTATTCACACCGAGCAGTGTACATAGTGTACAATTTTTCCTTATTTCTCTAATAGAAAACAATCAAAGCAGACAAGGAAAAATAATGAACTGCATTGCACCGGGTCAAATATAATATTGCCGATCTCATGGAAAAATTTTCGCCAAATTTATTTTTAATATTGAGAACGAATGCACAGTAACTCATCTAGCGGAAATTTTTTTCATAATTAATTTTATCAAAGTTTCAAAATTCATAATGCCATCTAGTTTTGGTGAAAATAATTTAGAATTCCATTTATAGGTGGACCTACCGTTAAGTTGTTTTATATTTGGTGTATCCCCCTTTTTATTAAAGTTTTTAATGTATTGTGACTGTGTTAGTTTATAGAATTTTTTTTTAGAAAACAAATGTAATGAAAATGATTTTAACCAAATAAACACATCTGAACTGAAGTGATTTTTGTATTTAAATTTGATTTTTTCAAATATGTAAATTTAAATTAGGAATACATAGGTACATATAATTTATATACTTTTGAAAAAAAAATTTTTTATTGTTATTACTGAAAATGATTTTAACCTGTGAACGAAATATTAAACCACAACAATTCAATGTAGTATATTATCGTTGGTTTTACAAGATATAGCAAAATATTCTTATTCTTCGACTTTGTCGTTTATATCTTTAAATACCTTGTAATACAAAAACTACTTATTTAAATACAAAATATGCATTTATTTAGCCGTAAATTAAAATCTGTATTTAGAAAAACGTCCATACTTTTGTTATGTAGTAACGCTTTAATGAAATTTTACATTTAAATTTTGGGCGCTTGCTTATACAACCAATATCTAATTTAAAATTTTGAATATAGTTGACCTTGAAAATTTTAGCCCTCATCGACAATAAGCAATCCACAGGAATCATTCTCTGTGTATCCAAAATTTAACACCGACCGTTTTTATGAATGAAACAAAATGTTAGGGATGAATTAACTTTCCATTATCAGCCAATTTTTCTCTACATTGTTTTATTTTTTATTTTCGCGTGTGATTTTTGACCGTGTGATTTTAGGATGTGATATTTTCGAATAGTGTGTTTTTTCCGTTGTGATATTTTCGACGTGATATTTCTTGTGTGATCTAATTTCATAGAACCGTGCGAACTTCTATAACTGCCATAAAAGTTTTGAAAGGCAATATTTTGGTGAATTTTAAAACAATGAATAATAATAAAAGTGACAACGAAACTGATCTACCCACCCCTCCTGATATTAACACATATGGGAAAAACGCAATTATGCTTCAAATAATTTAGTGAAATTTGTGACAATTCCAATTGATTCTAGTCGGCTCAGGCCTCAATTAAATTTTATCCAGGCCCTACAAATTTTGATGAAAAAAACCAACGACAAATTAGATGAATTCCATGAAACAGAACTACTAAGGACCGCAGAACACAATCCAAAACGTAAACAAGTTTTAACAAATCCCTTTCGTGAACACTAGTTTTAACTAGTCAATTCTAGAATTAACTAAAGGATTTAGGGAAATCTAGATGATTGAAGAAAAGATATATTTTATTTTATAAGAATTGAAAATAAAAATTCTAGACATAAAAAAGAAAGAAGCTAACAGTGCGTTTGATAGTGATTTAGAAAATTCTTATAATATTATGAATTTGATGGGCGAAGATATTGATATAGCGGAAAATATCGTGGAGTTGAATCACCCAATTCAGAAAATAGTGAACTGTGGCGCGGGTGACTACTTCAGAAACACCACGAAATTTTGTGTATGTGTATATCGTCGACGTGGCGAAATGAAAGTAGTAAAAAGTCCGGCGTATAAATTCTTTTATAACGAAATTCAAAAATGTAAAGTTGGCGAGCTGATTCGTCAAAAATAAAATATTTTCCAGTCGCGAAAATTCCGTACGATAGAAAAGAATTCGTTGAGTCCAATTCTTAAAAAAATAAAAATTAAAGAATTTATACGAAGTTCTTTCTATCGTTGTAAAAATAATAAGTTAATGCGGAAAGCGCAAGATTCTTCATCAATAAAGTAAATTGATGGAATTCCTTTTTAAGGATTGTATATATAAATATAAATATTGTTAATTGTATATAGATATTGTTATAAATAATACACAAATTTTGTTAATTGTTAAATTTTAAAAAAACTTGAGTGTTTGATTAGTGTATATAAAAATATAAACTATAAAAATAAATTAAACGACAATTGTAAGAAATGTATATAAATAGATTTAGAAATTGGTGTGTCCACGAGGAGTAAGCCAATTATATACTATTAGTATTATCAACGAACACGCTAAAGAACCATTGAGGATAATTTCAACGAACACGTTGCAAAAAAGAAATGTTAACTGAGAAAATGTTGTCTGAGAAAATTTTAATGGAGAAAATACTGAGTGCTCAGAAAAAATAATTTTATTAATTTGCGGATTTGTTTGCAATATTGGTAAATGCTTCGTCAACCTTGCAGATATAAATCAAACAAGTTATATCGCTCATATCGCTTCTACTGATAGATGTATTCTACAAATGTGATCATTAATCAAGCTGTGTTTCGGTAAATGTCAGATGGCTCATGTCTAGAGTAAGTTACTTGTTAAAACCCCTCATTAAAACTCTGTTAACGATTTCCAGTGACTTGATTCACCGGCTCAGGCGAGATCTTGCTAATAAAGACATACACAAAGCAAATTACTTCCCAGTTAGAACAAGCTAGAAGAATATATGTATCGTTCGGTACAAATAATTCAATCTTTATATGAATTTCCGTTGGCTCCACCAATTAAAAAAGGCTGAATTAAAAAAAGTGAATTAAAAATAGTGATTTTTGTATGAACACCTGTTACTTTTTTTAATTCATTTTTTTCACAAATTTTTTGAAATAAAACTTTATTCTTTTTCATACAATATTCGCTATTTTTATTTCACTAATGAACTATTTTTTTAATTCAGCCTTTTTTAATTCGTGGAGCCATTTCCGTTTTCTTATATGTACATATCTACATACGGTAGCCAAAGCAAACCATGGTACAAGCGGCAATACATAGTCACCTTGTCGATACCACTCTCTCAAATTTTACTGGCGATCTGGCGCCCTATTCTTGAACTATTGCGTTAATTTTCAGTATCGAATTTGAAGAGTAATAAAAAACCGATATGCATTTGAATTCAAAGATATTTTCTTAGATTTAATTGAAATAATTGGTAGTTCAGCCAGTTTATTGAAAATCAAATATAAATTAAATATTGTAATACGGTTTAACTAGATAAAATATCTAATTTGTATAAATACTTTTTTTTTTCATCCAAAATCCAAAAACAGTTTTTCCTGATTAGAATTAACAATAAAAAATCCAATGCCTTAATTCTGTGATTATAACAATTATTGCTTTCTTCAAACCAAGAGGAATCAGTTTTGTTGATAAGATCAATACACTCTCTCTTATAGTTTTCTTTAAGATATTTAAAATGAATTCGTTTTGCAAACGTTTGTTGAAAATGATAAATATACATCCTACACAACTCGAAAAATTTGGCGCTAGCTGCCGAGAAGGTTTGACCTTTTGACTCGAATTTTATATTTAATAAATATTCTCTTGGTATAATTATATTCCTTTCCTTTAGGAGATGAGAGCAGCATTCCTCGCATTTATTCCTTTGTATGATTTTGTTGGTTACATATGAAACAAAGTATGTTACCACATTATTAACCTGCTCATCGTTGACTTTTATGGCTTTTCTATCCTCATATGATTCGCTTTCTTCGGTATTGGGTGACTCCACGATGGTTTCCGGTACATCAATATCTTCGCACATCAAATTTATATTATTATATGAATTTTCTAAATCACTGTCAAACGTACAATTAGCAGCTTTCCTTTTTATCTCTGGAACTATTATTTTCATGTTCATTAGGAATTTTAGTGCAGTATTAAACACTTTTGGCGATGGGTTCCGGTTATTGCCGCCTTTGCTGCGAACTAAACTAAACATATTTTCCAATATATGTTGATTCAGTCTTCGTGTTGGTAAAATTTCTATATCGTAATCCTTGAATATGTGCTTTGACATCCCAATTAATTCATTTATATTTTGTAGAAAACCATTAAATCCATAAACTGTTTTTTTACGTTTTCCTGCTTCTGAAACAATTTTAATTTTTTCTATGTATGATTTCATATCGACTAGAAATCGTAAGCTATCGTTATTGTTGCGCTGAAGAAAGCGATTATTGCCGTGCAAATTGTTGAGATCCGTATTAAAAAAATCAAATAAATCGTTAAATTTTTTTAAAAGAATTTCTGTCGCCGTTGCCGAGTCTATTGCTTCATCATTAAATTTACCTAAATGTAATGAGAGGTTTATCGCCGAAGTAACGGAGTTGCTAATTATTTGAGTTGCAAGGCATACTCTCATTTTAGCAAAATTGATGGGCTCGATATGGTTTATGGTCAGTTTTGGACACATTTTGACACTGGTGGTTTTGTCAAACTCGTATATTTTTTTAATAAACTTGAAATCTGCCATACCATTAGAAGTTTCCAGAATATTAGAAATTAATATATTCCGCACTGATTTAATGAGATGTGGTGTACAGTAAAATGCAAAAATTTTTTTATTCTTAAAAATAAAATACGGCGTGTCGTAATTTATTTTTAAAATGTTGTATAATGCACGGTTATTGGAACCTTGATCACACACTAAAGCACGAATGCGGATATTATTTTCAAAACACTTTTCTAAAATTCGTTTTATTTGTATTTCCAGTAGTTCACCTTTTATGGCTGAATTCGATAAAACATGCCCAACAACAAAATTCCATGAGGTAAGGAGGCCTCCAATTAAAAAAACGCAGACTTCTTTTCCAACTGCATTCGACCTGTGCACGCCGTCTGTACATATACCGTCTATACAATCCATTGCGCGCGCTATTGTGCTCCAGCGAAGGCTTTATGTGAATTTCATCGAAAACTAGAACACATTCATTTTCTTGTGGATTAGTACTATTTTCAAGATGAGTTTTAATTTTTAAGAAACTATCATCATGAATTCCGAAAGAGAGAGTTTTAATCGGTAGCCAGGTGTTTATTGTTGATCTGGAAGGTAGACGAAATCCTAAATCTTTTAAATAATTATAAAACGATGGTGCTTTAAAATAAAGTTCTAGTGCAATATCGCGCTCTTGTTTATTGTAAATTTGTTTAACCGATTTATTTTGGAGTATCATTAAACAAAATGCTCCAGGGATTTCTTTCACGTGCGTAAAACGTTGAATTTCATTTACGATTTTATTGCTAGATCCTTTTTAGAACTCAAACTGCGTTGCTTTTCAATGTATTTGAAATGTTTCTTATAGGCGATGGCATTTAATAAAAAATAACATTTTTTTTTCTAAAAACAACAACTCGTCTTACAATTTAAGAATTTAAAATTTTCCCAATCAAAAAAACTATAACTAGTACTTACAATACTGTTTTAATAAAATTGTACACGGTGAGTAACGCGTTTACCTGTTTAAACATTTTTTTAGATTTTTTAAATGATTTGCTAAATTGTCAGGAGAAATGAACCATTTGCAGTACAGAATATTTTTAACTAAACATGTATCCAAAAAGTTCTAGTTGAAAAACCTAAAAAGCGTTCTCCTACAAATCAACGTTTTTGACTTATCGTTATCTTGCACGGATAGTGCGTATTATATAATAATAATATATTATATTATATAAATTGTGTATAGTCAATAAATTTGTAAATATATATGTACCATATAACCAGGTACATATACTAGATAAACATCGTACGTTTCAGCATCAAATATATAGTTACCTATTTTAAATTTATTTGAAGAAATCAAATTTAAATTCAAAAACTCGCTTCACTACTTGATGCACCTATTATGTATATCTATTTCGTTAGGTTATATGTATTTGATTTCGTCACCCAGGGTAAAATCACTTTCAGTATATTTGCTTTCCTTTCAGTAATTATAAAAAAAAATATTCGACGCGATATATAAAATGCACAATACAACAATACGAATAAAAAACCTATACACTTAGCCAGTCACAAATCACAATACATTTGACAATACAAAACCAACATTAATGTATTACAAGCCTGACTATCCTAACTGATTTTTCGCTTATACATGAAAGTATTAGTGATCGGATACACTATATAAATTGTAGACAAAACAAAACATACGAAGTTTCCCACCAATACTTCCAAGTATAAGCGATTTAATGTAAGAAGGTATCTGTGTACCTCATTACGGAATCAGGCTTGTTGTACATTAGTGTTGGTTTTGGACAATATTAAAAACTGTAACATAAATGGGGATACACCAAATATAAAACAACTGAACGGTAGGTCCACCTATAAATGGAATTCTAAATTATTTTCACCAAAACTAGATGGCATTATGAATTTTGAAACTTTGATAAAATTAATTATGAAAAAAATTTCCGCTAGATGAGTTACTGTGCATTCGTTCTCAATATTAAAAATAAATTTGGCGAAAATTTTTCCATGACATCGGCAATATTATATTTGACCGGGTGAATAAAAAAATAGGCCCCACATAATTTTACCATGTGAATGACGTTATGCGCAAAAATGACGAATATTAAACACGGGAATTACATGCCATTATTTCTATATACCTTGGGTCTTGACTGTTTAAAATTCGTTACAATAGTTATTAAATGCAGGAGCTAATTTTTATGCTCTGCCAGTAACGGACACACAGTTTTTATTATTTAATTCACCATTTTTGCTTTTATATGCGCCGCTTTGTTTGACGGCGCCTATACGATTTGCGCGAAGTGTCTTTGATGTCACCTCACATAACTATGGTGAAACTTATTTTTGCCGGTGTACGGAATGTATTGACATCTCGTTCTTTTTAACATTAAAATGTCACTCGTTCGAATAAATGTAACAACATTCCGTGGCCGCTTAAGTTTTGCAGATAAGATATTAATTTGGGGTTATGAAAGGTAACAATAAAATTCATAGCATTTGAGTTTTATAATTAGTTTATTGTTATCGTTTGTTGTATTTGTTGCTGTGTCGAATCACCACACACTCCCTTGCCAGTGAATCTCTGAACGATGTTCACGAATCGTGCTAGCGTTTTCGTTTGTCTTCCTACTCTCGTTGTTGATGATGCTGGTGCGGTGGTGGTTGCTTTGTTTGTTTTTATGCAAGACTTCTTGCTGCTGGCGTTGTGGCGGTTTTGCGCTGCTTGCTCCTGGAGGTTGAATCGTACTTTTTGCTGGCGTGCCCCAGTTGGCTGTGCGTTTTTGGATGCCTCCAGTGTGTTTGATCTCGACGTTTCGCCTGGTGTTGCCGGCGTTGATATCTGCGACGTTTCTTGTTCCTCCAGCAAATAACAAGGTTTTAACCTGTCAATGGAGATTTTACACGGCTTGCCACGCACGCTAATCAGCAAAGCTTTTCCCTTTCTTTCCAGAATTTGAAATGGCCCATCGTACTTTGGTTGCAACGATCTCTTGCAGAGGTCGGTCCTAATGAATGCGTGAGTACAGCTGACTAATTGTGATGATACAAATATTTTTGGATTCGCATGTCTTGATGGAGGCGCCGGACGGACGCGTTCGAAATGTTCGCGCAGTTCATTTGCGAACACGAATGGTGGAAGTGGACCCACTATGTCCATTTGGATCTCGTTAGATCGTCTGCTAACTGGTTTGAATTTGCCCAGCATTTGGTGTGTCCGCTTACCTTGGCTTTCTGGCAGGGTATGCAACATTGCACCATTTTCCTAATATTGCGTTGCATACCTGGCCAAACATACTGATCGGTCATTAACTTGATTGATGCAGTGGCGCCCGTATGTGCAAGGTTATGCGCTATTACGAAAACCTTCTTCAGCCATTCCAGTGGAATAAATTGTCTCGTTCTGCCCGTTGATTTGTCGCAGTAAATCGTCTTACCTAAGCCAAACTCGACAGAGAGTTAGGGATCTTGGCGAATATTAAATCTGTCCACGTTCTCCGATCCTGCATTGTGTCTCACGTCAATGGTATATTGTTCTACAAAATCCAGGTATCTGAATTGACGTGGGGCCGCTTGTGCCGGATTTTGCCTGAATGCAAACGTGAGTGGTTTGTGGTCCGTGGAAATGGTAAATATACGACCTTCGACTAGGTGCTTACATTTTTTAACATTTTTTCCTGTCGTATGCGCTGTACTGCTGCTGTGCTAGGGACACTTTTAGTGAGGAGAATTGCAGTGGCTTCCAACCGTCGTTGCTGTTTTTGTTCCATTGTTGAATTACTGCACCAATTGCGCTGTATGATGCGTCGGCCATTATTGATAAATCTGTTTCGGGTTACGGGTGAAGCAATAGTATCGCCGCGCTTAGCTGCTTTTTTGTCAGATAAAAGCCTCCTCTACTTCACCTGTCCACTCTACGCCCTTTCAAATAATCATTTAGGATCTCCTGGTTTTACTTGCGTTATGCCTAAAAATCGTCGTAGATGATTTATTGTGCGGGGTAGAGGAATTTTTCCAATTTCGGTTACTCTTTCAGTGATCGGTTTAATGCCTTTGGAGACACCAAGTTCCATCCTATGTGGCCAAATTCCAGAATCTCATCTAAAAATCAGTTTAGAATCCTACATTTAGTCATACTGACTAAACACACAACAATCCATTTAAATGTATCCATTCAAATGAATATTCCTTGCTTTCCACAATAAATAACCCATAACGCAATGAAAACCCATTAAACATACAACCCATTAGAGAATTATGTTTTTGTGGTTTTAAGTACATTGCGTAGGGACTCACTGTATTGTTCGAAATATAATTTCTAGACCCAAACAGGTATTTTTTACACCCAACTAATTCGAATTTTTGTTTGTTCGACATGAGACATATCTATGAAATTTTATTTAGTTTATGCTAAAATCTTCTGAAATTTAATTAAATGTGTCACACCATTTTCAATTTAAAAATCCCAAAAACTATTTAATTGGCCTAGAAAATAATATTTTCATTTTTTTGTTCGAAAAAAAAAGTAGAACGGAAAACATTAATTTTAGCATTTCTAATAAGACAAGTAATATTGTACGGTACGGTAAATTCGATCAAAAATCAGAAAAGTTTTGATAAAATTAAGGTTTTATCACACCAAGCGCGGCGCGTCGGCGGCAAATTTAAATACACGTTTTTTTGCTTATGTAGTAATAGTAAATCATAGTTTGTGTAAAAATATAAACTAGCGTGAAACGCGATTTTTTTTTGCCGCTGGTTTTCGCGGGCGGTGATGAAATTTTATTTTATACCATTTACTTAAAATTGTAATTTTTCTATTAAAAATATAAAGTTTGTAAATTTTTTTATGAATAATAATTTTATTTTTGTTCAAGCTATGATTTCCTATCACTACATAAGCAAAAAAACGTGTACATATTTAAATTTATTTAAATTTGCCGCCGACGCGCCGCGCTTGGTGTGATAGATCCTTTAAGCAATAGTAACTTTGAATGATATCGAAAAAAGTGAATGCGGTTTTTCTTTTCATTTTTCAGTGGATTTAGCGCGATGTACGAGCTGTTTTTAACTCAATTCGTACAGAAGTAATTCATAAAGTTGTTATGCAATTTTTATATTGTAGTAAACTACGATATGACACTAAATTAATTTGTTAAATTAGTATATTTACCCGCTTAGTTTCCTAAATATTAATTTTGAGTAGATTTTATTTAAAAATTAAAACCTTACAAAGTATGTGTACAATAAAGTTAAAGACACAATTTGAATATGCAATTTTATTTTAATTACACCTATTAATATTGCTAAATTAAAACTATTAATTTCAAAATACTTAAAGGTTTGATTAAAACAAAGTCATAAAAATATTTTATGTTACCAGAATTTTTCATTAAAGAAATTTAAAACAAAAATTTTGCGTGGGTTCTTATGGGAAATCGTAAAATGACGCGAATCATCGTTATAGCAAGCAATGGAAACATAAGAAATTATCAAAACTTTGCTTGAGAAATATTAATTTAAAACACGAAATTGGTTTCCTTAATTTATTGTTTCATAAAACCAAAATGTTTATTCTTAATCAATAAAATAAAAATTACGCTGTTTCTGCTTATAAATAGACTATTGTTCACCTACACTAGGGATTTTTAGTATCTTTGAATGATTTTTTCATGACTAATTACAGAAGGTTTGGCTTTACATAAAAAATAATCAATCACTAATAATACCTTGTCTTATTCTCATTCCCATTATAGATACAGAACTAGTGACATTTTTGGTATATGATATAGATATTACACTTCGTAATGGTAGATGTAGATGGTGGTTTGATAATCATGAAAATCTAGGTCCTAAACTTGGAAGGCATTGCGTTGTTAATTAAGGGCACTTCAAAGTAGGACAAAAAATGAAGCAGAACTGTATCGTATAATAAAAACGGATATTAAGGGAATGAAACGGGAATGAATTTTATTTGTATCCATCTTCTAAATTCGCAAATATAAAAGGCATACGCTAGTGATAGTAATTTCAACTGTATAGATAATGTTTATTATTTATTTAATATAATTGTTTAAGTTTTTCATTCAATTTAATTGCTCAAGTGCGTTTCGGATCGCATAAAGTAAATAAGTTAAGCGCGCGAAATGAACTACACTCGGGTTTAAATGGTTTGCATCTGTAAAATATTTGCTCATGACGTTTGCCTCAGGGATATTTTTCTTTATTTATAGCCCAAAGGCAGATGGAACCTACTCGAAAATTTCAAATTGATTATTGTTTGGGAACCTTTCAAGAAACATTTAGGATCAGAATTAAAATAATCCGCCTAGCCGTTTAAAAAAAAAATAGACATTATTGTGTAACATTATTTAATTGCCAAAAGCTATATTTTATTGCCAGAAAACCAAAATTATCGATATTTTATCAAGCAAATCAAACAACAAGAAATTAAAAAAATTAAATGTGTTTTGCGTTATATTCACATTATGTACCTTCTTAAAAATACATGTGGATATTCTGGATGCGACTTCCTCAACTTTTATCTAAATATGTGTTCCACGTTTGTTTAAAATTAGCGTGAACTAATAAAACCCAAGATCTCGTTTTGTTTTCTCACAACAATCTTTAACATGAATGAATACTGCCTGCGATATTGGAACACACATTTTTTTCAATTTTTTTAGTGTTTCTTGAGAAGCTGTATCTGTGTAAATACGTTCGTACCATTTTGAAAAGAAAAGCATTTTATAGCTTCAAATCTCTAATTTTGAGATTTTTTAGCGGAAAATTTTTGTGAGATACCGTTATGACGCAATCATAAGAAAGAGCGCGAGAATTTTTTTTTTTTTTTTTTTTTGTAAGGATCCATGGGCTCGGGTGAAATTTGGTATGCGCGATGGAATTGAGATTCTAAAATGATTTTTGGATAAAGTTCTGGAATATGGCAAACTAGGAAGGAACTTGGCTAATCCTGAACCGACTTTAATGAAATTTGGTATGTGCGATGGAAATGGGATTCTAAACACCTCATTAAATACATCTAATAACCATTTTAGTATTTCACTTCCAACGTACATGTCGAATTTCTTTTAAACGTTTAAGGAATAGGCAAGCGCCTCCCAACTTAATCATACAAATTTACCCAAAAATAATTTTAGAGTTCCATAACTATAGTACATGCTGAATATGATTAAAATCGGATAAAAAATGGCCAAGTTCCTACCAAATTTTCCATACTCCAGAACTTTATCTAAAAAGCATTTTAGAATCCCATTTCCACCGTATATGCTGAATTTCATCAAAATCGGATAAAAAATGGTCACGTTCCTTCCTAGTTAGCCATTTTTCATAACTTCATCAAAAAATCATTTTAGAATCCCATTTACATCGTGCATACCAAGTTTCACTAAAATCGGTTAAGAAATGGCAAACTTCCATAATAATTGGTCATATTGCAGAACTTTATTTAATTTTCTGTCGTCTCTTATCGGTGAGTATTACAAAAAAATCGTACGATCATTAAGGGTTAACAAGTAACTAGCGCAAAATGTGAAAAAAGTCGTTTTTTTATTTTGATGATCACTTGTTCCTTTAATTGTTTTGTAAAACTTTGATCAATCTGCCCGGAAAAACGGTTGGATGGATCAATATAAAAATAATACAGGGCTACTAGTGAAACATTTATCTGTAAAATGGCCTGGCAACATTAGTCTTTTTATCAATATTTGCAAAGTAAAGGTAGATTTAATAAAACAAACTAAAAAGTCGTTTTTTGTACTTTTTTCAAATCAGTATTGAGGGTGAAAAAAAAATTGTTCTCAACTAATCATTAAAGGATCTTGTAGTACAAAATCTCGCATAAAGTTTTTCCCGTAAATATATGAAATCGCGCGATTTCATATATTTACGGGAAAAAGTTTATGCGAGATTTTGTTTGCGAGATTTTATATGCGAGATTTTGTAATGCGGGATTTTGTGAAAAAGATTTTGTAAAGTAGATTTTGCATGCGTAATATTAATAAATTAATAAATATTAATTTAATTGCACGTAATATTTCTTTCTTGCATAGTCCAAAGAGGCAACATGATTTTCGAACTTTCCAAAAATATTTTAACGTGCCAGTTCACAATTTATTAAAAGTAGCTAATACTCGATTACTTTCATTGGAGTGAGTAACTAATAGAATTGTAGAGCAATGGAAACCTTTGCAAAATTTTTTTAAATCAATAAATTACAAAATAACTCAGATTTGACAACACGAATATCGGAAAACCTAAATGACACTAATTTCCTGTTTTTATCATACGCATTAAAATTGAGTCGACAAAAATGTATAAACTTCTTCCTTCAGTTAAGACTTTTTTATTGTCAGTTTTATACTAAACTAGAAAGTATTGACGCGTCTAATTTAAACGATTTAAAATTTACAAATGATATATTCATTGAAGACAAATTCATTTACTTTGGACCAAAAGCGGAAAACGAATTAAATAAAAATTTTCTGTTAAAAATGTTTACATAAAACTATGCAATGAAATTTTAAGTCGGTTTAATTTTAAGGATGAAACTTTAATCGAATTACAAAAGTTAGATCCCCAAAAATTGGGATAAAGCATAATACCTTTGTTGAATATTTTTTCGCATATCAACGACAATTTTGAAGAAACTGAAGTAGAGTTTCGAACTATTTGTTTCCAAAAATTTGTTCATGTAAATGTGACGACTGACTTGGAAGATTTTTGGGGTAAGATATTCGATTTGAAAAATGGTTTCAACGAACTCATGTTTCCAAATTTGAAAAAGTTTGTAGGGTCCTTATTAAGTTTGAAACATAGTAGCGCTGCAGCTGAAAGAATATTTTCTGATTTAAATAATATAAAAACTAAAAACCGAAATAATTTAAAAATTAATACACTAAATCATTGTTAATATGCAAACAATTAACAAATTGTTCACTACTAGAATGGACACCTTCAAAACATTTATTAAAAAACTATAAATTAGTATCGTAAAAAATAAGTTTTACTTTACTAAATCATGGTTTATATTAAAAATCTATGATGGGAAATTCTTAACCTGAAATAAAAACCAAAAAACGCTTAATCTGTTTTTAGATTTTAAAGTTAGCCTAAAGTGATAATTAAATAATCTTAAAATTATAATGTTACTGTGTTACTTTACATCTAGTTACCTACCTTAGTTATAGTATTAAGTTGTAGCTAACTATGTTATCTTAGGTTTGGGTGGCGGTCTACTATGTTATCTTACATCTGCTGTGAATTTAAAGATCTGAAATATAATGGCCCAAGGTAATAAATTATATTTTAGGAAATGAAAAGTTTACCTGTAACATAATAGAAGTCGGTTTGATTTAGTGAATTTTAAATCAATAGTGCAAAACACGTTCTTGAATCTATAATTCATATATACATTGAAGTCTGCTTGTTTTAGCGAATTTTATGTTGATATAATTTTTTAATTTGAGTAGGTTGCTTTAATATGTTTAATAGTTTTATTAAATATAACTTTTAATGCAAATGCTGCTTTAGAAATCTTCATAATTGCGTTAAAATTCATTTTAATGCAATCATTATTTTACAATTTAATATAACTTGCTTTACATGAGCCTTAATGCAAGGCTTATATTAAAAATTTAAATTATTTCTTTGACCGTGTAGGCTCGAAAAAAGTATATACTATTACTATATGTAGGTGAGATAGTCTTTTATTAGATATATTTTCAATTTTACACATGTAGTTTGATTTCAATATTTTTAATGAGAAGCTTGAACTCTTTCTACTTCTGGTTAATAAGCTTATTAAGTATTTTGTTTGTACATAAAACAAAATAAAACTCAGGATGAATTTATTATACTCGGGTTGATTAATTAGTCACGGATTATATCGGTTAATACCATGCCAACATAAAAAAACCTTTCGATATTAAGCATATTTTCTTGGTAATTTAAAAAAAAAATATTACAACGACTGCTTTGGATAATTTAAAAAAAAAAATTAGCTAATTTTCCTTTTGTTTTATACAATGCAATTTTTGTTGTAATATCTTTATTTTTTTTTTAAAATTAGCAAGAAATGCGCTAATTAATTTTTCAACAGCAAAAACATATTACATATTTGAAATTATCTTAGTAGATTTTGGTTTTATTAATTTTTGCTTTTGAAGTAACAAATTCCTTGTACCAGTGTAATATATTTCCGTGGGCGTAAATAAATATTCGTGATTACACCTTTTTTTTAAACAAAAAGGAGAAATATTAAATAAAAAAACATAAAAATTCTTGCAGGAGTAGAAAACTTATTGTATTCAGCCCAGTTTACACCTCTCGTGAACATGAACGTGAACAAAATATTTTTTGTTGGTAAATCTGAAATTACTTGATTTTTTTCAATAAAACTGATTGGAATACACTTGAAATAAAATTATGTACGTATCATTATAACAATATTTTTTTTCAATTCCCCGATGATTTCACTTTGTTCACAGACATTTCACTGCGAACAAAATGAAATCATCGGGGAATTGAAGAAAAATTTTGTTATAATGATATTTTATTCATTATTTTGACAAGTATTCGATACGTAATTTTATTTCGAGTTTATTCCAATCAGTTTTAATGAAAAAAATCAAGTAATTTCAGATTTACCAACAAAAAATGTTTTGTTCACGTTTATGTTCACGAGAGGTGTAAACTGGGCTTAACTTTTTATGACTAATTCAAATAATTACGATTCTGTCTATCGCTCGTTTCGCAAACTTTATCTTCATGAGTAATACATGCTTTTTGGCGAATATGTTTAATAATTGAATCACAGTTTTACAGATGGCGTAATTTCATTGTACTAATACTTCGATACAAAAGTGACCCAGGCTGAATGTTTCCTATATGTAGTTAGAGGCCCTTCGAGTGCGGTAGTGGTGATGAAAATCATTTTGTAGAAAAGTAGTGTTGTTATGAACCAATTTATTAACTATGTTATGCGTTATTGAAAGCATCCTAATTTCAACGGTGTAGTTTGCTGGCAAAATGTTAAATAATTGATGAATGTGGTGTATGCTTGTGCGCGAATTCATCACGAATAAGTTGTTTATAGCTCGGTTTTGAATAATTTGTAGCTCATCCATTTTATGTTTAAACGTAAAACCCCAAACTGGTATACCACAAGAGAGGACACTATGGAAAAATGAGAAAAAGAATGCTTATGAAATATTTCCAAAAAAAAATCCCAAATTTTCCGTATATGTGGTGGTAGCATATATTATAGAGTATATATATACGACATTACGTGGACTAAACGATTTTTTTTTCCTCCCGTATTTTTGACATGATGAAGTTAGCCACACAACAATTTACTATGTAGCTTCGCCATTTTGTACACTAGTCATGTTTCAAACCACTATAAAACCTCCCGTATTTTCAAATGAAGGTCACAAAAATTAGTCCAAATTTTTCCATAGTAAAAGTAGGTTATGGCGTATATATATACTCTATAATATATGGTGGTAGTTTATTCGCCTAAATGCCATTTACAGAAATAAGATTTTTCAAATATTCTTCTTTTAGGAGAAATCACATATTCAATTTTGTTTAAAAGATTTCTTCATTGAAACATGCCGTAACATTCCGTATACATATTACATAATATTCATATTGCCGACCCCAGTGATCGTCCATTTGAAATTTTCAGCACAAAGTCAATATAACAGATATCCTAGAAACCATATTCGCATATCGGTTTTTTGATTTTTGTTGAAGAGTTTCCTTCATTGAAACGTGCTGCAACATTCCGTATATATATATTGCCTTTTTTCATATCGCCGACACCAGCGATCCCCCATTAGACTTTTTTTATATTGTACAAAACCTAAACCGTAGTTATTTCAGAAGCCCTTATCGTATATGATTCTTTTGACTTTTGTTGAACACATTTTTCGTTGAAACTTGGTGCATCATACGTACATATAGTGCCTGTTATCGACGATTTGACATTTTTATTTCAAAGCCTATAGGCTTGTTGGCATATAGCCAACCCTAATATTAATTTTTTTGTGATTCTTATTTTATAAGCAACGTTTTTGGGATTTATATGCAGCTTTTGTTGCCCAAAACATCGCGTGAATGAATGCAATTTGTACAAACACATACATACATATTTTTTTGTTATTTGGGAAGAATTTCACTTCGGTGAAAAAGATTATTCTTTTTACACTAGTAAAAATGAGGTTTGAAATTCTCTTGAAAACACCAGCAGCAATTGAAAGACAGCTAGATAAATCGTCAATATGCTTTTTAAACTTAAGTTGTTTAACCAGATAAACACCGAGGTATGTACATATATAAATAGACTTTGGATTTCAAGTCAGCCAAACGTATATTTTTATAATTTTCTTCTGAGTTTTTTTTTGTAATTTATTCAATTTTTTCAAAATTTTGTCTTGAAGATATGATGCTAGAACCATGAGATACTACCGCACAAAATGTGAATATGCGTTAACCGTGGATCACTGTTGTGTCGTTTGGAGAGAATCAAAACTCGGGGAAAGAAGGTGGTGATGGTTTGCAGGAAATAATGCCGTAAATATTTCAAGAAATCAGGCTGGTTACTGGCTGAATTATACGGACGGGGCTGTTACGAATGAGCTTTAGCTCAAAGTGGATTGTGTAAGTGGAATTTGGATACATTTTTGTAACAAGTCACGTAAATAAATAAATAAACAAATATTTGTGATTCACTTCTTTTATGCGCGTTGTAGATGATATCGAGATTTTGTGTATTTTTTATTATTTATTTAGTTATAATTAGTTACGTACACTTACAAATTTACAACATTTTTGGCACAATCCATTTTGAGTTTTTACTCATTCACGACATAGCATACCAAAATATGCGAATAACATTCTCGAAAAAAACGGCTCGTTTATTATGGTGGTTAGGATTACAGCCTGCCTGATCAAATTCACCGAGTTCCTTCACCTGTATCTTTGCTAGATGCTATTGGTAATATTTCCAATGTTGATTGCACTGATTTCACAGCTTTTGGAAACTTTGCTTACAGTAGCCAGTAGATATTTCAAATTTAAAATGTTCTTTTCTGCTTAGGTTGGGGCTCTCAAATGGATTTGGATTTTCGCTGTCTTTCTTTTTTGCAAATAATGCTTCATGCTGTTATACCATGTTGTAATCTCGAACAATTTGCTCGTTTTTAGAGATGAAAGTAATCATGAAACAAAATGAATTTTGTTTTAGTGATGTTCATTTGTAGTTAATTGTTGCTTAGCCATTTAGATATCGACATTAGTTCTATGCTCATCTTCAAATTAAATTCAGCGAAACTAATAGCATTATATAGCAAAACTATATAAACTATCATTTATATATAAAAGGAATGACAGTGGTCCTAATATGCTTCCAATATTAACATTTCTTTCCAATATTAACATTTCTTTCGGTTGAAGATACGTCATTAACATTATACTCCAATATTAACATTTCTTTCGGAATTACTACTTTCTTTCTATTACTCAGATATGATTACAGCCAGTTTAAGGATTTTCCCAAAGGTCCCATCTTGTTTAATTTTTGTAATAAAATATGAATGTTGGCTGAGTCCAAAGCTCTTTTTTACATCTATAATGCAGCTGTTTTTTGTTTGAGATGCTTTTGGTGTCGTAAATATGGCAAAATATTATGATACAGGGCTATATTTGTATGCGATGCTTGTCTAAATCCATATTGTTGCTTGAACAGAATGTTATTTGTGGTAACGAAATCCATTAGCCTCCTTTTAAAAACAGAAAACAGTCACAAATATTTTTGCGGAAACTGACATTATAGCAATAGGACGATAGCTGTTTTAGTCTAACTTATAACCACCCTTGAGAAGAGTGGTTCGCGTAATCGAGGTTCAATGTAATCGAGGTTCGCAAGACTCCTCCATAGCGCCGTATTTGCCACCATCTTTTTATAAGCAAATAGGCCATTATTTGCACCTTCCCTTTCTTATTCCTACATGTTAACTTATCAAGAACTGCTCACCATAAATATGCTCACTCCGTACATAAATAAAGGTCTACGGCAAATAAAAAAAATTTATAAATTATTTCTTCGTTGTCAGGCAATTCAAAATATATACCATTAAGCTTAAGCTTTGAATTTAGATAGAAATATTATTTAAATATTCTTCAAAGGCTACAGTTACTGTAATTTATTCAAATTCGTTAGATTCTTTAAATTTCTGAATCATTACTTCGTTACCCATTTTGTTAATGGAAAATACATTACAAGAATTGATAATATTTTTGTAAGTGATGATTTTTCAAATTTTCTTTCTTAGAAAACTTTAATTTTCATATTTTACTTGTATAGGGATCGTTATATAGAAGTTAGTGGAAGACATAATATATACTCGTACATACATTATTTCACTGTAGAATGGCCAATCTAGTTGTGTGGGGGGAAATAAAATTCCATTTTTCTAAGACCAAAATCGATAAAGTTGAAAAAAAAATTTCCAATAAAAATCAAATAGTTTTTCCATTAATTCAATATGTATGTTAATCACTTGGTTGACTGATTTTCTACTATTGACTTTTCATTATGTTCTTGCGTCGTATTAAAAAAAAAAACACAAATCTGGAAATCATCGACAGAGCACAAGAATATATTAAATTTTACATCATAAGAATTATGGCGCCGCCCACACCATCATGAATTAAGATTTCCTTTATACAATAAAAGTTTATGACGATATTCGTTATGAACTATTTCTGTTCAGTATATTCGCTTCCACTACAGTTTATTGACTTACATAAATTGTATGTAATGCAACCGACATAGAGCTGAAAAATTCCAAATACGTGATTGAATTATTATTTTTCATCAAAACAAAGCAACAACATAAAACATCGGTAAAATATAATATTTTATATCAACCTACTCGTACAAAAATTCTGAGATTTTGCAACGTATACATGACGATCGTAATCGCGCTTTTTTAATCCGTTCACATAATTGTATAAAAGCCATAATAATAGGATTTTATGTTCTTTAATTAAACCTATAAAGAGGAGCAAAAGCAAATACAATTTGTATTCAAATTACCATTTTTAATGATGTTATAATTTTTACCAAATTATTGTTATATTGTTGCTCCAATTTTCATGAATACAAATGGGAAAGCTTAACGATACACCTGCATAATAAATAATAAATTTGGTATAGTGTGAGTATTATTTAGATTTTATACTCGTACTGTGGAAGGAGTTGGGGATCTAAACAATTAAAATTGCCAACCATATTATTATATGAATGATTCCATATCCTACAAAGTGAAAACATTTTGTTTGTGTTCTGTGTGTATGAATAGGTATGGAGGGAATAGAAAGCAAAAGCATATTTTCACAATTTCCTTTTGTGTGATTTCTAATTGTGGTCGACCAAAAAATTTGAACTGGAAATTAAAATATTGGTTGTCGGAATGTAGAGAACATTTATTGTAGTAAACAATAGAATCGACAACAAAAAGGTACATGAATGCTTTGCCAAACCAATTTTAATTAATTAAAAATCTTTTTATTATTGAGACTAGTATTTATGTATGTATCTGCTATAGTTGAACCGTATTCGACAAAATATCTATTATGTATCTAGAAAAGGACTCGATTTTTCTATTCAATTTTATTATTACATAGTTGCTTGCCAATCGACCAACCGCAAGTTTCTGTTCTTCGTATGGTCGATTGGAACGCTTAAAATGGACGATGTGAGTAAAACATAACCTAGAAAGCGTATATGTGTTGTAATCTGTCAAAACTTTGGTGCGGTGAACAATTAAAAATAAAAATAAATTAATTATATTTCTTTATTTAATTATTTGTTAACGTACAAAAATTTGGCGTAAGAGACCATCCTCTTGCTTACAGTTTAAAATAAACAGATAATTCCATTTCTTGTCGCGCGGTTTAAACCATACCCGGCCGTCAACAGGTTGATGATCATCATCTTTATACATACATATCATATTATTATTATATAATCTTTATGTTATATCTATTTTTATGTATTTATCTTTATGTATTATTATTATTTTTCAATACCCAATTATTATTACCTAATTAGTATATAACGCGTATAGAAGATTCCAGATTAGCTATTATTTATGTATATGATTCCTGTTACTGAACATCCGGAGACCGTCACGCAATTTAGGATAAGCCTCGGTCGGATAGTGGGTGGGTTATTTGTCTCCCGGATATATGTCCACACAAACATTATTCGTGACTAACGGAAACTATTAATAATTTAGGCATAATTACTCAATCACCCCTGTTGGTCAACACCACCAATACGAAAGTTACTAGCACATAATTAGGAATAATATTTCATTCTCAAAAAAAAATTTAAAAATAATAAAACATTAGTTATAAAAAATCAATATAATGCAAGCTTTTAGATTTATTTCAAAAAAACTCCAATAAAAATTGTTCTCACAAAATCACTAAATAAACAAAAATATACGTCAAAGGATTTGAGCGACTTATATCTTGCAGAAAATAATAATAAAGAAACAAAAAAAAAAAAATGGAGGTGTGGCCAACACACGACTTTCTTTTACGAACAGCGAATTTTGAAAAACTTTTATAATTCAAATTTCCCGCAAACTTAATTAAGATTGTTTTTATTATTTCATGTTTCTGTAAATTGTATATTTTTGAAATATTTGCAAAATAAATTTTCTGTTTTACGGAATCTGGGGGCTGGAAATTGGGACCCTAAAATTTATGTAAAAAGTTTAAACATGAAGTTGCAGTTTGATTGCTTAAACCATTTGGACTACAAATTGACAGTCATATGTATATACCAACAGACACCACTTCAAAACTCAATTTTTTGAACTCATTAGTACACACGTAAAAGAAATAAAAGGTGATATTTATGAATTTAAATTTTTTCTTTTAATTTTTTGGAATTTGTATTAGTGATTTTTTGTAAATCTTATACTTTTTAAAATATGTGCAAAACACATTTTCGGGCCGAGAGTGGCCACTTCCGGTTGACCGATTTGGCAATTTAACATACATGTAGGCTAAATATTTTTATAACATACAGTACGTCACTGAAGTGTGCAAATTAATTATAATTAGCATAATTGGGCTAATATACACACAATAATTAAAATGACAAATGCAAGAACTGCTGTAACTCCCTGTAAAAAAGTTTTAAATTTTTTTTTTAATTTTTAATTTTAATTTTTTTTAATTTTTAATTTATTTATTTTTATTTTTTTTTTATTTTTGGAAACATTTTGTATTAGTAATTTTTTGTAAACCTTATACTTTTTAAGATATTTGCAAAACAAATTTTCTGGCCCAAGGGAGTGGCCACTTCCGGTGGACCGATTTGAAGTAAAATTCACTGGGACCTCCCGATTTATCCAAAAAGCTTAAATCTGAAGTTTCAGTTCGATTGGTTAAGCCATCTGGGCTGTAGAGAGGACACAGACTGACAGACAGACGGACAGACAGACGGACAGACAGACGGACAGACAGACGGACAGACAGACGGACTGACAGACAGACATCATTTCGAAACCCACTTTTTCGGACTCAGGGGACCTCAAAACAGATAAATCTTCAATAATCTCAAGGTCGAAAATTTTCATGATTACTATACTTTATTTTACTTACGTAAAAGAAAGTAATATATTCGCTTACCTCAGCCTTCCACCGATGAGCGCTCACTGGTTGCCGCTAAGATTTCACTCGTTACCTAGATACAAAAAATATTTTCACTTCTTGCCACAAATCACTCCAAACTCGACTTTAATAATTAATACTACTTTATAATTAATAATTACGTAATACTTTATAACTAATTTATACTTAAAAGTTTTTTTTTTATTCAAAAGAAAAATTTGATTTTAGGTATTCAAATAACCACGCTAACGGGTCACATTAATTTTGTTATTGAAGAGAAACATTTTTTTTTTCATAACTCAACACAAGTTGTACACATTTGGCCAACCACTCTTTTTGTTGTGTTTTTAATTTAAAGGTGTCATATTCACACAATGCGCTATAATTTCAACAAGGTTGGTCGACCTAACCGTCGATTCACACGTATGGTTTTGAGGGAAACCGGTTTAAATTGAGGCCCCGCTAGTAATAACGTCCAGAAGGTTGTCACCGTATTTATGGATGATTTCTATCAATTCACTATTCCTATAAACCAATCATAGAGAATAAAAATTAAATACATACGTCTACCCATCAGATTTAGATTTTCTAGTAAAATGCTTACCATTCGCCTTAATTTTTTTTTATTATGATTTCTTAAAATGATTATCTTACATCTCACGGATTCTTTAACCCTTAACGGGTCACTCTCACCGAAAGAAACCAAAATTCACCAAACGGTAGCATTCGATGAGATAAACAAACTTTCTTAAGGGGTTTGTAACATTAATTTTACCGGTTTTCTGGAAAATTCATTTTTCTTTATGTACCATATATAACACAAAGTCCTATAAGGCCAGAAAGGATATGTTCAAAATGCAAAATATATTTTTTTTTCAATTCAAGTTTTATTAAAATAAAAAATAATAAAATTAACAAAATAGCTTTTTAACTCATATTTCTTAAATAAAATCACATATTTATCACAAGGTGAATAATTTTTTGTATTTCAGTCAATGGTATACTTCATTAAATATACATATGTATATAAATATATAAAGTTGTATTTCGGTAAATAAAAGAGTATCGACAGTTATTTATGAAAATCATAAAAACAATTTCGGGTACTATTGATACAAAGGCTTACATCGCATTTTGTACACTTAATAAAAGTCTGGCCGGTACATTGAGGCATTTTACACCTGGTTCTTTTATGCCAGATTGGGAAATGGTTTATGTTATCTTGACGAACGTCTTTAATAGGAATGTTTTGAGCCGATCGCTTTCGTGATTTGATCATTAACGCCTGAGTCAATTGCCGGGAAGAGGTCGAATTATTTCGGGTTTCTTTGCCAGAGCCAACAATGCAAAGTGCTAATCCTAGATTAATTCGGAAGTTGCAAAGTGTCATAGGCTGTTGTTTATTTAAATAACATACTTTTCTATATGATATCCAAGAATTTACTATTGTGATATCAAGCATATGAAAAAATATTCTGTGATACCACTTCGTCGATTTGTACTTGATGCGATATCGGCCAATGAAACTATCGTGCAAATCTACTCCTCCCATATGACGGTTATACTCTTTGATAATTTCTGGGCACTGTATACATACTTCGCTATGCTTTTTGCTATCCCATCTTTTAACGGTGGATACAGGATTGGCACCAACATATGAGGAGACTAGCGTTACAGATTTATTATCCTTCCATTGCACGAGCGATAGGTCGGCATCTTCAAATGTTGCAGAATATTCTTCATATGATCCCCTTGGTAGTTTGCTTATTTCTCGTTCTGTTCTGAGTTTTGAATTGGGAATTCGGTTGCGCCTGATGGTCCCAATACAATGAATCCCCTCTTTTCGAAGATATAATATTAGTGGGATAGTTGTGAAATAATTATCACAAAACACCTTATGGTTCAAATCTCGCGGGATGGACCTGCATAACCGAACAACTATGTTAGCAGACGCTCCAAGATTTTCTTCGTCCGGCAGTCTGTAATCATTTTCCTGCCCGGAGTATACTTCAAAGTTATACATGTAACCTGTAAATGAATCATAAATTAAACCGGAGGAAACATATGTAAAGAAATATAGATAATTTACCTGATGCACCTCCTGTTAAGGCAAATATTTTGAAGCCCCATTTATGTGGTTTAGAGGGGAGATATTGCTTCATGTAACTTCGTATTTTTGTAGCACAAATTTGCTCGTCGACAGATAGATGCTCTTCTAGAGGCATCTGGGCATATTTACTTTGTAAAAGTTTCAGGAAAGGTCTGATCTTGAATAAGCGATCATGTTGAGGATGACTTTTTGGTAGCGCTGATCCATTGTCCACAAAATGAAGAATGCTTTTGATTTTTTTAAACGTTTTGAAAGACATAGCATCTTGTACTATCTTATTGCCCACTTGGGGATTCCAATAAAGCTCTGAGTTTGGCAGCTGGTGAATCGAGGAAAGAACGCAAACTCCTAAAAATTTCTTAAACTCATCTTTTTTTATAACAAACGGGTTTGAAATATTTTTTTGAGACGAATATAAGTTTGACTGTTCCACAATCAGATCAAGCACTTCATCATCAAAGTATAAGTTGAACATCGATAAGGGACTCTCACAGCTAAGAATCTTTTGTGGTAACTGAATGTCTCCGTTAAAATGGCCCAATCCCGATAAATCGAGCGGTACGTTCTTCCAAATTAACTTTTTAAATTTTTCTCGCAATTGTTTGACTTCATTTCCTTCATTAGGTTGCTTGATCGTCGTCCCTGACTCTTCATGTTCTCTCTCCTCGTCTAATTCCATATTTTCAAAAATAATGCCCCCCTCGATATCGATTTCACTAGCCAAAACTACAGGAATATTTCGAAGATCTAACTCTTCGACTGCAATATTGTTATTTTCGTGGCCGTTGCGTATTCCAACTGTCTTGTTGCAAGAATATTTCATCATCTTCATCGCCATTTAGTTCATCTTCACTACTATCAGGCCATTCCTGAATTATTTTTTCGATCTCTTCAAGAGATAAATATTTCGGTCTCGGCATTTTCACTAGTAAATAAATAGATTTTCAATTTAAAAAAATTATAGCTTATCGAAAATTTTCAAAGAAATCATTCACTACGAAAAGTATAAGTGATCATATATGACACATATTTACAAAATCACTTTAACGGATTTTGTACCATATATGATACATGAATTTTACTTACCAATTAATTACTATATATGTTCATTTAATAATCTTACTACCGTTTTTTAATAAATACTCTTTATTTTCTGGTTAATTGCACAATTATTTTTGAATTGTAACACTTTTTACTAATTTAATTTTGTATCCAAAGTTAGCACGAACACATGAAACATTGTTTTCGAACTTTAAACGAAATAATAAAGAGTGTGGCGATTTACGCAAGTCTATAACACACTTGGTAAAAGCGGTGGTAACACAAAAAATGTAACTACGTACCAAAAAAATGTAAATAAAATGAGTAGTCAGTAGTTCCTTTTTTGTTTTCGGGTTGGTCACAACAAAGAAAAATTTTCTCAAAAATTTTCTTCCGAATACAAAATTTTTTTGTGTTGTATAAAATCAAAAGAAAAACATAATCAAACTTGGTTATAATTTAATAAAAAGAAAACTAAAACGATAAAAATATAAACCAATATAAAATAAAAATCGTTGTTTTCAATAAAAATATATACAAGCGGGCCTATATACAGGTGGGCCTTATACACGCGGGCACCCACAGCCCCAAGATACAATCAACGACTTAACAACACAATAATAAAGAGATTATCGCACAGATAGTGCAGCCGGTCGGGCAAACAATTAAATTGGAGTCAGATAGTGTACGGAGTGGTTCTAACCGTATACACCACCACAACTAGAGAGCGCCATAAAAGTGGTGACCCCGACAACAAGACACAACCTTCAAAAGGAGCAGCAGGGACGAAGATCAGCATACAAAAGAAGCATCAGCTTACAACAAATTATTAAAAAACAAACTGTAAACGTAAGTACATTTTTTACGATCATCTTTCAGCGAGGAATTGCAAGCGTCGTGTGCCGAATTGGTGTACGGCACCACTATTCGAAAACCGGGTCAATTTTTAGAAAAGACAAACATAGTCCCGCAAAGCGAGTTCGTCAAACAACTGAAAAACCATTTCACAGAGTTAAGGCCGACACCAGCATCTCGACACTGTACACAAAAAACATTTGTTAGTAAAGAACTGGGAACATGCTCCCATGTGTTCTTACGTACAGACGCACTTCGTAGATCCTTACAACCACCGTATACTGGACCACATCAAGTAATCAAACGTAGCGAAAAAAACTATACAATAATCGTGAACGACAAGCAAATAAATGTATCAATAGACCGATTGAAACCGTGTTTCGCGACAGTTAACATAGACGAAAAAGAATCCTCGCGCGTTTCAAACTTTGCCCCGAAATCATCGCAAACAAGTACGGAAAGCAAACCGACGGCAAACAGAAAATGTGTAACATTCGTATGTCCGCGGGAATCAGAACCATCATTTCAACAGTCCAGTAGTGGGCGTATAATTAAAATACCTTTGCGTTTCCGGGAGTAGCTGTCTCGTTTCGGCTGCGCCTACACTGGGGGGGGAGTATTGTGGCGATTTACGCAAGTCTATAACACACTTGGTAAAAGCGGTGGTAACACAAAAAATGTAACTACGTACCAAAAAAATGTAAATAAAATGAGTAGTCAGTAGTTCCTTTTTTGTTTTCGGGTTGGTCACAACAAAGAAAAATTTTCTCAAAAATTTTCTTCCGAATACAAAATTTTTTTGTGTTGTATAAAATCAAAAGAAAAACATAATCAAACTTGGTTATAATTTAATAAAAAGAAAACTAAAACGATAAAAATATAAACCAATATAAAATAAAAATCGTTGTTTTCAATAAAAATATATACAAGCGGGCCTATATACAGGTGGGCCTTATACACGCGGGCACCCACAGCCCCAAGATACAATCAACGACTTAACAACACAATAATAAAGAGATTATCGCACAGATAGTGCAGCCGGTCGGGCAAACAATTAAATTGGAGTCAGATAGTGTACGGAGTGGTTCTAACCGTATACACCACCACAACTAGAGAGCGCCATAAGAGGTTATGTCAAAGTAACCCAATAAACGAAAACGAGGTATGATAGAAAAGTAATCGTTTATTCAATCACTATAAACATAAAAAACAGAAAGCGTTTCGAAACAAATAATATTTGAATGAAAAAGATATGTTTCATATATGGTACAAATCCCTGTTAAGGGTTAATATTTTTTTACATTTATAATTTTTATAATTTTTAAAGAATGAGCCTAACTTTTTTCTTCTATTTGTTTATTTTTATTTAAAAGAAATTAGGATGTTTGCTCACTACCGTGGCCTCTTACAAAGTGAAGGCGGATGTGATCACTCAAAATATTAATTTTTAATATTTTTGCGCGGTAACAAAAAAAATCGATGGTGTTAACGGCTTATGTATTTAATTTTATTTACTCTATCTGCAATTACATACAATAACATTACTAAGACAAAAAAAAAAATGGAAATACCGAACGCCCTATATGTACTTTACGTAATGTTTCTATATACGACGACAATAAATTGCAACAACAAATATAAGAAAATTAAAAAAAGTATATAAACATCTCTATGTACATAACATTTGTACTAAATCAATCCAAGATTCCAGTTCATTGACCTTAACTAGTCAAATGTGTATTGGCTTAATTGCCAATATTGATCGAAATAAATATGTATACCTTTGGACACTTTAGAGTAGATGGCACAATTTGCATTTAAAGGAGTATATTTTAACTATATGGTTTGTTTCCTTTCTTTACTACAAAAAAACAATATTTACGTTAGATTCGGTTTTTTTAAATACGGGATGACTTTTGGTAATTGTTGTATTTCTAAACTAGGAAATAAATTCGTAACATTCCCCTACCTAGTAATTGTATGTACCATTGCATTTTTTGCATTCCCTTACCATTTTTTTCCTTATGTATCTATTATAGGTATACCATCAAGAAGAATTTTTCTGCTTCATGATGGTCAATTGTAAAAAATATCATTCCGTATTCTGTATCCAAATGCCAAACAAGCATTTTTAATAAACTTAATTATTGTTGAAATTAAATTCCATATTTTGTAATGTTGTAAAATTAAAAAAGTGATTATTGAATTTGTTGTATAACATAATTGGCATTTTGGATATTTTTGGAATGTATAATCACCATTAGATTATACAGTTTTTGGTCCTTCGAGCCGGATGCGGTCCAACGCATCTAGTTTATTGCATTAACTGTGCACCGATTCACAAGCCTGTGTGTCACCATAGTTTACAAGCGATCAGCTGTTATCAACCAAATGCGGTCCAACGCATCAAGTTTACTGAATTAACTGTTTTTTGAATAATAAGAGCAGACCGGTATTAAGTCAGGTAATCTGTTTTTGTCTCATATACCATTTTAGTCAGTAAGTTAATTTTATTGCATCATAATTATTATTCCGTTATCCGTAAGTGAAGTGAATTCCAATCAATTATTTAATCGCGTTACATATACATATTTTTTTTGTTCCGTTACGCATATTTAATCGTACGTGTATTTGAGCGTGTCCACGGGTGCATTTTATAACCAAGTGCAGTGGTGAAGCGGTGGTTGTTTGAACATTTGACCTTTATTGTACATTCTTTATACTGCTAACAACAAGCCAGTTTTATATGAAATGGAAGCCTTAGCCAAACGAAAGAGTGTGATGAAGGGTCAAATGATCAGAATTGCCAATTATATCAGCACCAATGGAGACACTGCTACTTATGATGAGCTATCCGTTCGATTATCTGCCACCCATGAAAATTACAAAACATTTATTGCAATCGAAGATCAAATGTTCGAATTGGACGATTCGGTTGTGTCAGAGATAGAGGCGATCGACGATCAATACTTTTCCATTGTAGCAAAAACGCAAGCTCTCATTCGAGAAAGGTCATTAAGTACCATTGTACCCGCGATCCCGGATGATGTTGATACAACTTTAAACGCAAGCCAATCTAATTTTCGGTCCGATTTTAAGTTACCACGTTTGAATCTACCAATTTTCGACGGTAATGTCAAACAGCGGCATTCTTTCGATGATATATTCAACTCTACCGTACACGAGAACACAGCCAGACGCCAGCTTACAAGTAACATCCAGGAAAGTTCTAATCCCTCCATGAGAAAAGCAGCACCCAACAAAATGACTCATACGAATTTTGCAGTTACTTCGACCAAACAACCATCAACAGCTGATACCTCCGAGTCATCTGTAACCCTATGCCAATTCCAGACCGAAGTCACCTCGCATCAATCATCTGGGTCAGATCACAAATTGAGGAAGTTCAATGCAACTATCTTACCAACCACCGAGGTCGACATCCAAGACAAATATGGCAATTGGATAAGTTGTCGTGGATTATTAGATTCAGGTTCTACTCATAGTTTCATTTCAGAAAATTTGCTACGGCACCTGAAGGTACCTCGGACTAAAACCAGTATTATTATAAATACACTCAACCAAACGCAAGCCGGTACGTCAAGAGGTAAGTCGCTAATAAAGCTCAGATCCCCCATTGATCACAATTTTCAGATGGACATAGAAGTCTTTATATTACCAACGATAGCTTCAAAATTGCCGACAGAGAAAATCGAGAAATCACTATTCGAGATAGAAGATAATTTACCATTGGCGGATCCAGAGTTTAATATCCCTGCAACTGTTGAAATCCTGCTGGGATAATTCTTCCAAGCCTTACCCGAGGGCAAAATTCAAAAAAGAAGATAAATTATCCATGTGTCCAGAATTCTAAGTTCGGATGGCTAGTTGGGGGAACCTTATCCAATTTCGAATCACCTAATCTAGATTTAACCAAGCCAATTGTTAGTTCTTCTCACGTTAGGGCAATTGAAGTGTTCCAGCGTATAGAAGCGGCAATCGAGCGCTTTTGGAAGGTTGAATAAATTGTGCCAGAAAACTCCTTATCCATGGAAGAACAACAATGCATCGAGTTATTTCAGTCAACCACTAAATTGCAAGGTAATAAAATAGTTCTCCAATTGCCCTTTAAGCCAGATGCATCCGGAGTTGGAGAAAGCTATTTGCAAGCCCGTCGGAGATATTGCTCATTGGAGAAAAGACTAAGCCAGGATAAAAATTTGAAGGCAGCCTACGACGAATTTCTACGCGAATACCTCAGGTTGGGTCACATGGAAATAGTACCAGAAACCGAAATATCAAAGGCAAATAATCAGCTGTTCTACCTACCTCATCATCCCGTGGAAAAGAAGTCAAGCTCCATCTCGAAGGTTCGTGTCGTATTCGATGCTTCCGCCAAATCAAGTAACGGCTATTCTCTGAATGATAATTTGATGGTTGGTTCGACAATACAGGACAATATAGTGAATTTATTGATCCGGTTTCGCAAGCATAAATATGCCTTTTCTGCTGACATCGAGAAGATGTTCCGGCAGACTGCCATTTCTGATCCAGACAAAGATTATCATCGTTTACTATGGAGGGAAAGCTCAACCGATAATCTAAGACATTACCGCTTGAACACCGTGACCTACGGCACCTCACCTGCACCATTTTTAGCCACCGCCTCACTTGGATTCTTGGCAGATAAGTACGCAAATGTACATCCTGAAGCTAGCAATATTATTAAAACCGACTTGTACATGGACGATTTGATGTCTGGCAGCGATAACCTCGACATGGCATTACAGTTACAGAGAGATGTAATTTCGCTAATGAAGTACGGGGGGTTCAACATGCGAAAATGGTCAGCAAATCACCCACTACTATTAAAGAATATTCCATTAGGGAGTCGCGAAATAATATCATTTGAGATAACCGATAATAGTCAAATGATCTCCGTGTTAGGTATAAAATACAATCCAATTGCAGATTATTTTCATTTTAGAGTATCATTACCATCACCACCAGCTAAGATTACAAAGCGTACATTTCTGTCGGTATTTTGTACCAAGCTTAAAATAAGGTATACATAAAATGTTTTGTTTGGTATGAAACTAGCTATATGGGAAAACGAATATTTTCATTTACAATTTTAGTTTATTAGAATTATGAGAATTTGTTTTGTTTTTAAACGAAAATGTTCATCAAATATTATGTAATTTTATTTTATTGAAAAATCGAGTCTTGAAAATGTTTATTACTTCGGTCTAAAAAGACCAAAGTATTGAAATCCTGTCAAAAATGACGAAACATTTGGTTGGTCCAAAACCACTTTTCTCGACGTTTTGAAAGTCCCGGAGTCCGAAAAAAAAAAAAAAAAAAATTGTCCGTCCGTCTGTCTGGATGTCTGTACCAGTGGTATCTCGAGAACGGCTTGTCCGATTTGGAATTTTTTTCGCCAATCTGTTTCTATGGTTAAGGCGGAGATTTGAAAAGCTTTTGGAGACTGTACGTCAAGAGGGTGGGGTACCTGCCATACGAATTGACTCAAAATACCTGGTTTTATAAATATTTACGATTTTTTTATATAATATGCTGGTTTAATTATTGAATTGGGCATTGAACTGGGAATTGATTTGAAGGTTAAGTTAGGGATCAATTTGCGGGTTGAGTTGAAGTTGAGTTGGAGTTGAGTTGAGTTGGGGTTGCATTAGGATGTAGTGATTAGTTAACAAATTTTTTATATGATGGAACTTGTCTATTTCTCAACCGATTATTATGAAATTTGACATGTTTGTCGGAAATGGGAATCTAAAATGATTTTTGGATAAAACTCTGGAATATGGCCAAGTACGATGGAACTTGGTTATTCCGTACCCGATTATTATGAAATTTTACATTTGCGTTGTAAATGGGGTTCTAAAATGATTTTTAAATAAAGTTCTGGAATATGGTCAGTTACACGGTTAGAAATATCAGTATAATTTGGTATACTATACTTTCTGTATAAATTTCTAGAATACGATTTTTCGTGTTAAATTGGATGCCTGTCCTCATGTTACTGAAGCTTTTGAGCTGTTTGGTTGTTATTGTATAAGTAAATATATGTTGGTTAAAATAGAAATCAATACTGTAAAAATTGGTACACCAACTTTATGAAACAGAAGTTCTGATTACCTCGTGAGGTTTCAGCCCTTTATATTTTCTTAGTGAAAATCGTCTTGAAAAATAAGGTATTTTTAAACTTCATAAAATTGTTCGTTTTGTATTAGGTTTATGCATAAATTCGTGGTCTGCACGCTCATTACTGTAAGAAATATTTCTGTATTGCGCTCTTACGTAACTTATTCCGTGTACGCATTTGTTATATATTAAACATTTTGAGTTTCATTCTCTCAGTCCTTGTGCTGCCTTCGATTTGGAATGAATCCTGATGTAGTTCATATTCGTTATTTGTCTTTCTTTGTTAGTCAGACAAAAAAGGAAGAGTTTTTTGTGGCAATTCATTAACAGTGATGAAAAGTGGATTATTTACGATATCCCAAAAATGATAAAACATTGGGTAAGCCCGCGAGAGCCTACCACTTCAACTGCAAAGCCGAACGTCCATACAAAAAAGATTCTGATTTATATCTGGTGAGATTAGAAAGGCGTAGTGTCCTGTGAATTGCTATACAACCAAGTCAAACAGTCACTACGAATCAATACAGCGCGCATTCTGATGAAGAAGCGACCAAAATACGCGTCAAAACGAAATAAGGTCATTCTTTTATGGTCGCATGTGGCAGCGCAAACAAAAAAACAGTTTTGGAAGTAGGCTGACAAGCATTACCACAATCTGCGTACTCACCAGACATTACGCCTTCCGATTACCACCTGGTCCGACTAAAGCAACATAGTTTGTCTATGGTTAGCATTTCAACAATCTCGCCGAAGTACCAAAATGGATGGATATATTTTTTATGTTAAAACCAGCGAGTTTCTATCACCGTGAGATTTATTTTTTGCCAGAAAGTTGGCAAGAAGTCATTAAAGCAAATGGAAACTATTTTAGTTGAATATATTATTTTTAATCTTATACACTCCTGGACAAAATTAACGCATATTTTTTTTGTGTAATAAAAAAATCCCTGTGGTCAATTTCAGTGGAACTGGTATCAAGTGATCCCAAATTTATATTTTTCTCAAAAGAGGCACAAATGTGGCGTAATGGAATTATAGCGGCTATTTTTCATTGCAAAATGTTAAAATGTATCGAACTATTTTTTTTTTTATTTTCAAAAGCGGTTTAAAACATTAAAACTAGCTTTATTACAATTTACTTTAATTATTTTTTTTTACCCTTATTACAGCTTCCATCCTTCTGGCCATACTAAGTAGAATGCTTTGTATCATTTTTCTTTCTCTTCTCAGCTCTGCTATCCTGGTGCGGGATTTCTAGGTATAAGGTCCGGACTCATTGGTGGCCACTTAATTGCACGAATACCGAGATATTGTCGTACCATTGCAGCTACATGGACTGGAGCGTTATCATGCATTAACACAAAACTGGCATAACCTATGAAGCCCACATATGGCAAAACGTGATCGCCAAGAAGGTTCCGAACATACCAGTCTGCATTCATCCTCAAACCAATCTCTACCAGCCCCTTACGATCCTCCCACCTGATTCCACCCCAAAAAATTATTGAACCTCCAACAAAGCTTACAGTTAAGTAACTCATTTTTGAGTTGAGTAGAAGTGCGCTTTCGATCTCGTAACGATATCATTTTAAAAAATCGGTTGTCATGCTCGGTTGTGCATCTTTTACGTCCTTGCCCCGGCTTTCTTTTATACTCTAAGGTCTCACGATATCGCTTAAGTATTCGTGAAACCGAAGACTGGTTCATTCCTAATTTTCGTGCGATTTGTACTTGAGTATAATCTTTCTGATACAATGTGACGACTTTAACCGCCTCCAGCTCATGAAAGGGTGTTTGCTTTAGAATACATTTACAAGAATTAGTGATACTGCATTTACAAATAATTGATATACATACAATGGAACAAAAGCCTATCGTTGCGTTCGCACTTTATTTAAGGTGGTTTCTGATAAAAATATAAATGTGCTATCATTTGACACTAGTAGTATTAAAATTGACAAGCGGGATTTTTTTTATTACAATAAAAGAAAATATGCGTTAATTTTGTCCACGAGTATATATTATGTATAAATGTTTGAATTTCTTAAAAATACACACGAATTTATGCATAGACCTAATAAAATACGTTACAAACTCATAACTCGAAATTTATAAACAATACAATAATCATCTCTTTCATTGCCTCAATTCAAATTTGAATTTAAATATCTTTCTATTGTTATTTTGAATTTGCGAAGCACGCTAGATTGTTTTCATTTTTTGTTTTCTTCGTGCTCATTGAATTGATCCAATTTTTTCTGCTTGGCTCTTTTTGATTTATTTTAACTTCGATTGTTAAGCTGAGACGTGCTGTCTTTTTTCTTACCATTGGTTTTAGATGTGGATAAATGATGATGTTATTACATTGAATTTTCTCTTTTTAAGACATATTGTTATTGTTGTAGAATGTTTTTTAATTTTATTGCCCTTATTTTCTTTTGATTATAACTGGAAAATAAAGAAATTTGAGAATCTGTGTTGTTATTGAGTAATGCCATAGACATTCTTAATAGATTTCTCATTTCATTATAACTAATTGAAAAAAACAAAACTTCTGATAATTCCAATGTATCGTTGTGTTGTGTATTTTATAAGGCAATAACCAATTTTGTGGTTTTATAAATGAAAACTGCATTCTGAAATTACATTTATTAGCCTGGTGAGTCAGACTTCTGGGCACTTCTGAAAACAGTAATCGCTATTAATTTAATTTCACTCAAAGCTTATAAACAGTAGCCCAGAAACGACCCAACATAATAATTATAAGATAATTAAATAAACATTTATTTAGGAAAATTGCGGAGGCAATGAAATTAACCGATAATTTTTAAATGCACACAATCCTTTTTTACGATGTATTTGTTTACGCAATTTCACTCCTTAAGCATTTTTAAATTTTAAAAATTGAAATTTATGACCATTTCATAGTTTTTTTTAAATTTTATTTTAAATATGTATTTTTTAAAATATGTTTTTCAATTTTGGAAGCAATCTACCAAATGCATTTAAGAGTACCGTATTTTTAACGCTATTTTTCTTTGTCCATTGCTGGAAACAATCTTTCGCGTAAAAAAAACATTGAAGTAAAAAAATAAAAATTTAAAAAATTTATTTAAAATAAAAGTAATTTAGTATTAAATACAATATTAACTTATTAATGTATTAACTCTATTAAAATAGTGTGAAAAATTGCTGCGAATTTCATAGGCTGCAAGAGTAGGACACAACGATCGTCTGATTTTTAAATTCCTCCGTTGTAGCGAAACAGACACTGTAAGTGACACAATATTTGAGTGGGTAACAACAACTTAGTATAATTTAACGAAAAAAAGACACAAATATGCACATTCTCACGTAAAAAAAGTCGCAACGACTACCCATTTGTGGTAAAAAACCATATCCTTGTGGGTTGTGAATCAATTCGACTGCTTGGTGTTCAAATAAGTAACAAACTCAAATGGAATGAACACATTGTTGCATTGGCTAAATCAGCTTAAAAAAAACTCGGGTTCCTGAATCGATGCAGAAGGTTTTTCAAATCGCATCAAGTTCTCCAGATATATAAAACCTTCATCCGACCATGTATAGAGTATTGCTGTTGTGGGGTGCGTGGCGAGTGCCGACGTTTCCCACAATATATACTGCTGCTAGAGGCAAAATGTTCGTTGGCCTTCCGCAGTATATTTTCGATATAAATAAAAAAACGTTACACCATTTTTTTTATACACTATTTACAAAGAGGTATTTATTTCCTGTGTTATTTTTTATTTACAATCTAATTTTAATGCTTGATAGATATATTATGATGGGTTCGTATTGGACTGAACCTTATGAAAATTCTCAAGCGACTGGTTAAATATTTTTACCGTTTTCTTTATTTTGACTCGTATTGTTTTTTCGTTGGTTGCCGCGATATCTACTATTTTAGAATTTATCCGTTCCTCAAACCACAGGAACAGTGCCTGCTGATTTGCGGGTTCGGCCGAGTAGATGGCCTTGCTACTAGTATGGAGTTAACTACTCAAGGTACAGTGGAAAAATCAAGTGATTTCAAAGTGTGTTTCAAATGGTTAGATTTTGCGCGGCTGGGATCATCACACTGTCAAGTTTGGGGAGGTGCGTCTGGTACCACCCTCCACCTATTGGACAGGGTTCAACGCCGCGCTATCAGAATGATACGGAATCCCAGACTTGCTCAAGAACTAGACAGCCTACAGCATCGCAGAGATGTTGCAGAACTCTGCGTCTTCTACAGATGCTTACATGGTCAATGTTCTGCAGAACTATCGGAGAAAATACCACCATTCGTTACAACAACAAGAGGAACAACCAATGCACATAGGTTTACGGTGAAGCTCCCGAAACCTCGAACTGAAGAAATCAAGCGCGAATTTATATACCGAACATCAAAAAAGTGGAATTCGCTAATACATTTCAAATTTCCGAAGGAATATAAAATGAATAAATTTAAGGTAGCTATTAATCTTTACTTGCAAGATCGCGCATTGGGTGCAGAAGCTCTGACAGTTACAAGGAGCTAGGAACGTTAATAAGTCCGCTCTGCATCCAATTAAAAAAATCGATAAAAAAAAAAAAAAAAAAATGATCGTACGAGATATTTTTTTTTGTATATCACAAAATTGTTTGAAAGGTGACTCACTCAATAAATAAAAAACCCAGAATTACGTGAACTTTCACAAATCAGGCGTTTATTATGCCAATTAGATTACACAATATTATTCCACAGATGTATAATAGTGTTAATTTAAATATTTACAATCAAAATTGGATTTATTATTTATTTTTTTTGTTTTATACTTATGAATTATAACTTATTGATTGATGATTTTTTCTTTATTCTTTATCCTTAATCCTTTATCCTTTATCGAAAAATATTAAATACAACCATTCATAATATGGCTCATACCATTTATATTATTTTCTTGATCACAAGAGCCAATTCACCAAAAAAAACTTCTGTTATATTATTTAAATTAAACTTCATTATAACAGAAACAAACCAAATGCGGCCGTCTCAAATTGAGACCAAAATTCGACAGCCTGCCACGAAATCTAAAACTTGACTCCCCTATCATCATCCAAACCGACCGCGCGATTTTTAAAATAAAAAACAAAAATGCCATCTCTCCTCTTTCTTCGTTCAATCGCCCGTCAAACAGAGCTGTGCACCGGAGTTTCTTCATGAGCGGGACGATGCATGAAGGCGACGTCACAAAACAGACAACCGACAAAAAGACAGTTGGATCCATTTATTGCAGAAAATTTGAATTCCGGTGGACTCTATACACTTTCGCGGATAAAAGAAATTCTTTTTTTTCCAAAGCTTCTGTGGAGATTACTATATTATTCAAATTATTTTGGTGTTTGTTTTCCCTAAAAATTTGGTTGTTGCTTATTACAAAGCAGGCAATACTGTTAAAATGAAATAATTTTTCGCAACATTTAAAAAAAAAAATATCAAACGTCACAGTATGCTTTGGCAAAAATAATACGAAAGCACACTATAAAATCACAATAAATAAATTCCTAATTCTCTGGGAAAATCAGAATATTGCCACTGCTCGGACAAACGCTAATTTTTCATATAGAAATACAAAACCGTTCGTGAATTTGAAACAATATGAAGCTATGAACCACAATTAAAATCAAAACACGTTTTTCTGGGGGGACGTAAAGATAAAATTTCTGTTACATTTCATTGGAAAATTGGACTGCCTATCATAAATTAACTTTGTTTCAATGATACGTAGAAGCAAGTTTGTTTGAGTTGGCATATGCCATTATATCCGCATAAGTGCATTTGCTGTAAAAAAAATGTAAACATTGAACTTACGTTTTCTAGCCAGCTACAAGAAATTTATATCGTTTTTTTCGCTCAAATTTGCGGCTGGTTCCTTCGTGTAAATGCGCGAATGTTTTTAACCGGTCTGTATATCTAAGTATCATTTAGTATATGTAATAAATTTTTGTTTTGTTTATTTTGTTTAAGGCAATACCATATAAGGTACGGCATTTTCTTTGTGGCGCTAAAATTAATTTTAATTCTTTTCAATTGTAAAATCATTCAACTTTAAAAAAACTGATTGAACCCTAACCTGAATATCGATTTTGGTTCAGGTCATAAAAATATTCAAAGTCTTTGGACCGGAGTAAGTTCAGTTTCCGTTTTGGTTCTAAACGCTGGTTTTGAGTAGTAACTTGACAAAATCAAAAATAAGTTGGTCTTGGCTTAATTGTTTGTTTGTTTCTATTTTTGCATTCTTTTCTGAAACTCAAGTCACTCCGAACTCTTTCGCAGTTCACTTGTAACGCCCTGCCTTACGTAGTAGTCAAATCGTAGCGTAAACACCTACACTCTGGATTAGCTAATGGCAGGCTATAGTACTGAGACGAAAGGAGGATCAGCCTATGTATCCTGCCCTCTAATAGAGGATCGTAGTTATGTTCATGGCCGTCATCGATCATAATCAAATGATCAAAATCAGTTTTCCATTCCGCCCGTATCGGAATTGGAACCCGGTACCTCCCGACCGATCCAAACGAAAATAATATTTTAATTATGTTCTATTTCTTCTTTTAAATAGCACTTAGCAGGCGATTTGTATCCTGTTTCTGCAAAAAAAAAACTGTATAATGACAGCTATAAAGCGACAAATTCAAGCGGCGTTTCTTCCCTTATTGGTGTTAGTACCAAGGGTACAGTTTTTAAAAAACTGTACTTTTCTAAAAATTGAAGAACATCAAAAAACGTTAGTGAGTTTAGAGTATTAATTTTTGTTCTGTACTTAGATTCCGGTTCGATGAGATTTTGTCATGAGATGGAATTTTGTACTAAACCAGATTTTTGCATTCTGATTCAGTGGAATAAGAAAATAAATCCTGCATATGTATCCATAGTATTAAACGAACAATAATTGTATATATATCTGTAAATTTTTTCTGAAAATTGGCATACTGCCATTTTCCGGTGTGAAAAAACGATCTGGATAGGTCATGACTTTGGGAAAATTCGTTTAGGGCCTTAATTTTGGAAAAACATTTTTCATATGAATTACGCCACAAATACTTCAAATAGTTAAAATAGGCTTTGATGTTTGAGCACAATGCAACGACAAGAATTTCCGCTTCGACCAGCCTTTGCGATGACCGTACATAAGTCTCAAGGGCAAACGTTCGAATTTGTTGGCACCGACCTTCGTACACCTACCTTTAATCACTGTATGTTGTAATTTGGGCTCGCGGTGAACAGGTGTTGGTCAGCGAGCCTCTAACGGGTCACGGCCACTCGGCTAATCCTCTGATCGGCCGAGTTCCGTGGTGATAATGCGTTTATGTGCTACGACGACTAACGGCGATAGATCCGGGTGATGCACGGAAAAAAATAAACTGGTTCTCAGCTAAGAAAACGGACTTTTAATTCAAGAAAATGTACTTTTTCTTGATTTAAAAGCTAATTTTCTTATTTCTTTCGGGTTTTTCTTCATGTAAGAGTTGTGTTTCTTGAAATGAAGAAAAACTCAAAAGAAATAAGAAAATTAGCTTAAAAATCAAGAAAAAGTACATTTTCTTGAATTAAAAGTCCGTTTTCTTAGCTGAGGACCAGTTTATTTTTTTCCGTGTGCGGTATGCCCCGGATCTATATGGTGTGGGGGCAATGGCTAATCCAACGATCCGCCAGGCCCGGTAGTACGTCGCTCAACGATGGGGGCTAATCCACAGATCCACCCGGGTCACGGCGGTGCGGCGAACAAAACGTCCTGCGACGCTAGCTCCTCCGGACCGACCGACTTATTCCGCACTCGTACTAAAACACGCCAGACTTAGTTTACGATCTTTATTTGTATTCTACAATTATTTGTACACTTATATATTCGACGTGCCGAGCACGCTGGAGATGTCGGCACGTTATATAAACTGATAAGGGGGTTCGCTGTACTGGTTCGCTGAACTGAGCAGTAATCGTTGCTCGTTCAATGGTTGCGAATTAACTAATTTTTATGTTTTCCGTATTTTTGCTTTTTCAAAACGCATTGTTTTGCGTCACCTGGCTTGATTCTATTCGTTCTCCCAAATTCACCACACCGCGTGAACGAGTGTATTTAAATGTTTTAGAAAATCGAACGTAGAGGTCACTCGGCATAAGGAAAGGTGAAATCGTGTTTGACCAATGAAATTAACTATTTGTTTGTGTAGTGTCATTTATTTGGTGGTAATCACCACACACTCCCTTACCAGTGAATTACCGATGAACGAAATTCTCGAGACGCGCTGGAGTTTTCGTCCGTCTTCCGGCTCGTTTTGTTGTTGGTGCTGGTGAGGTGTGGGTTTCTGCATTCTTTGCTATGTTTGATTTCCTACCGCTAGCTGTGGTTGGTGGTTTGAGATGTGGCGGCGCTTGATCGCGTAGATCGAATCTTACCTTCTTGTCGCGGTTGGTGGTGTTTATTTAGCCTCGGGGCTAGGTGCGTCTGCCGACGGCGTACCCGTATCTCTTGATGGTTGTTCGGCGCGCTGGCTTCTTTCACTTGGCTCATCGAGTAGGTAACATGGCTTCAGTCGGTCGATTGAAACGTTGCTGAGTCGACCTCGCATTTGCACCTGAAAAGCTTTTTCCTAACTCCTTATTACCTTGTATGGGCCCTCGTAAGGTGGCTGTAATGACCTTCTTGCTAGGTCGACACTAACAAACACGTGAGTGCATGAGTTTAGTGCAGGTGCCACAAATGTTGTCGGGCTACAGTGTCTCGATGGCGGCGTTGAGCGAATCCGGTTGAAATGCTGATGCAATTCTTTGATGAACTCGGTTTGGTGAACTTGAGATTTGTTTTCTACTATCAGTTGGCTTGGTATCCTGATATTCTCGCCATACACTAGCTCAACTGCGGAGGCTTGTAAGTCCTCTCTGTGCGCCGTGCGTAGTCCCAGTAGAATCGTCGGTAATGCACGTGTCCAGTCTTCTCTTCCCTGGCACATGATCGCTGCTTTCAGTGTCCTGTGCCATCTCTCTATGAAACCGTTGCATTTCGGGTTGTAAGCGGTTGTTCATTTACGTTCGAATCCCAACGTCTCGCCAAATTTGGCGAACAAATCCGACTCGAATTGTGATCCTTGGTCTGTGACTATGGACGTTGGGACTCCGAAACGTGCGATCCAGTGGCTTAACACTGACCTTGCAACGGTTTCGGCCCGAATGTCCGGCACATGAACTGCCTCGGTCCACCGTGTGAACCTGTCGACGATGGTAACACAGTACCGTTGGCCTTCAGAGATCGGTAGTGGGCCAACTATGTCCATGTAGATTTCGCAAAAACGTTTGCTCACGGGAGCGAAACTTCCCAGCGGACTTTCCGTATGTCTCGAGATCTTAGCTTTCTGACAAGCTAAGCAACACTGCACCATTCGTCGTGTGTCTCGTTTAATGCCCGGCCATATGAACTGTTCCGTCATTGTCTTTATCGATGCTGCGACTCCAGGATGCGCTAGATTATGTGTGGCCTCGAACGTTTTCTTGCGGAATCTCAGTGGGATGAACGGTCGGGTTCTTCCCGTTGAAACTTCGCAGTACAGTGATTGTTCGGCATTGAAAGAGATTGGAATTTTGATAAATTTTAAGGTGCCTTCCGATTGCATTAGTTCTCGTAACTCCTCGACCTCTTCTTGTGCGCTTGCGATTTCGGCGTAATTTACCGTTTCAGGTAAATTGATTTGCTCTGATCGTGATAGCGCGTCTGCCACCACGTTCTCAGATCCTGCTATGTGTTGAATGTTTGTCGTGAATTACCCTATGAAATCCAGATACCTGAATTGACGCGGGGATGCCTTGGCCAAATTCTGCTGAAATGCGTACACTATTGGTTTATGATCCGTGAAAATCGTGAACGTTCGACCCTCCAATAAATGTTTGAACTTCTTGACGGCAGTGTATATTGCGAGGAGCTCTCTGTCGTAGGTGCTGTATTTCTGTTGGGCTGGGCTCAACTGCAGGGGTTTCCATGCTGTATCGGTGTCTTGACCCTGTTGTTGGATAACTGCTCCTAACGCGGTGTCAGAAGCGTCGACCATCAGTGCTAGTGCTGCTGTTGCTGAGGGGTGAACCAACAAGGTCGCTTCGCTCAGCTGTTTCTTCGCCAACTTGAACGCGTCCTCAGTTGCTTCGGTCCACTCGATCACCCTCGTGTAGTTTTTCCGACTGCCTCTGAGGTATTCGTTTAGAATAGCTTGGTTTCGGCTCGCGTTGGGAATGAACATTCTATAAAAGTTGATGATTCCCAAGAACCGACGTAGCTGGTTTACCGTTTGTGGTTTTGGAATTTTTTCGATTTCCTCGATGCGCTCCGGAATCGGCTTTATTCCTTCCCCGGAAACTTCGTGACCTAAAAATTGAATTTTGTTGAATGCTTAAAATCAAACCGTTTTGGTTAAGCCGAGAAAAAATTTCCTCCAGGTGCTCCATGGAGTGGGATGCAATGAGCACGTCGTCTAGGTAACTGAAGCAATAGTCTAGCCCCTGAAGAATGGCGTGCATAAACCTCTGGAAGGTGTTTCCGGCGTTTCGTAGCCCGAACGTCATGCGGACGAATTCGTACAATCCGAACGGTGTGGCGATTGCTGTTTTTGCAATATCCTGGTCCTCTATCGGGATCTGGTGGTAAGCTCTCACAAAGTCTATAGTGGAGAAAACGGTGGTTTCCTCCAGTTGTTGTACGTAATCCGTGATGTACGGAATGGGATAACGGTCGGGAATTGTTGCGTTGTTCAGTGCCCTGTAATCCCCGCAAGGCCTCCACTCTCCGTTTTTCTTTTGTACCAGATGTAACGGGCTGGCCCATGGGCTGTCGGACCGTCGGCATATTCCCTGGTCTACCATGTACTGGAATTCTCTCTTCGCGATTTCCAGCTTCTCCACACTCAATCGACGAGGTCTGGCGAATACCGGAGGACCTTTTCTCACAATGTGGTGGGTGACTTGATGGGGAGATCATTGGCATACCTAGTTTGCTGTGATTGGCCTAAATTTGGTCAATAATTTAACAATTCGTTCGTCGATTCCGGTGTGCCCTATCACTCGTACTGTAGGTGCTGCCTCTGTGTTTCTCGTAGCCACTGAGAAGAGCGTTGTGATCGGGTCGATTAATCTGCCGTGCTAAATGTCCACGATGAGACCCGTTTTCTTTAAAAAATCGGCGCCGATTATTAGTGTCGTGACTTCTGCGATTATAAAGGTCCACTGGAACTGGCGGCGTAGGCCCAGATCTATCGTGATTCGGCGGTTCCCGAAGGTTTTGAGCGTAGCACCGGTAAAAGTCCGCGTGCTGAGGGTTCGATTGATGTTGAGAGACCGGTACGACTGATACGTCGGCCCCCGTGTCGATGAGATAACTGGCGTTGGATGTCTTATCGTATATTTTAAGGTGACTACTTGGACCTAGGCTGGGGCACTACGGCATAAGGAAAGGTGAAATCGTGATTGACCAATGAAATTAACTATTTGTTTGTGTAGTGTCATTTATTTGGTGGTAATCACCACAGTACCAAAGATCATATTATAATAAAGATGCTTCGTTCCCACGGTGAAATTGTTATATGAAAATATAACGGGATTACTGAAAAATACACACAAATATCACAATACACAATATACACAAAAATGTTCATGAATATCTACACGAAAAAAAAATATAAAAACAGTATAAACAGCAAAAACACCAACGCATGTAAGTTTGGAGCGCCCGCAATATTAAACTCGAGTGCCCGTCATTTATTTTTTTATTTTGTACTGAATGAATCATCTTTAATATAGAAAGATCTTTGGTTGTACGTAGCATTTTCCCGTGTTAAACGACAAAATAGCTTGAAAGTTCTGAAATTGGTTACCACCTGAAAATAATCGTCGCACGTATAATGTTGTGTGGAAAGAAGCATTGAACGCTCCTGATGAAACTTCTATAATAAGTCTTGATAGTGACAGTGACGACGGTTACCTCGGCAACATCGGTTTTTATGTCTCAGCCGAATAAAATAAAACGAAATTAAAGTTGTTTTGCGAAAGAGATAAAAAAAACTGTATTTCTTTTCACTGAGCTTATCTCGCTCCCCTGGTACTGTGAGATGAATGTTATTAAGTTTTTAAGAGCAGGATAAATGTAATTGGGACGATAAAACGGTTTAACAGACAACGAAAAGTAGATTATTAATGAAATAAGCTGGAACTACGTGGCAGGTGATGCTCTCAACGGAATAAATACAATTTCACATCTAATATGAACTATTCACTTAACGACCAAAATCCGTAAACGCTTAACGACCAATGCTCATAATACAAAAAAGCAATATTAAAACACAGTGTCATGACGCACGTATCATGCAGAACCAGAGCATCCTGTATACACTAATGGGGTTAGTTCGAAAACTAAATCTGGGAATTTGTTAATCTGCGATCAGCCGGTTTTTGCAAATTTTATATTTGAAATGTTTGAATAAGTGTTTAAAATTTAGAAAAATTCGAAAAAACTTTAAATCCATAATTTGTATTTCCTCAAAATTCAATCAAAATTGCGCGTATCTTTTATTTGATGCACAGCTTCCAAATTATATTGAATTTGCTTTGATTTAAAAATACAAATTATTTCTTTTTTCCCTTATCCCTCAAATCAATTTCACTGCCTTTATTGTACATATATATTGTACTATAATATTATATTGTATTTTCACGATTCAATGCAGTAAGAACAATTTCCGCTTAAATTCTTACGAAACGAACAAAAATGTTCGCGTTCACATGGCTGCGTGCACGAGTACAATCTCTTTCCTAATTTAGAAATATAGAAAATCACAAATTAAAAATAAAAGTTTCCAAGAAATAAAACAAAACGAAAGATCTACAAACAAATCTCGTAAGTCTGTATGGTATGATTCCAAATCTTGTTGTTGTATTTTATTAACCTTTTTGATTTTCTAATTTTCTGTGTAAATAGTACCAAAGTACATGGCATTTTATTTCGTCCGACTCTACTAAATTTCCTATTTTTGTTTACTTAATGAGTTAGACAAGTTACAACACCATATAATATCACCGCAAACCATAGAAAAAGGGGTATCGTATATATTTTGAAGCGTATTTTATGAGAAAGTAAAAAATCGTTCCCGCATAAAAAATTTGAATACAATTTGCATAAAATTAAATTCCAAATGGGTCTCAAGTAAATATTTTCTTTGCTAAGTCGAAAAAATAATCACCAAAATCTGGTTATTTGTCTTTCGTCCGTACATAAATACATAATGTAAAGTATATGTATGTACGTCGAATGGAACAGGAAAATTTAACCAAAAAAAAATATTTGAACAGAAAGTTTTTGGAATAGTATCAGTTTCAAATGGAGTGACCCGAGTATAATTTTGTTGATACAAAACACTTGCTTTATTTATTTCAAACATTTATTTATCGAGTATTTTAGTGTAATTTATATCTTTGCTCTAAAGTTAAACACGTCTTTTGTTATGCTAGACATCGAAAAAGAAATAAATTTCCACTTTTTGTTTTTATAGTACATATAAATGGATGAACATAGAAATAGGAAATCGGAAATTATATTTTTGTGTTCTTCAACAACGAGTTGATTGATTCGAGTAAAAGCAGGCAGATGGGTCGTCTATTAAAGGTCATTGTGCAGAAGTAAAATTGAATGAGCTTGTAGAATATATCCTTTTAAATTTGGCATTGCGATTATTATGAGCATTGAACTGTATGTAATTCTGGATTTTTATTTGTTTCTATATATTATCGGATGTAAATCGTAATTTGATTACTTAGAGTGCTCCACTACGCTATAAGCGAGAACTCTCGGAGATCGTGGGGCCTTCCACACCCACACTCTGTTACCAACAACATAGATCGGATTTGGTGGGGTTTAGTTAGTAGTATTTAAATTTGTTTAGTCCCAATTTGAAGTTGTAAAGGTATAGTCTGACACCCTAAAAATAAATTAATTTAGGTATCTGAATTGCAAGGATGACAAATTAATCACTAAATTTAACACCTTAAAATTATCAGCACGGATTATAAAATTCTTTCATAGATATTCCAGCAAACCAGTAAAATAAAGCAGCTTTAATCTTGTACGGGGTTACAGACACCTAAATAATCAACAGGTAGTACATTATGTTATGGGTTATATAAGTTAAAGATAAAGATTAACACAAGACGACACAATTCGGAAAACTTCATATCTGCTAGATCCTTGTAAATTCTGTAAGGCTGAGATAGGTTTCAAGAGACTTCCTGAAAATCGAAATCGAGATTAATTAGTTATATTTAAGCTTTACTTACTTAAATAGAGTCGATTTATTTAAATTCAAATTTGCAATTAAATCAAAACCAAAAATTAAATTTTAATTTTTCAAATCAAAGTTTAAGGAACAGGTTTTAATTGTTTTAATAAAATAGTCCTTTCCCAAAATCCAGCAACGCCAAAAATCCATTCCCCTCGCCCATAACCGAAATCAAGCACTATTACGTTAAATTTAAATTCAAAATATTTAAATCGGAAATAACCTGTAATCGGAAATAACCTGCTGTTACCTTGTTTTTTAGGTTAACAAATGTAATTAAGTTCCAATTCGCAGTCCAACCTCTCAATAATCCAAAGCAGACGCAACAGTCTTCAAAATATTAGTCTTTTTTGTTTGATTGACTAATTTTGAGTGTACGACGAAGCATTGCAGGATCTCCCGGAAATTTGAATTATGACGCCGGGCAACCGCGTACGTGGCACTACTTGGAAGGATTGGATAGGATGGTTAAAAAATCAATCATTTTTGATTGAGATAGGCCAGGTTACAGATACCTAGACATACAACATTTTGCATTTATTAAATTAATTTGAAGCTTTTCAATACCTGGCATTCCAGAATAAGTTAATAAATTAAGACGCTCCTTCCAGGACGTACATCTAAAAATGCAAATTAAATAATTACTTATTCATCCGTACTGCTTAATAAGTTACTGTAAATTTAGTTTCTATCTGAACCTCCTTGAATTACAGCCGGATCAGGTTTCTGGAGAAATCTCGTCGATTTTTAATAGTTGCCAATTACCACTTAACAAAGCAACCTTAAAATAATACCAGCACATAAATTATATATTACCTATCTCCCGGGAAATTTAAATGAAGCCTTCCATCGATCCATCAATAAAGCAGCGGTGTCCACCTCCGCTGTACCTATTCTCAGTACACCGAAGTAAATCTCTAAATCACTCAGATCTTGTGAAGTACTATAAACAAGATATAAACAATTTAGCCAACCAACTAAAATACACACCAGATATTTATCCTAATAAATAACATTGTACTATCACTCTCCAAAATCATCGCCCAATTAATATCTCAGCAGAAGTAAATGAGCCCCGTAACCACAACTTCATAAATCCGCTGCTTTAGCTATAGAAATCCGATGCTACCTCTGACTCCTGCCTACCCTCATCTAACTTAAACTACATAAAGTGTTACGATGTACTGCCTTGTATTTAATAACCCCAATTGTTCGAGTATATCGTAGCCATTTAACGACATACGAACCGTTCATCTATAATATAATAAATACAAGAATATTTGTTGGCTTCAGGTTTGCTACGACAGTTTCAGTTGCATCTTGTAAATTATGGCTTAGTTACCTTGAATATTTGTATTTTCTAAACAAAAATGTTTCTTTCAGAAAATCCGAACAATTTAAAAATGATGTCTGGCTCATTTCAGTTACCTCAAACTGTTTTTTGACGTGATTGCTTAAATTGGTATTTCGGCTTTATGTGTCACGAATAATATTATTGCAATGACGTCATCCGGCGGCAAAGAAATCCACGCCGCGAACCTCTGATTTCGACCGATTTAAATGCTTGAACCAGGGTAGCGAGAGAATGGCCCATCCGATCAGAGATCAGATGGTGTCAATTTTTGCGTAAAAAGCCAGTGGTGGTTAATTTATTTTAAATTAAATTAATTAATCATCACATAAATTTTAATTAAAACTTCAAACTAGAAAATAGCGATTGTAGTTTAGCCCTTGATCGGGGGCAATTACTCATCAGCTATAAGCACTGCCTGTAATTTAAAGATATGATTGCTTAGATTGGTCCTTCGGCTTTATGTGTCACGCATAATATTATTGCAATGACGTCATCTGGCGGCAAAGGAACCCAAGCCGCGAACCTCTGATTTCGACCGGTTTAAATGCTTCAACCAGTGTAGCGAGAGAACGGCTCATCCGATCGGAGATCCGATGGTGTCAATTTTTGTATAAAAACCAGTGGTATAGCTAATTAATTTTAAATTAAATTAATTAATCTCCACATTAATTTTAATTAAAATTACAAAGTACAAAATAGCGATTTACAATGCTTGAGATCACTGTAGCGAGACGACCCCTCATGCCTCATCTGATCGGAGCAATTCTAGTGCTAATTTGTGCGGAAAGAAACTGTGGCAGATAATTTATTGTAAATTAAAATAAATAATTTTCACAAAAATCTTAATTAAAATTTAGATCTACAAAGTGGCGATTTACAATGCTAGAGAGCATTATAAAGAGGAAATGCCTGATCTGATAGGTCATATGTCAGTGTGAACTCTGATATATATTTGACCTAGACTGCATATCCATCACACTAACCTCGGCGACTTTGAGAGGCAATTGTCTGCGGAACTCACATTCATCAGGCACATCTCCGCTGAAACCCTGCGCTTCATATCGTACTTCTCATACCATCGCCCAGTACTTAATCGTTTGCAAACAATCACTGTACTCTCATTTCATGATGCTAATAATAAAGAAATTTATTTTAATAAACCCATACATCGTGCCATTTCTCGCACCTCTTATAAACGTTATCACGGAAAACACCTACGGCCGTGTAGAAGACACAGCCTACCGCGAATTTTTTTTTTTTCTGGATATACCAGTCAGTATCACACTCCATATGTGTGTGCCCGGGAGTTAGGAGTTTGTGATCTATCGTTTCTATATGTGGCAAAGTTTGTATTAATAATTCAAACATAGAAACCAACTTCGAATTTCTGTTCTGTCCCAGACAAGACAACAGTCGCTTTATAGAATTACATGTTTGACAGTGAAAGGTACAGACAACGGATGTATAAACATACTAGAAGCAATTTCATTTCAGCCTTTGGTTGATTTCTGCTTCATGCTACATCATACAATATGGCTTGTTGGTCGTACAATTATGAACTGTTAAATTGAAAGTTCATAGAGGATGTTTATAGAAATATGCAGAGGAACGTAGAAAGTAGAAACGGAGTTGGCTATATTTTAACAACAACGAAAGAATATATTGTTTAGCCTTAAAATAAAAACTAATTAGTTATAATGAAAATGGCACAACGAAATAAATTTTCGATACAAAATAAATTCAATAAAATATATTCCAATTGCTCGATTTTATTTTCATAGTAAATCTAACACGATCATGTGCAAGACTGATAATTGCTGCGTTCCATTTTCGCTAGCAAAGTACTCACAAGTACTTGCCACTGCTTTCAACTACTCTTGCTCTTGTATATGAGTAGTTTGCTGGAAGTAGTTACGCCAACAATTTCCGCTAGGTAAATTTGGTACTAAAATCGTTCAAGTGGCTTTGTTAGTTTTGAGGTTATGTAAAATGTCAAAATTTCTTAAAGTTTTTAAGAAATATTGCAAGAAAACCAAAAATTAAATTGAAACAGTTGGAAGATATGCAAGTAAGTTGAGAAAAACAATTTTATTTTACATAAAAAATAATAACATTTAACTTTGTGGTGGACTAGTACTCGTGCCTCCGGAGAAATTCAACGAAGTGGATTTGAAAGAATTAGATGTTACTAGCGAATATGCATTGTCGTTAATCTTTTTTACACAATTTAATTTAGGTACATTTGTGTGTATGGATCTGTTGTGTACGTGCCCACAATTTTTCGTATTTTTCACAAATCATGCGCAATTCGTCTATTGATGAAATATTCATAATTAAAGTGACTTGTTCAAATTCCAGAGCTATGTTTTCGCGTAAGAAGTTCATGCTCTGAGGACTAAATTTCTGTAAAACAGATTGTCTGAGTTGAAAATACGTGCTTCTAGCAAATACCCAGTACCATTTTCCTGCTGTGTCTTTTAAGAATTTAGAAAGGATAGCGTCTAAACTCGATAAAGGTATACATATGTTCCCGTTTTGCTTGCGATTCTATGCGAAAAATGAAATCATGCACATCCAGCTCAACTGGCAAACCGGTAAAACAAATATCCCATTTTGGCTTATACACCATTGGAAACATAGGGGCTGTCATATTTGGTGTATAATATATTCAAAGGCGTGTTAAAATTTCCTGGTGGATTATAAAATTCGGAATAGGCTGATTGATATTGTGACGGAGGTGTTGTATCAGTTGTGAAATTGGGTTTCCCATCGCGGATGCTGATCCTCGAAACCGTTACATTAGCGAGTGGTTTTCCATCGCCGACGAAAGTATGGTGCGTTTGAGGAATAGGAAATCTGACCTCAGACGATGGTTTAACTATAACTGGCACGACAGCCCCACTTGGATTTCTTGAATAGGTAACATGACTTATTGAGATGGATTACGTGGTTTGGGCAACCCCAAAGTTTACCGCGCCCTCTGATATTATCGTATGATTCGCAGGGTTAATTATGGTATTTGTTACTAAAATTGGAGGTAGTGTACTGTCAGTAGAATCTGTTCCAGTCACTATTGCTGCAGATGTCGTTATCATCGTCACTGCTATGACCTTTTTTTCCCGTTAATTCTTCTAAAATGGTTAATTAAATGATCGACTTCATTATCCTGATGGAAACAGCCTTTAAGTCGTAGGGTCCGTGCATTCCAATGTTGCAATTTGATTTTTAATGTGTGTAACAGATCTACATTTATTCTTATCGGATCTCTCATTAGATCACTTAATATCTTTTGTTGTTTGATACATAAATCAAGTTCCTTGATAATTAGTTGCATGCGTCTGTTGGCTTCAGAGAGAGATCGCGATTTTCTGCTTTGAGAATCTCTATAAGATACTCCTTGCGTTGATTATTCGACATATTAATATCACGAATTAAGCAATCTACTTCAATTTCGTCTTCGATCAAAGCCACGAACATTAAATCTATTTGCGCATGCGTCATGTCATGATTACGTTATTTTTATATACATACATATATCGGAGCACAAAAAAACAAAACAAAATATAAAAAAATTAACAATTCAAAAAAATCTCCCTGCTATATTATTTGGTTCAATAAACAAAAGTAGAGAAAATATAGCCAATATAAGTCCAACCAAGTAACGACCATAAGTTTTATGAATGTAAAAGCGAGATAAATAATTGATTATGAGAAAAAAGTAATTCAAAACAAAATTGGAACTCCTGAATTCCCAAGAGTTTGTTCCAACTAAATAATATTCAAAAAATAATAATAAAAAAAAATTAAAGTAACAAATTATGTGTTAATTTATGTTGTTTCGAAACGAATCAAAATATAATATAATTGTGATGCAGGATTATGCTGATGAGAGAATATGGCCCGTTTAACCGTTGCTCAATATATCCGTAAAAAAAAACATAATAACAACAAAATTCAATACCTGATGACATCTAAATTTGAAAACTTCTTACCAGTGCGATACAACCTTTCAACAATGAGATACACAGTTTTAACTGGAAGTCATAATCATTGTTTGACAAGGTCGAAAATTCAACACTACTACACTAACAATGCACAAGCCTTACCACCATATCACCAACTTGGTATTAACAAGCTCATGTGATTCCAAATTTGGAAAACGTTATTAACCGAATATGCAACAAATCTAGAGACATGTGATTTTTCTTTTAGATTCTATAAATTATAGTGTATAAATGCTGGATCCATTCAACCCGTATACCAACCATAGGATCGTTCTTAGTTGCTTGTTCTGAACACCTATATGCCATAATATCTTTTCATTGATTTCATTCCTGCAACGCAAGAGATAAATATAGAAAATCTTGGGGAGTGAGTGCTTGTTTGTCTTTTTCGACTACTTAGGAAACTAGGGCTAACGTCATCCAATGATAGCTCTGCTGCCACATCCATGGTGTTAAGTTTTTATCCTGTATTGCTAGTATCTGTGCGGTTACTCGCTTGATATCGGGAAAGTTTTGATCTGTAATTTTTAATCTTCTCTGAGCTGTTACCCCTCACCGAACTTGCTGACTCTTTTGAGCTGGTTTTTTCTTTATTTAACAGAGAGTAAGATTATTTCTTGTTTGCAGAAAACTGTACTTGTTTGGTACTAGTGCTGTCCTTGATCATCGTTTTGGCACTTCTCAAGAGTGTCTATTTAAGATAGGTTCAACCATTTTAAAACTATCAAGGGTTGCAGCTCCCTTTTGGCATACTGTCTTTATTTTATTTTCCTCAAAGTTAAAGTCTACGAGGGTGCCCCTGAGATAAATTATTTTGTGTAGTTTACGTTTAAAATAGTTGTCATATACTTTAAATTCAGAGACACTTATTTTTAGAAAATTTGAAAGAAATATTTTATAAACATGTGCTAAACCTTTTAGAATTTCAAATGCCTTTTTGCGGGAAATATTTTTATCCCAGTAGATGATTTTCAAGAGCCATCTATCTCATTATTAGCGGCAGCCGTTGTTAAAACATTCTGGGAAGTTTGTTCTATTTGCGGCTGTTGTTTAACAATTTTTTAAACTTGAGTTTACGTGTTTATGAAACTAATTGTAAATACTAAATGCTCGATCACATTGTAGCATTTATTTGGTATTAACTAATATCACTAAGAATTTATTTAAGGCTTTGAGCACTTATGTTACAAGATTTGCAAACAAACATCGTACCTATATATATGTATAGAAACATAACTATATATGTATGTAGATACATATATATATATATATATATATATATATATATATATATATATATATATATATATATATATATATATATATATATATATATATATATATATATATATATATATATATATATATATATATTATATATATATATATATGATATATGTATATAAATAGAAAGAATATTACAAAATAGAGTAAAAAATGAAAATTAAAGTAAGAGTTCTTCAATTAAAAAATAAATTTTTTTTTTTACTTGTTCATGTACATATTAGGTCACTCATCCATGTTACTACAGAGGGATTAGTCAATCAGGTTCAGTAACAACATATATTGCTTAAGTTGAAGGATATTTTATATTCACTTCGATCAATATATTAAAGCACGTGTCCAAAGCTTCTATAATATTTTTAAAAATAATTATGTTTGTAGGTGTTCCCTCCGCAACACCCACTTGGATCAATTCTTAGGAAAATCCCGGGTTGTTTCTGCTTGCGTAGTTTCATGTAACGAAAAATTCCTTTCTTTTCTTGTTATTTATATAATATTGTATAATGAATTAAGTTTATTTTGATAATGATACAAATAAATTTTGTATTTCCTTCTTGGAAAGGCAAGAGCTCCTTTAATGTTTCTTTTTTCCCTGATGTGGAAGAATGTGGTAATTATTTGTCTGAAATTAGAATAAAATAAATTAAATTTACGATAAAACTGACTGTCTCTTAATAATCGTACCATATTTAGATTTTTCAATACGGGTGCCTATGGGGATATTTGACATAAACGTCTCTTAACGTCGGTTTTGATTTTCCAATTATTTTGTGAAAATTTATTAACCCTTTTTAATTGAAATAATTAAATAAATGATTTTTCTAATTAAAATATAATATGAGATATCAAAATTATTTTATTATGATTTTTTAAATCATATTATTTTAGTTACAATCGAACATTTATCATATTACTTTTCTGAGTGTATATAACAACTATTATGTGCAATAATAATTGTTAAAAAAACAACCGAAGAAGGAGTAATTCGAAATCGATCTGCTTAAGTATTAATAAAAATCATTGAGTAAAGGGAAACAAGTTTTTTCAATTAAAATACGTTCTGAAAAATAATTATGTTGTTTTAATTATAAAATTTATGTTACAAAATAATTACAACCAACCAAAAATGGGTGTAATACAATACATCATTATAATCTAATTTGTTGTTTAATTTTAATTCATTTAATGATTGTAATGAAATTTAATTTAATAAATACGTGCTCAATGAAAATATTTTGCTTTTTCGAATTATCATTGGGCCGGAAATTGTAACTGTATCGGTGCGACACTGTTTGAACATCATATATATTGCTAAGTCCAATGAATGATTTTCGTCTGCACAGCCATACCTTTTATAGTTATACTTTTTGCGAAAACTTAAAAATATTCCGTTTTTTTTAAATCATTTATTGTGGATTTTCCAAAGCCATAATTTTTCCTTAAGAAAATTTTCCCTTCCGCTACTTTCTACAGCTTTAATAATATCGATTTAGAACGAGAGAGATGCCGTATATCCCCACTATTGATGTACGTTAACAAATAGTAATTCGAAAAGTACTTATCCAATTTTCATGAAACAAAGAGGCATGACTAATAAACCTTGACCAGACAAGGTTTATAATAAAACATAGTATGGCTAAGACCTCTAGGTGGTCGGATTCCAAAATTATAGACGCGTAAAGGTTTCTTTAACAATACATACACATAATAGAGAATACTTTCAAACATTTATTTTGCAATAGTTATTTACGTCACAATGGCGGTAAATGAGTTGTTACAGGATGAGTTCGACGTTTATAGACTTTGTCGCCTCAAAGGAGCCAAGTCCAGAATTTTGAACGAGTACTATAACGATCATTTAACGTACGTACGTGTAACGTACAACGTTTTATTTCATACTACATGGGACATTAATTCGATTTTTTCATTTAAAAATTAATTTTAAAGTAAAAACATGATTTTCAAATTATCAAGTTACCCTAGTTATTTTTTTTTTTTGTTTGGTTTTATATTTTTCTGTACTGTAATAGCTAGTTTTCCGGACACTTTTTTCTGTACCGTAATGAGTCGTTTTCCGGACTGAAATCAATCACATAAACATTGATTTTCGGTATAGTATGAAATAAATAAATGAATAAAAGTGATTTTGTTTCTATGTATAGTATGTATGATATGATATGATATAGATCTACAGGCCAACCATAATGGTGACCCTAGGTATGTATAGCACATTCCTCGAGTATGCCTAACCCATTATCAAGAAAAGATACCTAGAGTACCATATTCCAGAATTACGCGGGCCCAGGCCCTGCCTGCATACTCAACATAAAAGGTTTGTAAAGATTTAGGATGTTAGTCACAGATATAACTAGGGCAGTAATCGCCGCAAAGTTATTTTCTAACTACATAGTTAATTTATTAAGAAACAATTGTTAAATAAAACCATTCTCACACAGTAGATTTGGATTTTGTTAATTGTTAGTATATGTTAGTAGTGAATAGGTATAGGTGTTGCTATAGGATTCATCTATATGTGTACTCAATACTTAATATCCAGGGGTCTTCTCTTCTCATGCTGTATATAAAGATGTGTCCATATCTCCCACCATCACCAATTCTCGCGGTGGGTGTATTTGTCCGTTTAGACTCGACAGCATAATCGTTTGCACATATTGATGACCTAATGGTTGTTTAAGTCAGTTAAGTAAGAGTTCACAGTAGAGTCATATATAGTTATCCTTATCATTCATTCAGTCTATCTAGGATTTATTTATCATTAAGTTTATCTATTGTTACTTTTGAAAAAAATAACTATCTTTATATAGACCGTTCACTACGAAAATTGGTGCAAGTCAACCATCCAAAAAAGAAAATTTTTTGAGAATGATATCATTAGAGATATACCGGCAAACAACTTATCCCTAATTTTAATTTATGCAATAACAAGAAAATTCAATTCCTTCATTTCCTCGTTTCATCAAGTTATGGACCCACACCACCTCCAAAAACAAACCGTCCATTTTATTCAGTAAAATTTTATTTAGGAAAATAAATCACCAGATAAATATCCGGTCTTTTTTCCCGTTCAACTGGAGAGATTTTATAAATATAAATATTCATAAAGGAGAAAATATAAAAGCAAAAAACAAAAGAAAAAACCAAAACTAGTTGAACTCAACTTATCAATAACTAAAAAAATATATAGATCGTTTCGCTTTGGCAATCAAAACAGCAACCTGTACAAAACAAATTCCAGTTCTGTTCAAAAATAAAACCGAGAACAATTATCTTTCAAAAGTTAATCAAAACATTAAAAAATCTCCAAAAATGTCAACACCAACAAAGCTTGTTTGAAACCATTCTAAACCGAACGGAAAAATTAAACGGCACTATTTTTACCAGGTCCGCACCAAAAGTGCAAAACAATGACGCGTCCTTAAAAAAGTTATCCTTAATAACAAAATCAACTTTATCAAAATATTGAACCAAATAATAAGCATCCGTGCCTTTGCAACCAAAACAAAAACATTTCCAAACTTTGATTGTTTTATTTTAAGCAACACACTCCATTCCAATGCACTGAACAAAATTCAAAATACGGCACCAAACTATTTTATTGTCTCTCTCACTCGCACCGAACTTCTTACACTTGCCGTTTGTTTATTTCTCCTCTATAGATTTTAGCTCTATTAGGGTGACCAGACATACCCCTTTCTGGGGTATTATACCCCTTTTTCCGTTCTAAATTCGAAAATACCCTAATTTTAAAAAAATGAAATGGGGTATGAAAAATACCCCAAAATCATCAAAATTAAAATTTTGTAATTTTTTTGAGTGCATGCTGTGTTTATACTATGTACTATGATTATAATTTTATGGGTTATTGCGGGCCAAATGCTTAGCAGATGTGACAATTTACAAGAATTTGGTAAATCTATTTAAAAAACGGTCGATAAATTGTACGAGGAATATGTTCTATTAAAAAACCTTTCTATTAAAGAATTTGGTAAATCTATTTAAAAAACGGTCGATAAATTGTACGAGGAATATGTTCTATTAAAAAACCAAGTAACACAACTAATCAATACCAATTCATCGGAGGATTATGAAAAAATTTGGATGAATTTTTTGAGTGATAATGATTCTCCTAATTTAGAGAAGTTGATGATCTTTATTGTTTCCATACCACACCCCAATGCAATGAGCGAAAGAATATTTTCCTAAATGTTCTTTGCTTGGATAAAAGAAAAAAATCTGTTGCACGTTGTGGCAATTGAAGGCGAGCTTCTCATTCTCATTAAAACTAACTTTCAGTTTTCCTGTAAAGAATTTTATTCTTACGCATTAAAAGATCAAAACCTTTTGAAACAAATTCGCTCCAGCAAAAAGTATTTGTATTGATAAGTTCTATTTCTATGTATCTTTTTTTTTAAATTAATTATTTATTTTATTTTTTTGTGATCTAATTTGCAATTTGAAATGATATTTTTTTTATTTTGTTATTATTGTTATAATTAAGCTTTCCTACAATATGTCTAGTATTTACAATACAGAAACATTAACATTATTATACCAAAACATTAAAAGACTGAATTACTAAAATTACTAAATAAATAATTTTCTAGAATTCGCCTCTAGAATCCACCCCAAATTGATTCGCCGTCATACCCCTTTCTGGGGTATTATACCCCATTTTTGGAATTTTGATCAGAGAATTGGCCTACCCCAATTTGTAAATTTTGATCTGGTCACCCTAGCTCTATGATACATACATACATATGTATATTAAAATCACACACCAAACTACAATAAAGACACTTGTGTCGATTTATGCCTCAATTCCATGGGAAAAATTGACTGACATTTTGAAACGTGAAAATAATCGAATTAACACTAATACCTAATTTTGTTTAATAATTGTTGGTTATGTTTTAGTATGCCGTCAAAATGTGTCCATCAAATTTTGCTATAAAAAAAGAATAACAAAATACTTTGTCTTTGTCACTTTGATGGATTAATTGTTTTTGTCTTTTTCCAATTTCAAGTCAGATCAATCAATTTTTTACAATGGAATTGAGCCATTATACATAAAACTAAAATACAAAACATTCGAGTATGGGTAAAAAATAAAAATTAAAACCATGCGGAACAGAAAAAAACTGCGTATGTCAAAATGACTCAATTCAATATCAATTTAAATTAATATGGGATGTTTTGTATTTTAAAATCGTATGCAGAACCACACAAACCAAGAAAAATCAAGAAACTTGACTTCCCTCACGACAAATTTAAGATATTCAAGAAAGATATTGCCTGATAAATGCATCCCGGTGGATTACATTTTTCCATAGATAATTATTTAATTTTCTTTAATTTTAATTTAAAACACTTCACACACTGATACTTTTTAATTTCGGCCATAACACTTTAGATCACTACATTTTCGATCAGTCAACTCAAAAATAAAAACCCCAAAAAAATATCTATCATTTTTTCCTTTACTTTCAATTCTCTTGTGTAATTTTTTAGGTTAGAAAACAATCAAAAAATTAAAATTGCAAAAAAAATCGAAACAATTTACCTCATGTTGAAATTTTTATTGCAACGGGTACAAAACCCAACAATACAGCAAACTATCAACTTTTTAACATTAAATTAAAGCAAACCTTTATTATGGGCAATACTTTTAAAACTTAGCAGGAACCTCTAGAAATTTGATGATGGACCAAAAAATAAGATCACCAAAATTTGAGGTGTCTAGCTTGATGGGAAGACGTACCACCAAGCGATTAAAAATCGAAAAAAACATTTTTTTCTTATTTTAATCATTTTACACAGCTTTGTAAATATTTTTAAAATCCCAATGCTCCAATCATATTCTTTGCCTATTACGCAACACAATTTTCTTTAAAACACGGCAATAATTTTGAAAATTGGCCGACAAACTAAATTTTAATTAGAAAACAACCAGTAGAACATTTTATCGCCTCTAGCTTCGGTACATGTGTACACCTCATTTCACTGTTATTGCTCGGAAATGGGAAGAATTAGTGACAGACGCATTATGTATACCACAAGGTAGAAAGAACAGTAGAGATTCAGAAAACATATGAATGGTGCTGGTCTGTTGCGCTTAAGCCTGATGACTCAAAAATGGGATTTTTTCCTACTTTTAGTCCTCCTGCTTTGTTTTCTCGTTACGTATTCCACGAAAACGGATGGATGGATTTAAATAAGGCCGGAACTGTTACCCGCAGCTTGATGTGCCTTTATAAGAATCCCTTTATTTGTGAAAACGGTCGCCATTAAAGTGGAGAAAAAAGAAAAATTAACCATGCGTTCGGTTACAATTTATATCGTAATAAAAGTTGACAAGTCGTTATATGCGGCTCGACGACTTCTTTATAATATTTACCGCCGTTAAAGTAAAGAAAAAAGAAAAGTTTGTATAGTTTTTCATTTACAATGTTTTTTCTAAACGATAGTTTATGAAATTAATTTAAGAATAGCGCTGATTTTGTATGTGACGGAAATCTTTTGCGGTAATCAGACACTACTTGCAATAAGTACTGTTTTTCTTCTTTTCGAATCATGATTGTGTTAAATTCTTCCATCAATCGAACAGCTTGTTCCGCTGGGTTATTAATAACTGTTAATTTGGAAACGACGTCCCCATTCCTTCTTTGAAATCGTTCTGGGTCATCCAAGTTGAGGGATCATGATCCAGGAATTCTAACGAAATATTAAATCGCCGAAAGAAACTTTTGTTATTGCTATTAATAAAATGGCTTAAATCTTTAAATCTATAATTTTTAATAATATCTGATGCCGTAATATGAACGCGCGGATTTCAATGCGTGGACCATTTTTTACATTAATTCGTTTGACACATTTTTATCAAAGAATGCCAAAGCGAGTGTTTCATCCGATAGATACCATAAACGACCACACATTTTCTTAAAATAATTTGACAAAGTGCTTGATCTTCCTGTTCGTAATTGGCAATTGCTTGTAGAAAGTTAAGATCTTGGTGAGGAGCTTCGACAGCTTTTGGACATCTAAACCATACTTTGATGTAACATCGAATTATAAAAATGCAGATTACGCTTAATTGATTTTCCTCATTTGTTGTTAGTTTAAACTGATCTCTAAACAAAAATATTTTTAAACAATATAAAGCTTTTGTCATCCATTTTGCATGTGCTACTGGTACTGGCACATAAAATGAAGAAGTTGGTATTCCTCCAAGGAAAACATATGATAATTGTAGAAGCTCTTTATAATCATCCTTTACAAATTCCTGCTTTAATTTGTTCAAACAAAAGGTTTTTATATCACCGATGACATCGTTCAAAGCTTCTACAATTCTTTCATTTTCTATTCCCGGTTTGTATCTTGTTTTATCTAAACCATTCCAAGCACTTTTAAATCGCACAAAAATAGACACATTCGGTCCAGAAGTACCTGGAAACTTTAATTCAAAACCCGCTCTTATAATTAAGTTGTAGATATGATGTCTACAAGAGAGAAACAATATGCTTCTCTGAAGCATGCTGAATATGCTTCTCTCTTGCGTTCCGATAATTCGCAAGCACCGTTCAATTTGCCAATGTTAACATTAGTGGTATCGAAACAAAAAGCTTGCACCGAATCTTTAATATTCCATCCTGTTACTAATTCAAAAACAGCATCAGCCGTGTTTAGTTCAGTTCCGGGAGAAAGCCTCCCCGGAACCCCTAAAAGCTGATCTGTATCACCTTGAATGATTATAACCGGAAGCCGATTCACCGTTTTTTCAAATCAATTATTTTTCTATTCAGTTTGCGCATTTGTTGGCGCGACAATGATTCGATTTGAAAGTTCTTGCATCTACATTAATTTGCTGCAAATCGCCAAAAATTGTCTCAATCAAATTTCCAGTTGGTATCATTTCTGTGGGTGTTTCAATTTCAACAATATCTTCTTCGAACATTTCAGTTTCCCGAGACAATTCTACCTATTCTTGAGAAGCCAATCATTGTACTCATTTTGACCCTCACTTCGCATGTTTGTTGAAATAGTTAGCTGTTTAAAATACATACTTAATTCCAAAACTCGCATCGCTGTTCATAATTCCTTTTAAAAGGTATCGATGCAACGTAATCCGTTTTTTGGCAACATTGTGATTTCATCAAATAAAATTAGAGAACCGTTTCGTAAATTATCTGCTTCAGATGAATTAATTCGCATAGATCAGACTCAAGTATCAAGCAGTGGAACTGAAAGTTTAAAACCTCTGTGGACTGTCCTTCCACCCTTGAGTAACGTTGATGCAATTCCCGTTGTTGCTAATGCTAATGCAATTTCTCCGCGACCTCGAATGAATGCTAAAATTGTTTCGTAGAGATAAGTTTTTCCAGAGTACCAGGACCGTCGAGATAAAAATATCGAGTTCTTAAATTTGGATCGTGAATTGCTCTGATGATTCGATTAAATGCGTCAAATTGTTTCACATTGAGTTTTGCTAATCTTTCATCAGCATCGCGGCCCTCTACCAAAATGTCAATGGTTTGAGCAACCTCGAAATAAGCGTGTCCTTTTGGAAATGGCAAGCCAAGAGTTCCACATGATAATCCATGTTGCTTAAAATTGAGCTAATGTCATGAAGAGCTTTGTTGATCGCGACATTTTTTAATTCATTTTTCAAGTAATCTAGTGTGAAATCAGCGACGTGATTTTCCCGTAACATAAGTGGTCGAAAAGGATGACAAAAACAACAAATGTCCACCATCTATCTATTAAACAGTTATTCCATTCGTCATCAGATTCAAGTAAGCCTCTTGCTACAGCTGCACTTATGAAGGAAAGATAAACGATGTTGTCTACTGTTCACAACGATTCAAAGTTTGTTTCACCACGTAAATCGCAATAAAATCGCTCTTCGTCCTGCACTCCATCTTACTTGCCAATTTCCCTTGTGAAAATACGTAGGAATGAGGAATTTCTGTATACATATATTGACTTGCATTCATGTCACTTTCATTGAGCTTGAACCATAATTGTAGCTTGGTTGATAATATTTGTGTTCTCAATAATGCTTCTTCTTCATTTCCTACTTGAAAGATGACCCTTTGCTGATTCGGTATGTGAACAGGAAGTCTCATGACACTATGTGATTTATCATGCATCGGACATTCTCGCAAATGCCAAATTGTTTATGGCGTATTCACATAACGACGGGAAATAAAATTAGTGATCTTATTGTATCTTAATACAGGCTCTCAGCTAGATATTATTGCAACAATTGCGCAGTCAAATCCCTACGGCATTGTTGAGATGCCGGTAATGCGATTATATCCTCCTGTAATGGCTTTTCCTCTTTTTTTTCTTTAATATCTAATACTTTTGGTTGTGTTTTTATAGTTTTATTTTTGGTAGGTGCCATTATTAGCTGGCATAAGTTATAAAAACAATTTTTTAGAAGTGTTTAATAAAACCGTTAGAATATCAGAGAAATAACTTAATATTTACTTGTTGAATTTGTATAGAAATTATTATTTAACTCAATACATACTTTGTTATCAAAGGCTTAAGGAATTAGTATTAAACACTTAAGGAATTAGTATCTTAATAAAAATCCAAAATTATTAATCAAAAATATATCGTAAAATTTATCATAAAAAAACAATTAACATGAATCATACAAAAGTATATTATTGAACGACCATATAATGATCGTTGTTATTCATGAAGATGAAGTTTACCGTTTCGTAAACCATCTGAGTGAATAACAGCCATTATGTGCGAATAGAATACGAGACTTTAAACGACCGACAAATAACATTTGATTTTATAATCAAATCCTTTAAATAATCTTAAAATAAGTCTCGTCGACATTTTGACGTATTATAAATAAAATGGCGAGACTACTAGATAAAATTTCAATAATGAAATGTAAATGAACAATTTACTTTTTCGTGTACTTAATGGCAAACAGTGTCATTTCCTGGCTGAAAACAGTAAAGAAAACAGCTACTTTTCTCCGTAGCAACACATTTCTTCACTATAAACACTTTTCTTCATAGAAACGCTTTTTTTCCAAATGATTTTTGAATTTTTGACTTGATTTTTTTATGTTTACCTGATTTGTCATCAAATACACGAAAAAATAGCATGTTATACACGTAAGAAAAGTGGTTTTCCATGCTCGTAAAATTGTTAATCCACTCGCTCGCTAGCGCTCGCTCGTGAATTAAACAATTACACTCGCTGGAAAACTATCACTTTTCTTTACTTGTAGAACAATCTACTATTGTCCACGACTAACGTATAATATGTTCATTATACGTTTGTTTCATCACTTATAATGATATCCATTATTCACTGCTAGTTTATCTAGTAGTCTCTTCTTTCATTATTCAATGAGGGACTTTCCCAAAATCGATTTTAGTTCATTTGTCCCCACGCTTGGGCAGCGCTGATTACATTTTTTTTTTTTTACATGCAAAACTAAGTAAAATCATGTTTACAAATACAAAAAAATTGGAAATTCTATTTGGGAAAATCCCTAATACTTCCAAGTAAATTATTTGATTTTTGAAATTTTATCTAGTAGTCTCTTGCCATTTTCATTATTATTAAACCGTGACGTCAAAATGTCGACGAAAATTATTTGAAGAGTATTAACAGGATTTGATTAGAAAACATAATGATATTTGTCGGTCGTGGACAAAGTATAGTATTCTACTCGCATATAATGGCTGTTATTCACTCAGATGATTTACGACACTCGCCTATCGGCTCGTGTCGGCAAACTTCATCTTCGTGAATAACAGCTATCATTATATGCTCGTTGAATAATATACTATTGTCCACGACTAACGTATAATATGCTCATTATACGTTTGTTTCATCAATTTTAATGATATCCATTATTCACTGGTAGTTTATCTAGTAGCCCCTTGCCATTCTCATTATTAAGTGTATTTTGTTGGCAAAACAACAACAATTGCATTGGATATTCGCCTTTTAACGCAAAGTGGCTGACATCTGGTGAACGGTTTTACAACTTTTTAATAAAATTTCAAAATAATCGTTTTTTTGCAATTAAAAAATCAAATTCATTAAGAAACGTAATTATAATTTATCAATAATATTTGTATTAAAATATAAAGGCGGTACAAAAATAACCGGTTACCACCATTGGCTCGTGAAAATCGTGGCGCTTCTTGCGGCGCTTTAAAGGCGAATAAAGCGCCGCATGATTTAAATAAAGCCGAAAAAATGTATCTCTATTTAAAGCCGAAAAAATGTTTCTTTATTTGAACTGTCAAATTCAAAAAATTATCGGAAGTTGTAGTACTCTATGAGACATTAACGAAAACATTTTTTATATCGGCAACAAAGCGTTTTGTAGGGGTTAAAATCAACCGTTTTTTACATGAACTATAAAAGTTGAAGGTTTCTCCAATCTAAAAATCTGGTAATAAACCCTCTTGGTCTAATTACTCAGATTTCGTAAATCTAGCAGCACTCTGGCCCGGGCTACCCAACTTAACCAAACTCTTAGAATGACATTGATATGCCTGATAGTTTTAAAAAATTAAATCAAGATAATTACTTGAGAGCAATAAGTAAAATTTTCCAAAGATCAACCATTTTTCTTTACTCAAACTCCAAGCCTTTGACAATGAGAATTTTTTGGTGTTAATGCTGGTCAATGCAAATTGAATTATCCCTAAAAATAAAAGAGAATACAAAGAATCATCTTAAAATAAAATTCAATGTTGTACATTTATCTGATAACAATTGGAGAATGGCTCATCAGATTGGGGTTGGTTTTACTTCTTTATGTAATCTGAAAATATTATACTGTTGTACAGTTTAAAATTATAGTAGTGGGCACCGCCAGAAACAGGACACTGAATTCTAATGTGTTTTCCGTCCATTGCCTCAATTGTATTAAACACATTCCATTTTTCTTCGTACTCCCTTGCAACCTCAATCCACTCCTGCTGGGTTGAAAGTACCTATAGAAAAGATATAAATTGGTTTTATGCTCATTTCATTTAATAATATGTATATTAATATTATGTACAAAGTTATAAACAAATTGTATTTTAATTTTATTCAAATAGATTCAGCTCCATGCCGCAGCATCACAAATCACCCAACAAATAAGAATCAAAAGTCGAAACGGCAGTACTAAAAAACGAAAAATTTCCGATAGTTACGATATTCTCCTCTCAAAAACAACCGTAACCATTGCCGAAATGTCCAAGCTAGCAACAACAACAACCGAAATCGATGAATTCGAAATATTCGCCAAATTTGTATCCGCCGAACTCCGTGAAATGAAAGCAGCACAAGCTGGGCATATTCGTTACCGCCAAGCGAAAAATCAAATTCAGCGGGTGCTTTTGGATAAGTGGGATATCATCAATGACGAATATGAGTGTTCATCTCGGCCAAATACGCGAAATTCTTACGTGTCTAATTCGACCATTGTTAGTGATGAAGATGCGCGTCCAAACACTAGCTCCTCATTTCACTCAAGTTCGACAAATATCGATTACGAAGTTGGTTTAACTACCGGAGATGACGACTTAATTATTGAAGAGGTTTATTATGAATAAATTATCGTTATAATACAAATGTAAAAATTGAATTATTAAAACCCTTACCTTTAAAAAATCAATTTTGATTGCCTGAAATATGGCGTCACAGGTCTCAGGAATTATTCCAGAAATGGTGCACTGAGGAATCCGTGTACTATACTGTAAGCTTGAATAGGTTTCTATTTTAACTATTTCTGACATAAAATGTTTTAGAAACCAATAAACATGTCAGTCAAAATACGTTGCGGTCCGATTTGTGCTAATTCAGATTTGATCAGAATGAATTATTTTAAACTAATCAATCAATGCACAACGAACAATGGTTAAAACGGCTATATTTGGATCGGAAGGTCACAGTGGAGGGATTTCAAACGTATTATACCTCATATAACATTTGTGACTTTTTGTTGATATGCCGAATTTTTGGGCTGAAACATTTTACATGACAATACTTAACGCTATTTTGGAACGTTTTATTGTGTAGATAGTGTAAAGGCATTGGCTGTTGCATAGAACTTTAAAAATACACTGCGAAAAGATGCAAAATTAGCGAATTATTTGTAGTGATAAAACAATGTCGGTAAACTTTCGAATTTGAAAATGAAACTTCTCGTATCATTAGATTCGAATTGTGTTAATTAGCGCTTATTGGAAAATGCTACTCCAGCCAAAAAAAGGGGAAAAATCATGTTTTGCCTAGATGATGGTAAACAATTTTCAAAAACAAACCTGTCTTTCAGCGTAAACCGGAAAAATGTAATAATAAATGTGTAAATGTAATAATCTTAATATTTTCCTTTATTACATTGAAAACATTTGTGTTTTCTACTATAATTTATTTACGTCACAAGGGCGGTAAATGAGTTGTTACGTTACAGAGTTTATAATTTCGAAACGATAGGCATGACGATCATTTAACGAACATGTAACCTACAATGTTTTATTTCGTACTACACATGTGGCAATAATTTTATTTTTGCATTTAAAGACAATCTAAACCAAAAAACTCAGTTGAAATTTAAAGAATGTCAATGCAAATGGTTTTAAAATGTTCAAGTTATCCTAGTTTATTTCGTCTTGACAAAATAATTTGAATGGAATGATTTTCTTTAAATTCGAAACTTCTATTTTGAATGAATTAAAATAACGTGACAGGTCGCGGGACAAAAAAATTAAACACTAAAAGAACAACCCTAAGATTATCAAGACCGTTAGGTAGGTCGCTTTTCCATTTTTATTCGTCAGAATGATTTAAAGCTGAATTACAATCAATCTTTCGTTCTATTCCAAAAGAATAGAAACACGAAGAAACTTCCAAATACATTTTATCCATATATAAAAATGAGACGGGCATACCAGCACGGGCATAAACCAGTTCATCTTTTTCACCAAAAAAAATTGTGTGTTGCAGTAAATAGTATTGAGTAATATTTTTTGAGTAATCATTCTCTTTTTAATACAAGGAAATCATACTATGCGATTCATTAGTATTTGTGATGAGAAAATTTATGGTAACGTTTATGTTTGTTGTAATATAAAACCAAGGAAAATTATTTTTTTGAATTTTCTTTTTGTCTTATTTAATTCAATTATAAATAACGTTTTATTTGATATAAATTTCATAAATAAATTCATAACTGTAATGCAAATAAATTCAATTAAACTTGATTCGATAGTATTTGTGATTCATATTTTTGATTCATTAGTATTTGTGATATGCAGTAAAATTTAAAAATAATTAGTAAATCAATTATTTTTAAAATTATTTTTTACTAATTAAATAGTGATTAAGTCACTTATAATTTGTGGACCATTGGAACATTTTTATTACGTCTCCATCACGTCTCGGAAGTGACCAACAATTTTGTTCATAAAATCGCAGGGAATCTTATCCCACAAGGTTTTATAAGCACTCCATTACAAATGTTTGGTCTTGCTAGATTGCGAGTATCCTCCGCTTTCATTTAAACCCTCGCAAGGACAAATAAAAACTTTGCCTTGGCCTAGACAACTAATTATGTTCAATATTTTTATAAAATTTCGTGCCAAATTCTCCTTCTTGTATATGGCAGCAGTATTGTGCTGAAGAGCAAATTGGGGCTCGACTGTTTTTCAACAACTGGGAATACTGCCTCATTCATAAACCGAAATTGAACATTGACCTTGAAGTGTTGTAATTTCCAGCCACATAAACTTTTATTTTTTCCGCAAGAGATGCTAACGGAAGAAGTAACCACCGTATTTGATATTCTCTGTAGTACCAACATTTTTTTTCTCCATATTTTCTAATTAACGACAAAAGGCACTAATTTTGACATAACAAGGTTCTCCAGAGTTCAATTGGCAATCCAATATAATTACGTTTACATTTTGTTTCCTCACAGTAAATCTTATTCTGGTTGGCTATGTTTTCTATAAGCTACAACTCTTCAAGGCCAATGTTCAATTTCGGTTTATTGAATGATATAGCATTCTTATTTGTTGAAAAATTCAAGGCATGGTAATTTCTTATTTGTTGAAAATTTCAGGCCTAAATTTTCTCTTCAGCACAATAACGCTCCCATACACTAAAAGTATCATTGCTTCGAAATTAAATAAAAATATTGAACATAAATGGTTGCTTAGGCCAAGGCAGAGTTTTTATTTGTCCTTGCTGGAGTTTTAATGAAATCGGAAGGTATTCGCAATCTAGCAAGACCAAAAATGTATAATGGGCTGCTTATAAAACCTTGTGGGATAAGATTACCTGCGATTATATGAACAAAATGTTTGGTCACTTCCGAGGCGTGATGGAGACGTAATAAAAATGTTCCAATGGTTCACAAATTATAAGTGACTTAATCACTATTTAATTAGTCAAAAATAGTTTTAAAAATAATTGATTTACTAATTATTTTTAAATTTTACTGCATATTATGTGTACCGAATGAAATTTGTGATTCCCAAATTTATATTATCTCATAGGTTACTACGCAAAAGAAAAAAACTGGTACCGTTATTTTGTAGAAAAACAATTTAAAAAAACGAATAAACGTCAAATTGGGCATTTGTTTTATTTGTTTCGAAATGGACGCATCATAAGGAGAAAAATGTGATTTAATAATTAGATTGTGCAATGATCATCCCGAGTATACCAATAAAAAAATTGGTAAATTGGCCGGTGTTTCCAATAATACGGTAACAAATGTAAAAAAAAATGTAAAATCAATCTTTCTGTATCACGCAAGCCCGGATCCGGAGAAAATCAGGTGCTCCAAATAAAATGTTGGATCAGAAAATTGTAAGAGTCATTTCGAAACATCCCTCGATGTCTGTGCGAGATTTGGCCAGAAAAACCAAAACAACCAAACCGATTGTGGAACGAGCTAAAACCAGAAATAATCTACGGACATACAACAAGTCAAAAATCCCCAAAAGAAGTGTTGAACTATTTAATAGAGGGATCGATCGAGCAAAGAAACACAACAAATGGTTGAACGAAAGAAAAGATTCTTGTTTCGTAATGAACGACGAGACCTACGTCAAAATGGATTTCTCGACACTTCCAGGTCCCCAATATTACATCAAAAAGAAAGGTAAAGAACTGGACGGAGCAATTACTACCATAGCTGTTGAAAAATTTGGCAAAAAAACATATGGTTTGGCAAGCAGTTTGCCAATGCGGCTTAAGATCACATCCATACATAATAAATGGGATTATGAAAAGGTGAATGTTCGCCGTAAAATGAACAAAAAGTTTGAATGAATACGATTATTTAAAAACTGTACAATATGTGCAATAGAAGAAGTACAGAAAAATAATGATTATATATTGCCGTTTAGTTTTAATTCTTCATGTACAAATCACAAATTTCATTCGGTACACATAATATCACAAATACTAATGAATCAAAAATATGAATCACAAATACTATCGAATCAAGTTTAATTGAATTTATTTGCATTACAGTTATGAATTTATTTATGAAATTTATATCAAATAAAACGTTATTTATAATTGAATTAAATAAGACAAAAAGAAAATTCAAAAAATAATTTTCCTTAGTTTTATATTACAACAAACATAAACGTTACCTTAAATTTTCTCATCACAAATACTAATGAATCGCATAGTATAAAAATGCATTGTTTGTCGTACATCTTTGGTCTTTTAGAAAAGGGGAGGGGGTTTTGTTTTTGTATTTTTTGACCGTCTTTCAGGCGGAATATGGAAAATATTTTTCCATTTTCTCGTCTCCTGGACCAGGGGGTCTACTACGTATTCGGATCTGAATATAAAATATCGGATTTTCCGAACTTTTATACCATGTAAATGGAAATTCCGAATTGAGAATATTACTTTCCGAAATTTATTTCGGAAAGTTATTTTCATAATTCGGTTTCAGCTTTTGCTTACTACGTATTCTGATTTTCGGAATAAACTTGTCAAAAATTTATCGGAATGCATTTGTGCATTCCTAGCTGTTCCGGAAAGTTGAAATACAAACATGTAAGTGGAAAAATTTATAAGTTAACAGCATAAAATTTTTAAACAAACCAATTTAAATTATTATTTATAGATAAATAAAATATTTTATTGATTTTCTTAAATAAAAGAATTAAATTAAAACGCTCAAAATTTTTGTATTTACATATATGAATATATACGTCGCATAAATTATATTTCAAATTAACTGTACTTTTCAGGAGCAATAAAAATTTAAATACAACGCAAGCACAGTTCGAAACTCTAATAGCCATAATGGCTAGAAATAAAGAATTCGCCAAAGGCTATGCGAGAACTGACCAAGCCAAAAAAAAAACAAATACTCTTTGGGCAGAAATTGAGAGAGAGCTAAATTTGTTGGGCCCACCAATGCGAGATATAAAAGGGTGGAAAAAGGTGAGTGTCTTTATAATTAAATATTTACATATTTAACATATAAACGTTTTTCTAGGTTTGGGCTGGTCATAAGGACTACATAAAAAATAAATTAAGGAACAATAAAAAAAGTATTTCAGGAACCGGCGGTGGGCCAAGCAAATTTGTTCCATTAACCCCAAGCGAAGAACAGGTTGTAGAGCTTCTTCAAATGGAGCTTAGCTTAACTGGTATCCCAGGTGCCGAATCGTTTGGCACTGCTCAGAAGGACAGATCGACCACCTTTGCCGAAAATGTTAGCGAACCAGTCGAACAAATACATCTGCCATACGAACATGAAATTGAGGTAGAAACAGGGGAACAAATAGGGGAAACCAGCATTGCACCTCCTGCTACTCCTCAGATGCCTAGGGGTAAAAAAGCTCAAAAGGAGCATATTTCTAGTCTGCTTGAAAAGCAAATCAAAATGCAGTCTGAGTTCCATACAAATATTACGAACAATTTAGGAAGCATCAAAAGATCTCTTAGAGACATCTCAGAAACAGAGAGACGAAATGTAAATTATACGACAAAGAATTAAATTTACGAGAAAGAAATGTTAATATAATTGAAAACTATTTAAAAAAGCAAGAAGAATATTTAAAACTTATAATAGAGCAAATCGCCGAGGGCAACAGATTGAAAACCAACACAAAGTTTTAGCTGTGGAAAAGTGATACCTTAAAATTGAATTTTGTTGAATTAAAATTTGTTAAATTGAATTTTATTGAATTGAATTTATTAGTTACATACTATTTACATTTTTTGTTATATGAAAAATTTAAATAAAAAATTAAAAACTACAGTAAATTTTTGATTTGATCTCTGATTCTTTTTGCTTCATCTAATATACTGGACCTTCCAATTTCTTCCTCTTCAACAAAGTCATCAATTTCATTATTTTGGCTGTTTGTAATTTCATCATCTAGAGCAACGTTGTAAGCTACACAAATGTTGTGTAACGCACAACACACATTTAAAAATTTTACTGCTTTCTGCGGCGTATAATGCAACTCACGTGCAGATAATAAGCAGCGAAAACGGCCTTTAAGTAAACCAATTGCTCTTTCCACTACAGATCGAGCTTTTGAATGAATTTCATTAAATTTTGCTTCGCTACTATTTTCTGGTGCTGTACGATAAGGCGTTATAAGCCATGGCTCGAGAGGGTAACCAGAATCCCCTAGTTAAATAAAATAATTGTTAACACATGATATATCAACTAAGTAACAGAAATTACCTAACAGCCAGTTTCGCTCTCCTCGTGCATGACGATTCTGGAACCATTTCCTCTCGGAGCTTAGTGACCATTTTAAGGAATCGTGCGATGATCCACCAAAACGACCATCAACAGCTCTAATATTTAATTTATGATCACATATCTAAAATTACAATTAGGAATTAATAAAACCAAACAATAAATATTGTTAAATAATATTACCAACATAGCGTTTATACTATGTTTCAGCTTTCTGTTGAAATAGAGGTGTTCAGTTTCATGCGGACGTATTATTTGTATATGTGTCCCGTATACTGCACCTACAACGTTTGGAATTCCAAATTTATTATAAAAATGCCTTTTGACCTCTCTTTCTTCTTGTTGTGTCATTTCAACCTTAATCCATTTTTCACAAATTCGGTTTTGAATTGCGTTAGACACTTCCGTTAATACAACTGATACAGTCTGTTGAGCCAGACTAATGTTGAAATCTTCACCAACACTCAGCTGGTACCCACCTTCAGCATAAAATCGAAGCGCCGTAGCCAATTTAATTATGACTGGAATTCCAGTTGCACGATAATTCAGCTTTATATCGACTTTTATTTCTTCTAATAAATAGGTGAAGGCTTCCTTCGATATTCGAAAGAGCTTTATAAATCTATAAATTATTTAATACATTTTTTAGTTTTTATATGTAATTGTTTTATTTTTACACCTAACCTTTTCGAAGGAATCTCCAAAATATTTTGTTTATCCCGCAATATCCTTCTTTGCACTCTTATCGGCATTTCGTCTTCGCTTTCACTACTACTTAAATAGTACGCAATTGAATCCATTTATGTATTAATATTATTAAATTTAAATATGATATGCAATTTAAAAATATTTAGATAAAATTAAAGCAACTGATTGAATATTGAAATTTTTCCACCATAATGAACTTAACTTTCTAACAAAAATTTGACATTAACATTCCGAATTCATATGGTAACACTTATTTGAGTTCGGAAAAGTTTATATAGTACCGAACAATCGGAAATTCCGATTGAACTTTCTTTTCGTTTTAACTTTCCAGTCCGAATACGTAGTAGACCCCCAGCACTCATTTTTTCTAATGGGCACTAGTTAGCACAAATTCGGTTCTAACGGTATGAGAAATTTCAAGCTTAATTTCGAAAGTTTCCCTGCTGCTGTTACCCACATGTTTTTAGAAACTGTAAATCGGTGAATCATGTAATTAAATTTTCTTTGTCAATTTTCATAGAACATTGTGAAAATTAATTCCATATAAAACTTCAATTATGGCACGTTATTGCAGATTTAAAATGAAAAATGCTTTTCAATTAGAGCGCTTAAATCAAAATTTATCGCACTATGTATACGAGCACATATCTAGTACATAGCTATTTTAAAACACAATCTGCTACAATAATAACAAAATCTTAATTGCCCATATATGTACGAGTCAGCGTTCTTTTTATTTTCTATGCAATATACACATACTCATCATTCTGTAAACATTATGTAATTGACCTTACAGTTCTGGAATACCATACATATTTATGTATTTTTACGTACTTAAACGTACATACATAGTACTGAAAAATTTGAATCGACGGAAAACCTCAAACATTTTTTTTTCGCCGTTCAACTCAAAATGAAACATAATGATTGTTTTTGTTTATTCTACAAAATATGCTAGCAAAAAATATTGTAAACACTACAACAGAGCACAGTTGAGTATTTTGGCAATTTAACAAAAAAAAAGCGAACAGTAAATTTAATAACAACAAATTATCTTCTTGATATGATGAAAACTGTAATTTAACTGGAGTATGGTACAAACAACGACAAATAGAATAAAGGAAAATACAACTGCGATTGTCAGATGTTTAATTATCTTTTATGTAAAATAAACGAAAATAAGAAAAATTTTAAACGAAGTTACCACGTTCGTAATGAATGTCTGGAAATAGGAAATTTTATGATAATAAAGCAGGTGCGCGAAAATAAAGTTTTACTTTGTTTGCGCGTAATATTATTTGCTTTCGATTTTTGTTGTCTAAAGATTATAAAAGTTTTCTTGTTACCATAATATACTTACGATATCGACATCATCTTCATCACAATAAACCGATTAATTTAATTAAATGTATTGGTACAGATTGGTACAGATCAAAGTTAATCAAATTTCTACTAAACAAATTTTAGAGGTGGATTTTCAAGGCTGAAGAATTCTAGCCGTTTCTCAACAAATTTGTATGACTTGAATGTAACATTAACATCTTAGACTCCCGTTGGAAGTTGGGTACATTTAATTTTTGTTTATTTATTTATTTACTAGTAAAAATACCGGTATGATATTTACCTGGAAAGTATTAGTACTGCACAAAACATGCTGGATTTCATCAAAATAGGTTGAGAAATTGCCAAGTTTCATCCTAATTGGCCAAATTCCCCAATTTCATCTAAATATCATTTTAGAATCCTATTACTATCTTACTTGTAGAATCCCATTTTCATCTCATTTCTTGAAGTTCTTCAAAATCGGTTAAGAAATTTCAAGTTCCATACTAATTGGCCTTATTCGAATCCACCATTACCTACATGCATGTACGTATAAAAAGTTAGCCGTGACTTTCATCCCAGAAAAGTCGAAATTATACATCAGGCAACACTAGCGCTACTATATTGATATATTCAAGAACATTTAAGTTTAAATTTTTGTATAATTAAAAACATACCTAATATTATGTTAGAAATACATCTACAAATATTTTCATTAAAATCATACAGCACAAAATGTAACAAAATTAACCGAACAACAAGAGATTTAAATCAATTGGGTATCGTTTTCTACTATCTATAATTAATTTATGATAATTGCAAATTTCAGAAAATCAATATCATTATAGAATATTGTATCAGCCCAGAAAATAACTGTCATGATAGTAGATATTTTAGATCAGCCCAGAAAAAATATATCGCAATATCATTATAACATGATAATGTCTACAATGTCTTTTTATGCAATTGATATAATTTAAATTTACTACATTTAATTTAGCAAATGAAAATATATTAAACTAATTTAATTTTAAATTATAAAATTCTTCTAAAATAAACCAAAAAAAAACCATTTTATAATAAAGCGATTTAAAACGATTTCTCTTGTACTAGCTATGAAAGGGGCACAAATTGCACACATCTTAGAGATGTTCTCTTATACTGACTATATACAGTAGAAAGGGGTTGAACTAGGCTTTCTAAATATGTATCTCCCGTTCGATTATGATGAGTTGGACTCGGTCCAATTGCAAATTTATTGTTGATAAATAATAAAAGTAATCGCTGAAGAGTTGTTTACGTTTTAAATAAGAATAAACAATTAATTATTAGTCGTTTTAATAATTCACAGCGTTTAAACGGTCAAGATGCTGACAAATACTCTTTCAACCACGAAAAATATGAAAGTTTTGAAACAGAGAAAACGTATTTTGATTGTGAAACTGAACAATCAAATAATTTTGATGATGTTTTTGAACTAAAAAAAGAGGTACGATCTTACAAAAAAGTTAAATCAGTGAAGCGTACTGAATATGTATAATGTATATATTGGCGAATTAGAGTTGAATGTAAATATGTAGTTGGAATGAGTTATACCGTAAGCAAACCAAAAAATTAAATGCAGTAAAATATCCGAATGTTATATCAATTTATTAAGTAATAAAACAGGATGTTTAATAAACATGAAATCTGCTGATTACTTAAAAGCATCTCTTAGCATTCGAGCTTACTGTGGCCATCATGATTGCCGGAAATACAAATTGATCAATAATAATTTAAACTGCGGAATTTTGAAAATATACAGCACAACTGAAAAACAATGCCACAAACGATGAAAACTCGACAGTTAAGAGGTTCTGAAAGAGAAATTATAAAAAAAAAATTCAAAACAAACAGCCGAAGAAGTTTACGAATCTATGGTTAAAAAAGAAGATTGGGAATTTTTAACTTAATTTAATACTTCCAAAGTTAAATCTATGACTGTTTTGAGACAAGTTCGTTCGGATGCATTGAAAACGCAAGACAATGATTCCGATGATTTTCTGGTTTTACAAAAGGAAATGATATTAAATCCTTTTCTCTTTCAAAAGTTTTCAATTAAACCATTTTTTGTCATTTCGTATAATGACACACAAATAGTAATGCTTAAATAAATATTGAAAAAAAAATCCAAAGGAAAATTTGATTGCTCATTTAGATGCAACAGGTGGGTTAGTAAAAGCGCCCGAGAGCAATATATCTAGTGTACTTTATTATGCATTAGTTGTACCAATAAAAGTTAGTAATTCAGATCCGGCAGATCCGTTTCCTTTAACGGATATGATTAGCTCGAGCCATCATATAGATACTATGGGGCTTGGTTAAGAGCATACCGCATAGAATTAGAACATAAGCAAAGAATTTGGCAAATTTTTGAATCAGTTGACATAATTTAATATTTAAAATTGACTTATTCGTGTTTAATTAAGAAATCTGTAAATGTTGGTGTAGTAAAATTACACTTATGCGTTTCACATTTAATACATAACATGACAGCAGACATAAATAAAGCTTTTATAAAACGAACTAAAGATACGAAAATAATAAAAGAAATAGTGGCTTCATTATTTTTAATGAAAAATTTTGAATCAGTAAAATTAGTTTGGAAATTGTTTTCCCACGTATTAAAATCTAAATATTTAACATCAGCTGTATTGAATTCACTATATGAATTACAAAACTTTGCAAACATGATACTTTTTTATCTTTACAAGTTCCTAATGACACAAATAAAATGAGTTGGATGGATGAAGACAATGTCGAAGATATTAGGAATTTTAACAAGACGCTTTATTCTCAAAGCCCCTATTACGAAATCTTCAAATCCATTTCAGACAATATTGAATCGGAACCATGTTCATTATCAGCAAATATGGGACCTCTAAATATATATTTTAATCCTCATTTACTTGAGACAATTCTAAAAAAATATCTTACTTTTCTCCCTTTTTGGTCGGGTATTTTTCATTTACGTAGGTTGAGTAACAGCCACATTGAAAATTATAAAAATGTAGTAAATTATGTTATATTAATTACATAAAAAGGACATTGTACACATTATCATGATATAATGATAATGCGATATATTTTTTCTGGGCTGATCTAAAATTTCTACTATCATGATAGTTATTTTCTGGGCTGACACAATATACTATAATTGTATATGTATATGACTAGTGATTTCCTGGGATGATAGTAATTTCCTGGGATGACAGTTTGTGTCGCGATAGTTATGGTGTTACCATTTCTTTTTTCTGGGATGAATCCTGGGATAACTTTATATACATCATGCATGTTAGGGTAAGACCGATTAAGCGATTTGGCAAAATTTAGATTAATGAATAATGAATAATCGAAACTTCTTGGTACCAATTAATCGATTAAAGCAAATTTAATTGAATATGCAATTTCGAAAAGGGCACATGTCTGAAAAATTAAATTTTTCAGGAATTGAAGAAAACTAATTATTTTCTAAAGTAGTAAATAAATTTATACAATTTATTTTAAGGGTACATATGTATAGGGTCAAAAAGTAATCGAAAATTATATAAATATTTAATGTTAATCTTTATTCTATATAGTTTTTTATATATTTTATACATAAGAGATGTGCCCATTTCGAAATTCCTGAAACATAAATGTACAGTGATTTTCAAAATAATACCACAGTTAATTTTAAAATTCATTTCTACTCTTATTTGTGCATGATTAGATCTAATATGCGTTTTTATTGAATAACATTGGTCGTATGCTCCTGGCATTTGTGAACGGTCATTTATTCCAAATTCAACAAATTTCAATTCCAAAATTTCTGTTTAGTTTTGTGTTTCTCATTGTTAATAGACTTTTACTCGATTCTAAAAATGTTCGATCGGATTCAGATCAGGTGACTGACTTGGCCATTGCGCGACCCCCATTTCATAATCGTTAAACTAATATTTTGCTACCTCGAAGTATTCTTTAGGTCATTATCTTGCTGGCCCCTGTGGTCGGGGGGCACTCTCATGATTCGTAAAGTACACCGCACGATCATGATGATATCCTTAGAATACCACCACAGCATCCACTGCTTGTCGTAGGAGGCGACTAAAATGGTTGGATCGCTGGGTTAATGCCCAGCATCCGTAAAAACTGTTTATTTTTATTTTAACAATTATTTTAGTTCATATATAATTTTGCCCGCGTTCGTTTTTTAATATAATTTATTTTTTGCAATTTTATTATTTTATTTTATATTTTTTGTTGGGTCGGTTTTTCAACATTTTTCCGTACAAAAATGATTTATTTTTGATATGAATAATAATAAAAGAAAATCCCCGAAACATGTCTCTTCGGATCGCGGGGCGAGGCATAATCCTCGTAAAGACACAATTAATAGCCTTAACATCCATTATACCAATGTCAGAGGTCTCGTGACTAACAAAAATTGCGCACATCAACATCTCGAATCACGTAAACCCGACATATTAGTTCTAACGGAAACAAAAGTATCGTCGAACATCTACGAAAACGAATTCTACTTCAAGCGCTACCAGTTCGAACAAGCTTTTGAGTTGCAACGTGGAGTGTGCATCTTCGTTAAAAACCACATACCGTACTCAAGACACAAAAAGTACGAAATATTTTCAAAAACCGCTCAAACTATTGTGCTTAAAATTTCTCTTCCGAATAAACTCATTTTTTTAATTAGCTTGTACAGATCTCCTAATCAGACGGATTCAGAAACGATTAGCTTCTTCGAGGGCTTATCAGACAAATGTGACGATATTCGAAATCAACATCCCGAATGCGAATTAATTATGGTCGGTGACTTTAATGCCCACCATAAACAATGGTTAAATCACAAAGATACAAATGTCGCTGGGCGCCATGCGGAATGGCTTGCCGTTTCGCATGACCTCACACAGATTGTTAGTGAGTCCACATTTGAATGCCAAAATTCTAGAGGAGTTCATATTCTGGATCTCTGTCTGACATCAATCCCTCATTCCATGGAGGCCCATGTCGAAACTGGAATTGGAAATTCAGACCATAACTTAATAACCACAAAAATATCTGTCGAAACACCACTAGAATCTAGACAGCAGCCAAGGCGTCTTTGGCATTTTAATAAAGCTGATTTTGATGGTTTACGGTCATTTTTTCAACATTTCCCTTGGGAACGCCATTGCCTACATAACAACAACATCGACGACGCCGTTTCCAGTTTTACAGACACCGTCTTACATGGAATGAATAAATTTATACCCTCATCATTTTCCAATCCCAATCAAAATTTTAAAATATTTTCAAAAGAAGCCACCAAAGCTGTCAAACAAAATAAAGCGGCACACAAAAAATATAAACGCAACGAAATTTCTTATGAGGAATACAAAACGATACGGAACACCTGCAAAAAAACCTGTGGTAGAGAAGCAAAAAGAGCCGACAGCAAGAAAGCCAATGTGGCTTCCGAGTTGAAAATCTCCGATCGCAACTTTTACCACATGGTCGCAAATATTTCGAAAACATCTGTTTCAGCATTGAAACGTGCTGACGGCACCTTGGTGGTGGATCCATATTTACAAGCCGACTTATTGGCGAGCGTCTTCAAATCGAACTCGACATTAGTTGTCCCAGATGGAATTGGACCTCCATTAATTCCATATTGTGGTTCTAAAATGAGCCCCGTCGTCATCTCGGAGGAAATTGTCTTTACTAATCTAAAGTCAATGAATGCAAACAAGGCCACCGGACCTGATGGAATTCCAGTTCGAATATTGAAGGAGTTTGCCAGTGAATTGGCTCCAATATTATCTAAAATTTTCCTACTTTCATATAAGCAAGGTGACTACCCGAACGCCTGGAAGAATGCAATGGTGCAACCCGTACTGAAACGGGGTTGTGACAAAACTGACCCTTCGAGCTACCGGCCAATATCAATTGTGTCAGCCGTCGCTAAGGTCTTTGAGAAATGCGTCAATCAACATATAGTTAGATATCTTGAAATTAATAAACTAATTTCGGATAGACAATACGGCTTTCGTGAAAGCCGATCCACGACCGATCTCCTGACGTATGTCACGAACAAATGGAATCTCGCCCTAGAACACCACGGAGAGGCCTTTGCAATCGCCTTGGATATATCCAAGGCTTTTGATAAGGTATGGCATGAGAATCTTATTTGTAAACTTGTGGCATACGGGCTGGACTCGATGACCACCAGGTGGATTCAAAGCTATCTCAATGACCGAAAAATCAGCGTCGTGCTTAATGGAAGATCATCATCGACGCACTCCCCAAATGCCGGAGTCCCTCAGGGATCACCTTTGTCACCGACCCTGTTTTTGCTATACATCAACGATTTGCTGGATAGCACTGTAAACCCTATCCATAGCTTTGCGGATGATGCCACATTGCATTCTTCTATTTCATTCGAGGCGGAGCCTAGCATTACAGATCTAAATAATAAACGGTCAGAAGTCGTAACTTCTCTTAATTCCGATTTAAGCACAATATTTGAGTGGGGTAACAACAACTTAGTACAATTTAACGAAAAAAAGACACAAATATGCACATTCTCACGTAAAAAAAGTCGCAACGACTACCCATTTGTGGTAAAAAACCATATCCTTGTGGGTTGCGACTCAATTCGACTGCTTGGTGTTCAAATAAGTAACAAACTCAAATGGAATGAACACATTGTTGCATTAGCTAAATCAGCTTCAAAAAAACTCGGGTTCCTGAATCGATGCAGAAGGTTTTTCAAATCGCATCAAGTTCTCCAGATATATAAAACCTTCATCCGACCATGTATAGAGTATTGCTGTCAAGTTTGGGGAGGTGCGTCTGGTACCACCCTCCACTTATTGGACAGGGTTCAACGCCGCGCTATCAGAATAATTCGGAATCCCAGACTTACTCAAGAACTAGACAGCTTACAGCATCGCAGAGATGTTGCAGAACTCTGCGTCTTCTACAGATGCTTGCATGGTAAATGTTCTGCAGAACTATCGGAGAAAATACCACCATTCGTTACAACAACAAGAGTAACAAGAGGAACAACTAATGCACATAGGTTTACGGTGAAGCTCCCGAAACCTCGAACTGAAGAAATCAAGCGCGAATTTATATACCGAACATCAAAAAAGTGGAATTCGCTAATACACTTCAAATTTCCGAAGGAATACAAAATGAATAAATTTAAGGTAGCTATTAATCTTTACTTGCAGGATCGCGCATTGGGTGCAGAAGCTCTGACAGTTACAAGGAGCTAGGACCGTTAATAAGTCCGCTCTGCACCCAATTAAATAAATTATAAAAAAAAAAAAAAAAACACAAGCGTGGTGGTTTATCTTCTTCGGTATAACCAAGAATTATGTAGATGAGTTAACAATATGAATGTAAACAACCGCAATCATTCCATTTTCCGGACAATAAATTGTCATGTTCCATGCCAGAAAACGACCACTACCACGTATATTAGGGCGAAAGTTTGTATTGGGCTGAGATCATTTATAATGTCGACCTGCAGAACCAAACAGATTACCTTTTATTTTATCAATTCATGGTACTTTTTTCCTCCTTTTCGGCATAAAACTATGTTTGGATAAACAAGGAATGGCTCGGGTCTTTCAAACTATTTCGAGCAACTGCTTGTGAATGATGCCTTCTAAATAATTAAGATTTATAAACCTTCATTCGTTAGAGGTGATAGAAGAATGATTCATTGCAGTTCGGATAATTAAAGTCCCCAGTAGGCTTGTATTTTCAGCAAAACAACGACCAACCATACCTCAATCAGAGCAAACGACAGAATTAATTAAGCAAATTACAACGGCGTGATCACTCACCTGATCTGAATTCGATCGAACATTTTTAGAATCGAGTAAAAGTCTAACCCTCGGTTACTAACGTCTGGGTCAAATTGACCCATTGCGATGAAAATTTAAGAAAAAACATAGAAAACGAATTACAATTAACTTCATGTTACTTGATATCCAACCTCAGTCTTTACTTGTCATGTCGAAATAATTTTTAGAGTGGTTTTGATTGCCGAAGGAAGTGGGTAGTTATTTTAGAAAGTATCTGGATCATTTTGACCCACGTTAGTAACAAAGTTAAAATTTTTAAGGTGAATTAGGGTCATTTTGACCCACGTTAGTAAATAATTAATAAATATTATCCATTATTATCCACCGAAAATCCGCCATTACAATTCAAAAAACGCAAATTATTTTTGAAAACGTTGGATTTAGCTCTTATGCAACCACATAAAAATTGACGTAGTAAAACACAAAATAAAATACAAATCTCAAATTTATTTGTAACAAATTTGCGCAAAATTCGTCGTTCGAGTCTCTGCCCAAAAAAACATTGGATAAACGCGGTATAGCCAACTCTGCCAACCGACTCAAGACCGCAAAACCAACACAACTTGCTCACAAAACGCAATAAACTTAAATGCAATGAAAGTTAAAGTTAAATCTCTGGAAGCCATTTAATTGGTATAGGCACTGTTTGTGAAAATCTGAACATATGTAGGTAATTCAGAAGTTTAGATTTTGCCATTTTTGAAAGGTATTTATTGGGGAAAAAATACTTTATACACCAAAAAATTATTAAGTAATATTTTTTCGCTCATAATTCCAGCTTTTCAACGATTCCAACCTTTTGAAGTTCTGACTGATAGGAAGCGATGGAGAGCTTTAAATTTGCTTTTATATAATTTTTTTATGAAATATTTTACATTTTGTGATATATATTTTTATTTTCTACAGATTGACACAAAACATTAAATATAATTTATTTTTTATGTATAATTATACCCAGTGTTTAATTTGGAAAAACAATTTTGGTGGAATATATTAACAGTGGCGGAACATTGGGCTTTTTAAATATGGGTCAATTTGACCCATTGTTAGTAACGTTGTAAGTTAAATTAACGTTAGTAACGGAGGGTTAACAATGAGAAACACAAAAAGAAAAAGAAATTTTTGATTTAAATTTGTCGAATTTGGAATAAATCACCGTTCACAAATGCCGAGGAGCTGGTGAAGTGATTCGGAAAGAAGATCACACGACCAATACTATTCAATAAAAATGCATACTAGGTTTAATCATATACAAATAAGAATAGAAATTAATTTTGAAATTAACTGTGATAAAATATGAATTTTTATATTTAATTGTAAGTAAAAAAAAAATTGAAAATTGATAAGCAGTTTTTTAGTTAATTAACCCGTAAAGTGCGTCGTGGAAAAAGTTGCATGGAAAGAGTGGTGCATTCCAGCGGACCGCAATTTTATGTTAATTATTTTTAATCCAATTAGAACGATACTAAAAATACCGATTAGGAAGATACTAAAAATTTCAGAAAAAATTAAACGGAGTGGGGATAATTTAGTTTTTTGAAAAGTAAAGCGGTCCCATGGACCGCACAACGCTCTTTACGGGTTAACAATTTGCAATAATATTATACCTAGTGTGCTGTATAAACTTTACGAAACTTTTATGTATCAAAATCACGTCAGCAAGAGAAGAGATATATCGCCTTCGCCGATTAGTAAAATGTATTAAATTCGAAAAGGGCACATCTCCAAGAGTTGTGACCTTTTCGAAATTATTGTCATACACTTCAACACTGGTAGCAGTATTAATACCAGAGATATGCCTATTTTAAACAAAGTAGGTGCGGGGATATATTTCCATCACATTAACGTGAAAAAACGTTTTGTCAAAATTTTCGAGATGTGCCCTTTTCGAAATTGCATATTCAATTTATTTCAACATTTTTTAGAAAATATTTTTATTTACTTCATTATTTGTACTAAAATACAATTTAATAAGAAATAAAGTTACCTTATGCACAAACTTTTCGATTGTTGCCCTGTTTTTTAATAGGAAATGGAACAGAAATAATTTTAAAACAATTTTAGGTTACAATTTCAACTTGATGTAAGAATATAAAAAGACAAATCACGAAAACATTGTTTTGTACCGCTACTGTCAAAAAACCTCTTTTTCGTTTCGTGTGGACGAAAATACGAATTAAAATTGTCCATTTTATTATTGATTGTGATTAATACCCTGGGTAGTGGATGCATGTATAGTGAATTTCGCATCACTTCGGTGACTTCCTAGGGACCTTTAGGACTTTCTGTTGGGCTTTAGAAATATGTTCTTCAGATACTTTTTTTTTTTTTAATTTTATTACGACTGAGACACCGCAATGCGCTCATCTACCAATTTTTACTTCAAATACAAATTTTTATATTTCTAGTAAAATTCTCATTTGTTGGGGTGTAACCCACTGGTCAGTCCCAAAATTAATTAAACCTATTTACTAATTTTAGTTTGGTAAGTTCACTAGGTCAAGTGGCCTCGTTCTTTGGAGTCTTCTTTCAACGACAGGGTTATCTATCATATGGCAAATATAAGGGTTTCCATGTTGCTGGAGCCTTATTTCGTGTTTTTTGGCATGCATTTTTATTTCATCTTTGATGTATTCCATCCGTAGGTCCCTGTGAAGGTCTTCATTTCTTGTCTACCATGGAGCATTGACGATGCTACGATGAACCTTGTTTTGAATCGTCGGTATCTTTTTGGGGTTTGTTTGCTTGGTACATTCCCAGAGTTATATACCGTAGGTCAGCTTCAAAATTTGCCAATATAGCAGCAGCTTATTGTGAATAGTAAGCACAGAGCTTCTACCTATGAGCCAATACATTTTTCTGTCTGAACTTTATATTAAGTTCTTTTTTTTCTTTTCGATATGTTCTCTCCACTTGGCAGAGCTGGGCATCGAGGGTCATGCCAAAGTATTTAGCTGTATTTGCATATGGCACGTGTCGCGAGGTGATTACTATAGGTAGATGCTCAGCCTTTTTCTCATTAAGCAAGATTCGCCAACGCTTGGTTCAGTTAAAAACCGCATTGGTTATCCTCCGGAGTTTGCTCGTTTCCATAATTGCTGCGCCATCTGCAAAGGTGGCTATGGTTCCTTCATTTGTGGTTGGTATATCCCTTGTATATAGTAAATACAGGATTGGTCCTAAGACACTCCCTTACGGGACTCCGGCAGAGATTTTCTTTAGCTCAGAGTATTTATCCTCTTATTTCACTCGAAAATGTCTATTGGATAAATAAGATCTTAGTATGGCATAGAATTATCTCGGCAGATCTCTATATGCACCTTGTATTCCAGACCACTGTGCCAAATTTTGTCGAATGCTTGCGTGACGTCCAGGAATATGCTCGAGCATACTTTTTTACATTCTAACATTCTTTCAATTATGTTTGTGATTCTATGGATGTGGAGGAATTAGCTGTCGGTCCTCAATTATTGGTTTAAGTCTCTTTAGTAATAATTTTTCAAAGAGTTTTGACATCACTTTGTTCATCAAGTTTTGGTATCATGATTACTTCCGCTACTTTCCATTGATGCGTGTATCATACGTATTATATTTGCAACGCATTCTAAAATCATTGCGCTATAAAATACACAACACAACGATACATTGGAAATATCAGAAGTTTTGTTTTTTTTCCTTTAGTTAAAATGAAATGAGAAATCTAGTATGAATGTCTATGATTTAAGTAATGAAAAATGTTGCTTGAGAAACGTTCTCGAAAATATATTATTCTTGACAAAAA